>CM077079.1:127398023-127998023 GCA_039513925.1 Platanthera zijinensis | reverse complement strand
GTGTAATACTTCCCTCCTAAACTCTGTACATTTATTGGGCCAAATAGGTCCAAATGTAATAAATACAGGATTCTAGGAGAATCACTTTTATTTACTGATTTAAATGAGTTCTTGGTTTGCTTGCCTAGTTGACAAGCCTTGCATAGGCTTTCCTTCTTGTAGGGGCAAGAAGGTAAACCTCTAACAAGGTTGTGTTTAGATAACCTAGATATATTCTTGAGGTTAACATGGCTAAGCCTTTTATGCCATAGAGTATTGTTATTGGTTACTTCATTAAACAAGCAGATTTCAGAGTGAGTTGAATTAAAATCTACCAAATAAATGTTACCTTGTCTAATGCCTACCAATACAACACTATTATTTAAAGTAATATTACAAAGAGAGTTAGAGAATGTTACCTGGTATCCAGCATCACATAACTGACTTACTGAATTTAGATTATGCTTCAGTCCAGTCACATAAGCAACTCTCTTGAATGTTACAGCTCCAATTATCATCCTGCCATAACCTTCAGTTTGACCATAGCTTGAATCTCCAAAGATTACCTTTGGGCCAAGCTTTGCCTTGAACCTTGACAGATGTTCTTTATTTCCTGTCATGTGCTTGGAGCAACCACTATCCAAATACCACTTATTTTGAGTGATAGGATAGGTCTTCACCTGTAAATAAATCAATTTAAACATTGTGGACCCAGGTAACCTTGGGTCCCTTGTTTTTCACATAAGAAAAACTGGAAATAAATGAATAAGCAGGCTGAGGGTGATAACCTAATGGGTAAGATCTCCTAGGTGGGATTCTCCATACAGATGATGGGTTAATAAACCTAAGGTTTCTATTCATATTCTGGTTTCTAACGTTCTGGTTGAAATTTTGAAATTCTTGTTGAAAGCGTCGATCGGCGTTCGACGATTGGTACCCAGATCGTCGATCTCCGTTCGACCATTGGGCCTGCGATCGTCGAGCAGCGTTCGATGCCCTTTGTAATTCCTTAAATTTCTGTTTTCTTTTCTCTCTTTTAGCTTTATTTAAAGCTCTATTTACTTGATTGACTTGCTCAGTGTTTTTTATTCCACTAGATGAAATAAAATTCACTGGAGTTGAAAGTTGGTTTTTAAGAATGATTGGGGGCTCACTAGAAGATGCTCCTAAGCCTAATTTGTTATTGCCTGACCTAGTGTTAGACATGCTGGTTATTTCAAGCAACTTAAGGCTTCTACAATTCAGAGACTCTTCTATCCTTTTGGATTTAGCTAACTCATTCTTAAGAAATTTAATTTCTTCACTAGAATTAGTGAGATCTTCCTTTAACTTAATGTTTTTAATAGATATAATTTCTGATTCAGCTAGCCTATGTCTAAGTTCTTTAATCTCTTTTTCAGAACTAATTAAATCTAAACATAAAGATTTAAACTCAGATTTAAATTCAGCAGATGTAAAGTCATAAGAAGACAATACCTCATCTTCAGTTGGCATTTCTTCATCAGAATCTGAATTCTCTGCAGCTGAGTGATTTCTGCAGGCATCAATTGCCATTACGCAAACTTCCTTTGCCTTCTTTTCTTCCTCATCCTCACTGGAGCTTGAGGAGGAAGATTCCTCATCAGAATCACTCTAGGTTTCAGCAACAAAGCCTCTCTCCTTCTTTTTGTTCTTGTAGGAGGATGGCTTGGAATGCTTCCTGTGTTGATCCTTGTCTTTTCTTTTATCTTTGTTCTTTTCCTCTGGACAATCTGAAAGAATATGTCCAGGCTTCCTGCAACCATTACAGATTATTTCTTTAGAAGGGGTACGATCATACCTTGGTTTATCTTCATACTTTGAAGATTTCTTTCTGAATTCCTTCCTTCCCATCTTGAGAAACCTTTTGGCAAATAATGCCATCAGTTCCTCATTGGACTGGCTTCCTTCAGAAACTTCAGCAGCTTTAAGAGCAAGGGTTTGCTCTTTTCTTGTAGGAGTTGGGGTCTTTGCTTCAGCCTCAGCTTCCCTGGACTTCAGCACTTGCTCAAAAGACTTGAGCTTGCCGAGGAGGGCTTCTGTTGAGATTTCTGTTGTGCTTCTGGCCTCCTTGATAGGCCAGATCCTCAGATCCCATGTGCTAGGGAAGCACATAAGAATCTTATCATTGACCTCTGTCAATGAAATATCCTTATCAAGGGTCCTCAGCTCATTGATGATTGAGCTGAGCCTTGTGTACATAGCTTCAACTGATTCAGCATCAGTTTTCTTGAAATTCTCATATTGTGAGATAAGGTTGGACCTCCTGTCCTTCCTTTCATCAGCTGAACCAGCTATAATCTGGTTCAGTGTATCCCACATAGCTTTTGCTGAGGAGCAGTCAACAACCTTCTGGAATACTTCATCAGACATTGTTTGAGCCAGAATGTTCATTGCCTTGGCATCTGCTATCTTTGCCTTTTTGTATTCATCATTGTAGTCTGGAGGAGGCACTGCACTCATATCAGTTGATGATGAGGCAGTAGCAGCAGTAGGTGCTCTTGGTGGTCCTGTCAAAATAGAAGCAAAAATACTTTCATCAATAGAGTTCATATATAATTTGATCCTTGCCTTCCAGATGCCAAACTTAGCCAAGTTGCATGCTGGAGGTCTGGTGCTAGAATAATCCTTGGACTGGGCCATGATAGTGAAAGTGAATATCTATAAACTTTGGTATCTATCAGGATCTTGTGACTTAGGTGTTAGCCTATTCAGTCAGTTAACCTCCCTCTGATACCAATTGAAAGAGAAGGGATAGATACTACTCTAGAGGGGGGGTGAATAGAGTAATCAAAAATTGCACTAGCAAAGTTGACTTTCTACTCAACTCCCTTGGAGTTAAATGCGGAATGAAGGTTATAGATATTTGAGATTAAACCTTAAAGCCTAACACAAGTGTTGTGCACAACAAGGCAGCCAACTGTAGTTACAGTTAAGACTTGGAAACCTAAACAGCAACTAGCAAACCTAGTTAAGATCTAATCACAGCCACAATGCAAGTAATTAAACAAAGCAATCCAGATGACACAAGGAATTTATAGTGGTTCCCCAAACAACTTGGGTACGTCCACTCTTCTACCAACAAGGTAGGAATCCACTCAGGTTTTTGATCAAGTGCCCTGCCACCAACAAGATCAACCTGCCACCAAGGGATACTTTTGAAGGGAGTAATAACCCTGTACAGGAGGGGGAAAGGAGGTTAAGGTGTCTTCTCTATTTTACAATAGATTAGAGAAGCACAATAACTTGCACTGAGCTAGAAAGCTCTAAAAGAATCAAGGCTCCCCCTGGCTCAAAGAACGTCCAGGTGAAGTCTTTCTTTAGTGCAGAAACACTTCAGAAAATACTGAAGGAAAAAGCTACAAGAAGATAAATAATATTAAATAGAATTTCTTCTTCAGGCAGCTATCTTCTTCTTCTTCTTCTTCAAAAGGCTCTGAGTGAAGATCTTCCTGTAAGCAGGAGAACTCAGGTTAAAGAAGAGTGAATAACTTGAACTTCTTCTCAGTTAGATGTGAATGTGCTGAGAGTAGTTTGGAGACTGTAAGATCTTAAGCTTGAATGTAGCTGTTAGCTTTTGAATTCCTTTTTCCTGGATGAACTAGATTTTTGCTATGTGGACTAGTTCATTTCTTTCCTCAAGGAGGTCTTTATATAGCAGCAGCAGCAACGGCTCTTACTTGAGTTTGAATCTTGTCTTCTTCTGAACTCGGCAAGCTGGGCTGCAAAAAGCATAAAGCAAAACAAAAATACTGCAGACAGATATCCTATAATCGGATAAAGCTTTCTAAGAAGCTGCAAATACTTCTGATAAAATAATATAAGAGAAAGTCACATTAGAAAAGACTCTTTACAGCCAAGGAAGACTTTTTGAGTCTAACGGCTATAAAGGACAGCCTGGCAGAAATCATATCTCAGTTATAAGACAAATAACTTTGTCAGAAGAGATTAGCTCATGCATAAAGAATAGAATAGATATTGCATGGAAGTGTTATCACAATTTACTCAGATAATCTTTTATAAAATATGCCAAAATAAGTATGAAATTAGTCACATCACAGAAGACGACAAAACTATTTAAAACATACAGCAAAACGTCGAACGACCCTCGGAGATCGTCGACCGACGCACAGAGATCGTCGACCTATCGGACAGATAGTCGAACGATCCAGATAGTCGAACTATCAAAGAAGATAGTCAAACTACCTCGGCAGATAGTCGACCTATCAGAACAGATAGTCGATCTATCAGGACAGATAGTCGAACTACCAAAGCAAAACAGATAGTCGACCTATCAAGCAGATAGTCGACCTATCACAGAAAACAGATAGTCGACCTATCAACAGATAGTCGACCTATCAAAACAAAACAGATAGACGACCTATCAACAGATAGTCAAACTATCAGATAGTTGAACTATCCAAGCAGATAGTCGAACTATCAAAGCAAAACAGATAGTCGACCTATCAACAGATAGTCGAGCTATCAACGCAGACAGAACGTCGACCAACTGATAGACGATCGTCGATCAGCCGATAGACGATAGTCGAGCGACGTTCGACTATAGTCGAACGAAAAACTACTTAACCAAATATTCATCTGGAAAAGCAATTCTACACAACTAGAGAATCTAACATATCAACTAACCTTTGACCATAGATAAATCTTGGGTCAAGAGACAAAAAGAGAGGACTGAACTCAAATCAAAACCTAGGGTTCCAACAGACACCATTTTTCTGAGTTGTTGACACAAATTCTCTGTGTCGACACTTTATTACTGAATGTGTCGACAGTCTTACTTAGCCAAATTTGGTAAACTAATCTATAGTTAGCATGCCTAATTGAATTTTAAATTTACTGAATTTTGTTTCATCTAGAGGCTTAGTAAATACATCTGCAATTTGATAATCTGTCTTAACAAATTCTAATGAGATGTCTTCTTTTTCTACCTATTCTCTAAGAAAATGGTATTTTATTTCTATGTGCTTAGTCCTACTATGTGAAACAGGATTGTTTGCAATAGAAATAGCACTTTTAGAATCACATAATAAAGGTGTTTTACTTACCAGGATACCATAATCTCTTAGCTGATGCTGAATCCACAGTAGCTGTGCACAACAACTTCCAGCTGCAACATACTCAGACTCAGCAGTGGATATTGCGACACTAGTCTGCTTCTTACTACTCCATGATATCAACCTTCCTCCCAGAAATTGACATGTACCTATAGTACTTTTTCTATCTTCTCTACAGCCTGCAAAATCTGCATCTGAATAACCTATTAGTTGAAAATCTCCATTCCTAGGGTACCAAAGGCCTAGAATAGGTGTGCCCTTTAGATATCTCAAAATTCTCTTAACAGTAGTGTAATGAGATTCTTTAGGGCATGCCTGGTACCTAGCACAGACACATGTAGCATACATAATATAAGGTCTACTAGCTGTGAGGTATAATAGAGAACCAATTATTCCTCTATACAAAGACTCATTTATAGGCTTACCTGCATCATCTTTGCATATAGGCATACTTGTTCCCATAGGAGTTTTTATGGTAGAGGATGATTCCATAACATATTTCTTGATTAACTCTTTGGTGAACTTTGACTGGGATATGGACAAGCCATCATCAGTCTGTCTCACTTAGAGTCCCAAGAAGAACTTAAGTTCCCCCATACTACTCATTTCAAACTTCCCTTGCATAAGTTTGACAAACTTCTTGCAAAGGTTGTTCTCTGTAGACCCAAAAATTATGTCATCTACATAGATTTGGAATAAGATTATCTTGCCTTTAGACTCCCTTAGGAATAGAGTCTTGTCTATTTTGCCTCTTGAGAATTTGTTCTCAATAAGAAAAGTAGACAGGGTTTCATACAAAGCCCTTGGGGCTTGCTTTAACCCATATAAAGCTTTCCTAAGTCTAAAAACATAACCAGGTTTAAGAGAATCTACAAAACCTGATGGTTACTCCACATAGACTTCTTCTTTTAGATCTCCATTCAGAAATGCTGACTTCACATCCATTTGGTATACCTTGAAGCCTTGGTATGCATCATAGGCAAGAAACATTCTGATTGCCTCCAATCTTGCTACTGGGGCAAATGTCTAATCAAAATCTATTCTCTCTTCCTGCCTATATCCTTTAGCAACCAGTCTTGCTTTGTTCTTTACAATTACTCCACTTTCATCCAACTTATTCCTAAATATCCACATTGTTCCAATGATGTTGTGGGTTTTTGGTTTAGGAACAAGCTCCTAGACTTTGCACCTTCTGAATTGATTAAGCTCCTCTTGCATAGCATTAATCCAGTGTTGGTCTTGGATGGCTTCTTCAAATTTCTTAGGCTCCAATTGTGACAGAAAACTTGAGTGCAAGACTGTGCTTGGATTTCTGCTTCTAGTCTGCACTCCTTGTCTTGGATCCCCTATTATCTGATTTGCTGGATGGTCTTTTAGATGTCTTATAGCTGGAGGTAGATTTCCTTCTGGTTGATCATTTCCAGTCCCTCAATTATGCTGCACTTCTTTAGAGTCATCAGCTTCTATAGAGTCATGTACTCCTCCTGGAATGTAACCATCATTTTCCACTTGTTCATTTGCAGTTGAACCTTCTGTAATGGAAAGCTTGTCCATTCTTATGCTTATACCTGTTGGACTGTATGAACTACAAGGCAACTCACATGCTATTAATCTTGATTCATCAAACACAACATGTATAGACTCTTCTACAACTTGTGTAGTTAAGTTGTAGAATCTATAAGCCTTACTATTGATGTTGTACCCAACAAATATCCCTACTTGGGATTTGGCAGCAAACTTGGTCAAATAAGACTTGCCATTGTTAAGTACATAGCACTTGCAGCCAAAGATCCTGAAGTAGGATAGATTTGGTTTTCTACCCTTCACAATCTCATAGGGAGTCTTTTTGTGGTTCTTGGTGATAGTAGCCCTATTGATTACATGACATGTAGTATTTACTGCCTCAGCCCAGAAATATTCTGGGAGAGAAGTGTCACTCAATAGAGTTCTACCAGCTTCTATTAATGTTCTATTCTTTCTCTCAGCAATTCCATTTTGCTGTGGTGTTCTTGGTGAGGAGAATTCTTGAAAAATCCCAAATTCTTCACATAGTCTTGTCATATTTTCAGATTGAAATTCAGTACCATGGTCACTTCTGAGTTTGACCACTGTACTGTTTAATTCATTCTGAATCTGTTTGATAAAACAATGTAAAACACTTGGGGTTTCTGATTTCTGTCTCAGAAAGAATACCCATGTATATCTAGAATAGTCATCTACCACCACAAAAGTGTAGACCTTCCTACTTAGACTATGAACTGGCATAGGACCAAATAGATCCATATGCAGTAGGTATAGGCACCTAACTGAATCCTTGTATTCAAGGCTATGGAAGGAGGATTTTGTCTGCTTGCCCTTTTGACAAGCTGAACATATCCCATCCTTCAAACACTTTACTTGAGGACCATTCCTCACTAACTCTTTGCTAAAGAGTTGGCCAATTGTCTTGTAGTTAAGATGAGCTAACCTCTTATACCATTTGACACAATGTGAGGCTCTCTCATCAGCTACAAGACAGATAGAAGAAGCCTTGTTCTCACACCCAAAATTAAGACAATACAAATTTCTTTTTCTATATCCAGTCAATATGACCTCTTGATCACTTGACCTCTTGATATGATATCCATTCTTTATAAATGAAATGTCATATCCTAGATCACTCAGCTTGCTTATGCTGATGAGGTTATGTTTCAAATCTTTTACATAAGCCACTTGAGTAATGGTAATTTTATTTGAAGAAATGTTACCAAATCCTTTGATGATTCCTCTTTCAGATCCATCAAAGATAACTTTAGTCCCAGTCTTGACAGAAGAGTAGTCCTTTAGTAGCCCCTTTATTCCAGTCATATGTCTGACACAACCACTGTCCAAGTACCATATAGGGGCATGACCACTTGGACTTTCCTGCAATAAAAATTACTTTACCTTAGAGCCCAAGAATGTCTTGGGTCCTTGGTTCCAGTTAGCTCCATTCATATCAAGTCTTTTAGCAACTCCTCTAACTAGTAGATTGGTGTTCTTCTTAACACTTGTGTTATGCCAGCAGTCCAAAGCAAAATGTCCTACTTTGCCACAGCACCAGCAATCGTATTTGTTGTATCTAGATCTAGATACATTCTTAGCAGTTTTATAGTCTGGAAAATTCCTGACTTGTGCTGGTGCTGCTGCAGCTATACCCATAGGTTTCCTTGGAAAATGGGGTTTATTGTCATAGACTGACTTATTGGCATTTACAGCCTTGTCATTCAGAAACTCAATCTTCTTATGATTATGAATGTGTTCATGATCATATCTGTTAGAAGACATTTGCACTTTTCTAAACATCATAGGGACTTTGGAGTTTTGTGGTTGAACTGGAGCTTTGCCCTTTCTTTTGAATTGGTCAGCTCTAGTGTTACCTTTAAAGCCCAAGCCTGCCTTACCCTTTTGAGCTACAAACTCATCTATTAAGGGTAGGACAGATTTTGGCTTAGAGTAACTAGCCACTAAGTTCCTCTCAACTTGAAGTCTGGCCTCAAGGCTTTTAATTTGATCAGATTTGTATGTGATTGTGACCATCTGAATCACAGTTATTGTTTTCAGTTTGGCAACCTCATTCAACTTTTGATCCAATTCTTTTTTCAAGTCTGATACAACCAACTTATGATCAGCAATTTCCTGAGCCTGAGTTTTGGTCAGTTTTTTGCTTTTCTTAAGAGCCTCCAATAAGTCCCTATATTCATCCATCAATTGATGAATATCACCTTCAGATTAAGACCCATTCACATCACTTGATGTAGATGAATCTAACTCTGAACCAGTACTAATATCAGAAGTGCTAGAATCATTTTGTACCTTACTAGGACCAGGCTGATCCTGGCATTAGTTATCTTCTAACTCAGCCATCAGACCCATGCATTCTTGGTCTTCTTGATCATGGATGGAGTTTATAAATTGCATAAACTCCTCTTCATCACTGGCTGCATACAATCCTATGTATGCTTCTGCTTAAGATTCTGATTCTGATGAGGACTGATCTGAAAGACTCTTATCTTTCTTTGCAACAAAAGATTTCTCCTTCTTGCCCTTGTGTTGAGACTTCTTTCTGTATGCTGACTCCTTTCTCTTCTCTGGACACTCAGCTACCATATGTCCAGTCTTATTGCAGCAATAACAAACAACTTTTGATGTTGTAGCTTTGCTGGGCTTAGATCTGTTCCTTTCCTTTCTTGAGGATTTTCTCTTCTGATAGTAATCATCCACTGGCTGTGATGTGGAGGGTCTGGACTTCCACTGCTTCTTTTTCAAGAACTTTTGAAACTATCTTGTAAAGGCAGCAAAGTCAGCATCTGAATCACTGCTCCCTGATTTCTGACTATCTGAATTTTCTGTTATGTATTCTGTAGCTTCCTTAAGAGGAGATGAAGATATCCTCCCTTTGTTTCTAGTGGCTTCAACTTTGAAAGCCATAGATCTATGCTCACCTTTTGTATTTCTTTCTTCCTCCTTCCTAGCCATCAATTGCATTTCATATGATAGCAATTTTCCAAACAAGGTTGGAGGGGAGATGTCAGCTAACTTGGCCACTTCTCTAATGGCACATATTTTGGTATCCCAATCCTTTGTCAAAGATCTGAGAAATTTGTCATTCAGCTCATATGTATTGAAGACTCTTCCATAGGACATTAGTTCATTCACAATCCTATCGAATTTCTTATAACATTCAGTTATGCTATCAGACTTTCCTTGTCTGAAGCTCTCAAATTCTTGGTTGAGCATTGATTTTCTGTCTTGTCTTACTTCTTCAGATCCCTCCATGTAGACAATCAAGGTGTCCAACATCTCTTTGGAGGTCTTGTAATGTATCATATTTTGGAAGGTGGAATCATCTATTGCACTGACTATGATGTTCTGAGCTCTCTTGTCCATAGTGGCTAAAATGATTTCTTCCTTTGTCATTTCAGAAAAGTCCCTAGGAGTTTTCTGATTTGCATCTAATACAGATAACTTCATTGGAATGTATGGACCTTATTTAACTGTGATATAAATTCTGGGTCAGAGGCCTCCATAAATAGTCTAACCCTTTCCTTCCAGATTCCAAAGATTTCTTTTCTGCAGATGGGTAACTTCATAGATCCTAACTCCTTGTGATTCTCACCTGAACCCATTTTCTTGATTCTTGATTCTGCCTTTTGATCTAACTCAGACTGTTAAGTCTTTCTTTGAGCAACCTCCCTCTGATACCACTTGATAGTTTTACTTTCAAGATTACCTGGACACCTAGAGGGGGGGTGAATAGGTTCTTATTTTCTTTTCAAACTTAAGGCAGAATGACTCACAAATTATAAACTATTTTGAATAATTTCAGCAACTACTCTAGCAAACACAATCACACAATCTAGAGTTAAACATCACAGATTGCACCCAGAATTTATAGTGGTTCCCCAGGGTCTGGGTACATCCACTTTCCCCCTTCGCCTATCTAGCAGTATGCTAGATTCAGCCAAACTCCTTTCTATAACTCAGATCCTCAGATCCTACAGCTCAGAATCCAAAAGGATTCCTACAACTCAGAGTGAGTCCACACTCCTACAGCTCAGGAAATTCAGCCCTACCTCAGTCTTTCTTCAAGACCTATAACTCAGAGAATGTCTCTCCTACACTCAGCCTTTATAAATTAGGCTTACAACTCAGATCTACTAATAGATCCAACAAGATTTGAATACAAAATATAATTGTATCTTGCTCCTGATGAGAGAGGAGGAACAAGACAGTTCTTGATCAGCTTCTTGATAAATCTGATGAATGAAATCAACTAGAACTTAGCTTTCTTCAAAGCTTCTTGAATATGAACTTAGTTGAGTTGATTTCCTTTGGAATATACTGGTCAGCTGCTTCCACCTTAGATTTAAGAATTGGATCTGAATCTTCTTGATAGTTAAGTTCAAAACTTGTTTCTTTAGAAATCTGAGACAGCTTTCTTCTTGCCTTCTTATGATTGGATCTCTCTCTATCCAAATCCTTTGAAGATACTTCAGAATTCTTGAATGAATTCTACTTTGACAAATTATGATAGTTCAATCAGAATGTCTTCTTAGATCTGCAAAGATCTTCTTCTTTTTGTAATCTCTATATTCACTCTGTGTTGCTTTTTTTTGTTACTTGCTTCAACTGACACCATTCGTCTATTTATAGCCTTCACTCCTGGTAACCGGCTGGTCCGGTTCCTAACGAACTTCTGTCTGTGTCAATCACTTCAGTTAACATGTAGAGACCCACAGCTGTCATGTCTTCATACTGCCAAGGAGTCTTTGCTTCTGTCAGAAAGTGTCGAGACAATCTGTCAAAATGTGTCGAGACAATTATTAAAATGTGTCGACACAATTTGATTAAGTGTCGACACAGTCCTTTGAGATGTCGACATGATTGCCTCAATGTCGACACAGCTTCTTGACACAACTTCTTGAGAATGTGTCGACACAGATAGTTGTATGTCTACACAATTACTTCAGCCACCAACTTGTTGTTGATTCTGTTATATGTCGACACAAGTCCTGTGTGTCGATACAATTGATGTATATTCTGAACATTGTTTGTGTCGACTCTGTCTCCATGTGTCGACTTAGCTGTTGTCGACTTCTGCCTCTGTATGTCGACACAGCCTCCCGGTGTCGATACAGTTGATGTCGACTATAATTCTGTCTGTCGACACAGCCTCCCGCTGTCGACACAGTTGATGTCGACTCTTTTTATCTGTGTCGACACAGCCTCCTTCAAGTGTCGACACAATCTTTCTGAAGTGTCGACACATCTTCTTCTGGTGTCGAAACATGGACTTAGAGAAATTTATATGCCATGTTGCACATTCTGATCCTGCACATATTAACTTAAAACAACATCAAATACACCTTTATGTATACCATTATGCTAAGTTAGGCTTCTCCAAATCAGGTACATATTTTTAAATGTACCCAACAATGGGTCAAAGACCAAGTCATCAAAGGAAGGAAGAGAAAATTCTTCTAAGTCAAAATCTACGGGAATCACTAAGTGATTCTCGCCGACTTCGACGAGAATCGTTAGTGATTCCCGCCAATTCGGGGAGAATCAATCTTCATTCCCGCCGACCTCTTCCAGATGACTGTTTTCCTACAGGAATTCTGCTAAGGCAGAATCGACGGGAATCACCAAGTGATTCTCGCCGACTTCGACGGGAATCGTTGTGATTCCCGCCGAATCAACGAGAATCAGTTTGCATTCCTGCCGATTCCCACCGGCTGACAAGGTTTCCAACTGGAATTCGGCCAAGGCAGAATCGACGGGAATCGTGTGTGATTCCCGCCGACTTCGACGGGAATCACAAACGATTCTCACCGATTTTGCCTTAGGCAATTTTTCTCGTTTGCTGGACCAAACCGCCTTACCGTACGCTGTTTTGGCCGTGGCTAGGGTTTCTCCTTGTGGGCCCCACAATGGTCATTATGGTTGGCTCTGGTATATATAGTCACGTATTTTGAACATGAAGACAATCCATTCACGGAAAATCTGAAGTAGCCGACGCGTGCCCTAGCAGATCGTGGAACGTCGCCGATCGCTGTCGCTGCTCGGAAGCTAGTCGCCGTCGCTGATCTCATAGGTTCTCTGATCTTCCGACGACAGTACCGAGGCAAGATGAGCATCTCACACATCTCTCTTGAGATCTCTTGTCTCTCGATTCGTTGAACGAGGTTAGTTCTTCATTCCGAATCGATTGTGACGACTGATCCGACTGAGATCGTTTGTAGACCTTGCTTTTTTCGTCAAGAAGTTTGGATCTACAAAGTATCGCCGCCGCAATCGCTTGCCGCCGCCGATCTTGACTAGATCCTCTCTAAGAGAGAACTCCGGTCGTGGATTCTTCGTTACTTCCAAGAAAGCTTCAACGAATGAAGAAGGATATCGGATTCTTCAAAAGCCTTGTTTCTATTTTCTTATACATTCAATTTTTGATTTATTGTAAAGGAATTTTTATTCCTAATTGTAAGGGTTGGGTGCAACCCGTGGTGGTGAAGTTGTGACTCCTTTGGTTAGAAGGGTTCCTTCCGTAGTGTGAGGATTGGATTTCAATCCATTTGAAGAAGTGACCGAGTCGTCCCTTGGTTGGAGATAGGTCGAAGGGGGAAAGTGGACGTACCCAAATCGGGGAACCACTATAATTTCTTGTGTGTTTTCTGTGCTGTGTTTGTTTATTTGTGCTGGTAAATTTTATTCCGCAAAAGACTACACGACACATATTCCCCCCCCCATAGGTGGATTTAGTCGACACTAGATACTTTCAAGTGGTATCAGAGGGAGGTTGCTCGTCAATAAGGTTAACACCTTGAGTAAGATCCTGTGTCTAGTGTCAAGAGGAAAGAAGATCTCGGGAATGGACGGACTCAAGTATTCAGGAAAGATCCCAGTGTGCACCAAGCTGAACTTTCCCATCTAGAAGGAAAGGATCAGGTTCTACATGGAAGCAGTCGACCCTCGACTCTTCATGGTAGTGGAGGAGGGACCTTATATCCCGACTAAGGCCTCCACCATTGATCCGACCAAGATGGTGCCAAAGAAGCTCTCCGAAATGGCTAAGGATGAGATTTTGCTAGTCGGTCTAGACAAGAAGGCTCAGAACATTCTTGTCAGCGTCGTCGATGACTCCATGATGCAGAACTTCAGCAACTGCAGGACTGCCAAGGACATATGGCACTGCCTGATCATTCTGATGGAAGACACAGATGAAGTAAGGGATGATCGAAGATCCCTTCTGAACCAGAAGAATGAGGCCTTTAGGCAGGTTCCAAGGATGAAATCGAAGTAACTTTCGAGAACTTCCTGAAGATCGTCATTGCCCTGAAGGGTTATGGCAGAGTGTTCACCGATGGTGAATTAAATGAAAAATTCCTTAGATCCCTTACTAAGGAATGGGACACCAAGATCTGCGCCATTAGAGAATTTTGCAAGCTGGCAGAAACTGATCCCCAGATTCTGTTTGGGAAGCTTATGTCCTATGAGCTTTAGCTGAACACCAGAAAAGCTGAAGAAGAAGCCGATAAAGCTGCTGCTAAAGAAAAGACTATAGCCCTGAAAGCCAATCACTCAAGGAAAGGAAAGGGTGCAGCCTCGTCCCGCTCTTGGAAAAAGGATGAGGAAGAAGACTCTGAGCCATGCTCTTCTGGCTCAGAGCTATCTGAAGAAGAATTCTCCCTCATCACTTGTGAGTTCAAGAAGTTCCTCAAGATGAGGAATCAAAGAAAGAGAGACGGCTCCTCCTCCAGACATCAGAAGAAGAATTACTCTTCTGACAAGTATGAACCTAAACAGAACAAACATCGCTCTACTAACATTATTTGCTTTGGATGCAATAAGCCAGGCCACGTCGTTGCTGACTGCCACCAAAGCAAGAGAGATAAGGGGAAGTGAGAGGAGCACAAGTCCTCTATAGATAAGAAGAAGGAGAGGAGCTACATTGCCAAAAAGCCAAAGACACTGAGTGAATCTAATTCGTCAGACTCCAGTGATGATGAGGAAGCCTACTTCGGGCTAATGGGTCGCTCTAACTCAGAAGGAGACTGCCCCCCCCATTTACTAGGAAGGTAAAAGATCGTGCCCCCCTCTCTGACTCTGACTTTGAGTCTCCTGATGATGATCTCGAGGACAGCCCATCTGCCCGTGAAGCTGAGCTCCTCAAAAAGTATGAGCTTCTACTCAATACCTTTGAGGAATGTCGCAAGAGGTTGAGGGCTCAGAAAAAGTAAGTCAAATTCCTAAAGGCTGAGGGTGTGTCCCTAAGAGAAGAGATCACTAGCTTGATTTCTCTCCGACAGGAACACCTGTACCTTACTTCTGAGCACTCAGAGTCTCTAAGGCTCCATGACCAAAAACAGGAAGAAATCAACAAGTTGGAAGAACAGCTTGCGGCAGAAAGGAAGATTGTCAAAAGCTTCTCCATGCCCAAGACCGTTCTTCCTCTAGTTGATGAATTCTCTGCTCAAGCTAAGGGGATGTCTTAGGGCATGTGGCTGTGCCTGGTAAATCATCCAGGAGAAACAGAAAATAGAGAAAAAATAAGGCTGCTAAGAAGGCCTCTGCTACAGAAAAGGGAAAGGCCCCACTTGATCCTGTTTCATTCAGAAAGCCTGTCTTTCCTTGCAATGAGCAGGACTTTGAGTCAACCTATGGCCACTTCTTCCGGCCCTCGGTTGAAAAGCCCAAGAGCCAGTATGATGGTTGGACCTTCCCCCGAAACTACGGTGAGAGTGTCTTCAAGGAACCTTATGAGGAAATCCAAGTGGAGAATTATGGCCACTTCTCTAATGGCCATAATATGAAGCAGGCACCAAAGGCCAAGCCTGTTATTCTGAAGGAACAGGAAGTGAAGAAATCGTGTGACTGCTGTCATCATGATGCCTCCACCTCCACATCCAAGGCCCCGACTAGACCCACCATTCCAAGGGTGAAGCAGGAGCCTAGGAAACGATACAATAGGTTTGACTGTTGGTGTTGTGGCAAAGTTGGTCACTTTGCCGTTGATTGCTGGTTAAATTAAAGATTCAACGAGACTCCTCATGTTAGCAATGTAAGGCCGACCACTCGTAGGGTTAACCACCCGAGGGGGAGTGTGCTAACAAGGAATCTAGGACCCAAGTTCGATTGGGTTCCTAAGGGAAACTAATTCTGTTTTGCAGGTATGTCCAAAGGCCACCGAAACGCCTATCTGGTACTTGGACAGTGGATGTTCCTGGCATATGACTGGGATAAGAAGCCTGTTGCGTGATTACTCCACAATCGAAAATGGACCCAAAGTCATCTTTGGAGGATCTGATCGAGGAGTCACCAGAGGTTATGGTATGATTTCAACCGGTGTATTCTCTATCACTGACGTGGCATATGTTAAAGGGTTAAACCATAACCTGATCAGTGTAAGCCAGTTGTGTAATAAAGGATACGACGTTAAGTTCTGCAAGGATAAGTGCTTGATAATATCGTGTGCCTCTTCGGAGACACTATTAACTGGAATTAGGAGCAGAAATATCTTTTGCTTAGATTTTCTTAGCTTAGAATCTTATACCCCTGTGTGCCTAGTAGCAAAAGGCAGTGCATCTCTTTGTGAACAATGACACAAGAGATTAGCACATATTAATTTCAAGACAATTAATATGTTGTTTTCCAAGAATTTAGTAAGGGATGCCCCTACTATTAAGTGCATCAAAGATAGCCCTTGTCCTGCATGTAAGAATGGCAAACAAACTCGCGCTACCTTTAAGGGCATTGCAGACAAAGACTCCTCCAGATGTCTTTATCTTCTGCATATGGACTTGTTCGGTCCAGTGCAAGTTCATATCTTAGGAGGCAAATCATATATATTAGTGATTGTTGATGATCACTCTCGGTTTACGTGGGTGTTCTTCTTGAAACGAAAGTCAGATACGTTTGACATCTTCACTAATTTTATCAAGCAGATTCAGAATGAACTTAACTGCTCCGTGGTCAAAATCAAAAGTGACCATGGAATAGAATTCAAGTCTGGTACTATGACAGAATTCTGTGAAGAATATGGTATCTTTCATGAGTTTTCCTCCCCGCGTACCCCTCAGCAAAACAGAGTTGCGGAGAGGAGAAATAGAACGCTGATTGAAGCATGTACGACAATATTGAATGACGCTTCTCTTCCAGAGTACTTCTAGGCAGAGGCTGTCAATACGGCTTGTCATGTGCAGAACCGAGCTTTGATCAACAAGAATCATCGTAAGACGCCTTATGAGCTATTGAAAGGCAGGAAACCGACCATGTCCTATTTAAGGATTTTTGGATGCAGATGCTATGTACTCAATAATGGGAAGTACCCACGTACTAAATTCGGATAAAAATGCTTCGAAGGCATCTTTATGGGCTATAGTAGCCATATTCGGGCATATAGGGTCTTCAATAAGAAAACCCTAGTGGTAGAGGAGTCCATTAATGTGGTTTTTGATGAAGGAAGCTTGCTTCATAGCAATTCTTCTAGTGGCATTCTGGAAGATGCAGGTGCAAGGCTTGAACAGCTAAGTCTCGATGAGACTGCTAAAGGTGAAACTCCCAAGTACGTCAAGGTTTCCACCTCAATGCTAAATGGAGAAGATGACGATCAGGATGGAGAAAATCTCCAAGAAGAGGGAGGAGCCCGAGAAGCTGTTAGAGCTCTAGATGCCAGACTCTTAGAGCTCCGACATGTGAGGGATCATCCTATAGATCAGATCATAGGAGATCCTCGTGACGGTGTCAGAACTCGCAGAGGTACAATTAACGAGATTCTGCACCTTAGTTTTCTGTCACAGGTTGAGCCAATAAGTTCGACGAAGCGAACAAAGATGCATCATGGATACTAGCAATGCAAGATGAACTGCATAAATTCGAACGATGCAACGTCTGGACGCTTGTTCCCAGACTAAAGAAACAGAATGTGATCGGCACCAAGTGGATCTTGTTGGGATTTGTCTCCAAAATACCTCAGATTTGTAGGAAGTCAGACCTTGAACTAAGATAAATTAAGGTGTATTTGATATTGTGTTTGAGTTGTATGTGTGCAGGTTCTTATTGCCAAGTGTACACCAATGTCAGTCTATAATGGGCCACCAAACACAGGACCATACAATGTAATTCCTCATTGTGTGATCCAAGGTGTTGGCTCATGTATAGTCTCTCTATTGGGACACACTTTATCAATATACACTTGGACCTATGGAGTATTGAAGTCTATCTCAGAATAAATTTTCTAAGTCCACATACTCGAGTACTTCTTTAGTATACTCGAGTAAGTGAGTCTGTACTCGAGTAGGTTGGGCTACTTACTCGAGTGGATTCTCTATATACTCAAGTATGAAAGCTTATACTCGAGTAGATTTTCTTTCACTCGAGTAAGTGATACCTTATACTCGAGTAGATGGTTAGTTACTCGAGTAAGTGCTCTGTTTGAACTCGAGTAGATCTGGACTTCTTATCCTAGAAAGTTTCTAAGTCAACATACTCGAGTAGTTCTCTGAAATACTCCAGTAAGTAACTCTGTACTCGAGTAGGTTAATTTTCATATTCGAGTAGGTTAGTGATCACTCGAGTAGTTTTCCTAAGATACTCGAGTAGTCTATCTTCCCCATACTCGAGTATCTCAAACTCTTATACTCGAGTAGCTGTTCAAGTCTTATCTGAGAAATTTTTCCAAGTGTTTATACTCGAGTATATTTGCTCATACTCAAGTAGTCTCTCTAAGTCACTCGAGTATTGATCCCTGAAGCACTCGAGTAGTTTCTATCTTGCTACTCTAGTATATCCCTCATATCTACTCGAGTATGTAACCTCTTACTCGAGTATGTCTCTGTCTCTCGAGTGTGTCTGTTCGAATTTCCTGAATTTCTCTAAGTCAAGTTTCTTTGTTTATTTTCTAAAAGTCCTTTCTGATTGGTCCATGTGTCATCCTTAATTATGCTTATGACCGTTGGAGACCGCCTATAAATAGGTTTTTTCAGACATGACTAAATACACGCGTTTTACAGAGATTAATTTTTAAGAGAAAATCCTGAAAACCCTAATCTTTCCATCTGCCGCCATTAAAGCTTTCGGAAGAAGCTCTGGATCGTCCTCTCTCAGCCGCAGCTATCGATCTCTAATTCTCAAGCGATCCAGACTCAAGAAGAATCATCCGATCTCTCCGAGCTTCATCGTCTCTGATTTATTTTCTTGATCATGGTGATTCCAGATCTCAGAATCGTGGATTTTTCTCAAGTCTTCTTCACCTATTTCTGTCCAAGCCAAAAAGCTCTCAAGAAGAAGATTACGTCAAAGATCCACATCTGTGCTAATTGTTGTTTGTGTTTTTCTTTTCAAACAAATTTTATTGTAGGAGATCTATCTCCGAGTGGTAGGAAGTTTTATCTTCCGAGTGTAGATCCATTTGGGATCGAGTTTTTGTAGGAACATAGTTCCGAGGTGTAGGATTGGTTTGCAATCCGAGATAGTGGAGTAGCCGAGTCTAGTGATTTGCTAGATCAGTGAGGAAAAGTAGGCGTACCCAAGATTGGGGAACCACTATAAATCTCTTGTCGTCTGTGTGATTGCTTGATTACTTATCTGTGCTGTGTTATTTTTTTTATCCCGCATTTGGCACGCATTTCACCTATTCACCCCCCTCTAGGTGATTTAGGTTTACAACTTAGCTCTCTCAATTGGTATCAGAGGGAGGTTGATTGTTAAAAGGTTAACACCTTGATCTAATCCTCACCAAATTGTCTCCAGAGAAGTATCAAGCATGAGTAAGACCAAGGATTTGGCTAAGCTCCCTATCTGCACCAAGAACAATTTTCCTATGTGGAAGGAAAGAGTTAAGTTCTTCATGGAAGCAGTAAATCCCCGGATCTTCATGATTGTGGAAGAAGGTCCGCATGTTCCTATGACTGCATCAACAATAGACCCAACCAAAAAGGTCCCAAAGAAGTTGATGGACTTGGATAAGGACGAGATTGCACTTGTCTCCCTAGACAAGAAAGCTAAAAAAATATTATCGCAAGTGCAGTCGATGACTCAATGCTGCAAAATCTTATACATTGCCAATCTGCCAAGGAGATGTGGCAATCCCTGGTGACTCTGATGGAAGGGACTGAGGAAGTTAGGGATGATCGGAGATCCCTCTTAAATCAGAAGTATGAAGCCTTCCGACAAGGTCACAAGGAACCCATAGCTGACACATTTGAAAACTTCTTTAAGATAGTCAATGGACTGAAAGTGTATGGCCATGTCTTTACTAATGGGGAGCTGAATGATAAGTTTCTGAGATCTCTCACCAAATAATGGGACAACAAAGTCTGTGCCATCCGAGAGTTTGGCAGACTAGCAGAGACAGATCCACAGAATCTATTTGGCAAGCTGATGTCCTATGAACTGCAGATCAACTCCAGAAAAGCCGAAGAAGAGAAAAGTCGCTTCTCCTCAAAAGAGAAGTCGATTGCTTTAAAGGCTGACAGTTCAAGGAAGGGCAAAGCTGCCTCGCCAGCATCTCCACAAGAAGTAAGTGAAGAAGAAGGCTCCGAGCAAAGCAACTCAGGCTCAGAACTATCTGAAGGAGAGTTCTCATTGCTTTCGCGGCAGTTCAAGAAATTCTTGAATAAAAAGAAGCAATGGAGAGGCAAGGATGCCTCATACAGAAGATCACGACATGACGGTGATCAGCGAAAGAATGGCTCAAGTAGCCATGACAGGTATAACTCCAAACAGAACAAACAGATTTCAACTGACATCGTTTGTTATTTTCTGTAATAAGCCAGGTCACGTCATCGCAGACTTCCCTCACAAGAAGAAAGAGGGTGGCAGAAGAGAGGAAAAGAAATCCTCATACCACAAGAAGAGGACAGAGAAGAGCTTATTATCCAAGAAGAGCAAAACTCTCAGTGACTCCGACTCATCTGAGTCAAGTGAAGAAGAGGAAGCTTACTTTGGGCTCATGGCTCACTCTGATGATGAATAAGTTCCCCAGTTCACTGGGGAGGTAAAATCTCACACTCATCTCTCTGAATCTGATGATGATAATGAGCAAGAGGGCTATTCCTCTTAGGATGAATCTGAACTCATGGGACAATATAAGGAGTTACTCACGACTTACGAAAAATATCGCAGAGTCATGAAAACTCAAGCCAAAGAGATAAAATCTCTACAGGCTAGTGAGAGCAGCTTGAGAGAAGAAGTCACCAAGACTAACTCTCTTCAAGAGAACTTCGATGCTGCTATGGAAGAATACAATCAAGCTCTCAAGCACCTCGACCTTAAAGAGGAAATAATCAAAGAATTGGAACAACAACTCAAGGCTGAGAAGAAACTTGTTGAGAGTTTCTCCAAGCCTAAGACAGTTCTTCCACTCGTTGTTGAGTTCTCGGCTAAGGCCAAGGGTGCTGGTATAGGCCACATTGGTGCTTCTAGTAAATATTCTAGGAGAAACAAGGCCAAGAGAAAGAATAAGGCTGCCCAGAAGGCTCTAGCTGAAGAAAAAGGGAAAGCTCCCCTAGAACCTGTATTGTTCAAGAAAGTTATCTTTCCTACGAACAAATTCGACTATGAGTCCACCTATGGACACTTCTCTAGGCCGATCCCCGGGAAGCCTAAGTCAAGATACCAAGGTTGGACTCATCCTCATAACTTTGGCGAGAGTGTCTTCAAGGCACCTTATGAAGAGATTCATCTTCAGAACTATGGACCATATGCTCATGGTCATAACATCAAGATGACACCAAAGGTAAAACCTATTGTGGAAAAGCCTATGAAGGAGAAGACTTCATGTAGCGTCCACCATCATGAAGCTTCCTCCTCCAAGAGTGAGGTTCCTGCTAGACCATCACTTCAGAAAATCAAGCAGGAATACACTAGGCAAAGATACAACAGGTTCGACTGTTGGTGCTGTGGCAGAATTGGTCATTTTGCCATCGATTGTTGGTTCAATCCTAGAAATGCTACAACCCCTCAAGTTAGCAACGTGAGAATGACCACTCATGATGCTAATGCTCGTAGGGGGAGTATTCTAACTCGAGACCAAGGACCCAAACTTGTTTGGGTTCCTAAGGCTAAGTGATTGTAATTGCAGGTATGTCCAAAGACCACCAAAATGCCAATCTGGTACTTGGACAGTGGATGTTCTCGGCACATGACCGGGACAAGGAGCCTACTCCAGAAATTCACCTCAGTCTGCAACGGACCAAAGGTCATCTTTGGAGGTTCAGATCGAGGAATAACTAAAGGCTACGGTATGATTACTAACGGTAGCGTATCCTTTTCGGATGTAGCCTATGTTGAAGGATTGGAACACAATCTCATCAGCATAAGCCAACTATGCGACAGAGGATACGTGGTTGAATTTCATGCTGACAAGTGTTTGATAAAATCGATTGACAACATGGAAACTGTTTTATCAAGCACTAGAAGCAGAAATATTTTCTGTTTAAATTTCATTTATATAGACTCTTCCACACCAGTGTGTCTTTTAGCAAAAAGTAGTGCATCTCTGGCTGACCAATGGCACAAGAGACTAGCACATATTAATCTCAAAACTATTAATAAACTATTCTCTCAAAACTTAGTACGTGATGCACCTAATGTCAAGTGCGTTATGGACAGTCTTTGTCACGCCTGTATCAAAGGCAAGCAAACAAGGAGTTCATTTAAAAGCATAATAGGCAAGGATTCCAATAGAAGCTTATAGCTTCTCCATATGGACTTGTTTGGTCCACTGCAAGTTAGAAATTTGGGAGGTAAGGAATATACGTTGGTTATTGTGGATGATTACTCGCGCTTTGCGTTGGTGTTCTTTCTGAAACATAAGTCAGATACCTTCAGTACTGTCACTAGTTTTGATAGGCAAATCCAGAATGAATACAACTGTTCTGTAGTCAAAATCAGAAGTGACAATGGAACGGAATTCAAGTCTGGAGCCATGGCAGAATTCTGCGGAAGTCAAGGTATCTTTCATGAGTTTTCCTCTCCTCGCACTCCACAGCAAAATGGAGTAGCTGAGAGAAGGAACAGAACACTCATAGAGGCTTGCCTGACTATGTTGAGTGATGCCTCACTTCTAGAGTATTTCTGGGCTGAAGCAGTCAACACCGCTTGTCACATGCAAAATCAAGCTCTCATTAACAAGAACCATGATAAGACTCCCTACGAACTTTTAAAAGGCAGGAAACCAACCATTTCATATTTTAGAATCTTTGGTTGTAAGTGCTTCGTACTTAACAACGGCAAGTATCACACTACCAAGTTTAGCGAGAAAAGCTTTGAAGGTATTTTTGTAGGTTATAGTAGCCATAGTAAGGCCTATAGAGTATTTAATAGAAAAACTCTGGTGGTAGAAGAATCGGTACACATTGTATTTGATGAGACAAGTCTGCTGCAAAGCAACTCTTCTAGTATGCCTATTGAGGATGCAGGTACAAAGATGAAGGAACTCAGCTTGGATGAATCTACTCAAGATAAAGATGAGACGTTCATCAAGATCACTTCTACAACCCCTATTGGAGAGGTAGATGATCAAGATGAAGAATACATCCCAGTTGAAGATGCAACTCCAGTGGCTGAAGAGATCCCAGATGCAAGGACTCTAGAGTTCAGACATGTGAAGGATCATCCCTTAGACCAAATCATAGGAGATCCTCGGGATGGCATCAGAACTCGTCGAGGTATAACTAACGAAAATTTACACTTAAGTTTTCTTTCACAGGTTGAACCAAAGAAATTTGAGGAAGCCAACTCCGACGCATCCTGGATTCTAGCCATGGAAGATGAGCTGAATCAGTTCAAACGATGCAAAGTTTGGACACTTGTCCCTAGACCCAAGAGGAAGAACGTCATTGGGACAAAATGGGTCTACCGGAACAAGATGGACGAAGATGGAACAATTATAAAGAATAAAGCCGGACTTGTCGCCAAGGGCTATCGTCAAGAGGAAGGAATCGACTTTGACCAAACATATGCTCCAGTGGCAAGACTGGAGGCGATCAGGTTATTCCTTGCCTTTGCTGCACTTAAGGGCTTTACCGTCTATCAGATGGACGTCAAGTCCGCCTTCCTGAATGACGACATAAAGGAAGAAGTGTATGTAGAGCAACCGCCAGGTTTCATTGACTCAACTTTTCCTAATCATGTTTATTTACTGCAAAAAGCCTTATATGGTCTTAAACAAGCTCCTCGAGCTTGGTATGAAATGCTGTCTACCTTTCTTCTTGAAAACAAGTTCACAAGAGGAAAGATAGACAAGACATTATTTCTTAGGGAAATAAAAGGCAAGATTTTGCTAGTGCAAATCTATGTCGATGACATTATTTTTGGCTCTACAGACAACAACCTCTACAAGAAGTTTTCTAAACTTATGCAAGGGAAGTTTGAAATGAGCAGTATGGGAGAGCTGAAGTATTTCTTAGGGCTTCAAGTGAAACAATCTGAGGATGGAATTTTCATCTCACAGACCAAATTCACCAAAGAGCTACTTAAGAAATTCGGAATGGAGAATGCAACCTCTATGAGGACTCCAATGGCCTCAGCTATGTCTCTGGACAAGGATGAGAAAGGGAAACCTTTTAATGAAACCAAGTACAGAAGCATAATTGGGTCCTTGCTCTACCTTACCGCAAGTAGACCAGGCATAATGTTTTCCACATGTGTATGTTCTAGATTTCAGGTGAACTCTAAGGAATCTCACTACATTGCTGCAAAGCGAATCTTGAGATACCTCAAAGGTACACCAAATCTTGGCTTATGGTACCCAAGAAGTAATGATAGTGAACTAATTGGATTTTTAGATGCAGATTTTGCAGGAAGCAAAGACGACAGGAAAAGTACTTCCGGGACTTGCCAATTTCTCGGAAGGAGACTTATTTCCTCGAGCAGTAAGAAGCAAAACTGTGTAGCCATCTCAACGGTTGAATCAGAGTATATCTCTGCAGGCAGCTGTTGTGCACAGCTTCTATGGATCAAGAATCAATTTGAAGACTATAACATGAAGTTCCAGAACGTTCCTCTGTTCTGCGACTCATCCAGCGAAATAGCAATTGCCAACAACCCAGTCTCCCACAGTCGAACAAAGCACATAGAGCTTCGATATCACTTCATCCGGGAGCATGTGGAAAACGGAGACATAGATCTACAATATGTCTCCACAGACAGGCAAGTTGTAGATATATTCACCAAACCGCTGGAGGAGTCCAAGTTTTCACTCTTAAAAACGGAACTCGGGCTGCTCAATAAAGAGGAATAGTGATGGTGGATTCAAAGACAGGCTCAGAGTTGAATATATCAGTGGCAGCAAAATTCTCCCAAGCAAATCGTCCTTCAAGTGATAAACTCGAGTGTATAGAGACTTATACACGAGTAAACGGAAATACTCGAGTAACAAAATTTCCATACTCGAGTAGTTGGTAATCTACTCGTGTATGTACTCGACCTACTCCTGTATACTCCATCTCATACTCGTGTATACTCCATCTCATACTCGTGTATACTCCATCTCATACTCGTATATGGCGATATATACTCGAGTATACGACAATCAGTAATTTGAAAATCTCCTTTCTTTTTCTTATTCGCACCAAAGTGTTTGCCGCTCCGTAACAGGTATGATTTTATCCTTATCACTCCTACTTAAACCTAATTAGGGTCATATATATATTTAGAAAAATCGGAAATCCTTTCCACTCCTCATTCTCCCGAGTAGCCGTCGTCGCTTCATATTCCGGAACCCGCAGAGCTCTGTCGTTTTCGTATCTTCCATACTCCAGAATCGTCGATGGCTCCATCCTCCAAGATCGGAATCGGCTGAGAGCTCGACCCTGAAGGTATAGCCGACCTCTCCGATGATTTCCGAAACCTGCTCATTCTGTTCGACACCGCCGGACTCTTGTTCATCCTCCAGACACCGTGCAAAGTCATTTTCCCTGCAGTCGAGGAGTTCTACAAAAATCTGAAGGTCAAGCGAAATGGTACAGTTCTAAAATCCAAGGTCAGTGGGATCAAAATCCGTTTAGACAAAACTTCCTTAGCTACTCTGTTAAAATTGCCAGTGGTGGATGAAGAAGATGATCTGACTCCTGAAGATTCTGACAGAACCAACTTCTTCTGTGGAACAAACCCGTATGAAGCATATTCGTTCCGCCGTGCAGATTACAATTCAGAGGGCAAATTTCTTGTGGATGTGATTGCCAAAGTTCTTCTATGCAAAACCTATTCCCTCAGAGAAATCTCCCAAAATCTTTTTGACGTTATGCAAGCCATAGTCTGCCGAAATAAATTCCAGTTTGGAATGATGATACTGGACAAAATAAGAGAAAGTGTGAAAAAACCAAGCTATGCCAGGATCATCTCACTCCTCCTCCATGAGATTAATCCTACAGTGTTTGATTTATCTAAAGGCACTCCCCTCCATCATATGAAGAAAGTATCCATCCTCTCAATCCAAAGATATGAAATCAAACTCCTCAACACTGCGCAAGCCTCAAAAGTAGATGTTACCTCAGAAGATGAGCCCAGAGAGCCCCTAGTCTCAGATGACAGGATTCCATCTCCTCCTTTACATCACACTATTACCAGCTCGAGTGCAATAGTTGAGGGGGAGCCTGCCTCATCTAATCCTCAGCACAAAGCTTCAGAAGTCTCTTCTCAGCAAGATCTGATCCAAGATCCTACTCCTCCTCCTTCTCTACCTCTAGAAGATCTCACCTCAGAAGTTCAAGCTCAAGAAAACCTTCTCTCTACAGCTGAAGATATTAACAGACTGATTGATGAACTCAGGTCAGATGCTCCAGTATTTCAAGATGATTCAGTTATGCTATCTCCTGAGGATCACTCTCAAGCAGATCCTTCCCCTGCTAAGGATCCTTCTCCCTCCCCTTCAAAGGTACCCCCTACCTCTCCTGCTCAGTCCCCTGATAAAAAGCAAGGTCAGCCAGAGATTAATCTACTGTCTGATGACGAGGACATGTCTCCCGAACCAGTGGATGCTCCTCTGAGGACACTAGACTTCTCTCTTCCCTCTTTCATCAATACAGAAGATTCAGTTGTGATACCACCCTTCAAGAGAGCTGAAAGCTCAGTTGTGATTACTGAAATTCCCCCCTGGGTTGCTCCTATTCCCTCAGCCTCTGCCCCAGCCTCAGATCCCTCTAGCTCCTCAGATTTAGTCAGTCAGATTGGGCAAATGTTCCATGAACAGAGAAAATACTTTGATGATTCTCTGACATCAGTGAACAACAAGATCTCTACTATTGAAACTGAGATGAGTAGAGGCTTTGCTGAAATTCAAGCAAACACTGATGAGCTCAAGAGACTATTTCAGTTGGGTGGCAAAGCCCTAGATCATACTATCACCAGTATAGGTGTACTCAAAGATCAAGCTGAAACAGTTGCAAATAATCAGATTCAATTGGACAAGGATGCTACCGCGAATGTTATGAAAGTTTATGAGGAAGTTGGAACATTTAGAGATGAAGCAATTGCCCAACTCTCAGTAGATATCACCAAGGGGGAGAAGATAGTCAAAGAACAAGTTGAAAAAATATCTGAACAATCTAAAGCATCTGTGGATAGTCTAGTCAAAGAAATGAAAGCAGACATCCTTGCTCAACTTCAATCTGTAAAGTTCTATATCTATGACACTGCTGTATGGGTGCATAATCAGAACTTTCCCAACTCCCAACTTAACCCTGCCATTATTCCAAAGGTCCTAGATCCTCTTGAAGAACATCCTCCCTCAGGTGCTCCAAATCAGGCTAACTTTCCAGCTCAGGCCAACATTCCAGAGTATGTGCCAGTCTTCTCACCTAGACCTACTGGTGACATGACTGAGCCTCCTCTTTCTTATGCTGATATGTGGCAAGATGAGTTTCCTCCAAGTTCTCAGGGTGCCCCTAGAAAGAAAAGGAAATATGGTGACGGCGCTTCTGCTAGCCATTCTGTACCAAGGAGAGAGCCTGCCCCAGATACAAAAGGTAGACCAGAAGTTGTTCATGTAGAAGTTTGGATTCCTACCTCTAAGTCTCTTATCCTTGATACCTTGAAGCTGGTAATAGATTTTGGTGAAAATAGAGATCACTACTATAGCAATGCAGAATGGAAAGCGTATGATGTATCTCAAATCAAAATCAGATTGCATGACAGAAATAGGGGATATAACAATCCAGCTGCTCCTCCAAGGCCCAAGACCTATTTTCCCAAACCTTTCAGCTACCTGGAGAGGCAAGAGCTTAAAAGAGAAAGACTGCATAGAGGAGCCCCTTCTTGAGTTAATGAGGATGTGGATATGGACATTTAATCTTTTGAAATCATTTCTATATAAATATATTTGATTCTAATTATGGCTATCCTTATTATTCCTGTTTCATTTTTTTCAGTATATGTTTTGTTGTTCTTTTTACTCTAAGTAATTCACCTTAGTGTAGAGGGTGCTAACATCTACAAATAAGGGGAGATTGTTGGGATTTGTCTCCAAAATACCTCAGATTTGTAGGAAGTCAGACCTTGAACTAAGATGAATTAAGGTGTATTTGATATTGTGTTTGAGTTGTATGTGTGCAGGTTCTTAATGCCAAGTGTAGACCAATGTCAGTCTATAATGGGCCACCAAACACAAGACCATACAATGTAATTCCTCATTGTGTGATCCAAGGTGTTGGATCATGTATAGCCTCTCTATTGGGACACACTTCATCAACATGCACTTGGACCTATGGAGTATTGAAGTCTATCTCATAAGAAATTTTCTAAGTCCACACACTCGAGTACTTCTTTAGTATACTCGAGTAAGTGAGTCTGTACTCGAGTAGGTTGGGCTACTTACTTGAGTGGATTCTCTATATACTCAAGTATGAAAGCTTATACTCGAGTAGATTTTCTTTCACTCGAGTAAGTGATACCTTATACTCGAGTAGATGGTTAGTTACTCGAGTAAGCGCTCTGTTTGAACTCGAGTAGATCTGGACTTCTTATCCTAGAAAGTTTCTAAGTCCACATACTCGAGTAGTTCTCTAAAATACTCGAGTAAGTAACTCTGTACTCGAGTAGGTTGATTTTCATACTTGAGTAGGTTAGTGATCACTCGAGTAGTTTTCCTAAGATACTCGAGTAGTCTATCTTCCCCATACTTGAGTATCTCAAACTCTTATACTCGAGTAGCTCTTCAAGTCTTATCTGAGAAATTTTTCCAAGTGTTTATACTCGAGTATATTTACTCATACTCGAGTAGTCTTTCTAAGTCACTCGAGTATTGATCCCTGAAGCACTCGAGTAGTTTCTATCTTGCTACTCGAGTATATCCCTCATATCTACTCGAGTATGTAACCTCTTACTCGAGTATGTCTCTGTCTCTCGAGTGTGTCTGTTCGAATTTCCTGAATTTCTCTAAGTCAAGTTTCTTTGTGTATTTTCTAAAAGTCCTTTCTGATTGGTCCACGTGTCATCCTTAATTATGCTTATGACCATTGGATACCGCCTATAAATAGGTCTTTTCAGACTTGACTAAATATACGCATTTACAGAGATTAATTTTTAAGAAAGAGAGAATCCCGAAAACCCTAATCTTTCCATCCGCCGCCATTAAAGCTTTCGGAAGAAGCTCTGGATCGTCCTCTCTCAGCCGCAGCTATCGATCTCTAATTCTCTAGCGATCCAGACTCAAGAAGAATCATCCGATCTCTCCGAGCTTCATCGTCTCTGATTTATTTTCTTGATCGTGGTGATTCTAGATCTCAGAATCGTGGATTTTTCTCAAGTCTTCTTCACCTGTTTCTGTCCAAACCAAAAAGCTCTCAAGAAGAAGATTACGTCAACGATCCATATCTGTGCTAATTGTTGTTTGTGTTTTTCTTTTCAAACAAATTTCATTGTAGGAGATCTATCTCCGAGTGGTAGGAAGTTTATCTTCCGAGTGTAGATCCGTTTGGGATCGAGTTTTTGTAGGAACATACTTCCAAGGTGTAGGATTGGTTTGCAATCCGAGATAGTGGAGTAGCCGAGTCTAGTGATTTGCTAGATCGGTGAGGAAAAGTGGACGTACCCAAGATTGGGGAACCACTATAAATCTCTTATCGTCTGTGTGATTGCTTGATTACTTATCTGTGTTGTGTTATTTTTTTTATTCCGCATTTGGCACGCATTTCACCTATTCACCCCCCTCTAGGTGATTTAGGTTGACAACTTAGTTCTCTCAGATCTTCAAGAACAAACTGGATGAACACGGTGTAATTATCAAGAATAAGGCTAGACTGGTTGCACAAGGTTACAGACAGGAGGAGGGGATTGACTTCGACCAAACCTTTGCACAAGTTGCAAGGATGGAGGCGATCAGATTGTTCCTGGCATATGCCTCTCACAAAGGATTCACTGTCTATCAGATGGACGTGAAATCTACGTTTCTAAATGGAAATTTTAAAGAGGAAGTATATGTCGCGCAACCCCAAGGTTTTGTTAATCCATCACTTCCTAATCATGTTTTCTTAATAAAGCATTATATGGCTTAAAAAAAGCTCCTCGAGCTTGGTATGAGACTCTGTCTTGTTTTCTTCTTGTGAACAAGTTCTCGAGAGGAAAAATAGATAAGACATTGTTTCTTAGGGAAGTCAAAGGCAAGATTCTGCTGGTATAAATCTATGTCGATGACATAATATTCGGCTCAACGGACAACAATCTTTGCAAGATGTTTTCTAAACTTATACAAAGAAAGTTTGAAATGAGCAGCATGGGAGAGCTAAAGTTTTTCTTGGGACTTCAAGTGAAACAGTCTGAGGATGGAATTTTCATTTCTCATACGAAGTTCACAAATGAACTCCTCAAGAAATTCGGAATGGAGAATGCAACCTCTATAAGGACTCCAATGGGATCCACTATGTCTTTGGACAAGGATGAGAAAGGGAAACCTTTTGATGAAACCAAATACAAAAGCATAATTGGATCCTTGCTCTACCTTACTGCGAGTAGATTGGATATTATGTTTTCTACATGCATTTGTGCCAGATATCAGGTGAACAGTAAGGAATCTCATTATGTCGCTGCAAAGCGAATTCTTTGATACCTTAAAGGTACACCAAATCTTGGCTTGTGGTACCCAAGAAACAATGATGTGGAGCTGATAGGATTTTTAGATGCTGACTTTGCAGGAAGCAGGGATGATAGGAAAAGCACTTCCAGGACGTGCCAATTCCTCGGAAGAAGGCTTATATCATGGAACAGTAAAAAGCAGAACTGTGTTTCAACCTCTACGGCTGAATCTGAGTACATCTCAGCAGGCAGCTGTTGCGCACAACTTCTATAGATAAGAAATCAACTCGAAGATTATGACTTGTAGTTCAGAGAAGTTCCTATGTATTGCGACTCGAGCGCAATTGCAATTGCGAACAAACCAGTGTCGCACAGTAGAACAAAGCATATTTAAGTGCGGTACCACTTCATTCGGGAGCATGTGGAAAATAAAGATATATCTCTCTGCTATGTCCCCACAGATAAGCAGGTTGCAGATATCTTCACAAAGCCCCTAGACGAGACCAAGTTCAGTCTCTTCAAAACTGAACTCGGCATGCTGAACTATGAAGATTGAAGACTGAAGGGCTCAAGGCTCTTGGATCAAGGGGGAGCATCAGCAAGGAACTCAAGCTCGAGAATGGATGCAAGAATTGAGGGGGAGCATTTGGCTCCAAGTGAAGTCCCAGATTTGCAGAAGCCGAAAAGGGGGAGATTACCCTCTCGGCTAAGGCTAAGGTGGCTGCCAATGTTAAGTATGCTCTCAGGAAAATGGTAATGAATTTCACTCTCAGCTGAATTTCCATTTTATGATTTTCATTCCCATCTGTTCTATTCACCTTAGAGTGTAGTGTTTAGGCTTCTTCAAATATGGGGAGATTGTTGGGTATTGTATCCACAATATAACTGATTTGAAGAAGCCCCTGAACAAGCTAAGTTGAATTGACAATGTATTTGATGATTTTCTATCAAGTTGTGCTTGCAGCTATTCCATGCTTAGTACACACCAATGTCAGGGTGCAGTGGGTCAATATATACGGGTCTGCGCAATGTAATCCCTCGTTGAGAAGATAAGTGTGTTGACTCACGTATGCTCTCTCTATTGGAGTGTACTTATTTTCAAGTACAGGGTTAAGGCATATTAAGAGCAGAAGAAGGAGCAAAGATGGGTCAAAGACCAAGTTATCAAAGGAAGGAAGAGAAAATTCTTCTAAGTCAAAATCGATCGGAATCACAAAGTGATTCTCGCCGACTTCGACGAGAATCGTTAGTGATTCCCGCCGATTCGGAGAGAATAAATCTGCATTCCTGCCGACCTCTTCCGGATGACTGTTTTCCTACAAGAATTCTGCTAAGGCAGAATCGATGGGAATCACCAAGTGATTCTCGCCAACTTCGACGGGAATCGTTGTGATTCTCGCCGACTTCGACGGGAATCGTTGTGAATCCCGCCGAATCGACAAGAATCAGTTTGCATTCCCACCGGTTGACAAGGTTTCCAACTAGAATTCGGCCATGGCAGAATCGATGGGAATCGTGAGTGATTCCCGCCGACTTCGACGGGAATCACCAATGATTCTCGCCGATTTTGCCATAGGAAATTTTTCTCGTTCGCTGGACAAAACTGCCTTGCCGTGCGCTGTTTTGGCCGGGGCTAGGCTTTCTCCTTGTGGGCCCCACATCGGTCATTAGGGTTGGCTCTGGTATATATAGTCGCATATTTTGAACATGAAGACAATCCATTCACGGAAAATCTGAAGTAGCCGACACGTGCCCTAGCAGATCGCGGAACGTCGCTGATCGCTGTCGCCGCTCGCAAGTTAGTCGTCGCCGCTAATCTGAGAGGTTCTCTGATCTTCCGACGATAGTACCGAGGCAAGACGAGCGTCTCACGCATCTCTCTTGATATCTCTTGTCTCTCTATTCGTTGAACGAGGTTAGTTCTTAATCGATTGAGATGACTGATCCGACTTAGATCGTTCGTAGACCTTGCTTGCTTCGTCAAGAAGTTTGGATCTACAAAGTATCGTCGCCGCAATCGCTTGCCACCATCGATCTTGACAAGATCCTCTCCAAGAGAGAACTCCGGTCATGGATTCTTCGTTACTTCCAAGAAAGCTTCAACGAACGAAGGACATCGGATTCTCCAAAAGCCTTGTTTGTATTTTCTAATACATTCAATTTTTGATTTGTTGTAAAGGAATTTTTATTACTAGTTGTAAGGGTTGGGTGCAACCCGTGGTGGTGGAGTTGTGACTCCTTTGGTTGGAAGGGTTCCTTCCGTTGTGTGAAGATTGGATTTCAATCCGTTTGGAGAAGTGACCGAGTCGTCCCTTGGTGGGAGATATGTCGAAGGGGGAAAGTGGACGTACCCAAATCGGGGAACCATTATAATTTCTTGTGTGTTTTCTGTGTTGTGTTTGTTTATTTGTGCAAGTAAATTTTATTCCGCAAAAGACTACACGACACCTATTCCCAAAATCAACAAACCTCTTACTCAGCTCTTAGAAAAAAAATGCCCCATTTATTTTTGATGACGTTTGTCTGTCTGCCATTGAATTAATAAAAGAAAAGTTAATTAACGCCCCCATTATGATAGCTTTGGTGTGGGACCTTCCCTTTGAAATTATGTGTTATGCGAGTAGTTTTGCGGTGGTAGCCGTATTAGGTCAACGCATATCTAAAAACTTCCACCCCATCTATTATGCAAGTAAAATGCTTACATCTGCACAGGAAAATTACACAACAACCGAGAAGGAGCTCCTAGCTGTAGTATTCGCTTTTGATAAATTTTGCCCTTATATTACGCTTTCAAAAATTATTGTTTTTACGGACCACTCGACCCTCAAATATCTTCTTTTTAAATCGGATGCCAAACCGCGCTTGATTCACTGGGTGTTACTCCTCCAAGAGTTTGACTTAGAGATTCGCGATAAGCGAGGAGCCGAGAATCTGGCCGCCGACCATTTCTCCCGATTAGATAATCTGCTTATTGAAAAATTTGATGAAAAATCATTTAACGATTTCTTCCCATATGAGAAGCTGCTTTCAATTAACAAATCTACTTCTCCTTGGTTCGCACACATCACCAACTATTCTGTGGCTTGTGTGCTCCCAAAAGAGCTCTCCTCTCAATAAAAGAAGAAATTCTTTTCTGAGTTGAAGAACTATTTTTTGGGGGACCCGCAGCTTTTCCGAATCTGTGAGAACCAAGTGATATGGAGATGTGTTTCTTATGAAGAAGGTTTAGATATTTTAAAACATTTGCATGAAGGACTGACTAGTGGTCACTATCAAGCTGATCACACCGCCCACAAAGTGCTTTGCGCGGTTTTTTACTGGCCTAGCCTGTTTAAAGACACACAAGTCTTTGTGAGTAGGTGTGATAGTTGCCAACGGTCTGGTAATATTTCCAATAAAAATGAAATGCCGCAAAATTATTTCCATGAGTGCGAAGTTTTCGACCTCTAGGGAATTGATTTTGTTGGCGCCCTTCCTTCTAGCTTCGGGAATAAATATATTTTAGTTTCCATCGATTATGTTTCGAGTTGGGCTGAAGCCCAAGCTCTTCCTACAAACGAAGCCCGAGTTATAATTACATTTTAAAAAAAATTATTTTCTCGATTCGATACGCTGCGAGCCATCGTTAGTGACAGGGGTTCCCATTTCTGTAACGCACAGTTTTCTAAAATCCTTACTAAATACGCCGTTACGCATAAGCTTTAAACTTCCTACCACCCCCAAACTAACAGACAAGTCAAAGTAGTGAACAGAGAGATAAAAAGAATTTTAGAAAAGACTGTTTCAACATCTAGAAAAGACTGGTCAGCAAAATTAGACGATGCTCTATGGGCCTACCGAACAGCGTACAAAACCACCCTCGGATGTACGCCATATCGGTTGGTTTATGGAAAATCGTACCATTTACCCGTAGAACTAGAACACTGCACTTTTTGGGCCTTAAGGTTTTTAAATTTTGATCCCCACTCTGTCGGCGACCTTAAAAAATTTCAGCTTAACGAGCTCGAAGAGTGGCGCTCTTACGCGTATGAAAACAACAAATTTTATAAAGAGCGGACGAAACGTTTTCATGACAGGCACTTAAGGCACTCAAAAACCTTTAAGTCGGGTGACCAAGTTCTTTTGTATAATTCTCGATTACGTATATTTTCGGGCAAATTAAAGTCACCATGGTATTGGCTGTTTTATGTTTTAGAAGTTTTTTCCTTATGGTACTATTTTAATTTCTCACCCTAATAAGGGTGATTTCAAAGTAAATGGGCAGCGTCTTAAACTTTATTTTCTGGTGATGATGATGTCAGTCCAAACATTGTTAAATTTCTGTTGTACGAACTGTAATAACTTAGGACTATTTTATTTTTGTTAAAAACTTTAATTATTATTATTTTGGACAAAATATTTTTTTTGGACAATATCATTTTGTTGCGTCGAGCACAAACGAAATTTTAAACAAAGGGCGCACTTGGGAGGCAACCCAAGTTATCTTTTTCGGTTTTCTTTATTTTACAATTTTTGCCACAGACGGCTCCGCCAAGCTGAAGCTTCGGCGATCGCCTGTTCCAACATTGCTGAATCTATCACGAAGTCCAAAGAAGACATTTCATGAAGATCCAAAAGCGCAAGCACAGGGGAGCGGCATCAATCAGCATTCACTGCGAATAAATCTGGGGAAGTGCCTATTTTTCAATTCTATCTTTTAATTTTTTTTTCTCTCTCTCTTTAACCTCCTTTCTCCATTGAGGACAATGTTCATTTTAAGCTTGGGGAAGGACTTCCTCCTTTTTGCTATGTGTGAATATTTTGCTTTTTGTGAATATTTTTCAAAAATCCCAAAAAAATGAATATCTTAAAAATCCAAAAAAAAGAAAATATTTCAAAATTAAAAAATATATATATGTTTTTTGTCATTACTTTAATTGTTTAGACGTTTTTAATATTTCAATAGTACCCAATGTTTTTGTTTTGTTTCTTCTCAAAATCTCATATAAATAACTTAATTAATTATAATATTTCTAATCACCTTTTTTAATTATGTTTCACAAGTAAAATGTTGGTCATGCAGTGTTTCTAATTCGAGGTAGCATGTTAACTTAAAACGTTTTTTTCTAAAACTTGCATTTCCATTTTGGTTTTCGTTCTTTATTTTCTTTACTTTCTCAAAAATTCATCATCCACTATTTTCCTTTTTGTGTTTGGATAATTTTTGTAAGGTCAACTTCTGAATAATGTAGTAGATGTGAACGATCCAAGTAACCTATTATTTCTATTTTCAAGATAATTTCATCAATCTTCTTTTATTATCTAGGACTAGCTTTTTGGAAATTTTCATATCTATGTTTTAAATAAATTTAAAAGCATGAAAATAATTTCGGCCATTTTTGTTTTCGTTTGAGCTTTCCTGCCAACCTAAAAATTTTTCACCACTACCTTGCCGCTTTTGAGCCTTTTTTCAAATTTCATTTGTTAGCTCCTCTTTTCATATCATTTTCACCAAAGCAAAAATTTTCAACCTATCTAATCAACACTAACCTTTTTGAGTTTCAAAAAAAATCCATGATTATGATATGTTATTTTGTGATATTTTTGGGAAAAGTTTTTGAAAAAAGTATGCTCAAAAGAAATGTTTGTTTTTGTTTGGCCAATTCAAAATAAAAATAAAAATATTTATGGCCTTTGTTTTGAAAAAGAAAAGAAAAAAGAAAGAAAATATTTTGTTTATAATTTTTTTTTTGAAACTCTTTGTTATGGTTTAGTGTGATTTTAAGTCTCCCTGTTTATCTTTGAATTCCACTCCTAATCATAATCCTAAACCAAACATTTCGGTCATATTAAGTCCTTTTGATTCATGCTTTTAAATTTTATGTAATAACTAAGAAAAGAAGAAAATTAAATCAGTATTAGTTTTGGATTTAAACTTATATTCTTGTTATTTAGTTGATATAATTATAATGCGTTGCTTGGATATAGTAACAACTCAATGCATTTTTCATTTTCGTTGCTTTGCTTAAATCTATTTAAAGAATTTCATCAAAATTTTGGATGATTTATTTTCATTAAGTAAAGTTTATAAAAGTTAAACCATACCTGAATAATTTTTTTAGATTTACGTTTCACCTTCTCCCTACTAAGAATTTTGCATAGTACTTGTGTTAGCATAATTAGAACCTTTTGATTAGTCATTTTTTATGATTATCAAATTTTTATATATTTGCTTGAGGACAAGCAAAGCTTAAGCTTGGGGGAATTTGATAGTATGTTTTGTAGTTTAAACTATTAGGGTATTTTCTAGTTTTGAAGGCGCTAATCTTGTCTTATTTGCTTAATTTTTATCTTTCTTATGTAAATATTATTGTCACTAACATTTTCTTGTCTTTTTACAGGTTTCTAGAATTTTGGCCAAAAATGACCTGATACGCCCCCCTGTCACGCCCTCCCTTGGCGTATCACCGGGCGTGTGACCCGATCCCGAGGAAGCTTGCTGACAGAGACCAAATAATAGGAAAAACAGCTATCACGCCCCCCCTAACACGCCCTCCCCGAGCGTGTCCTACGACGTGATATTAGGCGTGTCGCCCTCATCCCGAAGCCTACTGCAGCATTAAATGCTTTTTCGCCTCACCATGCAGATAGTACTGACACGACCCCCTACACGGGCGTGACCCAGGGCGTGTTCGCACCCTTTTCAAAGACTAACGGATTTCCGACCAATGATTTCGACGTGACGTGCGTGTCACGCCCATCCTACATGGGTGTGACCCAGGGCGTGTCAACTGACGTACAAGAGCAATCATCATTCCCGCCACAATCCAGAGCCCGAGGTCAACCTCGTACGTATCACGCCCCCTAACACACCCCACCTAGGGCGTGACCTAGGGTGTGACCAATCCGTGGAAAATTCTATAAATACACAGGTCCCCCTAGTGTCTAGGAGAAGTTTTGGGCTGAGAGGGGGAGGTGCTGCCCCTTTGTTCCTTAGTCTTTTATTATTCTTCCCTCTATCTCTCTCTCTTTGTCATTTTTAGTCTTTTTCTTAACCATAGCTTAGTGCTTGCTTTGTATTAGTTTTTTTTGTAATTTTTTCACTTGCTCTAGTTACTTAATGTAGGGTAAGAATAGGTTTTCAATTCCATGAAATTGTAATTTCCTTTTTCAAGTGTAGCTCTCTTTAATTATTAATAAAAGTGCTCTTTTTTATCTTTGTGTTCTTAATGATTATCTACTCATCCCTTCTCCTCCACTTTGCTATGATTAACTAATCCTCCTTGTACTCGATCTTGATGATATGAGGTTCGAGTTGATTAAGTTATGATGCATTGAATTTACTTTTTCTTTTTAGGGTTTAGACCTTCGAATTACTCTTGATTTTTCTCGTTCAGAATTTTATTATCGATATATAATTTCCAATTCTATTTTCACTCTTAGCTAGCCGAGAGGCTCGTAGTTTGAAGTGAACACTCAAGAGTAAAGAGAGTTGTACGCACCCCTCGATAGAGGCAGACGTCCAAATATCCAGAATTGGAGTAAAATCCAATAGTGTGGTTCACCGCATAAAGCGAGCTTTAGGCCTCCGATTTAGATGAGAGTCGGTCGGACCTTCCTAAACTCAGTTGGGTACAACTTTGAGAGAACCGTGTTAAAGCTTTAGGAACCTCTACGGTCAAGGACCTTTACCCTATCCAGTTAGGTTTTTTTAACACATTTTTAATTGAATTTTGTCGAGGTGATTATTGATCGAGTGTATTTCCATCTCATTGTTCCAACCCTTCATTATTATCGTTTTCAATAGCTCTTTATTTAACTGCAAGTATTTCTCCTTTTAGCACACTAGTTCTTTTCTTAATCGCAATTAGATTTCTCTTTAACCCTAAAGCCATCGTTCGATAAAGTAATAGTTTTTGTGTGAGCAGGTTTACTCAACAGTTCCCGGATTTTAATACGACACTTGTGTCCCCTAACAACAGTTCGATAGGTATACTTGCCTAGTTGGACTGCTAGTTCGGTTTTTATTCTCTTCACGATTAGTAGACACCGATTAGTCATGTCGGTGACCGGGGCGTGTAATATGCATTTTTCCAGAATTCTTCAGTATCTTCACCTGATCAGTCCTGCAAGCTCCAAATTGATATTGGCAGCCTAGATTGACCTGAAAAAAGAAAATAAATGAATTAATAATAATATTAATATAAAACTAACTAGAATATAACTACTTATTAAATAAAAACTATAATAAAATAACTATAAATATTAACTTATCAAATACCCCCATACTTAAGCTTTTGTTATTCCAGAGCAAAACTATGAGAAGTACTTATAAGAAATTAATATAATTTTTAATCAAACTAAAATTTTATTAAATCAAAAGAAAGTTTAAAATAAATTTTACGGATTCAAAATTTAAGTCCTAAAATATGAAATAAAAATATGAAGAGCAAAATATATTTAGAAAAAATTTCTCAAATAAATTAATTAGATTTCTTAATTAAGAATTTAGTAAACAAAATTAGATTAAAAACTATTAACACTTTTAACTAAAAAGAAACTTAAAAGAAAATTCAAACTAGTACTTATGCTCTCGTAGTATTTTAATATACATCTAAGTCAAATTAAATTGGCTATTAGATTTTGGGAACATGGAAATTGAAGAGGTTTTGGAATGGAGGTGATGGATTTTATCCTCTCACCCTACAAAATTTTTTTCTTTTTGATATTTGCATATGTTTACCAAGAAAATGATGAATTTTATCCTCTCATTTTCCATGACATATGAACAAATGTTTTTTCTCTCTTAAAAATAAAAATAGAATAATTAGGAGTAATGAATTTTATCCACTTACTCCATCTTTTTTTGGGTTGCATATGTGTACCAAGAAGGAATACTTGATTCCCCAGACATATGATCTAACAATAAAAATAAAATTGCATATGTTTACCAGGGGATAATGAATTTTATCCTCTTATCCCCATGACATATGAGCTAATAAGAAAATAAAAATAGAAAGGGAAAGGCTAAACAAATTCTTAGATTAAATTAAAATAATTAGAGAGCAAATATAGTAAATTATAATTTCCTAAGAATCTCAAAGCATAAGGTGCATATAATTACAATCTAGAAATTGTTGAGCTAAGTACTACAAAATTGACACTAATTAGAATTAGGGAGAAAAAAACTAAATAAATTACTCTAAACAAATTTAATTCATAAAGTATTTCTTATAATCAAATCACCTAAAAATTAAATCTAACAAAAAATGAAGAAATAAAAGATTAGAAAATCAAAAATTAAAATAATTCTTATAAATAAACTCAAAATAAATTTCTAAAAATCACAAAAAATTAAGTAGGGGTTTATTATAATTTTTCTATTTTTTTTTAAACATAAATACTAAAAACATAAATTATAATCCTACTTTTTTTATTTCTTGGACTTCCCGAGGGCTACCCAGTGACGGGTTCATTAGGTAGCAGGCGGTTTTGTGGGATGAAAGCCCAACACGGCCCTTTCTAAGAAGTTAATTTTCAATTTTCTAATTTTTTTTGTATTTTTTGTTAAAATAAAAAGGAAACAATTTTTTTTTATTTTTTAAAATATTTTTCAATTTTTTAGTTTTTTTAAAATAAAAAGAACAAATGAGATCTCACCCCATACTTAAAAATAAACATTGTCCCCAATGTTTATATGTCAAGTAGGAGGGAGAAAAAGAAAAAAAAAATAGATTAATTTTTTTAAATAAAATGAAAATGATAAGGAAGAGGTGACTCCCAAGAGCACTTTTCTTTTTACCGTCTTTAAGCTAGACTATTATTATTAAGAAAAAGGAAAATAAAATTTTAAGTGGACGGGCAACTCCCTTAATTCACGCTTGGGTGAATACGCCGAAGTCGCTCGCCTGGCTACTCCTCCGCTTGCTTCTTGATTTTCATTTTTTGAACGGTTGGCTTGAGAATGTAAACTCAAATCACCTATTCATACCTGAGGTGATTTGAATTTTTGTAGAGGAGCGGCAAATGGATCGTGGGAGATGTTTAATTGTAACTGCTCCTCTCCTTCTTGAAAATCGTCAGTAAAAGAAATATCAAAGATAAGCACGTCAGAAAAAATTTGCAATGAGGAGGTTCTTGCGAAACTATATGATTAGGCTCCAGTTGGTTATTTTATAAAATAAAATTATCAACTAAAAATTCATTTAAAGTGACATTATCGGACACCTCATTTTCATGAATTTGTATTCCTAAATAATTATAAGAGGTGCTTGAAAATTAAAGAAATTAAGAATCGGGTGTAGTAGGAGAAGAAATATGTTCATCTTCTAATTCACCCGGTGTGCCCATAATATTAATAAATTCTTGATATAATATTTTTTCTTCCTCTTTGGAATAAGACACTAAAGGGGCACATGAAGATTCATGTTCCCCCATAGGTGAAATATTCGAAGAGGGAGGAGAATTATTAGAACAAGGATTAATTTCTTCTAAATTTTGGGGAGGAGGATTAAACTGAAATTGTGAAAATTACCCAAAATTAGAAGAAAAATTATTAGAACAAGTAATATTATTTTCTAGATTTTGGGGAGGAGGACCAAATTGAAATTGCGAAGCTTCCCCAAAATTAGAATAATAAGAATGCAGTGTGAGAAAAGAAGAACAAAAATTCGGATCTAAATAATTATTCTCATTGATCGGGAATCCTTCCGATAGATCTTGCGAATAAGAAAAACCAACATCCGAGGTGGAAAAAAATTATTTAAATCAGAAAAAGTATTCTCGTTAAAGTTCGAAAAAGAATTTTCATGAAAATTTGAATAAGAATAATCATGCGAAAAATAATTTTCATACGAAAAATTATGATAATAATTATGAAGATAACATTCCTCATTTTGATGAGGAGCATCAGAAATATAACAAGAAATTTTTCACCTGCGTGCGGCTTCCAAATTATTTAAATAATTTTCAAGCTTATCAAGCATGGCAGCAATTGAGAATACATTTTTTTGTTTGAAAGAATGAAAAATAACCTTTACCTAATGGAAATGAATTTTTTTAAAAAAATTAAAAATAAAAAGAGAATTGGGGTAGAGAAAGAGAATGATAAAATTAATAAAATTTGCGCTTTCTAAATATCAACAAAAATGTCCCCGACAACGACGCCAAAAACATGATGAGTAAAATTCACGCTAGAGCGCGATTCTAAATCAATAAGGCAAGTGTACCTATCGTTCTAGAGTATAGGATCAAGTATCGTATTAGACTTGGGGAATGTTGACTACCCCTACTCACGCAAATTAATATTATTTTATTGGTAAATAAAAAGGTTAATTAAAACTAAAAGAAAACAAAGGACTAAATGATAACACTTGATCTAAAATCTCTTTAAAAAAAATAAACTTTCATAAAATGCAAACTACTAAATTACCTACATCGACCATGGAGGTTCCCAATTTACAAGAGCGCCACTCTCGAGAATACACTCTCGACTAAACTTATGTTGATCGATTAAGACCTCTCGGCCAGTCGAAACCCCTAAGCTTGCATTATGCGGTAAACACCACTATTGGATTTGACTCCAATCTAGAAGATTAATTCCATCCTCTCTCGAGGAGTGCTTGCAAATCCTTCTACCTTTGAGTGATCTAGTCGTACCCACAACCACTCGGTAAATCTAGGATACATATCAAAAATCAAAAGCAAAGATAAATTGAAGTGGGAAAAATAGAGAGTTTGGAAAGAAAGAAGAAATCTATTTTATTTTAAAGCTTTTCATGATCAAGTTCTAATGAAATTAGCTACTCATCGTTATAAAAGAAGTACATAAAAAGCATAAAAAGAGACATATTGAAATAAAACTGCTAGAATTAAAAGTTAACACGCTATATATTTTAAAGATACATAAAAGAAATGCAAGAAAAGGAAATTAATTTACTAAAACAGCCTAACAAATACTCCTAGATGACTACTGCCATGTCATCTAACTGTAAAATTTTAAGTGGATGGGCCGTAATTTACAAGAGGGGTATTTGGTTACTCCTTCTTGTAGGGGTCAGAAGGTAAACCTCTAAGAAAAACAATCCATGTATCACAATCCTTTGATACAGGAAGCAGGTGTCATTCTCATGTTCCTTGGAAGAACATCACTTTAAAAATGAGATCCATAAAAGAAGAAACTTTGTTCTCACCTCCAAAGTATAACCGAGGTGTTTTGAAAATCGGAGCAAAGCTTATGACAATGCCTGATGATCCATTGTATCACTATAAAGCATAAAGGTGGAGGGATGCAGGTTAATGAGATAAACAGTAGCTGTAAACACCATCATTCCACTAATTAATCCAAGTGAAGCAACATTCATCAAAAATTATAGTGAAAAATTAATTACAAATGACCTGATAACCAATGTGAAAAATTAATCCAATGTGTTGATTTGATCTAACAATATCCCGGATGAAAAATAAAACTGTCGACATCGGAAATTTTTCACTCGACTGTCAAACAATGATCAAACAAAATGCGGGAGAGTTTGCTTAATCAAAAAGTCTATCATACGAGATGTTTAGATGTTGTCACTCTTATATGGATCGCCTAACACAATTCACTATTAAAATGGGTGATCTAAGGTTGTATAAGCCCATTCTTACAAGTCATTCCAACTGGTGCGCCTTGCTCATCACGCAAGGAGTCAATAGCGTTGATGAGTACCTCCATGAATTCACATGGTTGGGTCGTTACGCTGACTCTACACTTGGCGATGAGGAGCGTAAGGCCAACCGATTCTTTGAGGGTCTGCGTGATGATCTGAGGGTACTACTTGTTGGGCCTACGAAATAAGGTTTCCTAACCTTGGTCAGTTCGGCCCGATCGATGGAAAAAGATCTGAAGAGGATCCAAGGGAGCAAAGACTTGGGTGTGTAGAAGACGGAGTTCAAGGTGCCGAACTCCTCAAAGTCTAAGTTCCGTAAGTGGAACAAGAAATCATGACAAGAGCATGAAAATAAGGTATTTTGTAAAACCAATAAGTGACTAAGACCGATTCGGTACCAAATGGCAGGTATCTATGATGGCCGCGCACCGTCTCCAGATATTGTGTTGGAACTTGGTTCAAGTGTTAGGACCAACCAAATAATTTTGGGCCAATATGATTTTGTATCTAAAATCATTGGCATTGTCAACCATATTTGTAATAGGTCAGTATGAGATTACAGACCCACCATGGTCACACGGATAAATATACCCATACCTGATTCATTAACACGTAATCAGGTATCTATGATGTCGCAGGGGAGTTATCTACCAGGGCGATGATTTCATACGTGTCATATTTGCACCCACCTCCACAGCTCCCCTAAAAGGCGGACGTGGGAGCCTTCCCGCTTGCTAATCACTTATATTAGCGAGAGCCCTTCCACCTGCTATGGGCGGGAGCCCTTTGCTCCCTCTGGCTGAGTGTGGCTCTGTATGACCCACTCGCCTACTTGGACACTTGGGACCTGAAAGTCCTACAAAGCCTTATGATGCAGGCCCATGGTTTCTACAGATGAAACTACGCGTTCTTATGTTCGAAAATTTAATTAAATATCTAGCGCGCGGTTTCTCTACTTAACACTATCGAATACTCAAGCATTTAAAGGCACAAATTCCACAACAATTAACGCAAAGGTCCGTTCCACTTCTCCAAATATCTTAGTACTGCAAGGCGGTACTAAAAGTAAGCCCAGATTTGCCTTGTAGTTATTTAGGTTGGTCTCTGATCATCATTGGAGAAAGAGGTAAACCCTGCTCTCCTATGAAGGCAGTAGGTTCTCCAGCTGCGGCCTAAGATAAGTGAATAGCAAGCGGGAAGGCTCCCACGTCCGCCTTTTATGGGAGCTGTGGAGGTGGGTGCCTGGTTCATCTCTGGGCTAGTCAATGGAGATAGACAAAGTTCATTGGTGGGATGAAACATGTTTAATTGGTAAAGATCGCACGGGCGTGACCTGGAGGCGGATAGCTGACGGTACCTATCTAGCAAGAGTGTTAGGTTATTAAGTAGCTCTTCAGGCGTCCCCTTATCAACAATTTCAAGGCCGTCCCGTCATCGTACCACCAGTGCCTGAAGTACTGTTGAGATGATGTCCAAGTCCGGATCAGGGGAGATTCGAAGGCCTCCAGGGAGTGTTACCTGAATGTTGTTAGCACCATTAGCTGGATGGGTGACGCAGAAAGGCTGGAGAGGATGATGGAGAAGGAGGAGGGCCTGCAAGCTGCCGAGGAGCTGGAGGAAGTGGAGGTGATCTCCCCAAGAGGAGAGCTTGAGCTGCTGAAGGTCGGAGGAGCCTTTCCCCTAGAAAACCGACAGTTTCTCTATCGTCGACTTGCAAAGTAATGTTCACAATATTTGTCAACCAGGCATAGCCATGTTTTTGCAAATATTTGGCAAAATTCTTGGAGCTCGCCTCAAGTTGATCACCCCATCCATGGTATCATCAACTATTCCATGCAAGGACGAGATGTAGGGAAATGAATTTATCGGGAGCCTTCCATGGCCGATGAGCGCCTAGATATTTTGATTTCTGATGAGTTTGTCACAAAAGGTAAGTCGCAGACACAACAGGGAATCTTGGGTCCAGGTGAACAAATCAAAAGAACTTGATTCTCCAGAAAAATAATATCTTGAATAAACAAGTTCTCCAAAAATCAACCAAGGACCTTACACGCCTTGAATACCCCATCTTGCACATTGTGATGGGGTGCACTTGTATCTTCTATTTTCGCTTCATGACAATGCCTGATAATGTGATAGTGGTTCCCCAAGCTTGGATGTAGGTATCGACCAACTATATATACTTGATGATCCACCCCATCACGGAGTATTTGTTTAAGCTTTGCTCCTCAAGAGTAGCTTGAGCGGCCCTACAGTAATTTTAAGATTGAATTTTATCTAAAAAACGAACAACAAAATTGATCAATTCTATGATATTCACCAATATTGTTTATTAGGTGAGAAATAGATTGATTTATTATAACAATAAAATCAAACTATTTTTCTCCGAGTTGCAGGAAGTTTTATCTTCCGAGTGTAGATCCATTTGGATCGATATTGTAGGAACTTGGTTCTGAGACGCATGATTGGTTTTCAATCCGAGATAGTGGAGTAGCTGAGTCTAGTGGTTTACTAGATCGGTGAGGGAAAGTGGACGTACCCAAGGTTGGGGAACCACTATAAATCTTTTGTCGTCTGTGTTTGCTTGGTTGATTTGTGTGCAAGATCACAATTTTTTTATTCCGCAAATAGACGCACAACTCACCTATTCACTCCCCTCTAGGTGATTTAGGTAGACAACTGAACTCTTTCAAGCTATTATCTATGTTTATATGTTACCCTGCAGTGAAATGTATGAACATCTATTTTTCTTTGATATATTATGTGTGGTGTATATCCACTACACCATATCATGCATTTGGTAGCGCTCAAAAACCGCTACTGTATATAAAAACAACGCTACTGTAGGGCTACGGTAGCGGTTGCGCGTGTGTTGTATCTGTTGTCGTGGTCTTATGGTATGGTAGCGGTTACTTAATGTATTGTGACATTCTCGCAACCGCTACTATAGGTACATCTATTGTAGCGGTTATAATTTTTAATGGTAGCGAATATTTCATTAATGGTAGCGATTATTTCATTACTATTGGTTCTCTATGGTAGCGTTTATGCTTGCCTTTGGCAACATTTTTAATTTTCTATGGTAGCGGTTATTTTCATATATAACTTCTCCAACTTATTAATATCATCCATACATATTAATATCGATCCGATTACTATAATACATGCACAAGATTTGTTGGTTTGCTTTCATTCTAATCAAATTAGCCAAGTTTATCATTCTACGGTTGGGAACATTAAATTTAGCTTGCTTTGAGAGACACCAACAACAAAAGAGAGCCAAGAGTTCCCTCATGCCCTAAATGCTATTAAGAACTCAATGCAAAACAGATAGATCAGGTCAATGCTTGATGCAATTAAGAAACTCAGACACTCAAACCAAAGACAAGCAACAATCGTAGAAATGAGGTGATTGTGAAAGAGGAATACATAATATTCTCCAACTGCATGCAACTAAAAAATGAGTGGCAAGCGCAAAAGCGCTCCAAACGCAGCAGTTATATATTCAACACATTTGAAAGAGGAACAACATCAAATCTCTATTCCTCTCTTACAAGTATAGTAGGAGCATCAAAAAAAAACAAAACAAGGCATTAACAAATCTGCTAATCGAATCAGTTCATCCTATATATATATTGTAGATCACCCTAATTACAAGATGCATTCTCAGCCCCTCATCATTCTTCCTCGCTCTCAGATAATTCCTTCCATGTATCTTCTTCGCCATTCTCTTCTTGTTCTTCTTCTCCTTTTCCCTGCTAATGAAAGTAGCAAAAATTAATGTTAGCGTTTTGAAAAACATTGGAGGTGTGTTTTGAAAAATTACATGCCCAATGAAATAAAAAAAATGCAGTAGATTACTTGACGTGCTGTTCACATTCAAACTTGAAGAACCCTGCTGGGTCAGGCAACTTTTCACTATGATACTCGCTGTTCACATTCAATTGGAAGGATCAACAACTCTGGATTAATGGATTTAGCAACTATGCTTGTGTCGTTAATTCATGTTGCCTCAGGTATTTGTGATGTATTGACAATCTTTATAGAACCATATATAACATAGCACAAGAACCTCCTAAAACACATGCAACTTGCGGGAAATTGTCTATTGTAAATATTGTTTAATAATTCTAGAAGTGCCATATACCCAAAAAGCCATGAATCAGATGGAACACTTGATCTAAGATGAAGCATCAATTCCAATTGTACGAGGGACCAAGGGAGGACTCTCATGATCCCAAATTAAGCCCAATATATTATGAAATATATATGTCTCAAGCAAAGAAAAATAATGCACTGTTACATGTCACTAACACAAACAGTCGTGCTTATTACTATTCAGGGAATTACATTTACCAAAAAACAGTTATTATATTTCACTAAATCGTCAAAATTTTAAAATTAGTTGATGACAAACATCAAGTTTATCATAGAAACGAAAAAAATATCGCTGCAGCGCTACCTCATGTACTTCTATGATGCTTTCATCAAGCAGTCCTGATCCCAACTACATCAATGCTAGTCTCAAGCACACAATGCCCCATAAATCCTACATTTTGAAGAAGTTTTGGTCATGTTGTATAAATAAATAAATCTAATCAAGTTGACCTTCAGGTAAACTAAACACTTAGTTTATAATTTAAAACAAGAAACTAAACTGACCAAAGGATTCCTAGTTGTCTTGAAAATTGCTATGCATGTAGCATTTAGGAACTGACATAAGAATGAAATCTACAACGTGAAATGTACGGTAAAAAACATGGGGTCTGCAAAATAGATTTGGAAAACGAACTTGATGAGCAAAAAGCATAATTAAAAGCTTAGAAACCATTGAAAGGAAGAAATCTCACCACTATTATGATAGGATCCCGAGATTTGCTTGCATCACATTATGTCAAGCATGAAGTGAAGAGAACAAAAAAATAGCTGGATTTATCACTTTGCACTTCTAAGATTACCAACAAATAAATTTTGGGAGCAAAATGGATTCGAAAAATAAAAGATGCTGGGTTAAAGAAAGTGGAGAACTATATGAAGATAATTATAAAATTGTTGGAAATGTCGGTGGAAGAAAGATGTGATGGGAGATAAATTGCAAAAGAAACCAAGAGAAGAGACACATTCAAAAGAATCCAAATCGTCTGAATAGACATGCAGAGTAATCCAATTAGCGAGTCAAAAGGAGAAAAAAATATAAAAATATTCATCGTTTCTGTTGAACGAGAAGATATAAAATCAAGATTGCTTCTCGTAATCTTTCAACTGTTGCCTTTCCTGACAAATCGATGCACGGGGCACGGCAAGAGAGCAGAAACCTGGCAAAGATGGGAAATCCACTAACACAGACAAAAAAGAAGCTCTAAAGTCTAAACTGCTTAGAATGTTGAGTTGCTGTATTGGCAAATATGCTTAGAATGTTGAGTTGCTTACCTGGGGATCTTTTTTCATGTTGACCTGTGCCAGAACCATATATACAAGAGATAACTTTGTCGAACAGTTAAGTCAACCTGATTATAATTCAAAGAAATTGCACTATATAAGAAACTGCACATTTAGACAAGAACTTTCAATGTCAGGTGCACTTTTGTTTAGAAAATAATTAATATTGCTTACCTTTATTTCTACTATCACAATTGATTTCCTGCAATGATAAATGTTTCAAACAGAGCCTAATGTGGTTTAGGTATGTCACAGCACAATCAAAAACGCGACCCAAAATTTAACAACGTGATTATTAATAACAGAACTTTCAATGTCATGCTTCTTTCTTCTTCAGAGAAATAAAATTTGTAAGAGCGAAGCAACAAAACTTAACAACGTGATTAATTTTGTCATAACGCGACCCAAAATTGCGGTGGATTAACTAACATGTGATGATTCAAGGAAGTTAAAACTATTAAAACATAAGATGAGCTGCTAAAGCTATTAAAGCTACTCAAAAGGAACATAAGATGAGCTGCTTGCATTCCTTATCCCATGTCCACTAATGGCATCTCCTGGAGATTGGATCCCTGCCGCCAATCCAGCAAGAATAGAATCTGAATCAAGATTAGGAATGACACGTTGGAGGTTGATTAAGACTGTTGAAAGAATCTCTTGCGTCAATTCATCCTTAACCCTTGCTGTGATAGACTTCACAAGGTCTACCGGAACTTTTACATTGATGCCATCAACCAATGTACCAGTACTTGATGATGATGTCTTCAAATCAGATTTAGTGACACCCTTTCCCACTAGCCTAACACGACCTGTATGTTCCTTCGGCATCACAACACTAAACGGATCACTTGTGTCACAATCTTCGCCCTGTTGCGCTTGCAATTTCTCCATTTCAGCCTGCATTGCAACTTATACATTTTTAGTAATTAGTAAAACAAACACCTAAGACTTAAGCAACTTAACAAGCATAATTACAATTTTTATTTGGGTATATTCGAAAGATTTTTTGTACTCTCGGGAAATAACTCTTTTGCGGGTCTCGGTAAACATCTGCACTGCCGTGGGAGGTTCTTTGTTTGCATTAGCTTTTTGCTGTAATTGATAGTAGAATTAATAAATTTTAAGCTACAAATAAGAACCTCTGAATTCCTGAATCACAAAATAACGTACCAGCTCATTTCTTACGCATGCAAAACTTGTTCGGCCGGTTGTGTGCATATTTTTTTTGCTTTTTCCGGCATCTCTTATTTCTTCTGGCTAATTTCTGCACATTATCAAATTGTATCAGCTTCCAAATAGAAGAAAAAAGAAAAGTTCAAACCCAAATAATTAAAAAAAATCAAAATAACATACCTTATATTGCTTGGACCCTACCATCTCGATAAATCCCTTGAATTGTTCTTCAGGAATACTTTTTGGTCGATTCAAGAGTCTCTCCTTGTCATTGTCGTATGACTTATAATACTTTTGTTTGATTATCGTCTTATATCTTCGCCAGCTACCATTAATTGTTGCAAGAACCCACTTCTTTCCTTCTTCTGGAATTATCCACTTTTTCTACAAAAAAATTTGGGCGGGGGGGGGGGGGGGGGGGGGAGAATTAAATTTATTCACAAAATTTAACATAGAAATAAAAGGTAAGCAATTTACTTGTGCATAACTCCACATCTTTTCTTTAGTCTTTAGCAACCTCCAATCTGCACAATCTATACGACAAAGACTTGGAATTCGAGCCAATGTACCCAAAAAGCTTGAAAATTGGTTCACAACCGCTTTATCAGGGCCTATTGGCTGGTTGTACTCATTTAACATAATAGCAACACGATGCTCAAACTTTCTACTGTGTATCTCTTTCATCATTGTTCGCCCCCTGCAGTTTTTTTCTTCAGTTGCTGCTAAAATAAAAGAATATCAAAAAATATCATATAGTAATACAGTGAACAACACTAAAAAAGTAAGAAAATACTCCACACACGCACATACCTTTCTCTGTCTCTGAATTTGTCTCTTTCCCTTTCACTATTCCAGGAAAACTTATTTCATGTTGATCCTCCTCAAGATTATTAAGTTCTTCCTCCTCTGGAACTAAATCTTCTGAATCATCTTGAAGTAAATTCACATCATCTTCCACAGCAACATGAAGATTTTGTTCAACATCAACAAATTCTAGATCTTGACGCTGCTCATCAAGACGAGGTTCAAGTATTTCTAACAACTCATCATTCACATGTTTTCTCTTTTTCATTCGTAGATAATGGACCATGGAACCAGGCTTACAATATTTCACTGGTTGTTTGCTCTGATTCTTTCCTTGTATTGTGCCTTAGAAACTTATAAATTAAAACACAGTCAACATCAATCAATATTACATATATAATATAACATTATCATTATAATAAGCCAATATCACAACACATTAACTAAGCAAAAAAGATCTACAAAAGAGGTTAATTTAAGGGACTAAAAGCATACATAGAAGTTATAATCTAAATACATATCCAAATTCATGACATATAATGGAAAATATGAAAATATACTTGGAAGTTATAATGTAAATACACATCCAAGATCATCAGGAGTAAAAGGCATTTCAAGAGTCACATCACGTCTGCACCAAGTATCATCATCTCCAATAGCTGGACTAACATCAAACCCAACATTAATCGCTTCTCCCCAATATGATTCCTCGCTAGCTACTAGAGATTGGTCAAGATCTAACAAATCTCTAGGAATATTTTTTAGTACATAGTGACATTCTTCTTCTGAAGGATCTTGTACATAAAAAACTTGATGGACTTGAGAAGCCAACACAAAAGGATCATCCATGTAGCAGAGCTTTATGAAGTTAACACATGTAAGCCCAAAGTCATCTTTCAGAACATCAAACCAGACGCATCTAAATAGCACAACACTAAATGTTCCCCAATAATCTATCTCAATTATGTCATCTATTGCCCCATAATATTCTACATTGCCGACAATAGGGTTTTGGTCCCTTGAGCTAGCAAAACTTGGAGTTGTTGCTGTAAGAGTAACTCCACTGTTTTGAGTCTTGCATTTCCCATCTCGTTCCCTGGTATAAAATTTATAACCATTAATACAATAGCCTTTATATCTCCTTGCCACTGGATTTGGAAATTTGGAAAGACAGCTTATGTAATTAGGAACTTCTTCATTAGTTACTCTAGCTTCAAACCAATGCACAAAATCTTGACTATGCATCTTTTCTTTAGCCCATTTACTCGATCCACGTCTACTATCAATCAAAGTTTTATGCTCTCTGCACTTTCATGAAATAAAGTTAGGAAAAATAATCTGATGATATTGAATTAAAGTAATGCATGTGTATTAATAGGAAAAATATAGTCAGCAGAGTTTTGTCTTACTTTATGTACTTCTCAACTTCTTCGTCTCCACAATTGAAGACATCATATCGATGAGCTAGTGTTAAGCTAGTATTATCTAGCATAATAGCCTCACCCTTCAAATTTTCTTCCATCTTCCTCTTTTCTTCTTTCCCCCTAGCGGATAACCCATTTGTATAAAGGGAAAAGTGGACTGTGTTTCAGCTGAGTTTTGTCCTCCAGAATACCTGTTCAATCGTGTTTTCACCCGATCATGCATATACCTTGAACAAAATGCTAAACATTCATCAGCCAGGTATGCTTCTGCAATAGATCCTTCTGGACGACTCCGGTTACGAACATATGATTTCAATCTACAAAGATATCTTTCCATCCAATACATCCATTGGAAATGCACCGGTCCACCCAGTTTTATTTGATGAATGAGATGAATAGGCAAGTGTACCATTACGTCAAAAAAACTTGGAGGAAAAATCTTTTCAAGTTGACAGAGTATTTCAACAATTTCTCTCTGCAATAGATCAAGGTCGCGAACCTTGATAACTTTACTGCATATGGACTTGAAAAAGGCTCCAAGTCTTATTAAAGTTAGTGCAACCTGTTTAGGTAATGCCTTCCTAACAGCAACTTGAAGCAAGTACTGCATTAAAATATGTGCATCATGACTCTTATATCCCCTGAAAGTTTTTTGTCTTGCACAAAGCGGGATATATTGGATGAACAAGCATATGGCAACTTAGCAGCCTTTAAGACACTACAAAAGGTTCTTTTTTCAACATCTGTCATCGAGAAAGTTGCTGCCCTGAAAACGGTTTTTTTACGTTTCTTACAAAAAGAAGGCTGAAGTTCCTTTCTGATACCCATCTCTTTAAGGTCATAGCGAGCCTTTGCATGATCTTTTGTCTTTCCTGGGATGTCTAGCAAAGTTCCAAGCACATTCTCACATATATTCTTTTCAATGTGCATAACGTCAAGGCAATGACGACAAGGATTATGCTCCAGTAGGGCAACTTGAAAAATATTGATCTTTTCTTCCATGGGGTATCGCTGACTAACTTCCGCCTCTGTTTTTTCCCAAACACTGTTTCAAAATTCGTCAACTCCAGCACTTCTTGACCTGATAAGGGGGTTGGTGTGGTCCTTACTTCCACTTTCCCATTAAATGATCTTGTATCAAATCTCCAAGGGTGGTCCTCCTCTAAGAACAACCGAGAGGACAGATAACAGAACTTCCTACTATGCTTTAGATATTGAGAAGATGTTTCATAATTGCATGAAGGGCATGCAAATTTTCCTTTAGTGCTCCACCCTGATAACATGGCATATGCTGGGAAGTCACTGATTGTCCACAATAAAGCTGAACGCATTTGAAATGTTTGATTCTTTGAAGCATCATATACTTCCAAACCGAACTCCCACAAATCCTTTAATTCCTCAACCAATGGTTGTAGATAAACATCGATATTATTTCCAGGAGATTGGGGTCCTTGAATTAGAAGAGACAGGATCAAGAACTCTGGCTTTATGCTTAGCCACGGTGGTAAGTTATAATTAATCAACACCACAGGCCATGTGCTATAGACACTGCTCATTGTTCGAAAAGGATTAAATCCATCACTGGAAAGGCCAAACCTTACATTCCGAGGGTCCATGGCAAAATCAGGATCTAAGGCATCAAGAGTCTTCCAAGCTTCACCATCTGCTGGATGCCTTAAATTTCCATCCTTTGGCAATTTATTAGCATGCCAACTCATCAAATCAGCTGTTTCTGAGCACATGAACAGCCTTTGAAGCCTAGGCTTCAATGGGAAATGCCATAGAACTTTTGCTGGAATTTGACGAGGCTTCTTAGCTAATGAATCAGTTATTTTTTCTTTATTATCTCCTTCAGAATTCCACCTAGAAGATCCACAAATATGACAAGATGAAGCATTACTGTGCTCCTTCCAGTACAACATACAATCATTTTGACATGCATGTATTTTTTGATTTGAAGACCTAAATTCTTCACTGTCTTTTTTGCATCATTGAAAGAATCAGGAAGTTTTGCATTTGGGAAGGCTTCTCTTAACAGACACAAAAGATCATCAAAAGCTTCATTGCTAATTCCATGGACACACTTATTGATATACAAACGAATAGTAAAGGATAACTTAGAAAAACTAGTACACCCAGGATACAGCTGCTCTTGGCCTTCCTCAACTAACTTATAAAATTTTTTGGCATCTTCATTTGGCTCTTCCTTGCTTCTCCCTATCTTCTTGAGGCAAAGGAGAATTTTGTTCAACGTTTCTATACATGTCATGCAACATACCATCAATGTCATCATGGATGAACCCACCATCATCATTTTGATTGTCAGTATTTATCTCATCACTTTCCCCGTGGAAAACCCATTCATCATAACCATCAATAAAACCTTCAACAATCAAGTGATCTCTTACGATATCCTTGGTATGATAATAACGAAAAACACACTTGTTGCATGGACAACAAAATTCATCCCCTTGATTTTGTTGGACAAATGTTGTTTGAAGGAAATATTCAACCCCTTTAATGTAATCATGATGCCATCTAGGAAGGGTCATCCAACTCTTGTCTCTATCCATTAGCAAAATCACAAATGTATATCTAAAGAAGAAGAAATATGCATAGTGATAGTTATTGAGCAACTATTAGGAATCAATTATTCATAACTATTAAATTAATGAAAACATGAAGAATTATGACATAAAATATGTAGAAAGTTGTATTAAAACAGAAATATCAAGAGTTACCTGCACAACAACTTTATCTTTAAGAAACTCTGATCATCAAAATAGAAGCTCCTAGTTGGACAACATCTTACTCTAAACATCAAAATAGAAGCTCAAATTATTCGGAGAAAACACAATCTAAGCAAATGACTTGGTTAAGTAGTTTAGCTTAACCAAGAGTAACACAATTTAGGGACAGAACAAGAAGATAGAGATCATATTATTTAAGAACATCAAGTAGTTTAGCTTCGCAAATAAATTAAATCATATTATTGATGAGATCTTTAACATTGTAGGGTGTGATCTCTAAAGAGGTGAGCAAGATGAAACAATACCTACAATTTTAGATAAATCATCATGGAATAAATAGTAAAAATAAAATTTAACAATAAAAAGTAACAGCAACCTAAAAAAATCTCAACTTATAAATCTTAAAATTGCCCTGGAAACCGACTTAAGCATATGAAATTAATCATGGCCAATTCATTTACTGTAAACCGACTTAAGCAGAATGAGTGCAAGATGATTCTTGATCATCTCATAAGCCTCTAGGGAATTAAGCTGTTCTAGTTTTTTCCTCCTGTAGAGACCATTTATGCACAGATAACACTACCACTTAGATTTGAACCTGCATGTTGATACTCGTGATTTCTATTGTAATACAAGTTGTCCAGAGTTTTGCAAAGAAATGTTGCCTATTTATACAAAGAGACACCCGCCCATTATCCCATATACTATACAACAAATATTGGACTAAAAACATAAATCTAACAATAAATAAATGATCTCAATTGCGGTGATTGAAAGACAGAATTCATGCATAAAAAGCTAAAACTATGGCAATGATCCCTCACCAGAGGGCCGTCAGCAGATGCCTGAGGATGAGTTTACAGCTGCCGCTGCCATCAAAGAACCAGCCATGGTAGACGCATTGAAGGCGACCCCAGCGATCAGTCCTCCCTTCAGATAAGCTTGTGTTAAGCTTTGTTCAAAAAAAATGACAGCGGGAAGAAATGAAGAATTGAGGGTTTAACTTGTAAGAGACGCACTCACGAGTCACATACCTAAGATCTTGGGAGCAGACGAGCGGCGGAGGAGAAATACGGCGGTGAGGAGAGGCGGAGGCGAAGAGCGGCGGAGGCGAGAGGAGCGGCGGAAACCCTAATGAGAGGCCGAGTGGGGCGGCTTTGGAGAATGAATGATGATGATCGGGCCGGGACTCGGGAGATATATTTAAGCTAGGCTATATATTAATATTTTATTGTATTTAAATATTACTTTTTAATTATAATATATGTAAGATATTATTTAATAATAATTAAAAAAAATCCATCGGACTCGCAAGCTCATGAACAAAGCTTATTACGCTCAAGCTCGACTCAAAGGTAAGCTCGAACATATATGTTTGTTGTGGGTCGTCGAACATTTTTCTAGTAGTGAGATATGATGCCTCTCAAGTCGCAAGAATCTCAACTCTGAAGTCTCCTCAGTAGCCGACTAGCCGCTCGTCTCACTCCGGCGACTCCGCAGCCGCACTCGGTCGGTCGTTCAGCAAGAAAGCAAAAAAAAACTCTAAAATGTGATGACGATGAGATGGCGTGAAATGAAAAAATTGAACTGAAATGCACGTAATATATGCAGACCGAGTTGGAATATTGATGGCCTAATTAATTAAGGATATAATTTATACATTAAATGAGTGGAATATTTTATAAATTAGGGTGTGGTAGCGTTTATAATATCTAGTAGCGGTTGTACACGCAACAATAAATTTATATTGGTAGCGTTTCTATAACCGCAACAAAATAACTGATACTGTAGGACTAATATGTTATAGTAGCGTTTATTTTACTACAGTTGCGGTTATGAACGCTACCATAAATATCTTTTGGTAGCGTTTACATAACCGCTACAAATTAAGCGCTACCAAATGCATGATATGGTGTAGTGATCTTTGACTAAGGGATATGACTTCTCCAAATAGGAGGACATTGTTGGGTACACTGGAAACTATGTACCAAATTTGGAGAAGCATCCCCTTACTCAATGATATACATCAATTTATATTTGATGAGATGTTTGAGTTCCAGTGTGGAGGTTTAAGAAATACAGGAAAATTTCTAAGTTCAAGTGTCGACACTTGTAAGGAATTGTGTCGACACCTGAAGCAGGAGCTGTGTCGACACCCAGGAATTGTGTCGGCACCAGAAGAAAGGCATGTGTCGACACCTAAGAATTGTGTCGACACCTGAAGAAGGCTTGTGTCGACACATAGGACTTGTGTCGACACACACTCAACGCCATCTTTCAACAATAGCTATACTGAGTCTGAAAGGCTTGTGTCGACATACAGGACTTGTGTCCACACACACTCAATGCCATCTATCAAAAACAGCTATACTGAGTCTGAAAGGCTTGTGTCGATACATAGGACTTGTGTCGACACACACTCAACGACGTCTAGACATACACTCAACGTCATCTGTCAGCATCAGCTATGTCGAGACCAGGAGCAGTTGTGTTGACACACAAGACTTGTGTCGACACATACAACAGAAACGCTGTCGAGAAGCAGAAGAATGACTGTGTCGACACTTGAAAGGGAAGTTTATGCCTCCGTTCGAGATTCAGAGTTCATATTCGCAAAGTGAGTTCGGATCTACAGAGGCAAGGCCAGAGCAGTCGATTTCAACCGTCTAGATTTCTCCTATGGCGCCAAAGAGGACTTTAAGGATATTGATCCTCTTCCATGGATATGTGAAGTCCTTTCTTTTGGCATTAGAGGTTAGATGCTCCATGAACACGTGGAAGTGGTTTTCCCGACGGGTAGATCTTTGTATCCCCATTAGTTTGCATTTAGATCCAGAATCGAAGTACAAAATATGCATGCTGTGTGAATCCCATCCAGACGGGTTGGTCTAAATTGGTGATGTTGTATGTTTTGTATGCTGGAGAAGACTCCATGGTAATCAGGTAGATTTTCGGAGTCACAGGGTGTGTAGATGACTGCGTTGAGAGTATTGGGGGTATTCTCCAGGAAAACACCTGAGTAAGAGGAAGAAGCGATAGTCTTTCCCCTATTGCACGGCGGTAATGCTCTTGTACATTCTTATTTGTCATCATGACATAGCTGAAATTTTCTCAGCTAATCTCCCCAGCTAAAACTTCTAAGCAAATCTTCTCAGCTGAACTTCTCTACTAATCATCTCAGTTGATCTCCACCACCTCTCTGTCAATTAAGTTGATAGAAAATTTTGAAAATGAGTTATTTTGCTCATGATAGTGTGATACATCAACTATGGTTATATGATAGTGTGAGACATCTACTATGGTTATCTACCTATCATTCTACAAAAATATGTTTTCTAGCAGCAATTGAAATGAATCAATAGAACAAAGTTCTAGTAACAACCATAGATAAGTTATCTAAACCAACTTACCTCCATTAACATAGTTATACTTAGATAAAGTTATTGGCAATATAACACATTAACACTTGAATGATTTTTAATAAAGATAAAATATTCTACATTTACCATTCCTAACTAAATTTTGAAAAATTAAACTTTGTCTGGCTTAGTGAAGATATTTTTAACCTGTTTGTATGTGGGGACAAATTCAAGTCAGATATCTTCTCTCTCAACATGTTCTCTGATAAAATGATACCTTATTTTCATGTTCTTAGTCCTACTATATGATAACTTTGTTCAGGTTATTAAGACAACACTCCTCTGGAGGTGATCCCGAGCCAGGGCTATTTTACTTGCTATGCTAACAAGTGTAGGGAAGAATCTTTTGAGTGTCAAAACGGCATTGTATCAAAAAATAATAAACATGAAATTTTTTTGTCTCGACGATATCTACAACTTTCATGTTGACTACTTTTTGATTTGAACCCATTCTAGACTCCTATGTTCAATTTTTCCGAAACTGCTTGTAAAAAGACTACATTTTTGATTTCTTACCGAAGAACCCTTGTAGTTCTCGAAAACTATTGCTTATTCTCGAGAACAAAACTAGGTATAGGCCCCACACAGTCTCCTAATTAGGAAGTTTGATCTCCCTGACTATGCGTACAAGGACCCCCCCCCCCCCCCCCAACATCATGGTAGACTCAATTGCTAGATAGGTACCATTGTCTGAGCAAAAGTCACGCTCAGACAATGGTACCCACCAACTATACATCAACGTAAGGCCCTGACGTCAAAATACGACACTAAAGGGGTTTTAAATAAACCTTGGAAAATCAGGGGCGTTACATGTAAAGTTTGTAACAATTGTAACTGTGGAAATAGCTTTTTCTACAATGAGATTATTAAGTCATTATTAAGTAATCTGATGGAGGATAAATGAATGAATGTTTGTTTAGTGACATATATTGAAAAAAGATATATTTTCGCAATCAACAATGATGACATCATGAAATGTTTTTAAAATATGAAAGCTTGAAGAGAAGTTTTGCAAACAAGATTATTTACATTTTTTCATCATTGTATGTGCAACTTTTAAATACTTTTTGCGATATTAATGTACTTTTTTCGGGTTTTTTTGTCTTTTAGGAATATTTGATGGTTGAGATATGTAAGCTCGCCTTTACAAGGAATAGAGTTGACTGGCAAAGCCTGTCATATAACCGAGCTGAATTCTTCTCCTATTGAAGCTTCAACGGAATGTGTTGATCTAGCAGAAAGCCGCAGACAAAACCTTTAAAGATGTTTGGCAAAGATACCCACCAAACAACCATGGAAAGCAAGTTAACGGAAGAGTGATTGCCTACTTCCCAAACTTCTTACCGTCGGTAAGTGAATACCCAAACTTCTTATTTTTAAGTACAGGGCTGAGACAGATCAAGAGCAGACAAGGAGCAAGGATGGGTCAAAGCATCTCACGGGAAGAAAGACGAAAATTTGTCTAAGTAAGATTCGACGAGAATCTCTAAGTGATTCTCGCCGATTCGCCGAGAATCACTAGTGATTCTCGCCGAATCGTCGAGAATCACTAGCTGATTCTCGTCGACTACATCCGCCTGACTCAACGCTTTCAACGCCTTCAAGGATTCTACCAAGTCAGAATCGGCGAGAATCACCCGGCTGACTCAACGCCTTCAAGAAATCTGCAAAGTCAGAATCGTCGAGAATGACTCTGTATTCTCAACGATTCGTCGAGAATGGATGTTGACTCTCGACGATTCTTTTCGGTTGGCAAGCTATTCAGATAGAATTCTTCTAAGTAGAATTCGACGGGAATGTGTGCCGGAGTTGGTTCTGCCGAGGTGAAAATTTTCAAATCAAGCGTTGAGTCAGCCGTCATCTTACAAATTGAGATTGGGGGTGATCAAATATTAAAACTATTTTGGCTAGGACCATCCATCAGAACATTACGGTGTTCCACTCAGAAAGGCGTGTAAGACATATCCATTTGATGACTCTTCTCCAAATAGTGAATATACAAAATACTCCATATCCATTTTGTAGTATATTGATAATCACACATTCTCTAATTTCAAGTGCATAGATCCATCAGAACATTACAGTGTTCCACTCGCCGAAATTCATAGTAATCAATGGCTTGGTTAAATACTCACAAAATCAGACAATGGTACTCCATTGTATCTTCTTATTTGTATGATGGTTGAGTCTAATTTACTAGACTCGGTTGGGTCTTGCCTATACAACAATACTATTTGTAAGATGTAAGGTATCGACACTCAACATTATCAAAGGCGCAAGGCGCACCTAACAGTCCTAAGTTTCTCGGATGCGGTAAATTACGGCCCGTCCACAAATACTCTGTGATGGGGTGGATCATGGCAATGATCCCCAGCATAAATCTTCCGACCCTACAGCAATTTATTATAACAAGGTCTCTCTTCAACGTGCTTGACATTTCGCAAGGCAATTTATTATAAGATCTTAAACGGTATATTATTATAAATATACCGTGTACACTGCCATGTCCCCCAATCTTGTCGCTCATATACTCTCTTTTAAGAGACCCAAAAGAGGAATCAACAACAAAATGATCAAGCAGGACATTACCATTACCTTCAAAGAGGAGGATCTCAAAGGAGTGCAAATATTGTTAGGGTCTTATGTGATCTGGATGTAGTCAGCAAGTTAATCTCATTGCCGACGTAATATGAGCTTATGGGTTGCACATAATTACACACGAGAAATGGGATGCATGATTGCGGTGGCTTGACCAAAATAAAATATGTGTTGTTGGATTTATTGATCACAATATCTCAGATTTGAAGAAGGCCTACATGATAATGATATACACATTATTCTATTTGATGCATGTACTAAGTTCTATATATGCAGGAAGTTCTTTGTTCACTGTTTAAACAGGTTGTCAAAGCAACAATGACAGGTCGACACAAGACAAGATGTTGACAAGACAGGAATCTGGTTAGGTTAAGAAGCATTGAGTGAAGGCAGTTCACTCAACTCCAGATGACTTTAAGCATTGAGTAAATCTCAAGCAGTAAAAGCCTCAGTATTGTCAAAGCAGAAATTTGGTTAAGTCCAGAAGCGATGAGTGAAGGCAGTTCACTCAATGCCTAAAGCCAGAAGTGTTTAGTACAACTCAAGCAGTCAAAGCCACAGAGAAATAGAGAAGAAAATCTGGCTAAGTCAAGAAGCGTTGAGTGAAGGCAGTTCACTTAACGCCAAGTAGAGAAGCGTTGACAGATCACAGTTCAGTCAGAGCCACAAGGTTGATTGACTTGGAAATCTGTCTAAGGACAAAAGCGTTGAGTGAAGACAACTAACTCAACGCTTATTCAACAGAAAATCTGTCTAAGGATAGAAGCGTTGAGACTGAACAATACCGGAATATCCTTATTGGCCCCTGACTTGGGGCGTATATAGTTTGGCGCAGACTCACCACACTGTCTTAAACGAAGAAAATAACCAGGTCTGCGCTTAATCCAGAGGGCGTTGGATGGTCCAAGTTTGGACCTAGCAGTCTAAACTCGCCTATGGGATAACAGTACAGACCTGGTCAAGTTTGCATAGCCTAAAGTTTGGACCTATCTGTTAATTTTTATACAGACTATTGAAGAGATTAAAGTCTAAGGTACTCCAGCTCATCCAACGCCCACTCATTTCTAGGTTTAATACTGTTCTCAAAGCCAAGTTCCCCTTACCCTGCCCTCTTTTCATGTCCGTCTCCAAAGACTGAGCCGTACAGACCAATGCTTGAAACCCCTGGTTAACAGAACTCGAGAGCAGATATTGTAGCTCATCTTGTAGCCCCCCATAAAACCGACTGGTCTTTCGCTCCTCTTCGGCGAAGTTAGTACCCGCATACCATCCCAAACGCATAAACTCATGAAGGTAGTCATCCACACTATGTTCTCCTTGAGTCAATTGTTGGAACTCCAACTCCATAGAAATTCTCTGCTGCATCGGCAGATGCTTTGCTAAGAACAACCGAGAGAACTCATCAATCGAGACCTGCATCAACTATTGGTACCCTAGTTTGGATTTGAGTTAAGTCTTTCCTTTTAGTCTCTTGACCCAAGAATTATCTATGGTCAAAGGTTAGTTTTAGTGTAGTCACTTATCCAGTGAAATCTGGTTAAGTTAGTTTTTGGTTCGACTATAGTCGAACGCCGCTCGACTATCATTGATCAGTCGATCGACGATCGTCTTCCTGTTGGTCGACTATCGTCTGTCTCCAGATCGTCTAGCTTTGTCTCTTGACAGCTCGACGTTCTGCTATTTCTGTCTCGACGATCGTCGACCTCGGCTCGACTTCTTTCGTTAAGACAGATTGTCTTGATAGTTCAACTATCTTCCTTGATAGTTCAACTATCTGATAGCTCTACTATCTTGTTGATAGTTTAGCTGTCTGTTTGCCGGTCGACTATCTATTGATAGTTCGACTATCTGTCTGTATTCTTAGGTCGATGCTTTCTGTTAAGCGTAGGTCGACGCTTTAGCTCTGAGCTCAGCTCGACGTTTTCTGTCTAGCTAAGCTCGAGGTTTTCTGTCAAGCTAAGCTCGACGCTTTCTGTCTAGCTCTCAGTCAGTCGACTATCTGTCTGATAGGTCGACCATCTCAGTAGGTCGGTCGACGATCTCCGAAGATCGTTCGACTATCTTTTGTCTGCCTTTAGATAATATTATATTCGTTATAATTCTGCTATCTAATTATTATTATTAATATATATTAGATTAATTTACTGCATATATCTCAAAGCAATCCTTGCTTCTATCTTTATGCTAAGTCAATTCCTTCTGACATGTATTTTGTCTTATTATCTGACTTTATTCTGCAGCTGTCCTTTATAGCCGTTGGACTCAAATGTCCTCTATGGCTTTAAAGAGTATTTTCTGATGTGACTTTATCTTATTATTTATCAGTTTGATATTGCAGTTGCTATAGCTTTATTCTTTATATAGAATATATATATCTGCAAGACTTGTTTTGTCTTTATGTTAAATGCAGCCCAGTTTTCAGATTCCAGATAAAGACAAAGTTCAACTCAAATATTAGAGCCGTTGCTGCTGCTCTTATTTAAAAGAGTTCTTTTGAAAGAACAAGCTACAAAAAAGGAAGAAATACAGTACAACAATACAGCTGCTCTCAGCCATTTCATATTCAACTGAGAAGATATCTCTTCTGCTCTTCTTCAACCTGAGTGCTCCTGTTCCAGGAAGATCTTACACTCAGAGATATTGAAGAAGAAGAAGAAGAAGGAAGCTGAAGAAGAACATCTATTCCAGATCTCTAGTCTTCTTCAAGCTTTATCCTTCAGAACTTCAAGACAGCTTGCTGTCAGAAGTTCTAAAGAGATCTTGTGCTTCTCTAATCTTTTTTAAAATAGAGAAGACAATCTAACTCTCCTTCCCCCTCCTGTAAAGGGTTGTTTACTCCCTTCAAAAGTAAAGCTTTGTTTTTAGACACCTGATCAAAAGTCTAAAGGGTCTCTAGATCTACCTGCAGCAGATCTTGTTGGTGGCAGAGCACCTGATCAAAAACCTGAGTGGATTCCTACCTTGTTGGTAGAAGAGTGGACGTACCCAGTGTTTGGGGAACCACTATAATATCTTGTGTCGTCTGTGATGCTTTAATTAATTACTTGCATTGTGGCTGTGATTAGTTTTAACTAGGATTGCTAGTTGCTGGATAGGACCCAAAGCTTAACTGTAATTACAGTTAGCTTTAGTTTGTGCACAACACTTGTGTTAGGCTTTAGGGTTACTTCTCAAATATCTATAACCTTCATTCCGCAATTAACTCCAAGGGAGTTGAGTAGACAGTCAACATTGCTAGTGCAATTTTTGATTACTCTATTCACCCCCCCTCTAAAGTAGTATATATCCCTTTTCTTTCATCAACTATCTGCATGCCAAGTGATGCAGTTCCACCTCGACGCATCATCGAATGGACGAGTAATATCCATCGAGCCAAATAACTGAGAAGTGATCATTTCAAAACATGGCCCGGTGGTTTCCATTGGCAGGGTCCTAAACCTATATGAAATAGGGGCCGGCCTATGTAGGCAAGACCAGAGTTAACAGTGTCTTAATGGACATAGAATGCAGACAGTTGAAATCTTCGGTTATTTAAGGTACTCTCCTACATGCGAGAGTACCTTAGGCTTTTAGTCTGTGATATTCAAAACCTAAAGGATAGGCCGCAGGCGAGCTACATGCGGGCGAGAGTACCTAACCAATATTTACAAAGACTTGTTGGGAAATTAGATCCAATCACTCAGGACAGGTAAATAACCAGACGGATTGTACCTTATATCTAAGTATCTTTTGTTGGGAGAGAGGCGAGCTCCAAGGATAGGCCGCAGGCGAGCTCATCCAACGCCCTCTCCCGGGAGGAGGAGGAGGACTTGATCTCAAAGCCTACAAGTCAGCCAAGTATGGCATGAGATGAATGTTTGTTTAGGACAACATTCAAGGACAACTCATCTTGATTCAGTCAGAAAGTTCCAGGATTGTTTTCATACAAGTCTGAAGACCTACACCCTGAGCAAGACTCCATCTTTCTGAACCAATTCTGAAAGTGAGATCTATCCTAGAGATTAGATCAAACATCAGGTCTACTAACGGAGTATTTGTTTACAAAACAACGAGAATCATTCTGGATTGCTTCGACCTAGAAGGTGTTGGCGAGTGCCAACGCGACCGTCATCTACGAGCAGGGGCTTCAGGCCCAACTTTCCCAAGCCTGAGGCGAGGCGAGCCGGACCGTGGCATTGAGAGAGGCGAGCTCACTCAGCTCCTTCTCCAGTGGCGTTGAGAGAGGCGAGCTCACTCAACGCCTTCTCCAGTGGCGTTGAGAGAGGCGAGCTCCATCAACACCTTCTCCAGTGGCGTTGAGTCAGGTGAGTCAGGTCCGCGACGCTGAGAGAGGCGAGCTCATCCAACGCCCTCTCCCGCGGTGCTGAGAGATGCGAGCTCACTCGCCGCTTTTCATATAATTGGCGTTGAGTGAGACACTAACGGTTCTGAATAAGTGGTGATTTATTCCATGTTACGCACGTAGCCTGAAGTCAAAACGGTTATTATGGGAAACTTGGTTCGTGTAATCAAAGAAGTTATGAAACGACTGGAGGCCTGTTTAGGTGATGAGTAAACAGGTTTGACTGTTGACCACATTATTTCAGACCATGTCACTGTGATACTAATCCAATAATGATGAAAATAGATCTGGATCATAGGTTGATTTTTTTAGATTAAATTCTGAGCAATCGCTGATCACTGTGACCCATGATTGATAAGTGATCAGTCATTTCTAGTGCGAGCAAATATGTTCTGTGTTATTGGATGTGATAATCCTCGCAATTCAAAATATGTCTTCAGTTGTCATCACTTAGTGATTTAGTTAAGGACCCACCATATATAGGTAAGAGATGAGTAGGACACGAATCTTTCTCATTTATTAGTCCCCGGCGTAATGTTTTATTACATGGTTCTAATGATAACGAAATGTGGACATTGTGATCAAATCATGTGTTCATAGCCAACATACCGATAGACATACCACGATAGGAGAATTAATTACCTTTTGTACCCTCTACTCATCAAATGATTTATCCCCCCTGATTTGGAGAATTATGATGAGTACTTTCATTAATCGTCCACTTAATTGTCGAATTAACTACCTCGCAACGGCGAGGTGAAAAGCGTAGGAGTTGTACTTAATGGTGACGCATCAGCCATTATGATAATGAAACTATTACAAAGGTAATTTTCCTATCAACTAAGTAATTATATGATATCATCCCGAGCCAAGTTTTGTGTGTTTTGTTGTGAGTGGGCTGCCTTGGTGTATTTCCAAAATCATGTAAGGAGATTTCTCCCCCCTTCATTTTATGTTTGTTTTTACTTTAGCTTTACCTTTGTAATAGTTTCATTATCATAATAAAAATGTTAGATTTTCTCTCTCTACATGGTATGAAAAGATCTCTATGTCTTAAAACTCATTGAAATGGTATATTCCTATCACCCTCAGCTAGAGCTTGGCTATCCAAGATAGGGCTATTTTACTTGCTATGCTAACAAGTGTAGGGAAGAATCTTTTGATAGCCTTATTTGGTAGATTGCTTGAGGGAGACCACTTGTCCAGCCCAATTATGATAACTCCCCAATGATAAGTCCCCTCAAAGAAAGGGCGTCATTGTATGACCCATTGGGCATGCACACTTTCAATTCTGCGTCCGTTGAGAAAGACTCAACTCCAATCCTTCGGATAAAGCTTGATGCAACGAAGGAGTACGACGCTCTAGTATCAAATAGTACCCTAGCGGGGTACCCAAAAACTATAACAAATCTTGTCTTATGTGACAGGATTGATGCCAAATCTTCAAGGGGTGACTCACTTCGGCTCCTCATCTGGTAACTTTTGATCAAACGCAGTTCGACGTTTCCGAAGTTTGACCTTGCAATTTTGGTTATCATTAAAATAGATTTAATGATAAGCCAGGTCATTCAGAGGTGGTCTTTGTTGACTGTTTTAAAAAACTATATTCATGCTTAGAAATCCATCAATATGGCCTCCAGGGAATGTTCAGTGACGGTGCCGGTTTTAATATATTTGTGTTAATATATTAAACCAAAAGCGGGTGCATAAAAAATGGTCATCCTGTCAGATAGTACCCCATGACGAGCAGTAATTGCTAACCCAAGGATTAACACTTGGGTTTTCTCCAATTCAGTGCATGGTCACTTCTGATTTTGACCACTATACTGTTAAGTTCATTCTGAATTTGTTTCACAAAATTAAGTAAGACACTTGGAGTTTCTGATTTTTGTCTCAGAAAGAACATCCATGTATATCTAGAATAGTCATCTACAACCACAAAAGTGTAGACCTTCCTACCTAGACTATGAACTGGCATAGGACCAAAAAGATCCATATGTAAGAGGTATAAACACCTCACTGAACGTATGCCCATATTTTTTGCCATATTTAGTGATACCTTGTCGGTAAAGCTGCTCACTATTACTCAACTCCTATATATTGCATGACGGGTTTGAGATGACCAGCTTTAAATTTGGAGGTTTGACATGCCTGTTTATCAATCGATGACCCGCACCAAAGTATGTGATAACACTTATTGCTCAGATCTCTTAGTACCCGTCATGCAATATATCCCCAGCACACATGCTATGTACTAAACAGTTACTCGGTTAGCCTAAACGATTCCTCGGTTTAGGCTAACCGCTGAGCAATAGTACGCATGTGAGCTCCGCTGTTGTGTTCTTAGCGTTAAGGGGCACGAAGGCCTAGGCCACCATGACAACAGTATGGCTCAAAATTGTTCCCCTTAGACATTAATTGCTAAACTATAGTAAATTACTGACCGCATGAATCAGACCGTATCTTTTTCTTAGGTCTCTTAAACCTAGGTGAGGATATCCAAAACCAATAATGTGAAGCTACCCTACAACTAGTCGGATGAAGTTAGCCCAGATGTTTTGGGCTGGAAGAAATCATTTGCTACTTCACTTGCGCGCGGCTTATAAACCATGCATAATTCAGGCCCATTTTGACTCCAGCTATCCGTGGATGATATAACCGATGTACATTAGTACATTAGTGCATGTCTGTTATATTGTACCTCAAACCCGTCCTATGAGGTGGCTCCCTTGACCTCACTGAACGTATGCCCATAAGGAGGGGCACGTTAAGAAATTTCTACCAATACGTGATAAACCCAACTACTAACGGTCACAGGACCATCTTAGGCACAAGGGCCATTAAAATTATTTGGCAAAAATTACCGATTTATGGGTTTAATCGTGGACTATATTAATAGTGTACTATCACGTATTGGTAGAAATTAAACCTGAAATCAGTCCATTGTGATAGTATGTACTCTTTGGAATCGTTTATATGATAACTCGCAATATCATATAGTTTCTCCTTGGCCTCGCTCTGAGCATGCACATACGATAAAACTTGGCTAACATCCAATCCAGATTTGGTTCACTAGGTTATGTCAATCCTGATGGTCACAAGTCGACATTATTAAATAATTTAGATTTGTAGCCACTGTTCGCCTCATCATTACTAAGGCTCCGTTTGGGGGGACTTATTTTCACCGGTCAAGCGGACACGACTGCATGTATCGGACATTAATTAGAGTCTGGTACATGCGGTCGTGACCGCTTGACTGGTGAAAATAAGTCCCCCCAAACAGAGCCTAAGACCTATTTCAAAATCTAACCCATATTACTAATATCTTATTGGTCTGCGCTTGTCCAGATGGAGAAGATTATATCATGTGCCTGTAAAGTAATACTCTTGTTAGGAATAGATCTGTCTAACAAGGATAGACGAAAATCTTTTTGTGAGCATTGCACATGGTCTCAAGCGATCCGACCTTGCAAGAATTAGTTGACAACCATGGTTGGGCTTGTTCAGGGGCTTCTCCAATTTGCCTGGAATGAGTTGGATTGTGCTCCCCCTCACCCAGATTATTGTATAAGTCATGTCAACCGACCACCGTAATGTTCTGATGGACCAATAAGATATTAGTTTAATCCCACTTCTCAAAGTTTTTCGGTGGTGTCGAACCAGGGAATCTAGAGTTGTCCTATCATTTTAGATGACTTCCAAGCTTTTGCCGATCTGAAGGTGCTATACCTGGAGGACTTTGATGTGATTTTGGGCATGAACTGGTTGTCCAGATATGATGTTATTATCCAATCCAAGGTAAAGCGTTTGGAATTCAAGACGGACAGTGTCCACCTGATATTAGGGAGTGTGCTATAGAAGTCAAAAACAAAAGGTACTATTACATGATGTGTTAGCTATCCTCTCAAGGTACTATTGCATGATGGGTCAGACGATATACCCATCGAAGTATGAAAATGACTAGGAAATGAAGGAATTTTGTGGCTTACATATTTTTTCAATAAAATACTGAAGTCAAAGAGTATGTCAGACTAATGGAGAGAAAGTATCTTGGTATCTTTATATTAAAATAAATGAGATATACACAATTGTATTAATTACAGAGAAATTAAATTGATGAGTCATACCATAAAACTATGAGAACGAGTAATAGAAAGAAGATTAAGACGAGAGACTAACATCTCAGAGATTCAATTTGGATTCATGTCAGGGAGGTCGACCATGGAAGCTATACATCTCTTGAGGAGACTCATTGACAACTATCAAGAAAGATAACAAGATTTGCATATGTTGTTTTTTGATCTTGAGAAGGTTTATGATATAGTTCCAAGAGAGATCTTATGGAGAGTCCTAGAAAAGAAAGATGTAAATGTATCATATATTGACATAATCAAATATATGTATACAAATTCAGTGACAAGGGTGAGGACATCTGGAGGATTAACACAAGAATTCCCTATCACTGTTGTATTACATCAAGGTTCAGCTTTAATTCCTTATCTCTTTACCCTTATCGTAGATGAGCTCACCAGACATATCCAACAAGCAATGCCTTGGTGTTTATTATTTGTGGATGATATCATTTTGGTTGATGAGATGAGTGAGGGTGTAAACGCAAAACTTGAATCTTGGCGAGATACTTTAGAAAAGAAGGGTTTTAGGTTGAGCGGGGAAAGATGGAGTATATGAAGCTTAAATTTAGCAGTACAAGAAGGACAAATGACTTCATTATTAAGTTGGGTGATCAAGATATTTCTTGTAGTGAGTGTTTTAAATATCTTGGATCGATAGTTCAAAAAGACAGAGGTATTGATAAAGATGTTGCACATAGAATCCAAGCGGGTTAGTTGAAGTGGAGAGGCGTATCAGGGATTCTGTGTGATCGTAAAGTACCATTAAAACTTAAGGGCAAGTTCAACCGTACTACGATTAGACTAGCGATGCTCTATGACTCAGAGTGTTGGGCAGTGAATTGTGTACATGAGCAAAAAATAGGAGTTGCAGAGATGAAAATGCTTAGGTGGATGTGTGGACACACGAGATTGGATAGAATTAGGAATGAATGTATCAGGGATAAGACAGGAGTTACACTAATTGCAGAGAAGATGCGAGAAGCTCGACTAAGATGGATTGGAAATGTACAAAGGAAACCATTAGAGGCATCTGTTAGGCGTGGTGAGAGTCTAGTCACTAGGCATGTTAAACGAGGGATGGGCAGACCAATAAAGACTTGGAATGAAACTATAAGGAATGACATGATGTACTTAGGCATTAGTGAGATTATGACAAAAGATAGGGCACAATGGCGATAAAGGATCCATATAGCCGACCCCATTATAATGAGATAAATGCTTGAGTGTTGTTGTTGTTGTGTTGTATTTGATGTTTTAGGATACCCGGTGTAACAGATAATCGAAGACATTCACGTTGGGTGCCCAACCTCCCCCTCTCGTTATAAATAAAGGCAGATGTTCAGATTTTTTCAGGCATTGTTGATTTTGTAAGAGATTCCAGAATTCTAGCAATATTCGTGGTGCGACATCACGAACCCGGGGTGCAAAGCCTCAAATATTTTAGTTATTTCTTTGTTTCTCCCTAAACAGTCACTGTTCTCTCACTCCATAACCCATGTTTCCTCTCATAACCAATGATTTCTGCCTTTCCGGTGCACGCCACCACACTGTTCATCTTCTCTATACCACGATCGGAAGTAGAAAACCGTCAGACCTTCCATGTTCATCGTCCCTACCAGCTCAACATCCTCCCCGCCTACTCCTCACTCTAGAGTCTCGATCCCGACGGAAGATTGACGCCCTCTGCCGGCCTTCCAGAGCCACTGCTACCGCCTCATGCTATTTCTTTTTCCCATGTTCATCTTCTCCATGTGTCAGCCGCAAGGTTTCGTCGCAGCCAACACCTCTATCACACATTCCACCCCATCCAGCCACTCCCTTCTCTGTCTTCATTGTCCCGTGGAACCACCTACCGCTTCCGTCAGTTACGCCGCATAACCCGTGATCCTCCTATTGACAGAAGCCGCCCCTCCCATCCATTAACAGCCTGAAGTCGCTCCTTTCCTACGCCCTATTATCCTTCTGTTGAAAAGTTTCTCAGCCCTATCAGCCACGTTCCCCTATCTTCTCCCTGTCCAGTGATGATATTCCTTCCTCTACACCTTCCAGAGCCAACCACTCCTTGTTTTTGCACCTGACCCCCTTTTCCAAACAATTAGACATTCAGCCACCCTCCTCTAGCAACATCCGCCTTCAATTCCATACCTACATTACTCCACAAAAACCGATCATCTCCAGAACCAAGAACAACGTCATTTACTGCTAAGGATCACCTCCCCACTGCTTCTAAATCTCTAATACTAGGTGTGTAATTGTGTGGTGTTTTATTTCCTTTTTGTACTGAATATGTGAATGAGTGTGCTATATTTATTTGGTAATTGATCTTGTGGTGCTGTTGTTGCGTTTCTTTATTTCTTATAAGTCTGTGTTCATGAAAGTTGTAGTTGAAATACTTCTAGTAAGATTGATAGTGATTGTCTAAATTCCTGAAATCATAATTCACTTTATAACTAATTTGCCGGGTTTATAAATTCATCATTGCTAGACTTTATTTTCGGGTCAAATTAAAAATTGCGCACGCATCATTTGGGGTTGAGGTCATTGAGTCCGTATTGTAACATTCACGTAGGATTGCATTAGCGTCGGCACACCCGAGTCTCACAGCATACCCTGCGCCACAAATGTTTTTAGCTTTAGATTTGAAGCTCCATAAGCCACCATTCAGCTACCAATGCAATAAATATTTAGAATTAATCATGCATTCTTAATAAACTTTAACCATATTTGAATAACATAAATTTACTTGGGGACTTTGTTTTACCGTGCCGAATTGCAAATTTCATTCCAAATAACATTTCATTATTTTTATATAAAGTAAGCAGGTCAATAATTTTATCTTGCTCGCCTTAGCTTGAATCAGTCTTTGCATTATTTGGTGTAAACTCCCCTTAGCTTTTTTGTTGGAAGAGGAAAATTGAAATAATAAGTGCATATTATTCTTCCACAAAGGGGGATTTAAAGAATTACATAAGAGACTTAAATACGGACAAACAATGTGGGACTAAACTAATACCCACTCACACACAAATATAATAATACTAAAACTAATAACTCCAACGCTCTCTTTCAAACTTAAGGGGGATCCTAAACCCTAAACATAAAACGACAAAAAACAACACAACTTCAGCTTTGGTGAGAGATCAGCGCCCTAGTAGGGTATGCTGCGGCTGAAATCGATTGAAATCATCAGAAAAAATGAGGGGCAATTGTTGGAGGTGTCTGAAGGGAGTTGAAGAGAGAATTGCACCAGGGAAGGAAGATCTGCATCATTGAGGAGAAAGTAGCAATGGGATCGCCAAGAGTAGACGCCGGAGAGGACGTCATTGGGATGAGAAGACGCTCTCCTGACTGGAACCACATCATCGACAAGATTTGGGATGGAGCAGCAACATGCATGATGGGATTGATCGGGAAGAGTGATTGAGGAACAGGCGCAACACAGAAGCCTGGCGGGATCGACGCTCCGGAGTCGTTGACCATTGTGTGCAAAGGGGAAAAAACGACGGAGAAAGAGCGTTGTCGACGACGACGGAAGCACCACAAAATAGGTGTCCGATCTCAGTGAAGGAGGAAGACAGCTACTCACGAACCCAGAGCCGCTCTTGTCGACGGAAACAGGCGTCAATTCCTTTGACGGGAGTGGAGATGCTCGACGGGGGCGGCAGTAGACGCGTATTGACGAGAACGAGGAGTCGAGGCGGAAGCAACAGCAAGAGGCAGACCGACCCGCGGGAATGGAATTTTTTTTAGGGTTTCAGATCGACTGACTCTGATACCATGTTGGAAGAGGGAAATTGAAATAACAAGTTTATATTATTCTTCCACAAAGGGGGTTTTAAAGCATTGCATGAGGGACACAAATACAGACAGACAATGTGGGACTAAACTAATACCCACTCACACACAAATATAATAATACTAAAACTAATAACTCCAACAACGATGCTTACCTCTTAGAGACAGTGGAAACCCTAGACGAGAACGACACTAGTTGTCGTCGATACTCAGTGCTGACGAGGAAGGGTTCTCGAACTCTCCAGAGACGGGAAAGATGGCTTGCGTCTTGGATCGATGAAGGAGGTGGGCTCGCAGTTGCCTGGTCTTCAACTCTGCAAACTCTTAGTCAAAAACAAGAAGACGACAACAACAGGTTTCCCTACAACCGAGCGCCTACCGAAATAAAAGAAGACGTGAGGGCTGCGAGGGATTTAATGGAAAGGTAAAGGACGCTTGAGCGGTTACGGAAACCGCCTGGGGAGAATAGGAAAAACGGGTCATTGATTTTAATTGAGTGAATTATGCATTTCTAATTTATTACAAGATTGCCAACTCACCCCAACACTTGGAATTTATACGCCACGCCATCGTTCAAACACTAAAATGCTTCGAATAAATTCCAGTAACTGAAATTTATTTATCTAACATGCGACACCAATTAAAAAGGTCGTACCTCTGCAAGCCACTAGCTCGATCAATTTCGCTCATGATCGGGCCCTGCAATTAAATTTAGTTTTTCTTATGAATTACAGATGTTACAGACCACTGAGGCCACGACACGCATTTGCCCGGAATTGCACTTGTGACGGAGGGTTGACTACCGTAGACTGCCTCGAATGGTACAGTGTCAGAGATGGAATGGAAGGACGTGTTGAAAGAGTACTCGGCCAAAGAGAGCCATTCCACCCATGCGCGTGGTGGTCTCACATAAATCACCTTAGATAGGTCTACAAAAAGCGATTCATGACCTCGGTCTCTCTATCCGTCTGCAGGTGGTATGTTGTACTCATCTTAAGTTGAGTGTCCTGTGTTAGATATATTGTACATTCTTATGGTATGATGCGTTTGGAAAAGTATGACTGGTGTCCTGCCTAACACAGTTGACAATCTATACGTATCTCAGACACTCAGCCAAAGGTTGACAATAAACTTATCATGCCCAACTCATTATATGTCCCGATAAGTGGTCAAATGATTTTAGATATTAATAAGTGTGCCACTGCTTCTTCCATCAAACACGGCCCGGTGGTTTCCATCTATAGCCATTTTTGATACCCCTGTCTTGGTTCGTTTAATCTACATAACGGACATAACATGATGGAATATTATTCCCATAATGTTCCTCATCACGTTCCTAAAAGGTTAATTGAGATCCAATTAGGTATAACACGTTATATTAGTGTCCTTCCATAATGTCCGCCCAGGTTTTAAGGAGGGACACTCCACCTCACTGAACGTATGCCCAAATTATTTGGCAAAACCCATCATGACAAACCATACCTTTTGCTATATGATTTCTCAGTTAATTACTCATCAAAAGCATCCCATTAATGGCTCTGAGCACATACTCGTCTGGATTGGATGTTAGCCAAGTTAGTACGCAAGACTGGGCTAGATTGCTATCTTAATGTACTAATCTTGTCTGATCGAAAGATTCAACTGACTCGTATCTATAGTTTGTCATTGATTTATAATGGCTTGTAAAGATCGAGCTTCAGGTTTGTTGCAATATAAGTTGGGTATGCAAGAGATTATCCTTTTGTAGGGGTTAACTCCAACAGATGAATTGTCACCTGACCCATATCATGCCTATTGTTTCACCCAAATAATCCAGAGTGTATTGGTCAAGACTACCCCAGTCATATGGCTGTTTTAAAATAACCACGTGACTCCTTCGTTTGGAAGGGTTCCTTCCGTTAGTGTGAGGATTGGATTTCAATCCGGTTGGTGAAGAGACCGAGTCGTCCCTTGTTGGGAGATAGGTCGAAGGGGGAAAGTGGACGTACCAAAATCGAGGAACCACTATAACTGCTACTGTCTGTTTGTGCTGTGTTGTTTTGTTTACTTGTGCAGGTAAACACCGCGTGGACCTTGATGACATTTTGTACAGGTCATCCTACAATTTTGTACAGGTCTTTGCCAGCTGTTTTGGAGACTATCTTCAGGCCTTTCTCGATCGCAAGGCTATTAACTGCTCTCTTATGCCACATGAGCGCAGGAGGCGCAAGCTCGTTATTGATAGTGGGAGTTGCGTCAACATTATTGCTAAGAAAGGACTTGAGAGAATGCAGCTGACAGCACAAACAGTTCACAATTGGGCCAATGACTCTTTATTTTGATTAAACTTAAGCGGTTAAGTCTATAGCTACAACTTCTTGCATTCAATTTTGGAGCATTTCACCTATATTGCATGAGAACTTAGGGTAGTTAAAGATTAATCCAGACATAAATGTGTAGACATGTGGGGCCCACTATAGGGCCCAAGTCAAACTAGGTAAAACTAGCCTAAATAGGGATCCTAGCCACACCATGACCCCACCACATTGACCTAAAGTTGGGCTCAAAGGAAGTCACCAAACATGAGTCCTGAGTGTAATGAACACTACTTAGTTTTATCCATTAGGTTTAGAGCGAAAAATGGAGCTACTTATTTGACTATCAGAGGCTTAACTTGCCATGTTTTACGGTGATTCCCTGATAGGACTTGATCTCAAAGCCCTTTTTGTCAACCAACAAAATAAGCTACTAAATTTAGGGATTAAGTACCGGTAGTCTGTTGGGTGCTATAAAGTTGCAGATACTCTTACAAGAAAAATTCCAACTGTTAGATAGCGTACGAATGGAATAAAAGGAAGAGACAAAATGAACTTTCAAATAATGGTTCATAGGGTTGATTGGCCAGTTAAGTGGGTTAAGTAACGCCGGCGACATAAGACAGATTTCTGTGATGTTATTTAGCTGTATTGTAACGCCGGCGACATAAGACAGATTTCTATGATGGAGATAATTCTACTGTCAGATAAGGATTATTTTAATATTAAAACAATATTCGAGGCTAAGGTTGTGTTCATATTCCTAAACCGTTAGAGTATAATTTAGGACTACCATGGTTACGCCTGGGATCTCCATCATAGGCATCTTGCTTGGTTGAGGTCCAATTAGCTAAGGGAAGGTCAATTGACCCTATGTAGGTCAGTTTGACCCATTAAGGGTTAGGGTGGACTTAGGTGAACTTGACCTCCTTGATTGCCCCCAATGGGTCCTTAGTGTCATCCCAAATAATGGCGGAGAGGTTAGCGTCCATTCGCATGTAAGCAAGGATTGGTAATTTGCTCCTTAGTGGGCTAACAAAGGTCATGACATGTGGTTCTTGCTTTCCTACCTTTATCTTCTCAAAATGACTAAGACCGATTTGGTAATGCGTCATAACGTGAGTGTAACCTCTCCGCCATCTCGGCATCCTATAGAAAGTCTGTTAGATTAGGGTCAAGTATATAGAATATGAGCTAAGGGAGAACTTAAGCCGTAAGACTAAATGTGGACCTCTATAAATGTTTTACAAGCACGAAGCCTCCTTGTAGGGTTATCTAATAAGAGAGACCGCTAAATTATCTGGAAGCACGGAGGCATATGTCTGAAGTAACAGAATTAAAATTTGGTCAACCCGAGTTTCTAATTTAGAGGTCTAACCAGAGTTTTTGTAAAAACTTGCTCCTCCTTGATTTATAGAGGGTCCAGTGTTCAAGTTGGTCGATAACGCCACCTATCATAAAGGCAGTTTGCATTGGTAGACTTAAGCGGGAATGACCTCTTAACAAATTCACATGAGCTCACCGTTCCACTTTGTATCCTACAGGTTTTCATGTCGTGCATTTAGGTTTACATGCGAATTAAATAACAAGTGATACCAACTTCAAGTACCCTTGTCATCAATGGTTATTTACAAGTACCCTCTCCGCGAGTCCCATAATAACTGGCGTTGAGTGAGCTTTCGTCCTAGGATGCAAATTAAGTTAAATCAAGGTTAACCAAATCATTTCCCTTACATGGTCATCACCGTCACTAAACATCCGGCCTCAATTATACCTGTACACTATCATGCTTAATAACGGAAGGATAGCCGACATGCCCCCGTTCGGTCCAGAGTGCTAAATGTTGGCTTGAAGTTGTACCATATTGCCCGGGAGGGCGGTGATGTATATTCAAACCACATGCCGCTCGAAATATGATAACTTCTCCCGCCGACTTCTTCCGGCTGGCAGATTTCATCAGGGATTCTGCCAAGGCAGAATCGACGGGAATCGTGAGTGATTTTAATTCGCCGTTGCAGTCCAGACAGACATGAGTGACGCCAACCTCTAACTTAAATAATAAAACCATAGAGGCCTTATAACTCCAGAATTTTTGAGGGGATGGCTTGATCGATACCAAGTCGTTCAACAGCCTTAACAAAGTTTCTGTGCAACTCCCGCGTCCAATCTACCTGCGTTGTCAAGATCTAAAACTGAGTGCAAGAAGTTTTTAGAAGAAAAATTGTTTTTTTAAGTATTAACTAAACTAATAACCTTCGAATTTCTCCTGCTTCCTCTTTTGTTGTTCAAGCAAGAACAACTATTGGCAGGTGATTTCTTCTTCTTCTTCTTCATGTTTTCAAAATCATAATTCTGGCTCTCTGCACTCAAATCCTTTGTTTTATCACACTCATCATTTTTTGAAGCCTCAGCTGCATTCAGATCTCAAGTAATCGTGTTCGAATGAGAAGTTGATAAAAGATTAATGGTGGTGTCCACTAGCAATAGTATGACAACCCAAGTGCTCTATAGAGAGCCGTTTTCTTGCCAGTGGGTCTCTATTGAGTTAAAAAATTATAATTTGGGATGACCCGCCAAATGCAGTTCCCGTTGGATTTATAGGTTAGCTAACTTTCCCATATAGTATAACCAGGACTAACCCGTGATAATGAACTTAAGGTCCGTTTATTGGGATGACTTATCTCTTGTCATCCCATACTTTGATAAATATATGGGAAAGTATGACTGGCAAGCTTCAGGTATTCGTTAAGGGAAGATACATGCTAAAGAAACTTGAGTGAGCAGACAACTTCCAGACGGTTAGGAGGACCATATTCCTTCCTCGTATCATAACCCACTCAATATTCAGGAAAGGAATATTCTGATAGACTTATTGCCTAAATTGGTTAATCTGCGGCATAAGAAAGGAATATTCTGATAGCCTCTAGCCTTGCAATAGGGGAAACTAAGGACAGAAGGTAAGGACACCTCTCAATTCACTACTATGTCCACTTAATTGTCATCACAATATCCAGGGCGATGATTTCAATCACCTTCTCTTCTTCCCTAAAGTTGCAGCCAACCTCTACTCTTGAGAGCGACGATAAGAGGAATAAGAAGGAGATCTTCGCACGGCTCGAAGAAGCGACTCTAGGAATAAATTCCTGCAGTGATTAAGCATGAACCGCGATTGAGAAAGGCCTGAAGATAGTCTCCAAAATAGCTGACAGAGTATTAACTGCTCCCATAGAGCAGAGTATAAGTGAGCAAACCATGCTTCCTTGTATCCTTTCAGTTCGAGAAAGGCCTAAGCACTGATAGAAAGCCTCACTCAATACAAGCACGAAGCCTCCTTGTATCCTTTCAGTTCGCCCAACCAGGTATTTCACTCCGCTTTGGAATGACCTCTTAACAAATTCGAATCTAAATACATCTTAATGTTAAGAACCCTCAGTGCTTTTGTATGCTCCATACACCGAGCTCCCTCCAGCCTCTGCAACATTTAGGATAGCACTCTAACCATGCTTAGGTCCATGCGTCATAATAATTCATCCTTCAAATCTGTTAGAACACCACGCCTTGGATTCTAACAAGCCGGATGAGAGAGCCAGGAACGTCCGTAACCAATTAGGCATATGGATTTGGACTTCAAATCCATATGGGGACCGGCCTCTATTTTGCTCTACCCATAGGAAGCGGCGGCGGTGGTTCTTCACGGAGTATAGTTGATTCCAGCAACTACTAATGAGTGTAGCTGACGAGGATAGTGATACAATGAGTGAACCAAACTTATGAGCCGATTAGCAATCTCTGGTTTTGCTTGTGTAACACCTCCATTCATCACGTAAAATATAACAGAAGGTCCGGTCGGGCCCCCACACCATATTCCATTGACAACCAGTGGAGTTACTCATTGAAACCATCTTGATAATTTAAGAGAGCAGTTAATACCCAGCATGGTTTGCTCCCTTTCGCAAGAGAGCTCCTCCCGACCGCAATTATCCCACCGGACCTTAACCATCAAGTTATCATCTTTTTTTCTCTTAGGCCTGAAGATAAGGCCTTGTGTAGTTTTACTTATGAACAAGCAATATCATCATGTGGTATTAAATTTAACGAGGCTACAAAAGCACTATCTTTGACCCTAACTTATGTAATCAAAGATAGGCTACAAAAGCACTATCTTTGATCACTAGGAATAACATTCCCTAAATCCAATCATGTCCTCATCGAGCTCCTTGTCTTCTTGTTCGTCAAATTTAATAGTCAACACCAAGCCCTCTTCTTTAAGTCTCGCCGATACTGGGCTCAACCGGTTAATCTTTAATCACCCCATAGGCCAGGGTGGTAGCCCCTTACCCTTTTCGAGAGATTTTAGGTTGGGTAGAAATAAGGTGATGTGGGTGGATATATAATAATAATAATAATATATATATATATATACTTTTTTTTGTGGAAGTAATAAATTCGATGTTTATAAGCTACCACATTTGGCGGAGTCGGTTAAGACGATGTACTCCTTATTCACATCCACATCAAACTTTCGTTAAAAGCCATGCTAAAGTACTTCTGAGCCATGGCTAGCAACGTGGTCACATACTTGACACTCGCATTATTGCTCGTCGTGGATTAAGTGAAAGTGGCCTTAGACTCATATGCACAACATAATCCCCGCTGATGGCTGGTGCGCCCGTAGAGTTAGAACACCGAACCTTTGTATCCTTTCAAGTAACCTCCCTCTGATACCACTTGAAAGTATTTAGTGTCAACTAATTCCACCTATGGGGGGGGGAATAGGTGAATTGTAGTCTTTTGCGGAATTTAAATAACCTGCACAATTAAACAAACACATCACAGAAAAGCACACAAGCAATTATAGTGGTTCCTCGATTTGGGTACGTCCACTCTCCCCCTTCGACCTATCTCCCACCAAGGGACGACTCGGTCACTTCACCAAATGGATTTAAATCCAATCCTGACACTACAGAAACATTATTATTATTATACATTCGTTCAACGGTTTAGTAGGTGTTGGCGAATTGGCGTCACTCATGTCCTACCTCTCATACATAGGGTTACCCCTAAACCTGGACTCGCATTAGTTTACTCAGCCAAACGAACCCATTATGGGATATGCCTTAGTCTTGTTAATTAACAAAAAGTTTAGTATCCTGGTAAATGGTGATGTACCTCCAATACCCAATCTTTTCAATAATGTGGGCTTATGGCCATCTACTTTTTCTTAGACACTGGTACAAAGAGCAAACTTACTGATGATATCATGGACCATTAATGTAAACTAATGCGATTTACCTGATGTTAGACCTTGCTCGAAAGGATGTGATAACCAAGCGAGAAGACTTAGAAACATTTGTCTCTCCCAAGTGCTACCACCGGGCCAATCAGCTAGGTGAGAGTGTGAGGGTGGGTGTTGAACATCCTCCGGGCTAGTGGACACCACCATTAATCTTTTATCAATTGTGGAGGGGAGTGGCTCGATCCTTCATTGCCCATCAAAGCCATTAATGATATGGCTCAGGTAGAGAGGAGGGGGCTGAATATGCCCCTTGGTGGCCGGGAAATGGCTGGAATCAACTCCTCTTCCCTAGAGGAGTTGATTGCAGCCATCAAGGGTGGCTGTTGGCCTCCCTTGGCCGAGCCCCACTCAATTCCTCCTCTCGGAGACAATCCTAAGTTAAAAAAATTATCATTTTTTAACTCAATAGAGACCCATTGGCAAGAAAACGGCTCTCTATAGAGCACTTGGGTTGTTCACAAATATTGTGGATACAAAACCAACTCCTAGACAATGGTTACAACTTAGAGAAGTCTAAAATATTTTGTGATAACACCAGTGCTATTTCCATTACACAAAATCCAGTCCTCCATAGTAGGACAAAACACATAGAAATTTGGCATCATTTTCTAAGGGACAATGTTGAGAAAAATAAAATTGAACTTCAATATATCCCATCTGATTTGCAAAGGGGAGTATAATCCGGATCAATGACGTCGGTTTATAAACTAATAGGGATGACCTAATAAAGCTTCATTCACCTCGGGGCTTTAGAATACTCACGCAATGTATTGTCATCTGCTAATACCTCACGCATTACCAACTTAGTAAACCCACATTGAGGGTATTCTCGCCAATATCTTGGAACTAACCCTCAGCAGTTCTTGACCTTAAATATTTTAACGGATTCGAAACAAAACATTCAATAGCTAAGGGGTACGACAAGAAGAAGGGATTGATTTTGATCAAACCTTTGTGTTAGGGTCCAGATACAGGGGTAAGCGCAGACCACGACTCAGGTCTATTCATGTTAGATTTCTCCCTAGATTGAATGTTTTGTTTCTTGTATAATTTAGCTTCTGCTTTCCTTAGTTGCGTGGGCTATCTGCATAGGCAAGGAACATCCTAATTGCTTCCAGTCTTGCTACTGGGGCAAAGGTTTGATCAAAGTCAATACCTTGATTTTAGCCAAAAACAAGGTACTTCTCGCCTTCTGTGGATTGCCTATTAGACAAAGATTCAACAGTTTGAACTAGATTTTTAATATGGTCAAACCTTTGCCCCAGTATCTAGCGTGAGGCTTATAGTCATTCCTACAATCAGGAAACTGGGAATGACAGTAGGTAGGGTAATACTCATCCGTTAAGTAATGACATAACAGAGCCTTTATTGGGGGACCATAAAGGAGTAGGCCTAAAGTTCCTAATAGGTGCATTAAATCAGAGACCAACATAAGTGAGGGAGAAGCTTGAAAGAATAAATCTATTGCATGATGTGTTAGCTATCCCCTTAACCAAACTGATTGGCGTCGCACCACTATCTTTTTCACATATTTCCCGAGCGCAGGAGGCGCAAGCTCGTTATTGATAGTGGGAGTTGCGTCAACATTATTGCTAAGAAAGGACTTGAGAGAATGCAGCTGACAGCCGAGCAAATATGATTAATCCCTCGTTGACCTGAATGGGTGATAGATAACACCGGCGTTAAAGTTAGCTACCACCTAGCCTGATGAGGACATGATTGGATTTAAATCAGTAAACTTTCTGGTCTTGTGACTGGGAAAGTTAACACCTAGCCTTCCTTGGATTTGGCGGGACCTCTATATGTGAAAGAGTCATTGGCCCAATTAACTCAACGCAAATATGGTCTAACTTTGTCTAAATATGGCATGATCCAAGTGATCATGCCATAAACGTGCTAGGTGGTAGCTCGGGAAATGATTATCTTTGATTAATATGGGACATGATTATATGCAACTATTATGAGCAAATTTCATCAGCCTTTCGAAGAACTGATGAGACTATCTATAAATCACTACGACATGTCCTCATCAGACGGTCATTCTTGTATAGAGGTCCCGCCAAATGCAGTAATCAAAGATAGCTATCATCGTGTGAAATATGGTTATATCAGGGGTGGTATGAGGACATGCCACCCCTTGGATTCTAACAAGGCCTTATGCTCCCCGTCGTCAATACCACACAATGAGACTATCTTATTTGCCCAAGGATATAAACAACTGGTATCAAGGTCTCATACCATTTCTACTTGGAGTGCCCTCCATGTAAAACAGGTATTAAAGGTCCAACTTGCTGAAACCACTGTCCTATTCACAAGCCTTGATACCAATTCTTTGTGAGTACATTAATACTCCGGGTACTCCTAGCTTGTGGGCCTTGAGAAACTCAATAGGGATCTTTACACTTGTGACTACTTATGGGTACCTTTAACGGTACCTGCGGAATAACTCCGGGTACTCCTCCAGCATGGTTTGCTCCCTTTCCCAAGAGAGCTCCTCCCGACCGCAATTATCCCACCGGACCTTAACCATCTGGTTATCATCTTGATATTTACACGAAGCCTCAGTGCTTTTGTATGCTCCAGCACTGAGACATGTGGGGCGGTTTTGTACGTCTCCAAAATAGCTGGCCATTATGGTCTCATCTATATTATGGTATTCTCATTCGATGCAAACCATATAATTCCAAAAGCTTTGCTAGCTCATTCAACAGCCTTAACAAAGTTTCTATGTAAGGCCCGAAATGTTACATGGAGGTAGGACATGAGTGACGCCAATTCGCCAACACCTAGGACATAATTTGAAAGTTAGTTTACTCAGCCAAACGAACCTGGACGAGAATCGTGTTATCACCCAGGACTTGATGCATGCCCTAAACCGTTAGAAATACCCAGGACTTAGAAACATTTTTCTTGCCAGTGGGTCCCGATTTCAGAACTTTCACTCCACACGATTTCTTATGTCGCCGACATTACAATCCTTCTCGGCGACATCTTGTTGGCGAATTTGGTGTTATTTAGCTGTATTAGGTCAACACATATCTGAAAACTTCCACCCCATCTATTACGAAAGTAAGACACTCACATCTGCACAGGAAAATTACACCACAACCGAGAAGGAGCTCAAACAAACTTAAAAGATAATTTCTTAGGTGGGCCTCTTGCATAGCAAGGAATAACCGTTAATCCTCTAGGCTAGAGACAATAGTCAAGAATCGTTCACTATTGTATGTCACCAATGTCTTAATTTTCATGACTGCTATGCATTAGTGAGATATGAGCAAGTTCATTATCTCCTAGGTGTTATCACCCAGCCGATGGTAGGACATGAGATTAGCTTCTCAGCGGGAATGCCAAGCCGTAATACATTGCATGAGTATTCTAAAGCTTTAGGGAAAGTGGATAATCCATGGACCTATAAATGTTTTACAACAGAAGCTTTATTCAGACCTCTATAAATTATACTCTAACGGTTTAGGGATATTCACACGCACAAAATGTCATCAAGGTCGGTTATCTAATATGGTCTAAACAAAGTTGTGTAGTACTAGCGGTTAAGCTAGGTTTTGATTGGTTGTTCATTATATTCTTAGGATGTCGCCTAAGCGCGTTGCGACGAGAGCGACTCCCTAGACTGAGGGCGATTCGTCTGGTGCGCAGATGAAAGTGTCGAGACCATATTTGCTCGCCTGTATAGATTTTTCAGGTCAACGAGGGATTAATCATAAGAAGACTTCGTCCTTAGGTTCTCTAATAGAGCAAATGATACAAGTTAGGTCTACGTCGATCAATTTTGCCAACATTTAGCACCCTGGTCTATCTGGTGTTATCTCCAGATAGGTAAGGAATGAATCATATGACATCGGCGGGACCTCTATAAGGGCCTCCAACCCAACCAGCTGACGTGAATGAATCAGTTAGAGTATAGTTTAAATATGGAGTCAATTACCTGGATAGGCAAATAAGATTTCAAAAAGAGGACTTAAGAGATCATATGACCAGAGAAGTCATAAAAGGGGAGAGGGTATTAGTCTATGCTGGCTCTGATCATGCCAAATGCGGGGATAAGTCACAATGAACATGTGACTTGTAATATTAGCTCGACGGTTAATATAAGCCTTAGGCACCCAATAATCAGTTATGGTTTTGGTCTTGGGTTGGTACCAATGACCTATAGGGAGTCTATGGGGTCAACCATCCTCTAATAGTTTTGCTATAGAATTTACAATGGAATGTCAATTGCTACTAGTGGGGCTACCATCGTGCACCCAATCACTAAAAGATTAATGTAGAACGCAATTCAAGAAAACCTTTGCTAGATTGCTATATGATTTCTGATTGAGCCAAGTTTAATAATGTCCGACATAGTTTTCTCTTAGCTGATAAATGTCTGAGAAATCGTCAAACTTGGCTAACTTTTTCTTCAACTCAATTCAAGAAAAACTGAAGCAGAAACACTTGTTATCCAGATGCCCTTCCATCTGGATAAATCTTGGCGCAGACCTGGTTAGACAGTATCTCTCCAACCTATTATCGATAGAATCTTCAAATTGTGTCTACCAATTTCACCGGAATACTTCTCTTATTATTTTGGAAGAGTTATGCTGACCTTAATCTCCTTCTCTTCATTAGTAGCAGGTGACATTACGCAAAACTATATGTGGATACCCTCATGACTACCGGCATCTAAAATACCGGTAGTCTGTTGGGTGCTATCCAATCTTTTGTCACCCTTCGAAATCAAATGATGATCTCAATGATTGGCTCTTGCATCTGAATTGATCCTGAGCAGATAGGACTGGTTAGTAACCTATCTCAATGGATGAATTGTTAATAGGTAATGATAGACCACTGATCTCAAGGTACCATTCCTAACTTTTAATCTAAGATTTTGTCACACTCTAGATTATTTGGCTATGAAGCTGATGGCCGGATAAGGCTAAAAATCTTAGGCTAAGCTGATGGCAAGCTCTAAGAGGAACTCTATCTCAAATTGATTGAAGTCCCTGTTGATTGAACCTTAAGGACATAGACTCCTTTTGGTTTTCGTCATAAAATTCAAATGGTCTAGATATTTTGTAAAACTATCTAAGATGTTTTACTCGCATCCCATTAATGGCTTTTAAGACCTATTACTGCTTGTCTCACTACTACGACATCGCCCGAAAATATTTTATGACCAAAATATTTTCAGTTGTAGAGTTCGCGCCAAAATAGATCAACCGCGAAAGAGGGTTAAGAGAGAGAGAGATAAAAAAATGATAAAGCTAATAGCTATCCTTTTTTCAAAATATCAAAACTATCCCCGACAAGGACGCAAAAAACTTGATACACAGAATCACAAAGGTGGAGAGAGGGTTAGAAGAGAAGAGATGGCGGATGAGGTGGAATTGTCAATATCTGTGATCATAGTTTACCGCTAGGAGATGGGTGAAACCAATCAGCTACATGTAGATTGGATTAAGGAGCTCGTCGACCGCGTGAATGACCTAAAAGCCTACAAGTCAACTGCCATCACGTTGATTACCCCTGTTAATCCCATTGTGTTATGCTGGGTGAAACTTTATGTCACGCTGATAGAGAAAGGCGCACCTAACAGTGAGTATTGCTGATGAGCTACTAAATATCAGGTCTGCGCAATCTAATAGTCTAAAGACCGACATCGTTCCCCCAAATCATGTTACGACGGGACGGCCTTGAAATAGTTGATAAGGGGACGCCCAAAGAGTTACTTAATAACCTAACACTCTTGCTAGATAGGTACCGTCAGCTGTCCGCCTCCAGGTCACGCCCGTGCGATCTTTACCAATTAAACAAGTAAGATCTTTTAGGCTGCTTACTGTCAAAGCACACCACTTCCTTAGTGGGGGTTTTATCATACCTTGGCTTGTCATCTTTCCTGGATGACTTTTTCCTGAAGTCTTTCCTTGCCATCTTGTAGAATCTTTTGGCAAACAGACTTATCAACTTCTCATTAATTGTTGGAGTCTCTATCTCTTCTGCAGCCTTGAATGCAATGCTGTGCTCTTTCCTGACTGGTGGAGGTGTTCTTTGCTCAGTTGCTTCTCTGGTCTTGATGAGTTGTTCATATGACTTTAACTGTTATTGGCAGACCTGATGATAACTGAGAAGTATGCGCTTGTTCCAACTCTGATTAATATAGAAGATAGTCTCATTATAGGTGAGTATTGGAAAGGCTGATGATAATGCAAGTTCCATGGTTAAAATAAGGTGGATTTGATCGAACAATATCCCGGATCAAATTCAGATAATAGTGACCTGAAGTCCACTGTGAGTACTGGTACTGGAGCTGGAGTATAAATCTCTGGCAGCAGTAATTCCTCAGGAGCAGCAGGCACTACCTCAGCTTCATAGGGCATCTCCCCCTGCCTTGATTCAGTGATGACTGTATCAAGGCACCCCATAGACAAGCGGCGATGGAAGAATCTTGATAGACGCGGACCTGACTCCCAGCACCCGACATCGCAGCTAAAACTGGGTATGTCAAACCTCCAAATTATGGTATTGCCAGTGTAAAGTTATATAATACTTACCTAATAATGGAGTGGACCCTCTACTCATTAAATGATTTATCCCCCCTGATTTGAGGGAGCTCGCCAAATATACGCCTGTCTTGGTTAATTGCTCAGAATTGTTCCCAAACCTGAAGTCACTGTATCCCTATACTCTTAGTGTTTAACAAGCAGTAGGTATATTGCGAGGAGGGCCAAAGCAAGGGGCGCGCGACGAGAATTAGGTATCAGTTAATTGTTTGGATAAACTCTGTAAGTTAATTGGGTGAACATAAAATTTGGTGAGATCATTTTGGAATCACGAGACACCATAATATGTAGATATTGGGCGATATTTTCATACACATTGGAAAAGTTAAACTAAGTAAGCTTCCGGTTGTGTATTTACCCAGGGCGAGTCGCTAACAAAAGGGTGAATAGGACGAGGTGAGATTAAAATAGCTCTATAATTGCGGGCCGAAGCCCGACGATGATTGCACTGGGAAATTATCAAACAGAGCAATTATTGCCACAGGGATTTCTACCGGAGGGGGTTATAAGTAATCTTGGTCAAATAAGGTCTTCAGCCCGGACTTAGTACCCACTAATCGTCTCGTCCTGTTATTATAATTATGTCTAAAGTCATTTTGTACAAGTTTATTTTATTAGTGTGTTATCTCTTATAGGGGACATGATTATGTATCCAGAATAAGTGTCCTTCCATAACTTATGGATCACGGATGAGGCCCCTGTGCTTTGAAGTAATTACGTAAAATGGAGAAATCTCAGAGAGTCCTGATGAGGACATGATTTTAGATATAAAGATGGTTATAAGTAATCTTGGTCATCCTATCAATGAAGAGTGTTATAACCTCGAGTTTATGAAATATCAAATAACTCCTTAAGGACATCTTTTTCATCCACATTTTATTAATATATAATTAAAATAATGTCATTGTATCTAAAATCATTGGCATCGTCCTATTAATCCGTAATAGGGTTAATAGTCATCCCAACCACTTATCCGAACGGAAGGACACTTTAAATTGAGTAAGGTTATTATGGGTAAATCCTACTCAGCGTACTTATCTAAGAGGAACAGTATTAAGCTTGCGGTTAATTGCTCATCTCTTATTATGGTGCCGTTAACACACTGAGTAGGGTCAGCACTCTTTTGGCCTCTGTGTTAGGCATTCCGTTTAATCTCTTCATATTGGATAAGGACGAGATTGCACAGTCATATCTAAACAGATTGACGGAAATACCTGAAGGTGATCTTTGCATGATTACTCACCCGAGATTGTTTTTCTATTCCTGTGGGAATTAAGCAGCTTCTATGAACCAAATGTACTCATTAGATTATCATGATGTGAAACCAGCCCAAGTGGAGCTCGATGTTTTACTACCCATTTATCAAGATTTAGACATAGTAATGTTTTAGGGCCTATGAAACATCAAGTGTAGGTTTAACCTCTGTCACCAATTGTTAGTCTGTTTAGTGCCCTATAATCGATACATAGTCGGAGTGTCCCATCCTTCTTCTTGACGAACAACACCGAAGCTCCCCATGTTGAAGAGCTTGGTCGGGCTATATGGGAAAGTTAGACTAACCCGGTTAATCTCCAATTTAACTTATTTATATTGCATACCCAACTTATATTGCAACAAACCTGGTTACTTACTCACAGAAGCAACAAGCAAACTGAGGGGATTCACTGCTTAAGCCACTGTTCCCTCTGATAACATGTTGAAATTTGATATAGGGGCTGAGAGATGAACATCATCTCATCCAGACTAGGAGCAAATATAAAAATCGATGATGATAAAATGATCTCTACAATGACGCTCTGATACCACGATAGGAGTTTACCAGGGCCTATTTTAGACCCAATAATTACCTAAACTGCTTTGTACATCAATAAGCTTCACCCCTATATATTTTAGACCAATGGCTTTGCGAGCTAGCAATGGCTCAGAAGTGCGTGGGTACCTTCTGGCTTCATAGGGCTGATGCATGAAGCTATGAGTGAATTGTGCGAGGGTATATTAATTTCTTCATGAGGGATGGAAGAATAAAGTGTAACAAGCGGGATGCTTCAACTGTAATAGATTGTTTACCAATATGACTTTAGTGCCGTTGTAATTGTACAGATAAGTCATTACTTTAATATCTAAATACACGGATAAGTGTCCTTGGTAACAATTTGGGGCCATTCATTAGTTGACTGGTGTCCTAATTGGCAAGCTTCATATTGGCAAGCTTCATAATGGTCCCGCTAACCTAACACAGAGCAATGGATATCAGTTAATTGGCGGACTAAGATATAGGGAACATCATTTTGTCTGTAATACAGACTTACAAGCTTCATATCTGAGATCCCAATAAACAAAACAAAAATTTCGTCCCCGAAATTGAGGTTAAGCCTACAGGGATTTCTACCGGAATAAAATAAACTTGTAATATGCTAGCGTCCGTTTATTGGGATGACTTATCTCTTACCATCCTGGATAGTGGTGTTCAGTTTTCCTAGTGTCAATTTGACCAGAAAAGGTCCCGCTAACATATGGACAACTAATAATTACAATACACGGTTAAGCCCTTACCCCTGATAGAGTTAACCAGGGTACATTGCAACCCTTGACTTAGTTTTCTACAATTTCACCAATGGACGATGGAGCAACCCTTGACTTAGTTTAATAACTTATGGACGAGACCAAGGACAGGGGAAACCCAGGACAGAAGGTAAGGCTAGGTGGGCCTAATTACAATACACGATTAAGCTCTTACCCCTGATAGAGTTTAGCTAATGGAGTAATTTTGGCCTTTAGTTGTAGAAAATAAGGCCTAGTAAAGGTGCGCCGGTAGTAACCAAACCTTAGGTAATGATATTTGCGCTTGTAGCGTACTACTTCAACTGATACTGGTAAAATGATGAAATATCTTCATATTCAACTTTCGAAGGTGAAGAAAATCTAATGATTTCATGAAGTGAAGATGATTTTGATTATAAAGGTTCATAATTTCACATCATATAGAAGTGAAAAATTAACAGGAAATATAGAAAGCCTTACCAGTATCAGTTGCTCATAATAAACGGACCAAAAACAACTGGTGAAACCTATGTTCAGTTTTCTACAATTTCACCAATGGACGATGGAGCAACCCTTGACTTAGTTTAATAACTTATGGACGAGACCAAGGACAGGGGAAACCAAGGACATAAGGTAAGGCTAGGTGGGCCTAATTACAATACACGATTAAGCTCTTACCCCTGATAGAGTTTAGCTAATTGAGTAATTTTGGCCTTTCGTTGTAGAAAATAAGGCCTAGTAAAGGTGCGCCGGTAGTAACCAAACCTTAGGTAATGATATTTGCGCTTGTAGCGTACTACTTCAACTGATACTGGTAAAATGATGAAATATCTTCATATTCAACTTTCGAAGGTGAAGAAAATCTAATGATTTCATGAAGTGAAGATGATTTTGATTATAAAGGTTCATAATTTCACATCATATAGAAGTGAAAATTAACAGGAAATATAGAAAGCCTTACCAGTATCAGGTCTAAACAAAGTTGTGTTGTACTAGCGGTTAAGCTAGGTTTTGATTGGTTGTTCATTATATTCTTAGGATGTCGCCTAAGCGCGTTGCGACGAGAGCGACTCCCTAGTCTAAGGGCGATTCGTCTGGTGCGCAGATGAAAGTGTCGAGACCATATTTGCTCGCCTGTATAGATTTTTCAGGTCAACGAGGGATTAATCATAAGAAGACTTGGTCCTTAGGTTCTCCCCCATATAGTTGATACGAATATGCAGTGCAATGGTTTGAGAGGAGCTCCTCTGATCGACGTAAGCGGTTAAGTCACAAGACCAGTTCTATTATGGTTCTACAAGGAGCGCATTTCTAGGCATTCTTGTCCGCCGCCAGTTATTTGGGTAAGACTTGAATTCCCCCAAACTTTCCCAGTGATCCATAGTTTTGGTAGAGTGGACCAAAGTGTCGAGACCATATTTGCTCGCCTGTATAGATTTTTCAGGTCAACGAGGGATTAATCATAAGAAGACTTCGTCCTTAGGTTCTCTAACAGGGCAAATGATACAAGTTAGGTCTACGTCGATCAATTTGCCAACATTTAGCCCTTGGACTATCTGGTGTTAGCTCCAGATAGGTAAGGAATGAATCATATGACATCGGCGGGACCTCTATAAGGGCCTCCAACCCAACCAGCTGACGCAAATGAATTAGTTAGAGTATAGTTTTAATATGGAGTCAATTACCTGGATGGGCAAATAATATTTCAAAAAGAGGACTTAAGAGATCATATGACCAGAGAAGTCATAAAGGGGGAGAGGGTATTAGTCTATGTTGGCTCTGATCATGCCAAATGCGGGGATAAGTCACAATGAACGTGTGACTTGTAATATTAGCTCGACGGTTAATATAAGCCTTAGGCACCCAATAATCAGTTATGGTTTTGGTCTTGGGTTGGTACCAATGACCTATAGGGAGTCTATGGGGTCAACCATCCTTTAATAGTTTTGCTATAGAATTTACAATGGACTGTCAATTGCTATTAGTGGGGCTACCATCGTGCACCCAATCACTAAAAGATTAATGTAGAACTCAATTCAAGAAAACCTTTGCTAGATTGCTATATGATTTCTAATTGAGCCAAGTTTAATAATGTCCGACATAGTTTTCTCTTAGCTGATAAATGTCTGAGAAATCGTCAAACTTGGCTAACTTTTTCTTCAACTTAATTCAAGAAAAACTAAAGCAGAAACACTTGTTATCCAGATGCCCTTCCATCTGGATAAATCTTGGCACAGACCTGGTTAGACAGTATCTCTCCAACCTATTATCGATAGAATCTTCAAATTCTGTCTACCAATTTCACCGGAATACTTCTCTTATTATTTTGGAAGAGTTATGCTGACCTTAATCTCCTTCTCTTCATTAGTAGCAGGTGACATTACGCAAAACTATATGTGGATACCCTCATGAATACCGACATCTAAAATACCGATAGTCTGTTGGGTGCTATCCAATCTTTTGTCACCCTTCGAAATCAAATGAAGATCTCAATGATTGGCTCTTGCATCTGAATTGATCCTGAGCAGATAGGACTGGTTAGTAACCTATCTCAATGGATGAATTGTTAATAGGTAATGATAGACCACTGATCTCAAGGTACCATTCCTAACTTTTAGTCTAAGATTTTGTCACACTCTGGATTATTTGGCTATGAAGCTGATGGCCGGATAAGGCTAAAAATCTTAGGCTAAGCTGATGGCAAGCTCTAAGAGGAACTCTATCTCAAATTGATTGAAGTCACTGTTGATTGAACCTTAAGGACATAGACTCCTTTTGGTTTTCGTCATAAAATTCAAATGGTCTAGATATTTTGTAAAACTATCTAAGATGTTTTACTCGCATCCCATTAATGGCTTTTAAGACCTATTACTGCTTGACTCACTACTACGACATCGCCCGAAAATATTTTATGACCAAAATATTTTCAGTTGTAGAGTTCGCGCCAAAATAGATCAACCGCGAAAGAGGGTTAAGAGAGAGAGAGATAAAAAAAATGATAAAGCTAATAGCTATCCTTTTTCCAAAATATAAAAACTATCCCCGACAAGGACGCAAAAAACTTGATACACAAAATCACAAAGGTGGAGAGAGGGTTAGAAGAGAAGAGATGGTGGATGAGGTGGAATTGTCAATATCTGTGATCATAGTTTACCGCTAGGAGATGGGTGAAACCAATCAGCTACATGTAGATTGGATTAAGGAGCTCGTTGACCGTGTGAATGACCTAAAAGCCTACAAGTCAACTGCCATCACGTTGATTACCCCTGTTAATCCCATTGTGTTATGCTGGGTGCAACTTTATGTCACGCTGATAGAGAAAGGCGCACCTAACAGTGAGTATTGCTGATGAGCTACTAAATATCAGGTCTGCGCAATCTAATAGTCTAAAGACCGACATCGTTCCCCCAAATCATGTTACGACGGGACGGCCTTGAAATAGTTGATAAGGGGACGCCCGAAGAGTTACTTAATAACCTAACACTCTTGCTAGATAGGTACCGTCAGCTGTCCGCCTCCAGGTCATGCCCGTGCGATCTTTACCAATTAAACAAGTAAGATCTTATAGGCTGCTTACTGTCAAAGCACACCACTTCCTTAGTGGGGGTTTTATCATACCTTGGCTTGTCATCTTTCCTGGATGACTTTTTCCTGAAGTCTTTCCTTGCCATCTTGTAGAATCTTTTGGCAAACAGACTTATCAACTTCTCATTAATTGTTGGAGTCTCTATCTCTTCTGCAGCCTTGAATGCAATGATGTGCTCTTTCCTGATTGGTGGAGGTGTTCTTTGCTCAGTTGCTTCTCTGGTCTTGATGAGTTGTTCATATGACTTTAACAGTTATTGGTAGACCTGATGATAACTGAGAAGTACGCGCTTGTTCCAACTCTGATTAATATAGAAGATAGTCTCATTATAGGTGAGTATTGGAAAGGCTGATGATAATGCAAGTTCTATGGTTAAAATAAGGTGGATTTGATCTAACAATATCTCGGATCTAGAAGATGTTACTACAAAAGCACTATTGATGGAAATGAGGATAACCTGTTATCAAGTGATTAACCTCCAATTGTTAAAATCTGGTATTTAAGACCACGTAAAGATAGGCCGAGGTGTTGAAGTTGGTGGTGTCCACTAGCAATAGTATGACAACCTAGAGGCAAGATGGGGCTTGACAGTCAGGCTATGTCGTACTTTAACTTTGTATAAATTATTCAAGCCAAGGAATAACATTATGTAATCAAAGATAGGCTACAATCAGCTATGAGCAAGATGTTACTACAAAAGCACTATCTTTGATCACTACTAATTTGTTAAGGTCGTGTTCTTTCATCATAATAATAGAACTCTCCTGACTATATGCAACTATTATGAGCAAATTTCCCTAAAGGTGGAAGTGGATCGTCTACTCGATGTGGGTTCATGGCGACATCTTTTCTCCATTATGGAGACGGGATTCTGTGAACTCACTCCTGAGTTTCTTTCCACCTTCCACATTTTAGAGCGACGCGACGAAGTTACTGGTCGGGCTAATTACATTTAGCCGAGCAAATGTGATCAAGTGCCAGGAGGCATTGTTAGGGCTCGTATCCAGAAATTTAACTCCGTTATTTATACTAGTCGATCAATAGGCACCATGTTAACATGGTAATTACTTCGTAGCAAGGTAACTTGCATCCGTGCACATGCCGTTAACACTAGGTGCCTGATTAATCTTTACTCATTAGTGACTGATTTCCATTTTGATGGATTTGCACTAGCTATCATATGGGATGAAATTTTGAACTCGTATGCTAAAAGGCATGTTAACATGGTGCTACTAAATTTTGAACTCATATGCTAAAGGCCATATTAAATTGTTTTTTGGACGAAATTTTACAATAGGCGCGGTGTTTTACAATAGGTCACCACAATAAAAACCTGCTCCTTATTTTTCATCTTTGATTAACCTCCTTATACATAAGGTGGAGCGGTCATTCTTGTATAGAGGTCCCGCCAAATGCAGTTCCCGTTGGATTTATAGGTTAGCTAACTTTCCCATATAGTATAACCAGGACTAACCCGTGATAATGAACTTAAGGTCCGTTTATTGGGATGACTTATCTCTTGTCATCCCATACTTTGATAAATATATGGGAAAGTATGACTGGCAAGCTTCAGGTATTCGTTAAGGGAAGATACATGCTAAAGAAACTTGAGTGAGCAGACAACTTCCGGACGGTTAGGAGGACCATATTCCTTCCTCGTATCATAACCCACTCAATATTCAGGAAAGGAATATTCTGATAGACTTATTGCCTAAATTGGTTAATATGCGGCATAAGAAAGGAATATTCTGATAGCCTCTAGCCTTGCAACAGGGGAAACGAAGGACAGAAGGTAAGGACACCTCTCAATTCACTACTATGTCCACTTAATTGTCATCACAATATCCAAGGGGATGATTTCAATCACCTTCTCTTCTTCCCTAAAGTTGCAGCCAACGTCTACTCTTGAGAGCGACGGCAAGAGGAATAAGAAGGAGATCTTCGCATGGATCGAAGAAGCGACTCTAGGAATAAATTCCTGCAGCGATTAAGCGTGAACCGCGATCGAGAAAGGCTTGAAGATAGTCTCCAAAATAGCTGGCAGAGTATTAACTGCTCCCATAGAGCAGAGTATAAGAGAGCAAACCATGCTTCCTTGTATCCTTTCAGTTCGAGAAAGGCCTAAGCACTGATAGAAAGCCTCACTCAGTACAAGCACGAAGCCTCCTTCTATCCTTTCAGTTCGCCCAACAAGGTATTTCACTCCGCTTTGGAATGACCTCTTAACAAATTCGAATCTAAATACATCTTAATGTTAAGAACCCTCAGTGCTTTTGTATGCTCCATACACCAAGCTCCCTCCTGCCTCTGCAACATTTAGGATATCACTCTAACCATGCTTAGGTCCATGCGTCATAATAATTCATCCTTCAAATCTGTTAGAACACCGCGCCTTGGATTCTAACAAGCCGGATGAGAGAGCAAGGAACGTCCGTAACCAATTAGGCATATGGATTTGGACTTCAAATCCATATGGGGACCGGCCTCTATTTTGCTCTACCGATAGGAAGCGGTGGCGGTGGTTCTTCACGGAGTATAGTTGATTCCAGCAACTACTAAAGAGTGTAGCTGACGAGGATAGTGATACAATGAGTGAACCAAACTTATGAGCCGATTAGCAATCTCTGGATTTTCTTGTGTAACACCTCCATTCATCACGTAAAATATAACAGAAGGTCCGGTCGGGCCCCCACACCATATTCCATTGACAATCAGTGGAGTTACTCATTGAAACCATCTTGATAATTTAAGAGAGCAGTTAATACCCAGCATGGTTTGCTCCCTTTCCCAAGAGAGCTCCTCCCGACCGCAATTATCCCACCGGACCTTAACCATCCGGTTATCATCTTTTTTCTCTTAGGCCTGAAGATTGTCTCCAACTATTCACACGTACAATTTCACCATGTTGACACAAGGTCGATCCGCAACACCCATAGAGTAGAGTATCCCAGGCGTAACCATGGTATTAACTGCTCTCTTATGCTAGGGTCAAAGATAACTCACCTATAATGAGACTATCTTCAGGCCTTTCTCTATCACCATGTAAAGCATAAGGCCTTGTGTAGTTTTACTTATGAACAAGCAATATCATCGTGTGGTATTAAATTTAATGAGGCTACAAAAGCACTATCTTTGACCCTAACTTATGTAATCAAAGATAGGCTACAAAAGCACTATCTTTGATCACTAGGAATAACATTCCCTAAATCCAATCATGTCCTCATCAGACGGTGTCCTGGTGATCAACTTCTAGAGACTACTCCTTCATCGAGCTCCTTGTCTTCTTGTTCGTCAAATTTAATAGTCAACACCAAGCCCTCTTCTTTAAGTCTCGCCGATACTTGGCTCAACCGGTTAATCTTTAATCACCCCATAGGCCAGGGTGATAGCCCCTTACCCTTTTCGAGAGATTTTAGGTTGGGTAGAAATAAGGTGTTGTGGGTGGATATATAATTATATATATATATATATATATATATATATATATTTCTTTTTTTGTAGAAGTAATAAATTCGATGTTTATAAGCTACCACATTTGGCGGAGTCGGTTAAGACGATGTACTCCTTATTCACATCCACATCAACCTTTCGTTAAAAGCCATGCTAAAGTACTTCTGAGCCATTGCTAGCAACGTGGTCACATACTTGACACTCACATTATTGCTCGTCGTGGATTAAGTGAAAGTGGCCTTAGACTCATATGCACAACATAATCCCCGCTGATGGCTGATGCGCCCGTAGAGTTAAAACACCGAACCTTTGTATCCTTTCAAGTAACCTCCCTCTGATACCACTTGAAAGTATTTAGTGTCAACTAATTCCACCTATGGGGGGGGGGGGGGGGAATAGGTGAATTGTAGTCTTTTGCGGAATTTAAATAACCTGCACAATTAAACAAACACATCACAGAAAAACACACAAGAAATTATAGTGGTTCCTCGATTTGGGTACGTCCACTCTCCCCCTTCGACCTATCTCCCACCAAGGGACGACTCGGTCACTTCACCAAATGGATTTAAATCCAATCCTGACACTACGGAAACATTATTATTATTATACATTCGTTCAACGGTTTAGTAGGTGTTGGCGAATTGGCGTCACTCATGTCCTACCTCTCATACATAGGGTTACCCCTAAACCTGGACAGAAATCTGCCTATTGCAGTGCACCTTCACTCCCTAGAAGGTGCACTGCAATGCTAGCGAGAAACTCCACCAAGCCCGACGGCAACACCTCTCTCAACGAGCGCGAGAGAGAGGAGAGAGAGAGGGGGACGACTTACTCCACACAGGCGGGGCTGTTTTGCTGGATGCAAAATCTTGCTCCTATAAATAGGAAACCACCACCTCCATGTCATCAAAGAAGAAAACGCCCCTCATAAAAGTTGCGGTTACATGAGCCAATAAAAGCTCTCCAAAATAGCTGGCCATAGCTGTTTAAGGGAGGAGGTATGGAAGAGGCCAGCTGGACTCAGTTAAAGCCTCCCCAAAAAAGCTGCAGCGGTTTCTTTTTATAACCGGGAGGGAGGTTTTAATAACGAGGCTAAGGTCGTGTTCACCACTCCTAGATGTTATTTAGCGGTCTTATGTCCTCCATAAGACGGGAATTGTGTCGTCTTACGGCTTAAGCTGTTCATTCACACGTGACGAGATAATTTAGCGGTCTCTCTTATTAGATAACCCTACAAGGAGGCTTCGTGCTTGTAAAACATTTATATAGGTCCACATTTAGTCTTACGGCTTAAGTTGTATTCTAAAGCCCCGGGGTGAATGAAGCCAAGGATTTGATCTAACAATAAGAACTGTTTGATGCCAAGAACACGACCTTAACATGATTATATCTTTAGGGAAATTTTTCCAGCAGGTATTTATTCATCAATATGGGACATGATTATCTTTGATCACCAGGTTCTATTATGATTTATACATGACTGAAAAGTATACTCCTTGTTCAAATTTAGAAGACCTTGGATTTTAGTAAAATTAATTAATTAACATCGGAACCCACTAGTGACATTTATTCTGGACACCCCTATAAGAGATAACTCACCCCGGGCTTAATCGTGTCTTACCTATACGGGCTTTGCTTAACTGATACCTAAACTCAGTTTGTTTGTACTGGGAAGGGGCAGCCACCGAATGGGTTCGCACAAAAAGAGTAGGTGACTTCTACCTTCAACGGTGAATTCAGGCGCCTTGGTGTGGAGGTTGCTGGCTTGGAAGGGGAAAGTTAGCTATGAACATGTCCGGTAGTCTTTCATCTCTTAACCTCTATCAGGGGACGATGGAGGAGTGTCGGCAGTCGGTTGTGTCCTGGTTAGACTATATGGGAAAGTTAGTGGCGGTGGGTTATAAGTTTATAGTCCCGCTATATTGTGTTTTTTACAATTTAGCTAACCTATAAGACAATGACTCTTTATATTGTGCACCTACCTCATATAGTCTAACACAATTATTGTACCCATGGGACTTGATTTGGATAAGACCAAGCTTGCTTTATTCACCCCGGGGCCAAGTCTATACTTGATTGGAGGCTATTATTATAGGAGAACTCTATCAGGGGTAAGAGCTTCTCCCATGGTTCATTATAGTCAAACCAGGACTCCAAATTGAGTGAAGATAAAGGAAGGAATCAACCTGAACTATTGATTTACAATCTCTTATTTCCTTAGCTGTTTGTGCAATCTACTATTTGCGTATACCGCTCTTTGGGTCAACACCAAGGCAAGATCAATGCTCTTACAAGTCTATCAAGATTCTTCCATCAAGATCCCATGTAAGCATAACACGGTGAAAAGACCGATATCCTAAGTTTGTAAATCTGAAGTCTGTGTACCGATTGATATATAAGCGAAGACATAGGACAAAAGTATTATTATGTAAAGTTATACTTTTCTGCAGTAGTGTTGGCTGTGTTATTCCCTATTACATTGGTGCAGGTGACAAAATTGCTGGAGATCTCAATTACCGTTAGTGTCTATCATAATGCATAGTTTCTCACTAGTGTTGGTTAGGTAATGGAACAGTCTGTCACTCTTGCAAACAATCAAATTTACTTAGAGAAGATAGCTCAAGAACATGTCATCAAAATATGTGAAGAAGTGGGAACTTTCAAAGAAGATGCTGTAGATACTCTATCTATAGAATTCAGAAAGGGGAGAGCTTAGTGAAAGAACAAACTTTGTTCTCACCTCTGATTGTTTGGGAAGTAGGCACCATGACTACACACAGCGGTTATTTGATCATCAGGCAATAACTCGCCGTTGCAAGTGATCAGTCTTAACAGATAGTTTTTTTCAAGCAGTTTGTTAGGGTTTTCTCCAGAATAACCCATCAGACTTAGCATCTCAGAATACTCTTCATTCTCAATCTCCAATTCTTCTGTTCCATTATTTAATCCAAAAATTTCAGTTAACACTACAGGGGTAAGTTGGTTTAGATAACAAGGCTCAACAAATTAACTGTTAAGCCTTGAGAAACTGCTACCGTTTTGAGCAAGAGATGTTTACCATCAGGATTGGATGATAGACATATACTGTTATCCTGTCAAAAACGAGCGGTATGTTGATTGGCTCGAGTCCATGTATGACGAACTAAACTTTTTGTTAACCTCAATTGATCAAATCCTCCCATAATCTACCTAAGAGTACATCACCGTAATGATGTTGGTCCGACCAAACTCAGCCAATTAATGTCGCCCTTTTTCTTAGAGCCCTCCATTATGGCCGATCTAGGTTCTCCATGACCATTGGCATCCTTATAAGTAAGCCTTACTTATCTGAAGTTTCAGCTTCAACACAACTGCATTCCTCCATCTCTTCTTCAGTCTCTGATAGAGAAATGGGAGCCCTGATATTGAAACGTTGTTCTTGACTTTCATCTTCAGAGATGAGGACCCCCACATATGCTTCATCTTCTTTCTGGCATTCAGTCCAGGCAGTCTTCTTTTCATGGATCAATCATGGATTACAAAAGTATTATATAACGTATGCAATGTTCCAGTTATCCCATACTTTGATTTTTTAGAAACTGATCTAAGTTATTGGGTCACAGTGATCAGCGATTGAACAGAAGAATCGTTGATCACTTATCCGAACGGAAGGACACCCCTGTCTTTATACACTAAATGATGATACGTAGCCGTCAATCTGTAGTAAGAGGGTACTATCTGATGTCTTCAGTTGTCATAACCCCCTGCCCTTTTGCACTAATCACCAGTCATATCTATGACTTCGGAATAAATAGAGCCTAGGTTGTTTCCTCCTTATTTGCGACAATTATCACCAAATTACGCTCCCGATAAGTTAAACTATCCTGATCATGCAAAATGGGTAACCAACAGCATTCCTCCTTATGCCCACACGGAATGGGTTCAACTCTCCCCTTCAAGTCAAACGAAAAATATCTGTCATTCCAAGCTTCTGAATATCATCAACAAAAATATCACATCCCAAACTCGAGTGATTGTCAGCTACATATTAAGAGGATCACTTGTTGTTGGAGGAGGAACAATCTTTCTCTTTTTGTGCGCCCTCGATTTCTATTTAGAGTTTCTTTATGGCTGGAAGTGATTCCTCTATAACCATATCTTTCGATGGAGCGGCTTCTCCTACTCCGGCCTTTGTGGGATCTTGTCGTGTCAATTCTGATCACAACACTCCTCAGATCACCACGAGATGAAGTTGGATTGTTCCAACGACCTCCCGTGGGCTGACTTGTAGGCTTTGAGTGTCGATACCTACATCTTACTAGATTCCGTTCCATCAATATGGAGCTACGAGCAAGTGAATTCTCTTCTTGTAAATATAGCTGCTCGAAAGGATGTGATACTCACACATCGTCCAACTCCGCCCCGACCCCATAGACATCAGAATGATTATTATAATTATTGATACTGTTAGTATGTTAATCTCACCATGGCTATATATGACCGGTGCGTAACTCGCATCCAATTATGAGTTTAAAATTCTTGCTAATAGGTGAATTGCGAGGGGCTATATTCACAAGTATAAGCACCCAACTACTTGTAGTAATTAGGGAATGTCCGCCCTATGACTCGCAATTTCATTATAGAGTGTACCCCCTTGTTGGACAAACTAAGGCTCTTGTTGGGTGCTTGTCAGACATCGCAGTTTGAGTAACCTGGGTACTATCCTAACAAGAATAGGAGTGAGAATAGGTTAACATCGGAACCCTCGGACACACTTAAGTTTGTGCTTGTATTAATCTATAGGTTAGGCTCTGCTAACTTATGATCTTTAGTTGCTAGATTGCCAGCTGGGCATGGTTATACTGTTTTCACCTTTGCTTTTGCCCTCCATCAGTGCATGAGGCTAACTCTAGGTCTTGGACAAACTAAGGCTCTTGTTGGGTGTTACCTCAGGTGTTAGCTTAATAGACCACCTCGGGCTATATATGCTCCAACCTCAATGGGATCAGATCTATCATGGATCTTGGTTCAAGTGTTAACTTCCTACCAGCCAGACCCCTTTACTTATCAGAGTTGGACTATCATATGACTTTAACTGTTCTGGCGATGATAACTGTCAACGAAGAAAATAACCAGGTCTGCGCTTTTAGGTCATTTCCATGACTATATGAAAAAATCTAATGCACCCAGGAGATAGGCGAGGTGGTCTTTGTTAACTTCATGCACTGAATCATCACTGTTAGGTGCGCCTGTGCATAGATCTAAGATTGTTAGTTGGATATGTCTTATTTGCTTACAAAATCATAATGAGTGTTTTCAGGTTGGATGTTCGGGCTGACTTGTAATAAATTCTCTCTTCAGTCCCGAGGTGGTCTCCGTGACAACCAGATTTATGGTTATAAAAAGATCCTATTTATAGCATGAAGTCCTAATTAATTTAACTCAACGCATTGATATTTACCTGGACCCAATTGAGGTTTCACCTGACATATCCTTATACTCTGAATTCACAACTCAGAGTATCTGCAAACTCTCCTCTAAAGCAATATTACGCTCCCCTTGCCCGCTCTGATTATAACCCGGCTGCGGCAGTCGCAGTTGGCTATTGGAGGCTTGAGCATCATATTGATGTTGGCCTCCCTGCCATCTTTGACCTGGTGCATTTTGATTCCACGAGAAATTCGGATGATTTCTCGCGTTTGGGTTATAAACATTATTTTAGGGCACAGCGCAGTTGTGATTGCTTATGAAATTAACATTTTCATCAAAGGTTATACCTGCCAGTTCCGCAAATGATTCTCCAGCTGGGCATTCAAAAGCGTGGTGGTCTGGATTTCCACATCCCTAACACGATATACCTCCAACCGGAGCCAGAGGAGTAGTCGATCTGGTTAGCATTCTTCTTCCCTCCATCATAGGGTGGCCTGATTCTGCTTGTTGCCCCACTGTATTTACATCAAATAGATTTCTTTCCCCTCTTGGAGCATTCCTGCCGCTCAGCATTATTGAGATCTAGTTTACTTTAGAATACTAGATACACTAATTTGGAAACAACATGCCCGGAGAAAACATTACCGCCCTAGGGGAGCAACAATACTTATAATGTTGTCGATACCTACCATCAGGAAAGAAGCACCTTACACGCCTTGAATACCCCGTGATGGCAGTTGTAAACATTACGGAGAAAAAGTGATGTTTCTTTCTTGCCTTTGATAATGTTGAGTGTCGATACCGAGAGTTCCATGCTTGTTTAAATAATCAGGTACTATCCCTACCTTGTGACACATGAGTGAACACCCAACTTCCAAACTAGTGAATATTTTGAATAAATTGGATGTCCAGAGAGAACCTTTTGTCAATTTGAACATCGGAACTGTCTACAGTTTTAAGACATTGATATCACCTACGAGTCTTAGGCTTAGACCATAAAGACTTGTGGGGACACAGCGTGGGCATGCTGGGTGCAAATATCACGAAGAGAGAATTTTGCTGACGTTACTAAAAAAATGTTTTGTTCAATATTGAGAGATTCTTAACTTGCCAACAATAGAGAGACCTTGTCAGAGTATCTGCAACTTGAGTCCTAGATTGAGCAGACCTGATAGTTAAGAATATCCCAGGTTGACATGATGTTGGGTGCGAAAATACCGTCGGCTTCTTTATCATCCATGCTCAATGCCCACACTATTGAGATAGAGTTATTTATACGCATAGACAAGTTAGGAGCTCATCGGCCTTGCAAAGTAATGTTCATTCAAATACACTTTTTAGTTTGCTTGCCTAAGTGTCAAGCCCTGCAATGTCCTTAAAACTCACCTGAAAAAGAATTCATTGGCATAGTCCTTATAGGGTGTAATGCACTCTTCTGCCTACTTAAATACAGAGTGTCGATACCAATACCTCTGACACAACCTACACTTCATATCCACTAATTTACCCTCTTGTTGAGGTCGAAATAATTACCAAGACAGTATTTGTTTCAAAACAATGAGAAACGAAGTTGGAGAGTCACGCCCATACTAAACTGTGATTATTACTAATCTCTGCCAGATTTTCTTCCCCTCATGTATTACACGAACCCCTCCATGTGTTAAGGCACTTAAGGTGATGGAGGATCTCAAAGTAGAGTGCTTCTTTCTTGATGTCATCTAACTGCAAAAAATCTCAACATACACAGTACTATGACACAAGTAGATCTAGTTTTGAGAGTAGCATACTGGAAAATAAAATTTTAAGTGGACGGGCCGTAATTTACAAGAGCTCCAGGCTCAATCTGCTATTTATAAGAATTTTTTTGGAGAGTCACGCCCGTGACTAGGGGCGTGTAAGGTGCAAACCATCCTCTTGAAATCCCGGGAACATTGGGAGAAAACTACCAAAATTTGTAGTTCTGTGCGTCACGCACCTAGGTCACGCCTGTGACCTAGGGCGTGTCTTTACTGTTACTAGAAACAGCGGGAACTAGAAATGTCGGGAATTAAAATCTGGAACTTGCGGGAATTCACGCCCTAGGTCATGCCCGTGACATAGGGCGTGTAAGCTGAAAACTGTCTGGATCTGAAACTTACTTAATAATGTGCGTCACGTCTGGATGTCATGCCTGGCAGTCATGCCGGTGACCCAAAGGTCATGCCCGTGACCCAAAGGTCACACCCGTGACCTAGCCGTGTAACTTTAATCTGACGTGGAAATGATTTTTGGAGGTCCTGGAGTGGTCACGCCTGCTGTTCATGCCCGTGACCGATTAGTCACACCCGTAACCGGGGCGTGTAATTTGCATTTTTCTAGAATTCTTCGATTTCTTCACCTGATCAGTCCTGCAAGCTCCAAAGTTATATTGGCAGCCCAGATTGACCTGAAATAAGGAAATAAACGTATTAATAACAATATTAATATAAAACTAACTAGAATATAACTTGAAAGTGTTAAGTTGTCTTCCTAAATCACCTAGAGGGGGGTGAATTAGTGAATTGTCCGTCTATTTGCGGAATAAAAATTTTAACGAACTAGCACAAAAATAATCAAGCAATCACAGATGACAAGAAGATTTATAGTGGTTCCCTAACCTTGGGTACGTCCACTTTCCCTCACCGATCTATTAAATCACTAGACTCGGATACTCCACTATCTCGGATTGAAAACCAATCCTACGTCTTGGAACCAAGTTCCTATAATCTTGATCCAAAAGGATCTAAACTTGAAAGATGAAAACTTCCTACAACTCGGAGAACAATGCTCCTACACTTGGAGAATAATCTCCTATAAAATTACAAAGAGATATGAAATACAAACAAAGATTTGTCACAGATCTGGAAAAATTTGACTCTAGGTCTTCTTCTTAACTTGGCGGCTTTTTCAGAATTTGTTGAAGAAGAATCTCTGTAGATCTGATCTAAGAAACTTAGGACCTACTCGATTAAGGAGAAGATGAAGATTCCTTGAACAGCAAGTCTAACTTGATCGAAAACAGTCGAGTCGATCTTCTTTCTGAGTGGCGGCGGCGACTTTTGTAAGTTTGTTCTTGGAGAGAGACGGCCGATTCAGAATAATAGAGAGTACGGATTCCGCTTTGGGTTAGTCTTGATGAAAAGACATTATATAAGATTTCCCCTAACGGTTAGAATTAACATTAATGACGACACGTGGACCAATCACGACAAGTCATTTGAAAATCCCGTCGATTTGGACTTAAGTAAATTATCTTAAAAATAAACTGCAGTTCTCGAGAGGTATGAATGAGTTCTTGAGAACAAGGCTGATTTCTCGAGAGCTAAGCTTTCTGGACTTAAGATTGTACTCGAGAGATAGGCATTGAGTCAACTCAAGAACTAAATTTCGCTTCTCGAGAACTAAAATAACATTACTCGAGAGCTCAAACTTATACTCGAAAACTAAGCTGACTTCTCGAGAACTAAAAGCTAAGTTCTCAAGAACTATAATCAGCTTCTCAAGAGATTGACTTAGAAGATTTTTCACGGCTGTCTTTGACTACTCGAGAAGTATAGGCCGTGACTTCTCGAGAACTTAGACCAAGCATCTTGAGAACTATACTGATGTTTTTTAAGAACTAGTCTAGGCTTTTCGAGAACTTGGTGAACTTCTCGAAAACTGCTAACTCTACTTCTCGAGAACTATAATGGACTTCTCGAGAAGTGGACTTAGAGAAATTTTAGAACTTAGAAACTTTTTCTCTTCAAGAATCCAATCTTCATACCAAGGTCCAAGTGCTTGAATATGAAGTGTATCCCAATAGAGAGGCTACACATGAGTCAACACCTTGGATCACATAGTGAGGGATTATACTGTATGGTCCTGTGTTCATGACCCACTGTAGACTGACATTGGTCTATACTTAGCAATGATGGTCTGCAAACACACAACTAAACAAAGATATCAAATACAACTTAATTCATATTAGTTCAAGGGAGACTTCATGCAAATATGGGTTATTGTGGATGCAATACCCAACAATCTCCCCCTATCTGTAGAAGTCAGAACCCTCTACACTAAGGTGAATTATACCAAAAAAGAAATAACTGTATATGAAGAATAGATTCAAATGCAAGAAAGAAAAATTAAACATAGAATTGGCAAAACTAGAAATTATATATATATAATGTTTTAGATTTCCAATCAACATCCATTTCATCCATAATCTCAAAACAGTTATCAACAGAAAGTCAGTCCTAGCTCTGATGTTGTCTGTCATGCTTCTCTTGTTCTCTCCTCTGGCAGCTGAAAGGCTTTGGGTAGTAGCTTGGAGGTTTTGGAGGATCCTTAGGATTGTTCTTGCCATACTCTCTGTCATAGATTCTCCTTTTAGTCATGGACTTCTCATAGAGTTCCAACTCAGAGAAGCTGTAGTGGAGATTCCTGTTTTCATTGTAGTCCATAACTAATCTGAGAGTATCAAGAATTAAGGTTTTCGAGGTAGTACTCCAGACTTCAGCAAATTCTTGTGTTTTTCTTTTCTCTGTGTCTGGCTTAGGAACACTTTTTCTAGTAGAGGGGCCTTCCCCATACTTCCTCTTCTTAGAAGTGTTTATCTCAGGTAAACCTTGAGGAATAATATCATCCCATACTTGGTCATAAGAAGTAGGGGGAGGATTTTGATCTTCTGGACTTGGAGGAAAGCATGGCATTTGAGGCTAAATCTGAGCAGGCATCTGGCTTGACTGTCCTTTAGCAAGAGGTTTCAGGTTATGAGGAATGACATTAGGATCAACTTGAAATTCAGGGAATATTTGGTTGTGCTTCCAGACTGAGGTGTAATAGGTATGAAATTTAACAGATTGAATCAGTTCTAAAACATTCTTATTAATTTCAGATATCTTGTCATGCCAAACTGTGTTTGCAGTAGCAGTAAACATATCCACAAGCTTTTCAACATGTTTTTTCACCAAGCTCTCCCCCTTTTTGAATTCTACAGATAGTGTATCTATAGCATCTACTTTGAAAGTACCAACCTCTTCAAAGATTTTCATGAGGTTTTCTTGGGCTTTCCTTTCCAAAAATATTTGATTGTTAGCAAGAGTTATTATTTGATCCATGACCTGACCAACACTAGTGATAGTGTGGTCTATAGCTTTACCACCAATCTGAAATAGCCCTTTGAGAGAGTCAGTATTGTGCCTAATTTCTGCAAATCCTCTGCTCATCTCTGTCTCTAGAGCAGTGACTTTGTCTTGGACTTTCTTTAGAGATTCATCAAAATATTTCCTTTAGTCAGCCAGCATAACTTTAATCTTACTTAGTATATCTAAATTGATAGGAGCAGCAGCAGCAGGAAAAATTGGGGTAGCAGGAACATCAATATGAGGTGGAGAAGGGACTTCCCATGGAGGGATCTCTTCAACAACTACAGAGCTTTTAGCTCTGGTAGTATGAATGACTATATCTCCTTCTTCATCAAGGAAGGTGGGCATGGAGAAGTCAAGTCTCCTTAGAGGAGCTTTAACAGCCTCAGGTACTGGCTCATCCTCTTCTGATATCAGGATGGTATCTGGTTGAGGTGAGACTTTTCTTGGAGAAGGAGAAGGAGTGGCTATGGAGAAGGTACTGGAGATGGAGCCTTTAAAAGTTCTTCAACAGTTTCTGTGTGGAGGGAAGGAAGAGGTTCATCAGAAGTGAGCTCTTTTATCATACTTTCTATATCTGTTGCAGTAGAGTTGATGGTTTTCTTAGCTTGCTCATCTGAGAATGTCTCATCAGGTAAGTCTGCCACTAGGGAACTAACTGAAGATCTGACTGGACTTCTCACTGGTGAACTAGCTTGTGTCCTGGCTGGTGAACTGACTGAACTTCTGACTAGAGAGCTGGCTAGAGGAGGAGATGGAATTCTGTCAACAAGAACAGAGGAAGCAGGCTCCCTCTTAGTTACTACACCAGATGGTTCAGTAACTTGATGAGAGGAGGGAGATGGGGTCCTTACCTATGAAGCAGGGGCTGCAAGCTCTTTAGCTATCTGCTTTGGATTCTTCAGTTTTAACTCCTACTTTTTAATGGAAGCTAAGGAGATCTTCTTCAAGTGATGAATTGGTGTACCTTTTGAAGTCTTGAAGACCACTGGATCAATCTCATGCAACATCAAGGAGATTATCCTGGCAAACTTTGGCTCTTTAATGCTATCCCTGATCATGTCAAAAATCATCAAGCCATATGGAAATTTCTTCCTGCAGATTATGTCTGCCATGACATTGAATAGGTCATTGGTTATGAAACCTATGGACCCTATCTAGCACCAAAGAATTTTTCCAACTATATCCACTTGGAGTTTGCTAACATCACTCAGAGCAGTTCTCCTTAGAGAGGTAATGTCCACTAGAACTCCACAGAAATAGCAGGTTCTAGCATTGTCATATTCTGTCAATTCATCCTCATCATCATCTACTTTAGGCAGTCTTAGAAGTCTGGACACTATGGTCGGGCTCAACTTAGGTGGCAATTGGCGCGGCTTATATGCTGCGGTGCGGTGGAAACGCACCACTATAATCAATGTAAAGCACTGTTTGGCGCGACTTATATCTAACCTCCGGTTTATTTCCTCCGCTATTTCCGCTTATATCATCCGCCGCGATATTTTATCGCGTCCAGCCGCAACTTCGCTAACCTAACCCCCCGCGATCCCGTCTTCCTCGCTCCCGCTCATGATTCGCTCCTGATACCTCGCCGACACTCCCGATTCCGCCGGCGTATACGGTCGGCGTTGACGCTCATGCAGCGGAGGCTTTGCTCCCACATCTACCTCAGCGTCGACGGTCTTCCATTCGCGCAACCCGACCTCGCGCGATGCCACAGAAGCCCTCTTCGGCGCAAAACCTTGCACGTCATCTTCCCCGGCTGATTTCTCCACAGGTTTGCTCAATTCCACCTTGCTTTTAGGGTTTTTGTGTTCCTCATGTGTTGCAGATTTCCTGATTTTTCCCCATTTCATTGATGTTAGGTAGCAGAAAATCACCACGTTCCTTCGGCGCTTTGAAGATTATTGCATCCATTAGGTAATCATCCTGCATCAACCCTTGCTATGCATCTATTTTTCGGTAGAGAATTTTTTTAGATCTATGTATTGGACTGCTTTTTCTTCATCAAAGTTATATGAATAGATCAATGTATTTTTTTTGGATCAATGTACTGAATGTATGTTTGTTATATATATATATATATATATATATATATATATATATATATATATATATATATATGTATGTTTGTGTGTGGTGTGTGTTTGTGTGTGTTGCTGGATGGTGTGTGTGGTGAATTTTTGGTTTTTAATATTGTTTGGTGAATGTGTGTGTGTTGTATGTATTTGTGTGTTGTAAAAGTTGTGTGGTGTTGAATGTGTTGTGTGAAAGTATTTGTGTTATGTAGGTTTGTATATGTGTTTGTGTGTGTGTGTGTGTATGTTTGCATGTGGTGTGTGTTTGTGTGTTTATGTTTGTGTGTGTGGTGTGTGTTTGTGTGTATGTTTGTTTGTATGTTTGGGTGTGGTGTGTGTTTGTGTGTTTATGTTTGTGTGTGTGGTGTGTGTTTGTGTTTGTGTGTATGCTTGTTTGTGGTGTGTGTTTGCGTGTTTATGTTTGTGTGTGTGGTGTGTGTTTGTGTTTGTGTGTATGTTTGTGTGGGTGTGTGATTGTATATGTGTGTGTGTGTGTTGTGTTTATGTTTGTGTATGTGTGTGTGTGTATGTGTGTTTATGTTTGTGTGTGTGTGTGATTGTATATGTGTGTGCGTGTGTGTTGTGTTTATTTTTGTGTATGTGTGTGTGTGTATGTGTGTTTATGTTTGTGTATGTGTGTTTATTATATGTTTGTGTGTGTGTGTGTTTAATATATTAATCATATTGTGTTAAGATTTATTTTTGTAATGTTTTTTAATATTGTTTTCATTTCTATGTGTTTCCTTATAAAGATGGGCAAAACAAAAGACGGTGGGGTGGCCGCAATCCAACTCAAAATGTCATGGTTGCTTGTGATTTCGACATGTGCTTCACTTTCGTCATGACGGGTTGGGAGGGATCTGCACACGATAGCCGCATTTTCAATTATGCTTTAAATGATCCTCAATATAATTTTTCTCATCCGCCACGAGGTAATGTTAACAATTATGTTTATCTATTTCTTACATTAATTTATTTGAGTGGTTAATTAATTTTTTACACATTAACAGGAAAATATTACTTGGTCGATTCTGGATATCCTTTGCAGAGAGGGTATTTGAAACCATATCAAGATACAAGGTATCATTTTCCAGACTTCGCACGCGATGGTTGTCGAGCAGAGGGACGTCGAGAGATGTTCAATCATGCTCACTCATCGCTAAGGAGCATGATAGAACGATCGTTCGGCATTCAGAAGAAGAAATGGGCCATACTGCGGGACATGCCGAGCTATAGCTTTGCGAAGCAGGCAGATATTGTGATGGCCACGATGGCTTTACATAATTTCATTCGGCGACACCCTTCCCGCAACGATATAGATTTCAATGAGTGCGAGCAGGAGAGTCAAGATGATAGGGTGGCCTCACAAGGGCGACAAGAAACCTGCTCTGACACTGCAGGTGGAGTAGAGGAGATGATCGCGCTACGTGATAGTATAGCAGATCAGTTGTATGAATCGAGAACATAGCTCGAGATTGCGGGTGTACCTGGATTTCTTGTGTTATGTGTTTATTTAAACTAAAGATTTTTTTTGGAAAAAAAAAATTCAATTCAAAACTCCGTTTTGAATCCAAACAACTTATTCAAAACTCTTTTTTCAAAACTCCATTTCATCCAAATAGTTTTTTTTAACAAAACTCTGTTTTCCAGAATCAGCACTTTTTCCATCAGTAGCTTCTCATCAACAGCTTTCCATTAGCAACAGCCCAACCAAACAGACCCCTAATCTTAACTCCCTTGACTTTAGATTTCAGTACAGTGTTATTCCTCCTTATTTTGACATTTTTGTAGAACTCCTCTACTTCTGGAAATAGAATCTTACAAGGTTCTGAAATAAAAAAGTTCAAACCTGTAGTTTCTAGCAGAAGAAGCAAATTCTTGAAATCGTCTGAAATATCTACAATCCCGGCGACTACAAGTTCACTGCTGACTCCGATTTTGGACTGCTGAGCCATTGAGACTGGCGATGGCGATGGACAAAGCGCGAGAAAGTTGTGGTGTCGAAGCTCTGGTCGGCGGAAGGCGAAGAGTTTTCGAGAGAATGGATTTTGAAATGTCGGTTGATTTTAGATTTATAAAGTTTTATATATATATATAACCCTAGTAATGTTGATTAGGTGTCTAATAATCTAAAATAACCCTTGATATAAGGCAGAAATCGAGCGGTTTTCGAAATAGAAGAAATGAACAGAAATCGAAAAAAGACGGGGCATTTCTCGAGAGGTAGGGTTAGTTTTCGAGAGACATGGTATAGTTCTCGAGAAGTATATTTCTTATTTTCGAGAACTTTTGTACTTCTCGATAGATAGAGCTTTCATTCTCGAGAAGTGGACTTAAGTTTTCGAGAACTAGTTATGTACTTTTCGAGAAGTAACTGTATTTCTTTAGAACTGTCTTCCACTTGAGAAATTTCTGACCTTTTTGCAATATCCTCGATTCTTGAGCTTTGAAATGATATCTTTTGGTCTATCCTTCTCTGTTAAGTATCCCAAGTTCAGTTTTGAAGAAATTGAACTTGGTCTCGTCCTGCAGCATTGTGAAAATATCTGCAACTTGCCGATCTGTTAGCACGTATTGTAGATCCACATCCCTTTGCTCCACATGCTCTCGAATAAAGTGATATCTGAGCTCGATGTGCTTTGTCCGGCTGTGCGAGACTGGGTTGTTGGCAATTGCTATTGCGCTGGAGGAGTCGCAAAATAATGGAATGTATTTAACCTTCATGTTGTAATCTTCTAGCTTGTTCTTTAACCAAAGCAATTATGCACAACAACTACCGGCAAAAATATATTCTGACTCGGTCGTTGAGATTGCGACACAATTTTGCTTTTTGCTGCTCCATGAGATAAGCCTTCTTCCAAGGAACTGACACGTCCCGAAAGTGCTTTTTCTATCATCTTTTCTACCTGCAAAGTCTGCATCTAAAAAAACAGTTAGTTCGCTGTCATTACTTCTTGGGTACCATAAGCCAAGATTCAGTGTACCTTTTAGGTACCTCAAGATTCGTTTTGCAGCAGCATAGTGATATTCCTTACAGTTCACTTGGAATCTAGCACAAACACATGTAGAGAACATTATGTCCTGTCTACTGACAGTAAGATAGAGCAAGGATCCAACTATGCTTCTGTACTTGGTTTCATCAAAAGGTTTCCCTTTCTCATCCTTGTCCAGAGACATAGCTAAGGCCATTGGAGTCCTCATAGAGGTTGCACTCTCCATTCCGAATTTCTTAATCAACTCCTTGGTGAACTTTGTTTGTGAGATGAAAATTCCATCTTCAGATTGTTTCACCTGAAGTCCTATAAAATACTTCAGCTCTCCCATACTACTCCTTTCAAACTTCCCTTGCATAAGTTTAGAAAACTTTTTGCAGAGGTTGTCATCTGTAGAACCAAAAATAATGTCGTCGATATAGATTTGCACTAGCAAAATATTGCCTTTAATATCCCAAAGAAATAATGTCTTATCTATATTTCCCCTTGTGAACTTGTTCTCGAGGAGAAAGATAGATAGCGTTTCGTACCAAGCTCGTGGAGCTTGTTTCAAACTGTACAATGCTTTCGATAATAAATAAACATAGTCAGGAAAGTTATGATCAACAAAACCTGGGGGCTGTTCCACGTACACTTCTTCCTTTATATCACCATTAAGGAAGGCAGATTTCACATCCATTTGATAGACAGTGAAGCCATTCAGTGCAGTATAAGCCAGGAACAGTCTGATGGCCTCCATCCTTGCCACTAGAGCATATGTTTGGTCGAAGTCGATTTCTTCTTCTTGATGATATCCTTTGGTGATGAGTCTGGCCTTGTTCTTTATGATTGTCCCATCCTCGTCCAATTTGTTCCTGTAGACCCATTTTGTCCCGATGACATTCTTACCTTTGGGTCTTGGAACTAGCTTCCAAACTTTGCAGTGCTTGAACTGGTTCAGTTCTTCTTCCATGGCTAAGATCCATGATGCGTCTGAGTTTGCTTCCTCAAACTTCTTTGGTTCAACCTGTGAGAGAAAACTTAAATATAAATTCTCATTAGTTGTAGCTCGTCGAGTTCTGACACCATCACGGGGATCTCCTATGATCTGGTCCAATGGATGATCCTTCAGATGCCTGAGCTCTAGGTTCCTAGCATCTGGGACTTCTTCAGCCACTATAGTGACTTCATCAACTTGGTTGGTTTCTTCATCTTGATCGTCTACCTCTCCAATGGGGGTTGGAGTAGTGATCTTGATGAACTTTTCATTTTCACCTTCAGCCGGTTCATCCAAGCTGATTTCTTTCAGCCTTGTACCTGCGTCTTCAACAAGCACACTAGACGATTTGCTTTGCAGCAAGCTCGTCCCATCAAATACAACATGTATGGATTCCTCTACAACCGGAGTTTTTCTATTAAAAATCTAGTATGCCTTACTATGGCTACTATAACCTACAAAAATACCTTCAAAACTTTTCTCACTAAACTTGGTAGTATGATACTTACCATTGTTAAGCACGAAGCATTTACAGCCAAAAATTCTAAAATATGAAATAGTTGGTTTCCTGCCTTTTAGAAGTTCATAAGGTGTCTTATCATGATTCTTATTGATGAGTGCTCGATTTTGCACGTGACATGTAGTATTGACGGCTTCAGCCAAGAAACACTCCGGTAGTGAAGCATCACTCAACATAGTTCTACAGGCCTCTATGAGTGTTCTGTTCCTTCTCTCAGCTACTCCATTTTTCTGTGGAGTGCGAGGAGAGGAAAACTCATGAAATATACCTAGGCTTTCACAGAATTCTTTCATGGCCCCAGATTTGAACTTTGTTCCATTGTCACTTCTAATTTTGACTACGGAACAGTTTTATTCGTTCTGGATCTGCCTGACAAAATTAGTAAAGATGTTGAAGGTATCTGACTTGTGTTTCAGAAAGAACACCCACGCAAAGCATGAGTAGTAATCAACAATAACCAATGTATATTCCTTACCTCACAAGCTTCTAATTTGTAGAGGACCGAACAAGTCCATATGAAGTAGATGGAGACATCTACTTGAATTTTTGTCAATAATGCTTTTAAAGGTAGCCCTTGTTTTCTTGCCTTTTATGTAAGCATGATAAGGTCTATCTTTGACGTACTTGACATTCGGGGCATCACGTACTAAGTTCTAGGAGAATAATTTATTAATAGTTTTAAAATTAATATGTACTAATCTCTTGTGTCATTGGTCACCAAGAGACGCTCTATCTTTTGCTAAAAAGCACACTGGTGTAGAAGAATCTATACAAATGAAATTTAAACAAAATATATTCCTGCTTCGAGTGCCAGATAGAATCGTTTCCATATTGTCAATAGAGTTTATCAGGCACTTGTCATCATGGAATTCAACTATGTATTCTTTGTCACTTAGTTGGCTTATGCTTATAAGATTGTGTTCCAATCCCTCAACATAAGCTACATCCAAAAAAGATACACTGCCGTTAGTGATCATACCGTTGCCTTTAGTTATCCCAAGATCTGAACCTCCAAAGATGACCTTTGGTCTGTTCAACACTGAAGAATAATTTTGAAGTAGTCTTCTTGTCCCGGTCATGTACCGAGAGCATCCACTGTCCAAATATTAGATAGGCGATTTGATGGCCTTTGGACATCCCTGCAATCATAATCAGTTTGCCTTAGGAACCCAAACATGTTTGGGTCATTGGTCTCGTGTTAGAACACTCCCCCTACGAGGATTAGCAACATGAGTTGTCATTCTCATGTTGCCAACTTGAGGAGTTGCAAAATTTCTTGGATTAAACCAACAATCGATGGCAAAATGATCAATTCTGCCATAACACCAATAGTCGAACCTGTTGTATCTTTTCCTTAGGAACTCCTGCTTGACCTTCAGGGATATTGGTCCAGCAGGGGTAGCATTCTTGGAGGAAGAAACTTCATGATGATGACAATCAAAAGATTTCTTCTCCATCACAGGCTTTTCTACAATGGTTTTTTACTTTTGGTGCTTTCTTGAAGTTATGACCATGATCATAAGGGCCATAGTCCTGAAGAATGACTTCTTCATAAGGAGCCTTAAAGACACTCTCACCAAAGTTTCTGGGGCGAGTCCATCCTTGGTAACGAGACTTTGGCTCTACATAAGTAGGCCTAGTCAAGTGGTCGTAGGATGTGTTAAGATCAAACTCATTTGTTGGAAATATGACTTTCTTAAAGACAGTCTGATCTTGAGGGGCTTTCCCCTTTGCTTTTGCCAAGGCCTTCTTGGCGGCCTTATTCCTTCTCTAAGCCTTATTCCTCCTAGAAGATTTATTAGGAGCTTCTACATGGCCTAGCCCAGTATCCTTGGTCTGAGCAGAGAACTCAGCAACAAGAGGAAGAACTACCTTTGGCTTAGAGAAACCTTCAACAAGTTTCTTTTTGGCTTCTAGTAAGTCTTCCAACCCCTTGATGATTTCATACTTCAGATCAAGGTGCTTGATAGCCTTGTTCAACTTGTCAATAGCAGTACCTAAGTCTTCTCTGAGTGAGTCCATCTTAACGACTTCCTCTCTCAGAGAGCTTTTTATGGCCTTTAGAGACTTAATCTCTTTTGCCTGAGTTTTCATGACCTTTTGACATTTGTCATAAGCCATGATCAACTCCTTATACTGGGCCATGAGTTCAGGCTCATCGTCAGAGGAGCTGTCCTCATGATCATGCTCAGAAACTTCAGATTCTAAAAGAGGGGTGTGCGATTTTACCTCCCCAGTGAACTGGGGCTCTTGTTCATCATATGATTGAGCCATAAGTCCAAAGTAGGCTTCCTCTTCTTCACTTGACTCATATGAGTCAGAGTCACTTAAAGTCTTTCCCTTCTTGGCTATCAGGCTCTTCTCTGTCCTCTTCTTGCTGTACGAGGACTTCTTTTCTTCTCTCCTGCCACCCTCCTTCTTGTGGGGGCAGTCAGCTATGACGTGACCTGGCTTGTTACAACAGTAGTGAACTATATCAGTCCAAATATGTTTGTTCTGTTTAGAACCATACCTATCATGGCTGCTTGAGCCTTTTCTGGGTCGATCACCGTCATGTCGTGATCTTCTGTGAGAGGCATCCTTGCCCTTCCATTGCTTTTTCTTATTCAAGAATTTCTTGAACTGTTGTGAGAGTAAGGAGAACTCTCCTTCAGATAGCTTAGATCCCGAGGTACTTGGCTCCAAGTTTTCTTCTTCACTAACTTCTTGTGCTGGGTCTGGAGAGGTAGCTTTTGACTTCATGGAGGTGTCTGCCTTTAAAGCAACAGACTTCTCTTTGGATGCAGACCTGCTCTTCTCTTCTTCAGCTTTTCTCGTGTTGAGTTGAAGCTCATACGAAATCAGCTTCCCGAAGAGATTCAGAGGATCTGTCTCAGCTAGCTTTCAAAATTCCCTGATTGCACAGACCTTGTTATCCCATTCCTTAGTTAAGGATCTTAGGAACTTGTCATTCAGTTCTCCGTTGGTAAAGACTCGGCCATATACTCTGAGGTCATTAACTATCTTGAAAAAGTTCTCAAAAGTATTTGCAATGTTATCTTTGTGCCCTTTTCGGAAGGCTTCATATTTATGATTCAATAGGGATCTTCTATCATTCCTTACATCTTCTTTACCTTCTATCAAGGTGACGAGGGACTGCCACATCTCCTTAGCAGACTGGCACTGGATCATATTTTGCAGCATAGAGTCATCGACTGCACTTGCATTTATATTTTTGGCTTTCTTGTCCAAGGAGACAAGTGCAATCTCGTCTTGGTCTAGATCCATCAACTTCTTTGGGACTTTCTTTGTTGGATCTATAGTTGAGACAGTCATAGAAATGTGGGGACCTTCTTTAATAATCATGAAGATCCGGGGATCCACAGCTTCCATGAAAAATTTAATTCTCTCTTTCCACATGGGAAAATTGTTCTTTGTGCACAGGGGAAGCTTGACAAAACATTTAGCCTTGTCCATTGCTTGAAAATTCTCAAGAGACAACTTAGAGAGGAAATTGATCAAGGTGTTAACCTTTTAACGACCAACCTCCCTCTGATACCAATTGAAAGTGTTAAGTTGTCCACCTAAATCACCTAGAGGGGGTGAATATGTGAATTGTGCGTCTATCTACAGAATAAAAATTTTAACGAACTTGCACAAACACAATAAAGTAATCACAGACAACAAGAAGATTTATAGTGGTTCCCCAACCATGGGTACGTCCACTTTCCCTTACCGATCTAGTAAATCACTAGACTCGGCTACTCCACTATCTCGGATTGAAAACGAATCCTACGTCTCGGAACCAAGTTCCTACAATGTTGATCCAAAGGGATCTAAACTCGGAAGATGAAAACTTCCTACAACTCGGAGAACAACGCTCCAACACTCGGAGAATAATCTCCTACAAAATTACAAAGAGATATGAAATACAAACAAAGATTTGTCTCAGATCTTGAAAAATTTGACTCTAGGTCTTCTTCTGAACTTGGCGGCTTTTTCAGAATTTGTTGAAGAAGAACCTCTGTAGATCTGATCTGAGAAACTTAGGACCTACTCGATCAAGGAGAAGATGAAGATTCCTTGAACAGCAAGTCTAACTTGATCGAAAACAGTCGAGTCGATCTTCTTTCTGAGCGGCGGCGACGGCTTCTGTATGTTTGTTCTTGGAGAGAGACGGCCGATTCGGAATAATAAAGAGTAGGGATTCTTCTTAGGGTTAGTCATGATGAAAAGACATTATATAGGATTTCCCCTAATGGTTAGAATTAACATTAATGATGACACGCAGACCAATCACGTCAAGTCATTTGATAATCCCGTCGATTTGGACTTAAGTAAATTTTCTGAAAAATAAACTGCAGTTCTCAAGAGGTATGACTGAGTTCTCAAGAACAAGACTGATTTATCGATAGCTAAGCTTTTTGGACTTAATATAGTACTCGAGAGATAGGCGTTGAGTCAAATCAAGAACTAAATTTCGCTTCTCGAGAACTAAAATAACATTACTCGAGAGCTCAAACTTATACTCGAAAACTAAGCTGGCTTCTCGAGAACTAAAAGCTAAGTTCTCGAGAACTATAATCAGCTTCTCGAGAGATGGACTTAGAAGATTTTTCACTGCTGTCTTTGACTACTCGAGAAGTATAGGCTGTGACTTCTCGAGAACTTAAACTATGCTTCTCGAGAACAATATTGATGTTTGTCGAGAACTAGTGTAGGCTTTTCGAGAACTGGGTGAACTTCTCGAAAACATCTAACTCTACTTCTCGAGAACTATAATGGACTTCTCGAGAAGTGGACTTAGAGAAATTTTAGAACTTAGAAACTTTTTCTCTTCAAGAATCCAATCTTCATACTAAGGTCCAAGTTCTTGAATATGAAGTGTATCCCAATAGAGAGGCTACACATGAGTCAACACCTTGGATCACACAGTGAGGGATTACACTGTATGGTCCTATGTTCATGACCCACTGTAGACTGACATTGGTCTACACTTAGCAATGATGGTCTGCAAACACACAATTAAACAAAGATATCAAATACAACTTAATCATTCTTAGTTCAAGGCTGACTTCATGCAAATCTGGGTTATTGTGGATGCAATACCCAACATAACTATTTATTAAATAAAAACTATAATAAAATAACTATAAATATTGACTTATCAAAATGTAACCACTACCATTCTCTAAGTGGAAATGGGAAGACATCTCTATGAATCCAATAATAGGTCTTTAAGAACCTAGTCAGGAAAGGACGTAATTTGGGTTATCATAGATTGACAAACCAAGTCAACCCCATTTTTTTCCAATAAGAGTTGGTGAGTTAATTTCAAGGTTAACTAAGAGATATATCGACTGATTTGTAAACTTGCATAGTGAACGAGTGAACAGTTGTGACCTATTCCTCTTAAAATTCTCTAAGGAGGGGTGATTAGAGATTTAAAAATATTTACTTACAAACTATTTACTAATTGTAAATAATCTCATATTCGCATCCACAATCACAGCCATAATAAAGTAAGCAAATGTAAAAGTAAAGCGTGCAGAACATCAAATAAAGACATCATAGAAAATTGGAAAATACGGAAGACGCAAAGCTATATTGAATCCCCAAAATTTGTGTACATTCACTCTTCTACCACCTTAGTAGGAATACACTATTCTAGTGTCTGGGTCTTTTGGTAAGGAGACTCATCAAAACCAACAACTGAGTGTTTTGTTAAGAAAACTCTCAGAACTAAGTATAGATCTTCTTATAAGGAGATCTTGAACCAAGCACTTAGTCTTTCGATAAGGAGTCTCTCATAACCAATAATGAATCCTTTGAAGATGGATTAATACAACTTTATACTTAGTTATAATGTGAGAGAAAATTTTGAGAATAATGTAATGGATCCTTTTGAAGAATGAATCCTTGCTAGAAGAAAGTGCAAGGATTATATGACCTTTTGATCCAATGTATTTCAGATTGTTTTCTCAACATTTATTATTCTTATTGCAGTAGTAGAAAGAGGGGAAGGAGAGGGAGAAGCCTCTACAGTTTTCCAATATGAACTCTATGTTTTGTATTATATATTCTGTATAGTTTATTCTCTCTTTTTCTCTTTCTAAATTTTTGGTATATTAAACACTTGGAGGATTTTGAAATTCTTCTATCAGGAAAATTATCTTTAGAAGGTATAAGATAATATTCTTTTATATTTATCTTTATGAGATTTATAAAGTTATATATATATATATATATATATATATATATATATATATATATAAAAACCCTAGTAATGTTGATTAGGTGTCTAATTAATCTAAAATAACTCTTGGATTAAGGCAGAAATCGAGCGGTTTTCGAAATAGAAGAAATGATCAGAAATCGAAAAAAGACGGGGCATTTCTCGAGAGGTAGGGTTAGTTCTCGAGAGACATGGTATAGTTCTCGAAAAGTATATTTCTTGTTTTCGAGAACTTTTGTACTTCTCGAGAGACAGAGCTTTCATTCTCGAGATGTGGTCTTATGTTTTCGAGAACTAGTTATGTACTTTTCGAGAAGTAACTGTATTTCTCAAGAACTGTCTTCCACTTGAGAAATTTCTGACCTTTTTGCAGTATCTTCAATTCTTGAGCTTTGAAATGATCTCTTTTGTTCTATCCTTCTCTGTTCAGTATCCCAAGTTAAGTTTTGAAGAAATTGAACTTGGTCTTGTCCTGCGGCATTGTGAAAATAACTGCAACTTGCCGATCTGTTGGCACGTATTGCAGATCCATATCCCTTTGCTCCACATGCTCCCGGATAAAGTGATATCTGAGCTCGATGTGCTTTGTTCGGCTGTGCGAGACTGGGTTGTTTGCAATTGCTATTGCACTGGAGGAGTCGCAAAATAATGGAATGTCTTTAACCTTCATGTTGTAATCTTCTAGCTGGTTCTTTAGCAAAAGCAATTGTGCACAACATCTGCCAGCAGAAATATATTCTGACACGGTCGTTGAGATTTCGACACAATTTTTCTTTTTGCTGCTTCATGAGACAAGCCTTCTTCTAAGGAACTAACAAGTCACGAAGTGCTTTTTCTATCATCTTTGTTACCTGCAAAGTCTGCATCTAAAAAAACAAGTTAGTTCGCTGTCATTACTTCTTGGGTACCTGATCGAGTTAGGCCGCAGAGCAGAGACCGGCTGTGGGTGGTTCGAAATGGTCAGATTCTGCGGGCCGAGTTAGAAGATCGAGTTTTCTAACGAGAGGAGGCAAGTGCACCTTTCGCGTAGTACTCAGTATTCAGGAGAATACCGAGGTCACATTGTTCTCGGGGGCGCGTTGATTATATATACTCTTCCAGGAAGACTATTATCTTACTATCAGTAAGGTGGGATTTTTAGTTAAATTAAAACGGAAAGAAAAAGAGCAGTTTTTTTACTAAGTTAGTTCGATGACGGGTTAACGCTCGGCATCGAATCAGATTAAGACTAAAATAATTCTTCGTAATTATTGAACTTTGTTTTTAAATTAATAAAAGGCACTTGGCCGTGGAGGTTCCATAAATATGAGAACACTTATCTCGAGGAATATTGCTCACCTGAACATTAAGACTATTCGACCGATCGTTAGACCGACGAAGGATTCCTCTTAATGCCCGCTTTATGCTAAGAACCTGCTATTGGGTGGGGAACCCAATCCGGTAGAACTACGCTTCTCCTCTTTTGAGGGGGCGTACGAAGTTCTCTTTACCCAAGGAGGATCGGTCCATACGTGCAGCCTCTCGGCGTTGTGTATGGATAACGGAAATAGAGCCCACACATCGATTATGTGGTCCTATGCATCGTTAACCCGGGGAAAACCTTAAGTCCTTAAATTAAAATAAAAATAAAGTTCTTTAATTATTTCAAATCATTTTATATGTCCCAATGCTCTTGAAAGTCTTTAGTGTCAACTAATTCCACCTATGGGTGGGGGGATAGGTGAATTGCAGTCTTTTGCGGAATTTAAATAACCTGCACAATTAAACAAACACAGCACAGAAAAAAGCACACAAGAAATTATAGTGGTTCCCCGATTTGGGTACGTCCACTCTCCCCCTTCGACCTATCTCCCACTAAGGGACGACTCGGTCACTTCACCAAACAGATTGAAATCCAATCCTCACACTACGGAAGGCACCCTTCCAACCCAAGGAGTCACTACTCCTCCACTACGGGTTGCACCCAACCCTTACAACTAGGAATCACTATTCCTTTACAACAAAACAAAATTAGAATATACAAGAAATACAAACTACACGTGTGGATAACCCGATGTCCCTCTTCGTTCGTTGAAGCGTTCTTGATGAAGACGAAGAGTCCATGACCGGAGCACTCTCTTGGAGAGGATCTTGCCAAGATCGGCAGCGACAAGCGATTATGGCGGCGATGCTTTGTAGATCCAAACTTCTTGACGAAGCAAGCAAGGTCTACCAACGATCTCAAACGGATCAGTCGTCTCAATCGATTCGAAATGAAGAGCGATCATTGTTCAACAAATCGAGAGACATTAGATCTCGAAAGAGATGCGTGAGACGCTAGGCTTGCCTCGGTCTTGTCGACGGAAGATCAAAGAGGACCTCTAAGATCTGCAGCGGCGACTATTTTGCGAGCGGCGACGGCGACGGGAGGATTTCCGCGATCGGCTAGGTCACGCTTGGCGGCTTAGATTTCTCGTGAATTATTACTATTTAAGTTTCGAAATAAGCATGTATATATACCCTGAGGAAAACACTAAAGTCCTTTGTGGGACCCACAACGAGAAACCTTAACCCCAGCAGAAATAGCGTAACCCGTCATGGTTCGGTCCAGCGAGTAGAGAAAATTTGCCTAAGGCAAATTCGGCGAGAATCATTGATGATTCCCGTCAAAGTCGGCGGGAATCACTTGTGATTCCCGTCGAATTTTCCTTGGCTGATTTCCAATTGTAAAACTAGTCAGCCTGCGGGAATCAGTGGGAATGCAAACGTCAATCTTGATGAATCGGCAAGAATCAGTTAATGATTCCCGTCGATTCTTCCTTAGCAGAATTCTTGAAGGAGGACAGTCAGCCAGATAAAATCGGTGGATAATCGGCGAGTGATTCTCGATGATTTCGGCGAGAATCACTAGTGATTCCCGCCGAATCGGCGATAGTCACTTAGTGATTCCCGTCGATTTTGCCTTAGAAGATTTTCCTCTTCCTTCCCATGAACTTGGTCTCTGACCCATCCTTTCTCCACTTCCGCTTTTGATCTATCTCGACCCTGTACTTGAAAATAAGTACACTCCAATAGAGAGAGCACACATGAGTCAACACACTGATCTGCTCAACGAGGGATTATATTGCGCAGACCCGTGTATATTGACCCACTGTACCCTGACATTGGTGTGTACTTAGCATGGAATAGCTGCAAGCACAACTTGACAGAAAGTCATAAAATACATTGTCAATTCAACTTAGCTTGTTTAGGGCCATCTTCAAATCAGGTACATTGTGGATACAATACCCAATAATCTCCCCCTATTTGAAGAAGCCTAAACCCTATAAGCTAAGGTGAATAAGACAAATGGGAATGAAAAACATAAAATGAACAATCAGTTGAGAATGAAATTCATTACCATTCATTACCATTTTCCTTAGAGCATACTTAGCATTCTTAGCCTTTGGTAGCCACTTTAGTACCTTAGCACCTTAGCCTTAGCCGAGAGGGTAATCTCCCCCTTTTCGGCTTCTGCAAATCTGGGAGCCACCTTATCCTGGGGCATAATGCTCCCCCTTAGTTCTTGTATCTGTGCCCTATCTTGAGTTCCTTGCTGATGCTCCCCCTTGATCCAAGATCCAGGAGCCCTTTAGTCTTCAGTCCTCATAGTTCAGCATGCCGAGTTCAGTTTTGAAGAGACTGAACTTGGCCTCATCTAGGGGCTATGTGAAGATATCTGCAATCTGCTTATCCGTTGGGACATAGAAGAGAGATATATCTTTGTTTTCCACATGCTCCCGAATGAAGTGATAGCGCACTTAAATATGCTTAATTCTGCTGTGGGACACAGGATTGTTTGCAATTGCTATAGCACTGGAGGAGTCGCAGTACATAGGGACCTCTCTGAAATGTAAGTCATAATCTTCTAGTTAATTTCTGATCCATAGAAATTGTGTGCAACAGCTGCCTGCTGAGATATACTTAGATTCAGCCGTGGAGGTTGGGACACAATTCTGCTTCTTACTGTTCCAAGAAATAAGCCTTCTTCCGAGGAATTGACACGTCCCGAAAGTGCTTTTCCTATCATCCCTGCTTACTGCAAAATCAGCATCTGAAAAGCCTATCAGCTCGACATAATTGTTTCTTGGGTACCACAAGTCAAGATTTTGTGCACCTTTAAGGTATCTAAGAATTCGCTTTGCAGCGATATAATGAGATTCCTTAGTGTTCACCTGATATCTGACACAAACGCATGTGGAAAACATAATATCTGGTCTACTAGTAGTAAGGTAGAGCAGGGATACAATTATGCTTCTGTATTTTGTTTCATCAAAAGGTTTCCCTTTCTCATCCTTGTCCAGAGACACAGTGGATCCCATTGGAGTCCTCACAGAGGTTGCATTCTCCATTCCAAATTTCTTAAGGAGTTCATTTGTGAACATCATCTGAGAGATGAAAATTCCATCCTAAGACTGTTTCACTTGAAGTCCCAAGAAATACTTTAGCTCTCCCATGCTCCTCATTTCAAACTTTCCTTGCATAAGTTTAGAAAATTTTTTGCAAAGATTGTTGTCCGTTAAGCCGAATATTATGTCATCGACATAGATTTGCACAAGCAATATCTTGCCTTTGACTTCCCTAAGAAACAATGTCTTACCTATTTTTCCTCTCGAGAACTTGTTCTCAAGAAGAAAACTAGACAGAGTCTCATACCAAGCTCGAGGAGCTTGTTTTAAGCCATATAAAGCTTTATTAAGAAAATAAACATGATTAGGGAATGTAGGATTAACAAAACCTGGGGGTTGCACGACATATACTTCCTCTTTCAAATTTCCATTTAGAAACGCAGATTTCACGTCTATCTGATAGACAGTGAATCCTTTGTGAGAAGCATACGCCAGGAACAATCTGATCGCCTCGAGCCTTGCAATTGGTGCAAAGGTCTGGTCGAAGTCAATCCCCTCCTCCTGTCTGTAACCTTGAGCCACCAGCATAGCCTTATTCTTTATGATGACACCGTGTTCATCCAGTTTATTTCTGAAGATCCACTTGGTTCCGATCACATTCTGTTTCTTTGGTCTGGGAACAAGCATCCAGACGTTGCATCGTTCGAATTGATGCAGTTCATCTTGCACGACCAATATCCAAGCTGCATCTTTGTTCGCTTCGTCGAACTTATTTGGCTCAACCTGTGACAGAAAACTAAGGTGCAAAATCTCGTTAATTGTACCTCTCCGAGTTCTGACACCGTCACGAGGATCTCCTATGATCTGATCTCTGGGATGATCCCTCACGTGTCGGAGCTCTAGGAGTCTGGAATCTGGAGCTCTAACAGCTTCTCAGGCTTCTCCTTCTTCCGGGAGATTCTCTCCATCCTGATCGTCAACTTCTCCAGATGGCATTGAGGTGGAAACCTTGGCGTACTCTGGAGTTGCATCTTTTGTAGTCTCATCGAGACATTGCTGTTCAAGCCTTGCACCTACATCCTCAAGAATGCCACTGGAAGAATTGCTATGAAGCAAGCTTTCTTCATCAAAAACCACATTAATGGACTCCTCTACCACTAGGGTTTTCTTATTGAAGACCCTATATGCCTGACTATGGCTACTATAGCCCATGAAGATGACTTCGAAGCATTTTTCTCCGAATTTAGTATGTGGGTACTTTCCATTTTTGAGTACATAGCATCTGTAGCCAAAAATCCTCAAATAGGACACGGTCGGTTTCCTGCCTTTCAATAGCTCATAAGGCATCTTACGATGATTCTTATTGATCAACGCTTGGTTCTACACATGACAAGCCGTGTTGACAGCATCTGCCCAGAAGTACTCTGGAAGAGAAGCGTCATTCAACATTGTCGTACATGCTTCAATGACCGTTCTATTTCTCCTCTCCACAACTCCATTTTGCTGAGGAGTACGCGGGGAGGAAAACTCATGAAAGATACCCTGTTCTTCACAAAATTCTGTCACAGCACCAGACTCGAATTCTGTTCCGTGATCACTTCTGATTTTGACCACTTAGCAGTTAAGTTCGTTCTAAATCTGCTTGACAAAACTCGTGAAGATGTCAACCGTATCTAACTTTCATTTCAAAAAGAACACCCATGTAAACCGAGAGTGATCATCAACAATCACTAGCGTATACGATTTGCCTCCTAAGCTATGAACTTGCACTGGACCGAACAAGTCCATATGCAGAAGATAGAGACATCTGGAGGAGACTTTGTCTGTAATGCCCTTAAAGGTAGCCCGAGTCTGTTTGCCCTTCTGGCATGCAGGACAAGGGCTATCTTTGATGCACTTAATAGTAGGGGCATCCCTTATTAAGTTCTTAGAAAACAACATATTAATTGTCTTGAAATTAATATGTGCTAATCTCTTGTGCCATTGTTCACAAAGAGATGCACTGCCTTTTACTACTAGGCACACGGGGGGGTAGAAGAATCTAAGCTAAGAAAATCTAAACAAATGATATTTCTGCTCCTAATGCCAGTTAATACCGTCTCCGAAGAGGCACACGATATTATCAAGCACTTATCCTTGCAAAACTTAACGTCATATCCTTTATCTCACAACTGACTTACACTGATCAGGTTATGATTTAACCCTTCAACATAGGCCACGTCGGTGATAGAGATTATACCGTTGGAAATCATACCGTAACCTCTAGTGACTCCTCGATCTCATCCTCCAAACATGACTTTGGGTCCATTTTCGACTGGAGAGTATTCACGCAGCAGGCTTCTTGTCCCAGTCATATGTCGGGAACATCCACTGTCCAAGTACCAGATAGGCGTTTTGGTGGCCTTCTGACATACCTTCAAAACAGAATCAGTTTCCCTTAGGAACCCAATCGAACCCTGGTCCTAGATTCCTTGTCAGCATACTCCCCCTCAGGTTGTTAACCCTACGAGTGGTCGGCCTCGCATTGCTAACATGAGGAGTCTCGTTGAATCTTGGATTAAACTAGCAATCCAATGCAAAGTGACCAACTTTGCCACAGCACTAACAGTCAAATCTGTTGTACCTTTTCCTAGGCTCCTGCTTCACCCTTGGAACGGTGGGTCCAGCCGGGGCCTTGGATCTAGAGGTGGAGGCATCATGATGACAGCAGTCACATGATTTCTTTACCTCCTGTTCCTTCAGTATAACAGGCTTGTCTTTTGGTGCCTGCTTCCTATTATGGCCGCTAGAGAAGTGGCCATAATCCTCCACTTGGATTTCCTCATAAGGTGCCTTGAAGACACTCTCACCGTAGTTGCGGGGGAAGGCCCAACCATCATACCGGCTCTTGGGATTTTCAAGTGAGGGCCGGAAGAAGTGGCCATAGGTTGACTCAAAGTCCTGCTCATTGCAAGGAAAGCCAGGCTTTCTGAATAAAATAGGATCGAGTGGAGCCTTTCCCTTTTCTACAGCAAAGGCCTTCTTAGCAGCCTTATTTTTTCTCTGCTTTCTGTATCTCCTGGATGATTTACTAGGTACACCCACATGCCCTAAGCCAGCCCCCTTAGCCTGAGTAGAGAATTCATCAACCAGAGGAAGAACAGTCTTGGGCATGGAGAAGCTTTTGAAAATCTTCCTTTCTGTCGCAAGCTGTTCTTCCAACTTGTTGATTTCTTCCTGTTTTAGGTCAAGGAGCCTTAGAGACTCTGAGTACTCCGAAGTCAGGCCCAGGTGTTCCTGTCGGAGAGAGATCAAGCTAGTGATCTCTTCTCTTAGAGACACACCCTCAGCCTTAAGGAATTAGACTTCCTTTTTCTGAGCCCTCAACCTCTTGCGGCATTCCTCAAAGGTATTGAGCAGAAGCTTATACTTTTCGAGGAGCTCAGCTTTACGGGCATATGGGCTGTTCTCGAGATCATCATCAGGAGACTCATAGTCAGAGTCAGAGAGGGGGGTACGATCTTTTACCTTCCCAGTAAATGGGGGGTAGTCTCCTTCTGAGTCAGAGCGACCCACTAGCCCGAAGTAGGCTTCCTTATCATCACTAGAGTCTGAGGAATCAGACTCACTCAGCGTCTTTGGCTTTTTGGCAATGTAGCTCCTCTCCTTCTTCTTATCTCTCGAGGACATATGCTCCTCTCCCTTCCCCTTATCTCTCTTGCTTTGGTGGCAGTCAGCAAAAACGTGACCTGGCTTATTGCATCCAAAGCAAATAATGTCATCAGAGCGATGTTTGTTTTATTTGGATTCAAACCTGTCAGAAGAATAATTCTTCTTCTGATTTCTGGAGGAGAAGTCGTCTCTCTTTCTTTGATTCCTCAACTTGAGGAACTTCTTGAACTCCCGAGTGATGAGGGAGAAGTCTTCTTCAGATAGCCTTGAGCCGGAAGAGCATGGCTCAGATTCTTCTTCCTTATTATTTTTCCGAGAGCGGGACGAGGCTGCACCCTCGCCTTTCCTTGAGTGATTGGCTTTCAGGGCCACAGTCTTTTCTCTAGCAGCGGCTTTATCGACTTCCTCTTCAGCTTTTCTGGTGTTCAGCTGAAGCTCATAAGACAGAAGTTTCCCAAACAGAATCTGGGGATCAGTTTCTGCCAGCCTGCCAAATTCTCTGATAGTGCAGATCTTGGTGTCCCATTCCTTAGTAAGGGATCTAAGGAATTTGTCATTAAGTTCACCATCGATGAACACTCTGCCATAGCCCTTCAGGACATTGACGATCATCAAGAAGTTCTCGAAAGTCACTCCGATTTCTTCCTTGGGACCTTGCCTAAAGGCCTCGTACTTCTGGTTCAGAAGGGATCTTTGATCATCCCTTACTTCATCAGTTCCTTCCATCAGGATGATTAGGAAGTGCCATATGTCCTTGGCAGTCCTGCAGTTTCAGAAAATCTGCATCATGGAATCATCGACGGCGCTTCCCAGAATGTTCTGAGCTTTCTTGTCAAGTCTGACAAGCACCACCTCATCCTTATCCATTTCGTAAAGTTTATTGGGCACTTGCTTGGTTGGATCAATGGTGGAGGCCTTAGTGGGGATATAAGGTCCCTCCTCCACTATCATGAAGAGTCGGGGGGTCGACTACTTCCATGTAGTACCTGATTCTTTCCTTCCAGATAAGAAAGTTCAGCTTGGTGCACACTGGGATCTTCCCTGAATACTTGAGTCCTTCTATTTCAGAGATCTTCTTTCTTCTTGACACTAGAGGCAGGATCTTACTCAAGGTGTTAACCTTTTTGATGAGCAACCTCCCTCTAATACCACTTGAAAGTCTTTAGTGTCAACTAATTCCACCTATGGGGGGGATAGGTGAATTGCAGTCTTTTGCAGAATTTAAATAACATGCACAATTAAAAAAACACAGCACAAAAAAAAGTACACAAGCAATTATAGTGGTTCCCCGATTTGGGTACGTCCACTCTCCCCCTTCGACCTATCTCCCACCAAGGGATGACTCGGTCACTTCACCAAACGGATTGAAATCCAATCCTCACACTACGTAAGGCACCCTTCCAACCCAAGGAGTCACTACTCCTCCACCACGGTTTGCATCCAACCCTTACAACTAGGAATCACTATTCCTTTACAACAAAACAAAATTAGAATGTACAAGAAATACAAACTACACGTGTGGAGAACCCAATGTCCCTCTTCGTTCGTTGAAGCGTTCTTGATGAAGACGAAGAGTCCACGACCGGAGCACTCTCTTGGAGAGGATCTTGCCAAGATCGGCGGCGGCAAGAGATTGCGGCGGCGATGCTTTATAGATCCAAACTTCTTGACGAAGCAAGCAAGGTCTACCAACGATCTCAAACGGATCAGTCGTCTCAATCGATTCGGAATGAAGAGCGATCCTCGTTCAACAAATCAAGAGACAATAGATCTCGAAAGAGATGCGTGAGATGCTAGGCTTGCCTCGGTCCTGTCGACAGAAGATCAAAGAGGACCTCTAAGATCTGCAGCGACGACTATCTTGCGAGCGGCGACGGCGACGGGAGGATTTCCACGATCGGCTAGGTCACGCTTGGCGGCTTTGATTTCTCGTGAATGATTACTGTTAAAGTTTCGAAATAAGCATGTATATATACCTTGAGGCCAACCCTAAAGTCCTTTGTGGGACCCATAATGAGAAACCCTAGCCCCAGCCGAAACAGCATAACCCGTCATGGTTCGGTCCAGCGAGCAGATCAAATTTGCCTAAGGCAAATTCGGCGAGAATCATTGATGATTTCCGTCGAAGTCGGCGGGAATCACTTGTGATTCCCGTAGAATTTTCCTTGGCCGATTTCCAGTTGTAAAACTAGTCAACCTGCGGGAATTGGTGGGAATGCAAACGTCATTCTCGACGAATCGGCGAGAATCAGTTAATGATTCCCGTCGATTCTGCCTTAGCAGAATTGTTAAAGGAGGACAGTCAGCCAGATAAAATCGGCGGAAATCGGCGAGTGATTCTCGATGATTTCGGCGAGAATCACTAGTGATTCCCGCCGAATCGGCGATAGTCACTTAGTGATTCCCGTCGATTTTGCCTTAGAAAATTTTCCTCTTCCTTCCCATGAACTTGGTCTCTGACCCATCCTTTCTCCACTTTCGCTTTTGATCTATCTCGACCCTGTACTTGAAAATAAGTACACTCCAATAGAGAGAGCACACATGAGTCAACACACTGATCTGCTCAACGAGGGATTACATTGCGCAGACCCGTGTATCACCCACTGCACCCTGACATTGGTGTGTACTTAGCATGGAATAGCTGCAAGCACAACTTGACAGAAAGTCATCAAATACATCTTCAATTAACCTAAGCTTGTTCAGGGGCTTCTTCAAATCAGGTACATTATGGATACAATACCCAACAGCTCTTCGATGTCGAAGGCAAATAGAGATTCGCCACTCATCGGTATGGGGACGACTTTATGGGTTTTTAGTGAAGCATGAGTTGAATTTAAGAACTAAACAGTTATAAGAGAAAACATAAAAAAGAAATAGGACATTTAGATAAATTGAAGGAAAGCTAATTAATGCAGGAACTCACGCACACTTCAAAACCATAAAGAAATTAAATAAAGCAAGTCCTACTCGAATGAGTAGGGGGAAAATAAATGCAAGTATAAGTCCTACTCAAAACTGAGTAGGCAGTAAATTAAAGCAATGCGCCATTTAACTCTTAACGGGTAGGCGGAAATAAATGCATAAATAAAAAGAAACTAAGTTACAAAAAATTAAAATTACAAGTCCCACTGAAATGAGTGGGCGGAAAATTAAAGCAGAGCGTCGTTTAACTCTTAACGAGTAGGCGGAAATAAATGCACACACGCACACACTCTACATAATTGAGAAAGCGATAAACAAAGCATGAAAAGTTATCACCTACACTCTCACACTCTACATAAATGAATAAAGCAGTAAAATAGCGAGTCCCGACTCTAATGAGTGGGCGAGAGAATGAAAGCAATAAAATTATCACATACACGCACGCACTCTACATAATTAAGAAAGCGATAAACAAAGCAATAAAAGTTATCACCTATACTCACGCACTCTACGTGATTGAAGAAAGCATTAAAGAAAGCATGAAAAGTTAATCTCATAGACTCACACACACTATGTAAAAACAAGAAAAACAAAGTTACCTAAAAATTAAAACTACAACTTTTCTACCATTAAAACTTGCCAAAACAAATAAAAAGATGAAATAAAAATTAAAGAAGCAAAAGTTTTTGAAAACAAAGTTGAAATCAAAGTTGTTGAAAAATTAAAACGTTTACATTTTCATCCATAGGATTTCATAAAAGTGATGAAAAAGTGAAAAGAAAAATTAAAGGAACAAAAAAGGTTTTACAATCCTAAAACAAAGCTAAGTAAAAAAAACACAAAACACTTTAAAACATCTTTTACGATTTCATAGGAATGAAAATATAAGCTTTTAAAAGGTTTTCAATACAACTTTGATTTCTTTAAAAGAAGACTTAAACTAAATTTTATCATTATAACGACTCATTTTTTAAATAAAACCCTAGAATAAAACCAAACATTACAACATATTGCATGAAAAATTAAAACAAGTTACACTCATACACACACACACACTTTCATAAAGATGAACAAAGATGAACATTACAACTACTTAAAAGCATAAAAACTACAAGTTATACTAATTTATTAAGAGGTAGACTAAGTAAAACAAGAGGATAAAAAGGAGAAAGAAAGTGAGCCACCCAAATCTATTTTCATTCCATGTAGAGAGATAAAGAAAAAACAACATTTTTATTTCCATAATTTAAGCTATTACAAACTATTACAAAGCTAATGAAAAAGCTAAAACAAACATAAGAAGGGAGGGGGAGAAAATTCTCCTTACATTGGATTGGAAACACCAAGGGCAGCCCACAAGAAGACACACTAAAATTGGCTCAAAAAAGTGAACCCTTGGGCATTACAGAAAATTTTTATTTATAGGCAAAATTTCGGGTGTGACACGCCCTGGTCACGGGCGTGTTAGGGGGAATATCACAGCTGACGTGTTTGACTTGGTGACTTCGGCGAGCTGGCGCTATTTTGGAAGGTTCGGGAAGGTGATACGTGGCGGTAATGGGCGTGTCGGGGGGGCGTGATTTGGACAGCTGGCAGTTTGACGCCGACAGCGTTGAGTGTGAAAAATCTTTGAGTGTCGACATCGACATAGGCGTGACGGGGCATGGACACGGGCGTGATATGATGGCGTTGAGTGTCAACTGGCCGAAGGCATTGAGTGCCTGATACGGGCGTGTCAAGTCAATGACACGGGCGCGCCAAGTCAAATTTTGACTTTTTTCTGAATTTTTCTGGAAAATAAAAATAACTAAGTTAGAAATAAAATTTACAAAATATGAACAATTTATTGAACAAAACAAACAAACAAAATATCATAATAACAATACTATAAAAGTAAGTACAATTACAACTTATCAAATACCCCCATACTTAAGCTTTTGCTATTCTATAGCAAAAGTTTGAGGTGAACTTATAAGGAATAATAAAAAACCCTAAGTTCTGCTACCTCTAAATTAATTATCAGAGAGATCTAAATAAATATATGGGGTATAAGAGTTAAGTCCTAAAATTATGTAGATGATTTAAACAGGGCAAAAATTTTGGCTAAAAGACTTCTTAATGTAATCAAATAGAAAGCAATAATTTTTTTGGTTAGATTAACAAAAATAGTTTGGATTTATATGAACTCTAGCTTATAGGAGTTTTACCGGAAATAATGCAATTTACGAATTATGCTCTCAAAAAGATTTTTGAATTAATTCTAGAGTCATGAAATTGGCTAAGGGGGTTGATGTTGGTTTATGAAAATGCTTGGATTTTCAGGCGAGGTAATATTTTCTAAAACCTCCAATTTTTTTATTTTGATATGGATGTTATAGGAAAACGAAATCTTATTTTCCTTAACATGATTTTTTTTCTTCATAATAAGAATTAACCCAATGTATATGTGTAGGAGTAATGAATTTTATCCTCTTACTCCATAACATATAATCTTTTAATTTATTGGGTGCCTATGTTTACGAAACGAAATCTTATTCCCATTGACATAGGATCTTTTTTTGGGGGGGAAAAATTTTTATCATACCAAGTAGGTTATGATAAGTAAGGGGAGAAAAGAGAACTAGATTTTTAATTAAAAAAATTTTGAGAGCAACATTTATAAATTGTACGCTCCAATTTTTCAGAAAGCTAAAAGTAAACATAATTGAATTCTATAGTCGTTATTTTCTAACATGGTACACGTGCTCCTATCTATCAAAAATTAAAAGCAGTGCCTGAAGCGAGTCCCTAATTTTTAACAAAGTATAATAAATTTTTTAAAACTTAACCCCGGCTATTTAGATTTTTCAATCTATAATTAGCAAACGAATAGTGAACAAAGAATTGATCAAATTCGCATATAAATAAACTCAAAACAAAAGTTTTGGATAGAAAGAAACTTAAGAATGATATATTTTATTTATTTGTTTCATAAATTATATATATTTTTTTTGAATTTTCGAAGTTATTATCTTTTTTTTGTTTTTTTGTATTTATTTCTTTAATATATATATACTAAAGAAAAAAAATGCGAAAATAAATTTTTTTGGATTTTTAAGTTTTGTTTATAGTCGCGTAGCTTGACTATATTGGCGGGTTTATAAGTCGAGGAGGGATATGGTTTTGCTATACTCGATCATTGGGTCGCCCGCTATGTAAGTCTTTAATCGATGACCGTTTACTTTAAACGAGACTTTTTCCGGGTGGGAGACGAGTACGGTCCCATATGGAAAAACTTCTTCAACTAAGAAGGGACCGGACCAACGAGATTTGAGTTTGCCAGGAAAAAGTTTAAGACGAGAATTGTATAGAAGGACTAGATCGCCCAGAGAAAAAATTTTGGGGGCTTTGATTTTTCGATCGTGATATAACTTAGAACGCTCCATATAGAATTTAATGCTCTCGTAAGCGTTCGCACGACATTCATAGAGCTCTTTTAGTTGCAGTTTTCTATTCTAAGCGGCTAAGTTAGCGTCGAGGTTTAAGAGTTTTTATGCCCAAAGTGCACGGTGCTCTAGTTCTACGGGTAAATGACACGCTTTGTCATAGACTAATCGAAACCGAGTACAACCGATAGCGGTTTTGTACGCCGTACGATACGCCCATAATGCGTCGTCAAGCTTAACGGACCAATCTTTCCTATTAGGTGAAACAGTTTTTTCTAATATGCGTTTTATTTCTCGATTTACTACCTCAACTTGGCCACTTGTTTGCGGGTGGTACGGGGTGGCAAGTTTGTGCGTGACTCCGTATTTAGCTAACGTCTTAGCCATTAGAGCGTTACAGAAATGTGTTCCCCTGTCACTAACAATAGCGCGAGGTGTGCCGAAGCGAGAAAATAATTTTTTGAGAAATGTAACGATGACTCGCGTATCGTTAGTGGGGAGAGCTTGCGCTTCCGCCCATCTTGATACATAGTCGACTGCCACTAAAATATACGTATTTTTATGAGAAGGAGGTAGGGGGCCTACAAAATCAATGCCCCACAAATCGAAGACTTCGCATTCTAAAAACATGTTTTGGGGAATCTCGTCTCGACGTCAGATGTTACCCGACCGTCGACAGCTATCGCATGCGCGCACAAAATTGTGCGCATCTTTGAAGAGAGTGGGCCAAAAGTAGCCCGCCTCTAGCGCCTTCTGTAACGCCCCCGATTTTCCTGCGTTTATTTTAATCTCGTTGGCGTTACGATGACGCGTTTCTGTGGCTTGTGCCATGTGTGGAGTATGGTTTAGCTCCTTAGAACTCAGTGCCCCGTTTTATAGCCTGTTGGCAAGATCTCCCTAGCAAGCCGAGTCGTTTGGGGTGACCCGGTGTGGCCTCTCGGGGGGATGTTTATGTTTGGCTTTGTTTGGGTATAACTCGAGTTTTGTTCGTCGAAAGTTAATTTCGACTTCGTCGTTGAGTTTGTAGCGTGGATATTTAGCTACGGTGCGAATTTCGTCAGATTCCGAGGTGATTCGGTTTTCGTGTCGTTTGGTGTGTTAATAGTATTGTGATCAATTAATTAGATCGATTTGGCTGTCCTGTAGCCTTTTGGTTTTGACCGTTTATTAAATTCTGCGGGAGAATTTATTAAGGCAGTTATTGCCTCGCCTTGGTGGCAGCCATATTTTTGGCTCATACCTATTTTGGTATTTACTTAATGAAATTAAGTAATTAGGCATTTTAGGGTTCGGTTATGGATGAACCGGTGTTTAGCTTTTCGTATAAAAGCTCTGTTTAAGAAGTGACGGCCCACTTCTTCTTCTTTTCCTGAGAGAGAAACGTCGGCTTGTTCTCGGAAGAGCAGAGGAGAAAACCGCCCGTCCTGTACCTCCTTCGGTCAGCGATTACGGGCTTGTTCGTGAACGAAAGTCGATTCCGAAAATGGCGTTGGCTTGCTCTCTCCGAGATCTTCGTTTCGATGGTGCTGTGGCTATTTGTTCCATGTGAAGAGGAGGAGAGACATCCAAGCTTCGCTGAAAGTTGAGGCAAGTGGTATTCTTTCCCTTGCCAAGCTTCTTTTTGATTATTTTTGCTGAAATTGAAATCCCTGTTAGCCCAGGTTAGAGGCCTTGTTGTTCTCATATTTATTGCTATCTATAGGAATTAGTTCTTCCTATTGACCCCCCCTACTTGTGCTGATGGAACCCAACTTTGCCGGCGTAATGCCGTTTATCTTTGTTCAGATTTGCTCTGGTTTGGGTGTAGCCGAGAGGGAGTGTTAGGAGGGGAGGGGGTGATTTCTTTTCCCGAATTTGCTAAGTGTATTTTTCGAGTAGTGTCGTTAGATACTGGAGTAGTGATTTTAGTTACTCGAGTTGTTACTTTGAGATACTCGAGTAGAAGGCGTTAACTCGAGTATTAGCCTTGATTTACTCGAGTAGTAGGTAACTACTCGAGTAGGGGATCTGAGTTACTCGAGTAGTGGTTTCGAGATACTCGAGTAGGTGCTTTGACTTACTCGAGTAGAAGGTAACTACTCGAGTAGGGGTTTTGGTTTACTCGAGTAGTAGGTAACTACTCGAGTAGGGGGTTGACTTACTCGAGTAGTAGGTTGACTTACTCGAGTAGTAGGCAACTACTCGAGTAGAGGACTTGAGTTACTCGAGTAGTGGACTCGAGATACTCGAGTAGGTGGTTTGGTTTACTCAAGTAGTAGGCATCTACTCGAGTGCAGGTTTGTAGATACGCGAGTAGTGGCTTTAGCATACTCGAGTAGTAGGCAACTACTCGAGTAGCGGGTTGGGGTACTCGAGTAGTTGGTAACTACTCAAATGCTGGTTGTGTTCGTATACTCGAGTAGTAGGCGACTACTCGAGTAGAGGGATGAGGTACTCGAGTAGTAGGCGACTACTCGAGTAGAGGGATGAGGTACTCGAGTAGTAGGCGACTACTCGAGTAGAGGGTTGAGGTACTCGAGTAGTAGGCGACTACTCGAGTAGAGGGATGAGGTACACGAGTAGTTGGTAACTACTCGAGTACTGGAAATTCCCTGCCTTCTTTTTGTCTTAGAATCATTTGACTATCGTCGATCTCTGAATGGAGATTGTCGATCTCGGTTTCTGCCTTAGGCCGTTCGACTATCGTCGACCTCCGGTCGACAATCATCGAGCTCCGTTTTACCTTAGTGGGATTGTGGTTAGAGTTTGGTTTTGGCTTTAAGTGAGGCTAGCTCACTCAATGCCAAGGTTTAGGTAGGCACTGAGTGGGTCTCACTCAGCGCCTTGTCGTGTTGATTCTTTTCAACACTCTTCCTTTACCTTGTTTTTCATTCCCGAGTGGTTTTCTTGTTTTATTTCTGGTATTTCCTTGTCGGCCGTTTTCTTTACCTTCTCAAAGGCCGAATTGTGGGTCGTGGTTAGTAGTGGTAGTTTATAACTCTTCAGGGGGGTGGAGTTGTGTGACATAGCCAAGGCCACTCTTGTTTTCGTGCTACAGGTACGGGCTGGGCATGTGTGGGTGGAGGGTCCCTTGTGCTTTCGTGTGTAGACCCTCGAGCTTGCTGACTTGGACATGGTGGATTGGGGGACTGCGTTTGCCTTCGATCCGGTTCCTCGTTGTTTCTTTTTGCTACTACCACCTCCCACAGTTTAGGGTGTTAGAAGTTTCTTCCTTGGTAGTTTGCAGCACTTTTGGCTCTTGGTAGCCTAGTAGGCCCGGCAGGATGTTGTTCCTGAGTTGGGTTGTTGCTGTTTCCTTTGCTCGTTGTGCTTTTCTTGTTGTCCTGTTTTGGACAGTTGCGACTCTTTCTACTGCATGATTTTCAGTTACTTCTTCCTTTTGGTTGACTCCTGCATGCAGATGTTTTTACCTTGTTGCTTGCTGAGGTATTCTGTTTTCTTTTGGAATGCCTCAGGTTCTGAGTTGTAGCCGGTCTGGTGGCTAGCTGAGGCAGTGGGGTTGCTGGTGGACTCCTGGACTTTGGAGTTCCGTTTACCTTGTTAGTGAGATAGTTTTCTGTACCTTCTTGCAGACATACATATGTGTCAGTGGGTTCGAGTCAGGTTGTTGGCGCCCACTGGTAGTTTTTCTTACCCTTGTACTAGATATATTACTTATGCTGCTACCATTTTCTGGAGATAGTCTACTTGCTTTGAGAAGGATTTATGCTAGGTTGCTAGTTACTTTTAAACTATAAATATTATTATAAATGAAGCTCATGATCAACATGTTTTATAAGCTTAATCACTATTTTCCAAATCACGTATGAAAACCGTTTTCTTATATATTATATAAATTAAATGTAGTGTCTTGCATAGCATGAGTGGTTCTCTTGGGACCCTTATGCGCTCTTTAGGGTGTAAAACCTAATTAACGTATTTTTCTTTCCGCAACGTATAAATATAGTTTTTTTTTTGTGGACTAGGTGATCCACTGAGCCGAGGGATACGGTCTCTAAAATATAACTGATTTTCTATTCATAAAACACAGGATTTTCTTGCATAAAGTTTGTAGTTGGTTTTGCCTGAGCGTCAGCGGTTATCCCCTGCTTGACGTGGTATCATGACGTGTATTTTCTCATACTCTGATAATTCTTATATTTGGAGAAAATGCGGGTTGTGACAGTTGGTATCAGAGGGAGGTTGCTTGACAAGTTAGTTGAGCAACCTTCCTTTGTTTGCTTTAGTAGTTCAGCATCATGTCATTCACACATCGATATGTCATCAGCACGTCTTGGCAAAAGCACGAACACTACACTCATGGCATAACATGAAGTATACGAGGCATATTATGTAGTATGGGATGCATAATATGTGTTCGTATATGGATCCACCATAGGGGCTACATGTGAGGGTTATATAGTATGGGATGCATAACCTCACCACATGACTGCGTCTAGCACGTTTCTTTTTCGTTGCATGGGAATGTTATGTAGTATGGGATGCATAACATTTTCATGTGTACGCCGCTCATAACATGCATTAGGGCCTTTTTAGAATGCATAGCACAAACATGCATATCATATCATTACATAAGCACAACGTGCCAAGCTAAAGATTTGCAGGATGACATATGTACACACATAAGTTTTCAAAACAAAATAAAGTCATGCATTCCCGATCTAGGCACAGGAGTTAGTAAGGTGGTGGTTAACCATCCTAGGTTAGGGCATGTCATCAAATTTTTGTTAAAAAGATAAACTCTCAGAGCAAGTTTAGCAGCTTTAAGTCTATATCTATATATGTATGGTCTGTGCTTGTGTTTGGGTTCTAGTTGTTGTTAGGGGATCTGATTTGGGGTGGTTTTGATTATAGGATGGCTAGGCGACCTGCGACTCGATCGACTCCCCTGTCTGAAGGTGAGTCGTCTGGGGCTCAGTGTAATGCGGTAATCGAGAGTCTGCGTCAGAGTAGCGAAGCTATGGGCAGACAGTTGGAGGAGGTGCAAGCCCAGATTCAGTCTTTGGTGGCAGTTGTGGCAGGACAGGCTCAGGGTGCGCAAGTTCCTGCTGGGGGGTTAGCTGTTCCTCCTCCCCCTGCGCTCGTGAGACCTCCAGTGGTGGTGCCAGCGGAGATGGCCTTCATCTCGCAATTTCAGAGACTGAGCCCTCCCACTTATGATGGGAAGGCAGATTTCATGGTTATAGATGATTGGCTGATCTCCATGGAGATGTTTTCGTATTCAAGGATCGCAGGTGACCAAAGGGTGATGCTAGCCACCTATCAGCTTAAAGGATTGGCTAAGAGTTGGTGGCTGAGAGAGAAGGAGAGCTTAGTAACTGGATGCTCTTGGGAAGTGTTTAAGGAGATGTTGTTAAGGAAGTTCTTGCCTTCGGTCGAGCGTGACCGCCTCATGAATGACTTTCTTTATCTGAAGCAAAGGCAACTCACGGTGGGTGAGTATGAAATAGAATTTAGTAAGTTGAGCCGTTTTTCCCCTGCTCTGGTCAGCGTTGAGGCTGATCGAGTTAAGAGATTTCTCGGTGGTTTGAGGAGTGAAGTGCAGCAGTTGACCAGTGCTTATGGGTCAGTGACTTATGCTGGAGTTGTAGAGGCTGCTCTTAAGGTTGAGGCTATTGAAACGGCAATGAGCAGAGGCCAGCAGATGAGAAAGGACAAGAGAAAGTCTGTGGAGGGGAAGAAGGCCCTGGTACCCGATGCTGTTCCGGGAAAGAGGAGCCGAGTAGTGTGCAGTTTCTGTGGCCGGGCAGGCCATCCTGTCGAGAAATGTTTTAAGAGGTCAGCAGCTCAGAAGAAGGAGCAGGTTCATGCGATCTAGGGTGCTCCTAGGAGAGATGTCTCCTGTTCAGTTTGCAAGCCATCCGGGCATGATGTGGCCCAGTGTTGGACCAAGGACAGAGTCTGCTTTCAGTGTGGGCAGAAGGGTCACATCAAGTCGCGGTGTCCTCAGGTTCAGTCAGTTCTTCCTGCAGTTCCATTGCAGGCTTTACCTCCACCTCCGCGTGTGGACAAGGGAAAAGGGAAGCTGAACGTGATTTCTTCTGAGGAGGCTCAGACTTCGACCCAGGTTATTTCAGGTTAGTTGATTGCTGTTTTTCTAGCCTGGTAGTTTTATTTGCTAGAGTGTTGCGGTATTGCTATGGTAGTTCCTTAGTTTGTGTGTTCCTATAGGGAAGTTTAAGGTGAAGAACCGCTGGGCGCGTGTTCTGTTTGACTCCGGCGCTACCCACTCGTTCGTGGCTAGAGCCTTTGTAGAGCGTCATCGATTGACTCTAGATTGTGTTCGGGATTCCTTCTGTGTCAAGTTTCCTTCTGTGTCAAATTTCCTTCTAGTGAATCTGTGTTGTCAGATTTGGGCATTTTGGATTGCCCGGTTTTGTTGGGGGACTTTCTTGCGAAGACGGACCTGAAAATGATTGATCTGGAGGACTTCGATGTCATTTTGGGCATGGACTGGCTCTCTCGGTATGATGCGGTCATTCAGTGCAAAGGAAAGCGCTTGGATTTCATCAGGGACGACGGTCAGCCCGGCAGCGTGTATGCTGCTCTATGTCCGGATTTTCCTGTCATCTCTGCGGTATGTGCTCAGAGATTGTTTCATTCTAATTGTTGTGTTTGTTTAGTCTCGGCAGTTGGAGCCGCTGTTGGCGTGCCACGCTTGGAAGAGATTCCTATTGTTCGTGGTTTCGCCGATGTTTTTCCTGATGATCTTCCTGGTCTTCCTCCTGATCGGGATGTTGAGTTTGTGATCGATTTAGAGCCGAGTACACGTCCTATTGCTAAGGCGCCGTACCGGATGGCCCCTCGTGAGTTAGAGGAGTTGCGAGTTCAGTTGGATGAGCTTTTAGCTAAGGGGTTTATTAGGCAGAGTTCGTCGCCTTGGGGTGCTCCTGTTTTGTTTGTGAAGAAGAAAGATGGGTCGATGCGGCTATGCATCGACTATAGAGAGTTGAACAAGGTCACTATCAAGATCAGGTACCCTCTGCCGAGGATCGATGATTTGTTTGACCAGTTGCGTGGTAGCACGGTGTTCTCCAAGATCGATCTTCATTCTGGTTATCATCAGCTTAGGATCCGTGAGGCAGATATTCCGCGGACTGCATTTAGGTCGAGACATGGACACTTTGAGTTTCTGGTAATGTCGTTTGGTCTGACCAACGCACCTTCAGCCTTCATGGATATGATGAACCGGGTGTTCAAGGATTTTCTCGATAAGTTCGTTGTTGTCTTCATTGATGACGTGTTAGTTTATTCACGCAGTGCTGAGGAGCATGAGCAGCATTTGCGTTTGGTCCTATCGTAGTTGAGGAGCCACAAGTTATTCGCCAAATTGAGCAAGTGCGAGTTTTGGTTGCCTCAAGTTTCTTTTCTAGGCCACGTGGTGAACAAGGAGGGGATCTCGGTCGATCCAGAAAAGATTGCAGCAGTGATGGATTGGAGTAGACCGAGTTCGCCTAAAGAGATCAGGAGTTTCTTAGGGTTGGATGGTTATTACAGAAGATTTATGGAGGGTTTCTCTTCCCTAGCCGCACCTTTGACCAAGCTAACTCAGAAGAATGTGGCTTTTGTTTGGAGTGAGAAGTGTGAAGAAGCTTTTCTAGAGCTAAAGGAGAGATTGTGCACTGCTCCCGTTCTGACCCTGCCTACCGAGGGAGTAGATTATGATGTTTATGTGGATGCTTCGCTCGTAGGTCTGGGATGCGTATTAATGCAAGATGGAAAGGTAATTGCCTATGGGTCAAGGCAACTGAAGACTCATGAGAAGAATTATCCCACGCATGACCTCGAGTTTGCAGCGGTTGTTTATGCTTTGAAGTTATGGAGGCACCTACTTTATGGGGCTCAATGCAAGAACTTCACTGAACATAAGAGCCTAAAGTACGTGTTCACGCAGAAGGAGTTGAATCTGCGTCAGCGGCGGTGGCTGGAGTATGTGGCTGATTATGATGTAGAAATCCAGTATCATCCGGGCAAGGCCAACGTGGTGGCCGACGCCCTGAGCCGAAAGACAGGAAAGATCTTTAACCTCACCACCGATCGTTTAGTGGAGGAGTTCCTCCTTATGGATATTTCAGTGGGATGCTGTAGTTTGCAGAGTGCCTTGTCAGTGGCGGAGCCGTCCTGGATTTCTTTGACTAGGCTGCACCAGAAGGACGATCCTGATCTTATGCACCTTTTCACCAGGACTGAGAAGGGAGAGTTGCCCGATTTTGCTATCGATGATGCGGGTACTTTGAAGTACCGCGGCAGGTTTTGCGTTCCCGCTGTCGGGGATATTAGGAGGATGATTTGCAGTGAGGCTCATGGTTCCAGCGTTTGCTACCATCCAGGATCTACGAAGATGTACCGTGACTTAAGGCAAATTGCTTGGTGGTATGGCATGAAGGGAGATATAGCCCGATTTGTTGCTAAGTGTCACACTTGCAAACGTGTGAAGGCCGATCATGGAAGGCCTGGTGGTAAGTTGACTCCGCTAGAGATCCCGACTTGGAAGTGGGAGAGTATATCTATGGATTTCATTACGGGTTTACCAAATTCCCCGAGAGGATTTGATTCGGTTTGGGTTGTAGTAGATAGATTGACGAAGTGCGCTCACTTCGTACCTTATAAGATTGATTACCCGATGAAGAAGATAGCGGAGTTATACATGAATGAAGTCATCCGACTCCACGGTGTGCCGCTTTGCATCATTTCTGATCGAGACTCCCGGTTCACTTCTCGTTTTTGGCAGAGTCTGCAGGAGGGTTTGGGTACGGATCTGAGGTATTCTACTGCCTACCACCCGCAGACCAATGGGCAGACGGAGAGGGTGAACCAAATTGTTGAGGATATGATCTGGTGCTATATTTTAGACCACGGTGGAGCGTGGGATGAGCGGTTACGACTCATGGAATTTGCCTACAACAACAGTTATCAGGAAAGTTTGCGGATGGCTCCGTTCGAAGACTTGTATGGGAGGCGCTGTAGGACTCCGTTGTTTTGGGCTGAGGCTGGTGAGAGGCCTTTGTTGGGTCCCGATGCGCTTGAGGAAATGGAAGTCGCAGTGAAGCTTATTCGGAAGAAGCTTCGTATAGCCCAGGAAAGATATGAAAAGAACGCCAACCGGCGTAGATCTGCTTTTGAGTTTTCCGTCGGGGACCTTGTATTCCTCAAAGTTTCCCCGATGGTAGGTGTTAAGAGATTTGGTAAGAATCGGAAGTTAGACCAAAGTTATGTGGGCCCGTTTGAGATTTTGGAACGGGTTGGCGTGTCAGCATATAGATTGGATTTACCAGCGAACTTCCCAGGTGTGCATAATGTTTTTCATGTTAGCCAATTGTGGAAGTGTGTGCGCAGCAGTGGGCAGCTCTTGGATGTTGTGCCCCAGTTGGAGCCCAACCTCTCTTTTGTTGAGGTGTCGATTCGTATTTTGGATACTCAGGAGCGTGTGCTGCGAAAGAAGTCCATACCGATGGTTAAGGTTCTATGGAAGAATCAGGATTTGGAAAGCGCGACTTGGGAGTTAGAGTCGGCTATGAGGAGGGCTTACCCTCACCTGTTTCGTTGATTTGATCGGTATGTTATCCTTCTTGTAACTCCTATTAGTTGTTTCTCCTTCTTTAGTAGGAGTGTTGTGCGTAAAGTTTCGGGACGAAACTTTCTTTTAGGGGGAGTGACTGTAACGCCCCCGATTTTCCTGCGTTTATTTTAATCTCGTTGGCGTTACGATGACGCGTTTTTGTGGCTTGTGCCATGTGTTGAGTATGGTTTAGCTCCTTAGAACTCAGTGCCCCGTTTTGTAGCCTGTTGGCAAGATCTCCCTAGCAAGCCGAGTCGTTTTGGGTGACCCGGTGTGGCCTCTCGGGGGGATGTTTGTGTTTGGATTTGTTTGGGTATAACTCAAGTTCTATTCGTCGAAAGTTAATTTCGACTTCGTCGTTGAGTTCGTAGCGTGGATATTTAGCTACGGTGCGAATTTTGTCGGATTCCGAGGTGATTCGGTTTTCGTGTCGTTTGGTGTGTTAATAGTATTGTGATCAATTAATTAGATCGATTTGGCTGTCCTGTAGCCTTTTGGTTTTGACCGTTTATTAAATTCTGCGGGAGAATTTATTAAGGCAGTTATTGCCTCGCCTTGGTGGCAGCCATATTTTTGGCTTATACCTATTTTGGTATTTACTTAATGAAATTAAGTAATTAGGCGTTTTAGGGTTCGGTTATGGATGAACCGGTGTTTAGCTTTTCGTATAAAAGCTCTGTTTAAGAAGTGACGGCCCACTTCTTCTTCTTTTCCTGAGAGAGAAACCGTCAGCTTGTTCTCGGAAGAGCAGAGGAGAAAACCGCCAGTCCTGTACCTCCTTCGGTCAGCGATTCCGGGCTTGTTTGTGAACGAAAGTCGATTCCGAAAACGGCGTTGGCTTGCTCTCTCCGAGATCTTTGTTTCGACGGTGCTACGGCTGTTTGTTCCGTGTGAAGAGGAGGAGAGCCATCCAAGCTTTGCTGAAAGTTGAGGCAAGTGGTATTCTTGCCTTTGCCAAGCTTCTTTTTGATTATTTTTGCTGAAATTGAAATCCCTGTTAGCCCAGGTTAGAGGCCTTGTTGTTCTCATATTTATTGCTATCAATAGGAATTAGTTCTTCCTATTGACCCCCCCTACTTGTGCTGATGGAAACCAACTTTGCCGGCGTAATGCCGTTTATCTTTGTTCAGATTTGCTCTAGTTTGGGTGTAGCCGAGAGGGAGTGTTAGGAGGGGAGGGGGTGATTTCTTTTCCCGAATTTGCTAAGTGTATTACTCGAGTAGTGTCGTTAGATACTCGAGTAGTGATTTTAGTTACTCGAGTTGTTGCTTTGAGATACTCGAGTAGAAGGCATTAACTCGAGTATTAGCCTTGATTTACTCGAGTAGTAGGTAACTACTCGAGTAGGGGATCTGAGTTACTCGAGTAGTGGTTTCGAGATACTCGAGTAGGTGCTTTGACTTACTCGAGTAGAAGGTAACTACTCGAGTAGGGGTTTTGGTTTACTCGAGTAGTAGGTAACTACTCGAGTAGGGGGTTGACTTACTCGAGTAGTAGGCAACTACTCGAGTAGAGGACTTGAGTTACTCGAGTAGTGGACTCGAGATACTCGAGTAGGTGGTTTGGTTTACTCGAGTAGTACGCATCTACTCGAGTGCAGGTTTGTAGATACGCGAGTAGTGGCTTTAGCATACTCGAGTAGTAGGCAACTACTCGAGTAGCGGGTTGGGGTACTCGAGTAGTTGGTAACTACTCGAATGCTGGTTGTGTTTGTATACTCGAGTAGTAGGCGACTACTCGAGTAGAGGGATGAGGTACTCGAGTAGTAGGCGACTACTCGAGTAGAGGGTTGAGGTACTCGAGTAGTAGGCGACTACTCGAGTAGAGGGATGAGGTACACGAGTAGTTGGTAACTACTCGAGTACTGGAAATTCCCTGCCTTCTTTTTGTCTTAGAATCATTCGACTATCGTCGATCTCTGAATGGAGATCGTTGATCTCGGTTTCTGCCTTAGGCCGTTCGACTATCATCGACCTCCGGTCGACAATCGTCGAGCTCCGTTTTACCTTAGTGGGATTGTGGTTAGAGTTTGGTTTTGGCTTTAAGTGAGGCTAGCTCACTCAACGCTAAGGTTTAGGTAGGCACTGAGTGGGTCTCACTCAGCGCCTTGTCGTGTTGATTCTTTTCAACACTCTTCCTTTACCTTGTTTTTCGTTCTCGAGTGGTTTTCTTGTTTTATTTCTGGTATTTCCTTGTCGGCCGTTTTCTTTACCTTTTTAAAGGCCGAATCGTGGGTCGTGGTTAGTAGTGGTGGTTTATAGCTCTTTAGGGGGTGGAGTTGTGTGACATAGACAAGGCCACTCTTGTTTTCGTGCTCCAGGTACGGGATGGGCATGTGTGGGTGGAGGGTCCCTTGTGCTTTCACGTGTAGACCCTCGAGCTTGCTGACTTGGACATGGTGGATTGGGGGACTGCGTTTGCCTTCGATCCGGTTCCTCGTTGTTTGTTTTTGCTACTACCACCTCCCACAGTTTAGGGTGTTAGAAGTTTCTTCCTTGGTAGTTTGCAGCACTTTTGGCTCTTGGTAGCCTAGTAGGCCCGGCAGGATGTTGTTCCTGAGTTGGGTTGTTGTTGTTTCCTTTGCTCGTTGTGCTTTTCTTGTTGTCCTGTTTTGGACAATTGTGACTCTTTCTACTGCATGTTTTTCAGTTACTTCTTCCTTTTGGTTTACTCCTGCATGTAGATGTTTTTACCTTATTGCTTGCTGAGGTATTCTGTTTTCTTTTGGAATGCCTCAAGTTCTGAGTTGTAGCCGGTCTGGTGGCTAGCTGAGGCAGTGGTGTTGCTGGTGGACTCCCGGACTTTGGAGTTCCGTTTAACTTGTTAGTGAGATAGTTTTCTGTACCTTCTTACAGACATACATATGTACCAGTGGGTTTGTGTCAGGTTGTTGGCGCCCACTGGTAGTTTTTCTTACCCTTGTACTAGATATATTACTTATGCTGCTACCATTTTCTGGAGATAGTCTACTTGCTTTGAGAAGGATTTATGCTAGGTTGCTAGTTACTTTTAAACTATAAATATTATTATAAATGAAGCTCCTGATCAGCATGTTTTATAAGCTTAATCACTATTTTCCAAATCACGTATGAAAACCGTTTTCTTATATATTATATAAATTAAATGTAGTGTCTTGCATAGCATGAGTGGTTCTCTTGGGACCCTTATGCGCTCTTTAGGGTGTAAAACCTAATTAAAGTATTTTTCTTTCCGCAGCGTATAAATATAGTTTTTCTTTTGTGCACTAGGTGATCCACTGAGCCGAGGGATACGGTCTCTAAAATATAACTGATTTTCTATTCATAAAACACAGGATTTTCTTGCATAAAGTTTGTAGTTGGTTTTTCCTGAGCGTCAGCGATTATCCCCTGCTTGACGTGGCATCATGATGCGTGTTTTCTCATACTCTGATAATTCTTATATTTGGAGAAAATGCGGGTTGTGACACCTTCCTAGCCATCCGGTTGGCTTGATAGTCCCCCCCCCCAGCTGGACCCTCATAGCAGTGCCTCAATATTTGCGTGCACTCCACACTCGCGACGCATCTTCGGATCGCTTGGTCCGCGCAGATACAGAAAAGAAATGGGTCCTCCCAAAAGAAATTTTTCATGTCGGAAAAGAATTTCTTCTTTTGATGACTTGAAAATTCTTTTGGAATTACCCGCGCGACTAAGTAGTTCGCAAAATCTGCGAACCAAGGCGAATATGACGAAGAAGAACGAAGGGCAAGAAGGCATTCCTCGGGGAATCTGTCATTTATTTCAGATTCGATGAGAGCTTCCGCACCCGGATTTTCTAAACGGTAGAGGTGGTCTGCCGCTAGATTTTCTGCGCCCTTCTTATCCCGGATCTCCAAGTCAAATTCTTGAAGGAGGAGAATCCATCGAAGAAGGCGGGGTTTCGCGTCGGTTTTGGCTAGTAAATACTTAAGGGCGGAGTGATCGGTAAAAACGATAACTTTAGATAGCGTTAAATACGAGCGAAACTTATCGAAAGCGAAAACGATGGCTAAGAGTTCCTTTTCTGTCGTCGTGTAATTCACTTGTGCGGAAGTGAGCGTCTTGCTAACATAATAAATAGGATGAAAATGTTTTTCTACGCGTTGGCCAAGAACGGTGCCTAAGGCAATATCACTAGCGTCGCACATGATTTCGAACGGAAGGGACCAATTAGGGGCCATAAGAATTCGAGAATTGATAAGTTTTTGTTTTATTAAATTAAAGGCAGACTCGCAATCGCTACTAAAGACAAAAGGTGATTCCTTTTCCAAGAGGTGAGTAAGCGGCTTTGTTATTTTTGAAAAATCTTGAATGAAGCGCCTGTAAAAGCCCACGTGGCCTAAGAAAATCCTAATAGATTTTATGTTAGTCGGCTGAGGAAGCTTTTCTATGATTTCTACTTTGGCCTTATCAACCTCTATCCGCTTAATCAAAATCTTATGGCCAAGGACCAAACCTCCTCGAACCATAAAGTTGCACTTCTCCCAATTTAAAACAAGATGTGTGTCCTCGCATCGCTAAAGGACACGATCGAGATTACGAAGACAATCCGGGAATGAGCATCCGAATACAGAAAAGTCATCCATAAATACTTCCATAATATCTTCTACTAGCTCGCCAAAGATTGCTAGCATACATCTTTGGAATGTAGCTGGCGCATTGCAGAGGCCAAATGGCTTTCTTCGGTATGCGAAGGTGCCAAACGGGCAAGTAAAAGTTGTTTTCTCTTGGTCTTCGGGGGAAATGGGGATTTGGAAAAACCCCGATAAACTGTCGAGAAAACAATAAAATGGATGACCGGAAAGACGCTCGAGAATCTGGTCAAGGAACGGTAGTGTGAAATGGTTCTTGCGGGTGGCATCATTAAGTTTGCGATAATCGATGCACACACGCCAACCCATAATAGTACGAGTTGGGACGAGCTCATTATGCTTATTCGCCACTACGGTAAGACCGCCCTTCTTGGGCACGACATGAATGGGACTAACTCGTGCACTATCAGAAATGGGATAAATAATCCCCACATCTAATAATTTAATTATCTCAGTTTTCACGACGTCTTTCATGTTTGGGTTAAGACGTCGCTGCGGCTGAATGGTTTTGCGGCAATTATCGTTTAAGAAAATTTTATGAGTGCAGAAAGAAGGGTTAATCCCCTTAAGGTCAGAAATTTGTCATGCAATTGTGTGGCGATGTTTAAGCAAAACCTCCAATAAATCGGAGGTCTCCGAATCTCTTAAATGCGAAGAAATGATTACCGGGAGTGTATCATTTTTCCCCAAATAGGCATATTTGTGGGATTCGGGTAATGGTTTGAGATCTAGGGCAGGTGGTTCTTCTAGCGCGGTTTTAGTGCTAATGTATTTTGAACCAATTGGTTAAAAAGGAATGTCCGTAGACTCGTCCTCATCGCAGTAAAAATTTTCAAGAGAAAAAATATCTTCGTTTAAAAACTCGGACTCGAAAACCGAAGAAGAACAATCTCCATAAAAAGAATCGAAAGTATAGCAGAAATCATCGCTTGACGACGAGTCTTCCATTGAGGGGTTAATAGGAAAGTCACTTGGTCGTCTCCTACCCGAAGGAGAAGATGACCGTTACTTACATCGATTAGCGCACGTGAGGTTGCGAGGAAAGGGCGACCGAGTATTATTGGTACCTCGGCGTCTTCCTCGATGTCTAAGATGACGAAGTCCACCGGGAAGGTGAACTTGTCTACTCGGACAAGGACATCCTCAACTACCCCAATGGGGAACCTAACCGAGCGATCCTCTAGTTCGATGCGCATATTGGTAGGAGCAGGAGTACCCAAACCTAAACGCAAGAAGAGCGAGAACGACATCAAATTAATGCTCGCGCCTAAGTCTGCCAAAGCGTATTTTACTAATATATTGCCAAAAAGGCACGGGATGGAAAACTGTCCCGGGTCATTTTGTTTTGAGGGTACCTTATTAGTAAGAGCCGCCGAGCAGATAGCGTTAAGAGAAATATGCGAAATATCTTCAAGTTTTCGTTTGTTAGAAAGAAGCTCTTTTAAAAATTTTGCATACTTAGGCATTTGCGATATGGCCTCGCAAAAAGGAACATTAATATGAATTTGTTTAAGTAATAAAATAAATTTTTCATATTGCGCGTTCACTCGCTCATTATCTAATTTATGCGGGTAGGGCAACGCCTTGTTTAAAATAGTTTTGTCGACTAAAATTGGTAAGGGCTGCGTAATCGAAGAAGAGGGAAGAGGGGTCGGAGGTGAAATATGTACCTGAGGATCGATCCGTTTTGGATCAACCACCTCCTTACCGCTACGGAGGGTTATAGCGTTGGCATTCTCTCTTGGATTGGGGTCTGTATTCCCTGGCAGTGCCCCCAGAGCGCGTTCCGACATAAGTCGCGCCAGCTGTCCAACCTGTATTTCTAAATTTTTAAGCGATCCGGTGATGTTCCGGATATTGGACGCGTTGGACGCGACATATCGATTAAAAATTTCCTCCACCGGAAGAGGCTTCGGAGGAGGGGATGGAAAAGAGAGCGCAAAAGGAGGAGGAGGAGGGCGCTGCGCGTTATTCGGGTTACTGCATGAGAAATTCGGGTGGTTCCTCCAACCCGGTTTATAGTGGCTACTATAAGGGTTGTTTTGAAAGGAGGGACGCACCGGATTCCCCATGTAGTCCGCAAATTCGTCGACCACGTAGGCATTTGGGGGGAGAAAACAAGACGGAGTTTAGGAGGCAGCAGACATCTCCGCCACCTGCTTAGTTAGCATTTCGACTTGAAGGGATAGCTGAGTAGTGGAATCCACTTCATAAAGGCTCTCCTGCTTATGGCGTGCCCGCGGGACATTCCATTGATAGACATTCATAGCCATTTCTTCGAAAAGAGCCTGGGCGGCCTCGGGGGTCTTATTATTCAGAGTGCCCCCGGCAGCCGCGTCAATCATCTGACGCGTCTGACTGTTCAGTCCATTATAAAAAATCTGTACCTGCAACCACATTGGCAGCGCGTGGTGCGGGCACTAGCGGAGAAATTCCTTAAAACGCTCCCAAGTCTCATAAAGAGACTCAGGGTCGTTTTGCATAAAGGAGGATATGTCCGCCCGCAATCTAGCAGTTTTTGCGGGCGAAAAATATTTAGTAAGGAATTTCTCTGCCAACTCCGCCCAGGTCGTGATGGATCCCCGCGGGAGGGAGACCAACCACTCCATAGCCTTGGACTTAAGAGAGAAGGGAAAGAGGCGCAAATGAATGGCGTCATCAGTGATGCCATTTTTCTTAAAAGTATTGTAAATCTCTAAAACATTAGACAAGTGCTTATTTGGGTCCTCATTCGGCTGTCTGTCGAACTGCACGACATTTTGGTCATTTGTATAACACTTAACTCAATTTCAAAAATTATTGTTCGCCACAGTAGGTCGAACAATACTTGACCCCGTATCATCCAAGTTAGGTCGAGTGTAGTAAGACATCATACGCTCGGCCGCTTGGGCATTATTTGGGTCGGCCATAGAAGAGAAAAAGGGTTCTCCGGTGGATTCTGTGGGGTCTAAAAATGGAATTCGACGTAGAGATCGGATACGCGCAAGAGAGCGGTAGATCTCAGGGTCGAATTCAAGATTTTCAGAACTCGAAGGTTGTCCACGGGTCATGCACCCTAGAAAAAAAAACAACGAAGGGGGAAGGATATTTTTTTTTAGTTATAAAATTTTTTTATTTGAAAATAAAGTAAAATTAATAGAGTCCTGGATTCAATATAAAAACCGTGCTCCCCGGCAACGGCGCCAAAAACTTGATGGCCGCTGAACAGAGACTGACTGTGCGTGGTTCGAAATGGTCAGATTCCGCGGGCTGAGTTAGAAGATCGAGTTTTCTAACGAGAGGAGGCAAGTGCACCTATCGCGTAGTACTCGGTATTTGGGAGAATACCGAGGTCGTATTATTCTCGGGGGCGCGTTGATTATATATACTCTTCCAGGAAGACTATTATCTTACTATCAGTAAGGTGGGATTTTAAGTTAAATTAAAACGGAAAGAAAAAGAGCAGTTTTTTTACTAAGTTTGTTCGATGACGGGTTAACGCTCGACATCGAATCGGATTAAGACTAAAATAATTCTTAACAATTATTGAACTTTGTTTTTAAATTAATAAAAGGCACTTGGCCGTTGAGGTTCCATAAATATGAGCGCACTTATCTCTAGGAATATTTCTCACCTGAACATTAAGACTATTCGACCGATCGTTAGGCCGACGAAAGATTCCTCTTAATGCCCGCTTTACGCTAAGAACCCCGCTATTGGGTGGGGAACCCAATCCGGCAGAACTACGCTTCTCCTCTTTCGAGGGGGCGTACGCAGTTCTCTTTACCCAAGGGGGATCGGTCCATACGTGCAGCCTCTCGGCGTTGCGTATGTATAACGGAAATAGAGCCCACACATCGATTATGTGGTCATATGCATCGTTAATCGGGGTAAACCTTAAGTCCTTAAATTAAAATAAAAATAAAGTTCTTTAATTATTTCAAATCATTTTATATGTCCCAATGCTCTTCGATGTTGAAGGCTAATAGAGATTAGCCACACATCGGTATGAGGACGGCTTTATGGGTTTTTAGTGAAGCGTGAGTTGAATTTAAGAACTAAACAGTTATAAGAGAAAACATAAAAAAGAAACAGGACATTTAGATAAATTGAAGAAAAGCTAGTTGATGCAGGCACTCACGCAGACTTCAAAACCATAAAGAAATTAAATAAAGCAAGTCCTACTCGAATTAGTAGGGGGGAAATAAATGCAAGTACAAGTCCTACTAAAAACTGAGTAGGCGGTAAATTAAAGCAATGCGCCATTTAACTCTTAACGAGTAGGCGGAAATAAATGCATAAATAAAAAGAAACTAAGTTACAAAAAATGAAAATTATAAGTCCCACTCAAATGAGTGGGCGGAATATTAAAGCAGAGCGTCGTTTAACACTTAACGAGTAGGCGGAAATAAATGCACACACGCACAAACTCTACATAATTGAGAAAGCGATAAACAAAGCATGAAAAGTTATCACATACACTCACACACTCTACATAAATGAATAAAGCAGTAAAATAGCGATTCCCGGCACAAATGAGTTGGCGGGAGAATGAAAGCAATAAAATTATCACATACACGCACGCACTCTACATATTTGAGAAAGCGATAAACAAAGCAATAAAAGTTATTACCTACACTCACACACTCTACGTGATTGAAGGAAGCATTAAAGAAAGCATGAAAAGTTAATCTCATAGACTCACACACACTAAGAAAAAACAAGAAAAAAAAGTTACCTAAAAATTAAAACTACAACTTTTCTACCATTAAAAATTGCCAAAAACAAATAAAAAGATGAAATAAAAATTAAAGAAGCAAAAGTTTTTGAAAACAAAGTTGAAATCAAAGTTGTTGAAAAATTAAAACGTTTACCTTTTCATCCATAAGATTTCATAAAAGTGATGAAAAAGTGAAAAGAAAAATTAAAGGAACAAAAAAGGTTTTACAATCCTAAAACATAGCCAAGTAAAAAAAACACAAAACACTTTAAAACCTCTTTTACGATTTCATAGGAATGAAAATATAAGCTTTTAAAAGGTTTTCAATACAACTTTGATTTCTTTAAAAGAAGACTTAAACTAAATTTTGCCATTATAACGGCTCATTTTTTTAGATAAAACCCTAAAATAAAACCTAACATTTCAACATATTGCATGAAAAATTAAAACACGTTACACTCATACACACACACACACACTTTCATAAAGATGAACAAAGATGAACATTACAACCACTTAAAAGCATGAAAAACTACAAGTTACACTAATTTATGAAGAGGTAGACTAAGTAAAACAAGAGGATAAAAAGGAGAAAGAAAGTGAGCCACCCAAATCTATTTTCATTCCATGTAGAGAGATAAAGAAAAAACAACATTTTTATTTCAATAATTTAAGCTATTACAAACTATTACAAAGCTAATGAAAAAGCTAAAACAAACATAAGAAGGGAGGGGGGAGAAAATTCTCCTTACATTGGATTGGAAACACCAAGGGCAGCCCACAAGAAGACACACTAAAATTGGCTCAAAAAAGTGAACCCTTGGGCATTACAGAAAATTTTTATTTATAGCCAAAATTTCGGGTGTGACACGCCCTAGTCACAGGCATGTCAGCGGGCGTATCACAGCTGACGTGTTTTACTTGGTGACTTCGGCGAGCTGGTGCCGTTCTGGAAGGTTCGGGAAGGTGACACGTGGTGGTCACGGGCGTGACGAGCATGTCACGGGCGTGTCGGGGGGGCATGATTTGGACAGCTGGCAGTCTGATGCCGGCAGCGTTTAGTGTGGAAAATTGTTGACTATTGACATCGACACGGGCGTGACGGGGCTTGGACACGGACGTGACATGATGGCGTTGAGTGTCGACTGGCCGAAGGCATTGAGTGCCTGACACGGGCGTGTCAAGTCAATGACATGGGCGTGTCAAGTCAAATTTTGACTTTTTTCTGATTTTTCTGGAAAATAAAAAATAACTAAGTTAGAAATAAAATTTACAAAATATGAATAATTTATTGAACAAAACATACAAAAAAAGCAAAAATAAAGTAAAATATCATAATAATAATACTATAAAAGTAGGTACAATTAGAACTTATCAGTACCATAAGCCAAGATTCGATGTACCTTTAAGGTATCTCAAGATTCGCTTTACAGTAGCATAGTGAGATTCCTTACAGTTCACTTGGAATCTAGCACAAACACATGTAGAGAACATTATGTCTGGTCTACTGGCAGTAAGGTAGAGCAAGGATCCAACTTTGCTTCTGTACTTGGTTTCATCAAAAGGTTTCCCTTTCTCATCCTTGTCCAAAGTCATAGCTAAGGCCATTGGAGTCCTCATAGAGGTTGCACTCTCCATTCTGAATTTCTTAATAGACTCCTTGGTGAACTTCGTCTGTGAGATGAAAATTCCATCTTCAGATTGTTTCACCTGAAGTCCTAAGAAATACTTCAGCTCTCCCATACAACTCCTTTCAAACTTTCCTTGCATAAGTTTAGAAAACTTTTTGCAGAGGTTGTCATCTGTAGAACCAAAAATAATGTCGTCGACATAGATTTGCACTAGCAAAATCTTGCCTTTAATTTCCCAAAGAAATAATGTCTTATCTATATTTCCCCTTGTGAACTTGTTCTCAAGGAGAAAGGTAGATAGCATTTCGTACCAAGGTCATGGAGCTTGTTTCAAACCGTACAACGCTTTCGATAAAAAATAAACATAGTCATGAAAGTTAGGATCAACAAAACCTGGGGGCTGTTCCACGTACACTTCTTCCTTTATGTCACAATTAAGTAAGGAGGATTTCACGTCCATTTGATAGACAGTGAAGCCCTTCAGTGCAGCATAAGCCAGGAACAGTCTGATGGCCTCCAGCCTTGCCACTGGAGTGTATGTTTGGTCGAAGTCGATTTCTTCTTCTTGACGATATCCTTTGGCGATGAGTCTTGCCTTATTCTTTATGATTGTCCCATCCTCGTCCAATTTGTTCCTGTAGACCCACTTCGTCCCGATGACATTCTTACCTTTGGGTATTGGAACTAGCTTCCAAACTTTGCAGCGCTTGAACTGGTTCAGTTCTTCTTCCATGGCTAAGATCCATGATGCGTCTGAGTTTGCTTCCTCAAACTTATTTGGTTCAACCTGTGAGAGAAAACTTAAATATAAATTCTCGTTAGTTGTACCTCGACGAGTTTTGACACCATCCCGGGATCTCCTATGATCTGGTCCAATGGATGATCCTTCAGATGTCTGAGATCTAGGTTCCTAGCATCTGGTACTTCTTCAGCAAATGGAGTGACTTCATCAACTTGGATGGTTTCTTCATCTTGATCGTCTACCTCTCAAATGGGGGTTGGAGTATTGATCTTGATGAACTTTTCTTTTTCACCATCAGTCGGTTCATCCAAGCTGATTTATTTCAGCCTTGTACCTGTATCTTAGACAAGCACACTAGACGATTTGCTTTGCAGCAAGCTCGTCTCATCAAATACAACATGTATGAATTCCTCTACAACCAGAGTTTTTCTATTGAAAATCTAGTATGCCTTACTATGGCTACTATAACCTACAAAAATACCTTCAAAACTTTTCTCACTAAACTTGGTAGTGTGATACTTACCATTATTAAGCACGAAGCATTTACAGCCAAAAATTCTAAAATATGAAATAGTTGGTTTCCTGCCTTTTAGAAGTTCGTAAGGTGTCTTATCATGATTCTTATTGATGAGTGCTCGATTTTGCACGTGACATGTAGTATTGACGACTTCAGCCCAGAAACACTCTGGTAGTGAAGCATCACTCAACATAGTTCTGGAGGCCTCTATGAGTGTTCTATTCCTTCTCTCAGCTACTCCATTTTGCTGTGGAGTGCGAGGAGAGGAAAACTCATGAAAGATACCTAGGATTTCACAGAATTCTGTCATGGCCCCATATTTGAATTTTGTTCCATTGTCACTTCTGATTTTGACTACGGAATAGTTTTATTCGTTCTGGATTTGCCTGACAAAATTATTAAAGATGTTGAAGGTATCTGACTTGTGTTTCAGAAAGAAAACCCACGCAAAGCGCGAGTAGTCATCAACAATAACCAATGTATATTCCTTACCTCCTAAGATTCTAATTTGCAGAGGATCGAACAAGTCCATATGAAGTAGATGGAGACATCTACTTGAATTTTTGTCAATATTGCTTTAAAGGTAGCCCTTGTTTGCTTGCCTTTTATGTAAGCATGATAAGGTCTATTTTTGACGTACTTGACATTCGGGGTATCACGTACTAAGTTCTGGGAGAATAATTTATTAATAGTTTTAAAATTAATATGTGCTAATCTCTTGTGCCATTGGTCACCAAGAGACGCACTATCTTTTGCTAAAAAGCACACTGGTGTAGAAGAATCCATATAATTGAAATTTAAACAAAATATATTCCTTCTTCGAATGCCAGATAGAATCGTTTCCATATTGTCAACAGATTTTATCAGACACTTGTCATCGTGGAATTTAACTATGTATCCTTTGTCGCATAGTTGGCTTATTCTTATAAGATTGTGTTCCAATCCCTCAACATAAGCTACATCCGAAAAGGATACACTACCGTTAGTGATCATACTGTAGCCTTTAGTTATCCCACGGTCTGAACCTCCAAAGATGACCTTTGGTCTGTTCAACACTGTAGAATAATTTTGAAGTAGGCTTCTTATCCCGATCATGTATCGAGAGCATCCACTGTCAAAATACTAGATAGGAGATTTGATGGCCTTTGGACATCCATGCAATCATAATCAGTTTGTCTTAGGAACCCAAACTTGTTTGGGTCCTTGGTCTCGTGTTAGAACACTCCCCCTACGAGGATTAGCATCATGAGTGGTCATTCTCATGTTGCCAACTTGAGGAGTTGCAAAATTTCTTGGATTAAACCAACAATCGATGGCAATATGACCAATTCTGCCACAACACCAATAGTCGAACCTGTTGTATCTTTGTCTTAGGAACACCTGCTTGACCTTCTAGGATACTGGCCCAGCAGGGGTAGCATTCTTGGAGGAAGAAGCTTCATGATGATGGCAATCACATGATTTCTTCTCCATCACAGGCTTTTCTACAATGGTTTTTTACTTTTGGTGCTTTCTTGAAGTTATGACCATGATCATAAGGGCCATAGTCCTGAAGAAGGACTTCTTTATAAGGTGCCTTAAAGATACTCTCACCAAAGTTTCTGGGGCGAGTCCATCCTTGGTAATGAGACTTTGCTCTACATAAGTAGGCCTTGTCAAGTGGTCGTAGGATGAGTCAAGATCAAACTCATTTGTTGGAAATATGACTTTCTTAAAGACAGTCTGATCTTGAGGGGCTTTCCCCTTTGCTTTTTCCAAGGCCTTCTTGGCGGCCTTATTCCTTCTCTGAGCCTTATTCCTCCTAGAAGATTTACTAGGAGCTTCTACATGGCCTAGCCAAGCATCCTTGGCTTGAGCAGAGAACTCAGCATCAAGAGGAAGAACTACCTTTGGCTTAGATAAACCTTCAACAAGTTTCTTTTCGACTTTTAGTAAGTTTTCCAACCCCTTGATTTCATACTTCAGATCAAGGTGCTTGATAGCCTTGTTGAACTCGTCAATAACAGTATCTAAGTCTTCTCTGAGTGAGTACATCTTAACGACTTCCTCTCTCAGAGAGCTTTTTATGTCCTTTAGAGACTTAATCTTTTTTTTTCCTTAGTTTTCACGACCTTTCGACATTTGTCATAAGCCATGATCAACTCCTTATGCTGGGCCATGAGTTCAGACTCATCGTCAGAGGAGCTGTCCTCATGATCATGCTCAGAAACTTCAGATTCTAAAAGAGGGGTGTGAGATTTTACCTCCCCAGTGAACTGGGGCTCTTAATCATCATATAATTGAGTCATAAGTCCAAAGTTGGCTTCCTCTTCTTCACTTGACTCAGATGAGTCAGAGTCACTAAGAGTCTTTCCCTTCTTGGCTATCAGGCTCTTCCTTGTCCTCTTCTTGTTGCAGGAGGACTTCTTTTCTTCTCTCATGCCACCCTCCTTCTTCTTGTGGGGGCAGTAAGCTATGACGTGACCTGGCTTGTTACAACAGTAGCAAACTATATCAGTCAAAATATGTTTGTTCTATTTAGAACCATACATGTCGTTGCTGCTTGAGCCTTTTCTGGGTCGATCACCGTCCTGTCGTGATCTTCTGTGAGAGGGATCCTTGCCCTTCCATTGCTTTTTCTTGTTCAAGAATTTCTTGAACTGCCATGAGAGTAAGGAGAACTCTCCTTCAGATAGATCAGATCTCGAGGTACTTGGCTCTAAGTTTTCTTCTTCACTAACTTCATGTGCTGGGACTGGAGAGGTAGCCTTTGACTTCATGGAGGTGTCTGCCTTTAAAGCAATAGACTTCTCTTTGGATGCAGACCTGCTCTTCTCTTCTTCAGCTTTTCTCGTGTTGAGTTGAAGCTCATACGACATCAGCTTCCCGAAGAGATTCGGAGGATCTGTCTCAGCTAGCTTTCCAAATTCCCTGATTGCACGGACCTTGTTGTCCCATTCCTTGGTTAAGGATCTTAGGAACTTGTCATTCAGTTCTCCGTTGGTGAAGACTCGGCCATATAGTATGAGGCCATAAACTATCTTGAAAAAGTTCTCAAAAGTATCTTCAACGGTATCTTTGTACCCTTGTTAGAAGGCTTCATATTTATGATTCAACAGGGATCTTCTGTCATTCCTTACTTCTTTTGTACCTTCCATCAAGGTGACGAGGGACTGCCACATCTCCTTAGCAGACTGGCAGTGGATCAGGTTTTGCAGTATAGAGTCATCGACTGCACTTGCAATTATATTTTTGGCTTTCTTGTCCAAGGAGACAAGTGCAATCTCGTCTTTGTCTAGATCCATCAAATTCTTTGGGACTTTCTTTGTTGGATATATAGTTGAGACAGTCATAGGAATGTGGGGACATTCTTCAATAATCATGAAGATCCGGGGATCCACAGCTTCCATGAAAAATTTAATTCTCTCTTTCCACATGGGAAAATTGTTCTTTGTGCACAGGGGAAGCTTGGCAAAATCTTTAGCCTTGTCCATTGCCGCAAAATTCTCAAGAGACAACTTAGAGAGGAAATTGATCAAGGTGTTAACCTTTTAACGACCAACCTCCCTCTGATACCAATTGAAAGTGTTAAGTTGTCTACCTAAATCACCTAGAGGGGGGTGAATAGGTGAATTGTGCGTCTATTTGCGGAATAAAAATTTTAACGAACTTGCACAAAAAAATCAAGCAATCACAGACGACAAGAAGATTTATAGTGGTTCCCCAACCTTGGGTACGTCCACTTTCCCTCACCGATCTAGTAAATCACTAGACTCAGCTACTCCACTATCTCGGATTGAAAACCAATCCTATGTCTCGGAACCAAGTTCCTACAATCTTGATCCAAAGGGATCTAAACTCGGAAGATGAAAACTTCCTACAACTCGGAGAACAACGCTCCTGCACTCGGAGAATAATCTCCTACAAAATTACAAAGAGATATGAAATACAAACAAAGATTTGTCTCAGATCTGGAAAAATTTGACTCTAGGTCTTCTTCTGAACTTGGCGGCTTTTTCAGAATTTGTTGAAGAAGAACCTATGTAGATATGATCTGAAAAACTTAGGACCAACTCGATCAAGGAGAAGATGAAGATTCCTTGAACAGCATGTCTAACTTGATCGAAAAAAGTCGAGTCGATCTTCTTCTGAGCGGCAGCGGTGGCTTCTGTAAGTTTGTTCTTGGAGAGAGACGGCCGATTCAGAATAATAAAGAGTATGGATTCTGCTTAGGGTTAGTCTTGATGAAAAGACATTATATAGGATTTCCCTAACGGTTATAATTAACATTAATTACGACACGCGGACCAATCACGTCAAGTCATTTGAAAATCCCGTCGATTTGGACGTAAATTTTCTGAAAAATAAACTGCAGTTCTCGAGAGGTATGACTGAGTTCTCGAGAACAAGACTGATTTCTCGATAGCTACGCTTTCTGGACTTAATATAGTACTCGAGAGATAGGCGTTGTGTCAAATCAAGAACTAAATTTCGCTTCTCGAGAACTAAAATAACATTACTCGAGAGCTCAAACTTATACTCGAAAACTAAGCTGACTTCTCGAGAACTAAAAGCTAAGTTCTCGAGAACTATAATCAGCTTCTCGAGAGATGGACTTAGAAGATTTTTCGCGGCTGTCTTTGACTACTCGAGAAGTATAGGCTGTGACTTCTCGAGAACTTAGACTATGTTTCTCGAGAACTATACTGATGTTTGTCGAGAACTAGTCTAGGCTTTTCGAGAACTGGGTGAACTTCTCGAAAACTGCTAACTGTACTTCTCGAGAACTATAATGGACTTCTCGAGAAGTGGACTTAGAGAAATTTTAGAACTTAGAAACTTTTTCTCTTCAAGAATCCAATCTTCATACCAAGGTTCAAGTTCTTGAATATGAAGTGTATCCCAATAGAGAGGCTGCACATGAGTCAACACCTTGGATCACACAGCGAGGGATTACACTGTATGGTCCTATGTTCATGACCCACTGTAGACTGACATTGGTCTACACTTAGAAATGATGGTCTGCAAACACACAACTAAACAATGATATCAAATACAACTTAATCCATCTTAGTTTAAGGCTGACTTCATGCAAATCTGGGTTATTGTGGATGCAATACCCAACATAACGATTTATTAAATAAAAACTATAATAAAATAACTATAAATATTGACTTATCAAAATGTAACCACTACCATTCTCTAAGTGGAAATGGGAAGACATCTCTACGAATCCAATAATAGGTCTTTAAGAACCTAGTCAGGAAATGACGTAATTTGGGTAATCATAGATTGACAAACCAAGTCAACCCCATTTTTTGCCAATAAGAGTTGGTGAGTCAATTTCAAGGTTAACTCAGAGATACATCGACTAAATTGTAAACTTGCATAGTGAACGGGTGAATAGTTGTGACCTATTCCTCTTAAAATTCTCTAGGGAGGGGGTGATTAGAGATTTAAAAATATTTACTTACAAACTATTTACTAATTGTAAATAATCTCATATTCGCATCCACAATCACAGCCATAATAAAGTAAGAAAATGTAAAAGTAAAGCGTGTAGAACATCAAATAAAGACATCATAGAAAATTGGCAAATACGGAAGACGCAAAGCTATATTGAATCCCAAAAATTTGTGTACATTCACTCTTCTACCACCTTAGTAGGAATACACTATTCTAGTGTCTTGGTCTTTTGGTAAGGAGACTCATCAAAACCAACAACTGAGTGTTTTGTTAAGGAAACTCTCAGAACTAAGTATTATCTTCTTATAAGGAGATCTTGAACCAAGCACTTAGTCTTTCGATAAGGAGTCTCTCATAACCAATAATGAATCCTTTGAAGAGGGATTAATACAACTTTATACTCAGTTATAATGTGAGAAAATTTTGAGAATAATGTAATGGATCCTTTTGAAGAATGAATCCTTGCTAGAAGAATGTGCAAGGATTATAAGACCTTTTGATCCAATGTATTTCAGATTGTTTTCTCAACATTTCTTATTCTTATTGCAGTAGTAGGGAGAGGGGAAGGAGAGGGAGAAGTCTCTACAGTTTTCCAATATGAACTCTATGTTTTGTATAATGTATTCTGTATAGTTTATTCTCTCTTTTTCTCTTTCTAAATTTTTGGTATATTAAACACTTGGAGAATTTTGAAATTCTTCTATCAGGAAAATTATATTTAGAAGGTATAAGATAATATTCTTTTATATTTATCTTTATGAATCATTTTGACCTCTTCAAAGTATTCCATTTATATATTCATAATTTCTGTATAGAATTCTTCCCTTAATCATTCTTCTAACACCTCAAAGGATTTAAAAGAAATTCATAATAATCATCTTCAAATAACTCTGGAAATATCTTCTGAATTTTCTATTCTTTACTGGATTCAACACTGCATAAAATTCTACAAGAAGGTGCATTGAGATTTTCTTTTAAAATGTATTTTGTAAACTTGGCCAAACACTCAATGATATGTTGATATCATATTGACACATGCGCCATCTTCTACTTTGGAGAGATGTCAACTTAACTTTTGAGGTTATGCTGACTTCTGGTTGAAGGTACATTGACTTCTAGATTGTCACAACCCGTATTTTCTACGAATTTAGGAATTATCAGAGTATGAGAAAACACACGTCATGATGCCACGTCAAACAGGGGATAACTGCTGACGCTCAGGCAAAACCATCCACAAACTTAATGAAAGAAAATCATGAGATTAATGATTAGAAAAATTAGTTATATTTTAGAGGCCGTATCCCTCGGCTCGGTGGATCACCTAGTCCACAATTAAAAACTATACTTTACGCTGCGGAAGATACTTTATTCAAGATTGACATCCTAAGAGGGTGCATAAGAGTCCCATGAGGACCACTTACACTATGCAAGACTCTACATATAATTTATATTATATATAAGAAATCGATCTTTATACGCCGTTTGGAAAATAGTGATTTAATTTTATAAAAACATGCTGATCATGAGCTGTACTTATAGTAATAGTTGTAGTTTAAAAATAACTAGCAACCTAGCATAAATCCTCCCCAGAGCAAGTAGACTATCTCCAGAAAATGGTAGCAGCAAAAGTAATATATCTAGTGCAAAGGTAAAAACTACCAGTGGGCGCCAACAACCTGACACAAACCCACTGGCACATATGTATGTCTGTAAGAAAAGCACAGAAAACTACCTCACAAACAAAGCAACAGGATCTCCAATGTCCAAGAGACCACCAACAACACCACCGCAACCTAGCCACCAAACTGGCTACAGCTCAGAACCTGAGGCATTCCAAAAGAAAACAGAATACCTCAGCAAGCAAAACAAAAAGAAACTGCATGAAAGTGTCCACCAGGGAATAAATGAAAGAGGAAAACACAAAGCAGAAAAAAGTCACAACTGCCCAAGGCAAGATAGAAAGAAATGCACCAGGTGCGAGGAAACAGCATCAACCCTGCCCAGAAACTACTTCCTGCAGAGCCTACTAGGCTACCAAGAGCTCAAAGTGTTGTAATCTACCAAGGAAGAAATACCTAATACCCTAAGTTGTGGGAGATGGTAGTAGCAAAACAAACAACATGGATCTGGGTTGGAGGCAAACTCAGTTCCCCAACAACCATTTCCAAGTCAACAAGCTCAAGGGTCTACATGTAAAAGCATTAGGGACCTTCCACCCCCTTGACCAGCCCGTACCTGGTGAAAGATAGAAGAAAAGGGTGGCCACGGCTAATTTACACAACACCTCCCCCATGAAGAGCTTCAAACCACCACTACTAACCACGACCCACGATTCGGCCATTTGGAAAGAAAAACACGGCCGACAAGGACTCAACACGACTTTGCACTGGGTCCTCTCGACACCGCATTGAGTGAGCTTCACTCATTCAACGTGCCACGCAAAACGAAGCTATCACAACAACTACTCTTACGTTACTACCTTAACACAACACAAAACACTCATGCCCGCATAACCCGCGCAACGAAGCCAACTAAATGCAGGAGCAGAAGAAAAATATATACAGAGTGCACGATCAGTGGAGCACGACCAGTGGTCGTGCACACTCATTGGCTGATGATCGTGCGAAGTGAACCTGGAAAACCTGACAGAAAACTTAGCATCTGCGCACGATCAGTGGCGCACGACCGGTGGTCGTGCGGACTGCTTGCCAGTGCTCGTGCGATAACCGAGACAGAACTTAGGAAAATAAATAAGTGGACGCGCACGAACATAGGCACACGACCAGTGGTCGTGCGCCCTAACGGTTGATGATCGTGCGCGGTTATCCTGTACCATTTGGGATTTCCCGAACGACACCGGAACGCGCACACGACCCACGCAACTGCAGTAGCAGCAGGAAACCACAAACGACGCGCACAACTACCATACAAACTATGCCTTAACATTCGAGACGGAAAAATAGGAGATAAAAACGATAGAAGCAAGTAGGGTCTATGAAAAATGAAAACAATTTGGCAAGGGCAAGAACACCACTTGCCTCGATTTCTAGCGAAGCTTGGTCGGCTTTCCCTCCTCTTCACGCTGCACTAGAAGGGGCAGCACCAAAAGAACACCTAACAAGCAAACCCGAACTTTAATGGCGGAAACCTAAAACCAAAAAATTCCAATCCTCCTAAAACTCCACGAAAATCGAATTTCTTATCGTAGGAATGAAGGTCTTGACGAGAGCAATTCGAATCCACTCTCGGAATCGAATTCCGTCCACAAACGCTCCGGGAATCGGCGGTGGAAGGCAAGGCTCGGCGGTTTCTCCGTTCTCTCGTACAGGGGCGGCGGTTCTGATTTGGAGAAGATGATGCGGGCTTTTATTTCTAACCTAATACTTAACCTATATATATATATATATATTAATATATAATAATATAATTTATTAAAGAATTACATAAAGCACCAAAACGACGCAAAAACCGAACTACCTCGGAATTTGATGAAATTCGCACCGTAGCTAAATACCCACGCTACGAACACAACGGCGAAGTCGAAATTAATTTTCGACGAACAGAACTCGAGTTATACCCACCCGAAGCCAAAATACAAACATCCCTCGAGAGGCCACACCGGGTCACCCAAAATGACTCGGCTTGCTAGGGAGATCTTGCCCATAGGCTACAAAATTGGGCACTCAGTTCTAAGGAGCTAAACCACACTCCACAAATGGCACAAGCCACGAAAACGCATCACCGTAACGCCAAACGAGAATAAAATAAGCCGCAGAAAAATCGGGGGCATTACAGTCACTCCCCCTAAAAGAAAGTTTCGTCCCGAAACTTTACGCACAACACTTCTACTATAGAAGGAAAAAGAAACAAACAAGAGTTACTAGAAGGGAAACATACCAATACAATCAGGGAAACAGGTGAGGTTAAGCCCTCCTCATGTCCGACTCTAGCTCCCAAGTCGCGCTCTCCAAATCCTGATTCTTCCATAGAACTTTCACCATCGGAATGGACTTCTTTCGCAGCACTCGCTCCTGAGTATCCAAAATACGGACCGGCACTTCAACAAAAGAAAGGTTGGGCTCCAACTGGGGCACAACGTCAAAGACCTGCCCACTACTGCGCACACACTTCCGCAATTGGCTCACATGAAAACATTATGAACACCTGAGAAGTTTGCTGGCAAATCCAATCTATACGCTGATACGCCAATCCGCTCCAAAATCTTAAACGGGCCCACATACCTTGGGTCCAATTTCCGATTCTTACCAAATCTCTTTACTCCCACCATCTGGGAAACCTTAAGAAATACAAGGTCCCCTACGGAAAACTCCAAGGCAGATCTACGCCGATTGGCGTTCTTCTCGTACCTCTCCTAAGCTATACGAAGCTTCTCCCGAATAAGCTTCACTGCGACTTCCATATCCTCAAGAGCATCTGGACCCAACAAAGGTCTCTCACCAGCCTCAGCCCAAAACAACGGAGTTCTTCAGCGCCTCCCATACAAGGCTTCGAACGGAGCCATCTGCATACTTTCCTGATAACTGTTATTGTATGCAAATTCCATAAGTCGCAGCCGTTCATCCCACGCTCCACCGTGGTCTAAAATGTAGCATTGGATCATATCCTCAACTATCTGGTTCACCCGCTCCGTCTGCCCATTGGTCTGTGGGTAGTAAGCAGTAGAATATCTCAGATCCGTACCTAAACCCTCCTGCAGACTCTGCCAAAATTGAGAAGTAAACCGGGAGTCTCGATCAGAAATGATACTCACAGGCACACCATGCAGTCAGATAACTTCATTCAAGTACAACTCCGTTATCTTCTTCATCGGGTAATCAATCTTATATCGCACGAGGTGAGCACACTTCGTCAGTCTGTCCACTATAACCCAAACAGAATCAAATCCCCTCGGGGATTTCGGTAAGCCCGTGATAAAATCCATAGATATGCTTTCTTACTTCTAAGTCGGGATCTCTAACGGAGTCAACTTGCCACCAGGCCTTCCATGATCGGCCTTCACACGCTTGCAAGTGTGGCACTCAGCAACAAATCGGGCAATATCACCTTTCATGCCATACCACCAGGAAATTTGTTTTAAGTCACGATACATCTTCGTATATCCTGGATGGTAGGCAACGCTAGATCCATGAGCCTCTCTGCAAATCATACTTCTAATGTTCCCAACAGCGGGGATGCAAAACCTACCGCGGTACTTCAATGTACCCGCATCATCGATAGCAAAATCTGGCAACACCCCCTTCTCGGTCCTGGTGAATAAGTGCAAAAGATCCAGATCGTCCTTCTGGTGCAGTCTGGTCAAAGAAATCCAAGTCAGCTCTGCCACTGATAAACTACTCTGCAAACCGGAGCATCCCACTGATATATCCATAAGGGGGAACTCCTCCACTAAACGATCGGCGGAGAGGTTAAAGATGTTTCCCGTCCTTCGGCTCAGGGCGTCGGCCACCACATTGGCCTTGCCTGGATGATACTGGATCTCTACATCATAATCAGCCACATACTCTAACCACCGCCGCTGGCGCAGATTCAACTCCTTCTGCGTGAACACGTACTTCAGGCTCTTATGTTCAGTGAAGATCTTGCACTGAGCCCCATAAAGTAGATGCCTCCACAATTTCAACGCATAGATTACAGCTACAAACTCAAGGTCATGCGTAGGATAATTCTTCTCATGAGTCTTCAGTTGCCTTGACCCATAGGCAATCACCTTTCCAACCTGCATTAAAACGCATCCCAGACCTACATGCGAAGCATCCATGTATACATCATAATCCACACCCTCAGTAGGCAGGGTCAGAACGGGAGCAGTGCACAATCTCTTCTTTAGCTCCAGAAAGGCTTCTTCGCACTTCTCGCTCCAAACAAAAGCCACGTTCTTCTGAGTCAGCTTGGTCAAAGGTGCAGCTAGGGAAGAGAAATCCTCCACGAACCTCCTGTAGTAGCCGACCAACCCTAGGAAACTCCTGATCTCCTTAGGCGTATTTGGCCTACTCCAATCCATCACTGCTGCGATCTTTTCTGGGTCGACCGAGATCCCATCCTTGTTCACCACGTGGCCTAGAAACGAGACCTGAGGCAACCAAAATTCGCACTTGCTCAACTTGGCGAATAACTTGTGATTTCTCAACTCTGATAGAACCAAGCGCAGATGCTGCTCGTACTCCTCCGCGCTGCGAGAATAAACCAACACGTCATCGATGAAGACCACCACGAACTTGTCTAGGAAATCTTTGAACACCTGGTTCATCATATCCATGAAGGCTGATGGTGCGTTGGTCAGACCAAACGACATCACCAAGAACTCAAAATGTCCATGCCTTGATCTAAACGCAGTCCGTGGAATATCTGCCTCACGGATCCCGAGCTGATGATAGCCAGAACGAAGATCGATCTTAGAGAACACCGTGCTACCGCGCAACTGGTCAAATAAGTCATCAATCCTCGGCAGAGGGTACCTGTTCTTAATTGTAACTTTGTTCAGCTCTCTATAGTCGAGGCAAAGCCGCATCGACCCATCTTTCTTCTTCACAAACAACACAAGAGCACCCCAAGGCGACGAACTCTGCCTGATAAATCCCTTTGCCAACAGCTCATCCAACTGAACCCGCAACTCCTCTAACTCATGAGGGTCCACCTGGTACGGCGCCTTAGCAATAGGACGCGTACCTGGCTCTAAATCAATCACAAACTCCACATCCCGCTCGGGAGGAATACCAGGAAGATCATCCGGAAAAACATCGATGAAATCATGAACAACTGGAATCTCCTCCAAGCGCGGTACACTAACAGCGGTCTCAACCACCGAGACCAAACAAGCAAAACAATCCGAAAGAAACAACTTCTGAGCACATACCGCAGAAATGATAGAAGAATCCAGGCATGGATCAGCATACACGCTTCCAGGCTGACCGTCGTCCCTGAAGAAGTCCAAGCGCTTTCCTTTGCACTGAATGACTGCATCATACCTAGACAGCCAGTCCATGCCCAAAATAATATCGAAGTCCTCCAGATCAATCATCTTCAGGTCTGCCTTCGCAAGAAAGTCCCCCAACAAAACAGGGCAATCCAATATGCCCAAATCTGACAACATAGATTCACCAAAGGGGAACTTGACACGGAAGGTACCCCGAACTCGATCTAAATTCAACTGATGTCGCTCCACAAAGGCTCTATCCATGAACGAGTGGGTAGAGCCGGAGTCGAACAGAACACGCGCCCAGCAGTTCTTCACCTTAAATTTCTCTATAGGAGCATAGAAAACTAAGGAACTACCACAACAATACCGCAAACATTCAAGCAAAACAAGAACAAAACTTTCAGGCTGGAAAAAACGACTAACCTGAGATGACCTGGGTCGAAGCTTGAGCCTCCTCGGAAGAAATCACGTTCAGCTTTCCCTTTCCATTGTCCACACGCTGAGGTGGAGGTAATGCCTGTAATGGAACTGCAGGAAGAGCTGGCTGAACCTGAGGACACCTAGCCTTGATGTGACCCTTCTGCCCACACTGAAAGCAGACTTTATCCTTGGACCAGCACTGGGAAGCATCATGCCCGGATCGCTTGCAAACAGAACAGGAGAACTCTCTCCTAGGAGCACCCTGAATCGCATGAACCTGCTCCTTCCTCTGAGACTGCTGCCTTCTTGAAACATCTCTCGACGGGGTGGCCTGACCGGCCATAGAAGCTGCACTCCACCTTGCTCCTCTTTCCCGGAGCCGCACCGGGTACCTGGGGTTTCTTCTCCTCCACAAACTTCCTCTTGTCCGTCCTCATTTGCTGGCCTCTGCTCCTCGCGGTCTCAATAGCCTCCACCTTCAGAACAGCCTCCACTATACCTACATAAGTCTCTGACCCATAAGCACTGGTCAACTGCTGCAACTCGCTCCTCAAACCACTGAGAAATCGCTTAACTCGATTAGCCTCAATGCTGACCAATCCAGGGGCAAAACGGCTCAACTTGCTGAACTCTATCTCATACTCACCCACCGTGAGTTGCCTTTTCTTCAGATGGAGGAAGTCGTTCATGAGGCGGTCACGCTCGACCGAGGGTAAGAACTTCCTCAACAGCATCTCCTTTAACACTTCCCAAGAGCATCCAGCTACCAAGCTCTCCTTCTCTCTCAGCCACCAACTCTTAGCCAAACCTTTAAGCTGATAGGCGGCTATCATCACCCTCTAATCATCTGCAATCCCTGAGTACGAGAACATCTCCTCCATGGAGATTAGCCAATCATCTATGACCATGAAATCTGTCTTCCCGTCATAAGTGGGAGGGCTCAGCCTCTGAAACTGCGAGATGAAGTCCATCTCTGCTGGCACCACCACTGGAGGTCTTAGGGGTGCAAGAGGAGGAGGAATGGCTAACCCCCCCGCAGGGCCTTGCACTCCCTGAGTCTGACCTGCCACGACCGCCACCAAAGACTGAATCTGAGCTCGCACCTCCTCCAACTGCCTGCTCATAGAATCGCTACTCTGACGCAGAATCTCGATCACCGCATCGTTCTGAGCTCCAGATGACTCACCCTCGGACAGGGGAGTCGATCTAGTCGAAGGACGTCTCGCCATCCTCAAATCATAACAACACAAATTAGATCCTAATACCACGACTAGAACCAACTACAAGTACAGGCAATACATATATAGATATAGACTTAAAGCTGCTAAACTTGCTCTGGGAGTTTATCTTTTTAACAAAATTTGATGTTATGTCCTAGCCTAAGATGGTTAACCACCACCCTACTAACTCTTGTGCCTAGATCGGGAATGCATGACTTTATATTATTTTGACTTGAAAACTTATGTGTGTACATATGTCATCCTGCCAGTCTTCAGCTTGGCACGTTGTGCTTATGCAATGTTATGCAATGCATGATTGTGCTATGCATTCTAAAAAGGCCCTAATGCATGTTATGAGCGGCGTACACATGAAAATGTTATGCATCCAAAACTACATAACATTCTCATGCAACGAAAAAGAAAACGTGCTAGTTGCAGCCATGTGGTGAGGTTATGCATCCCATACTACATAACCCTCACATATTGCCCCTATGGTGGATCCATATACGAACACATATTATGCATCCCATACTACATAATATGCCCCGTATACTTCATGTTATGCTATGAGTGTAGTGTTCGTGCTTTTGCCAAGACTTGCTGATAACATATCGGTGTGTGAATGACATGATGATGAACTACCAAAAGCAAACAAAGGAAGGTTGCCCGACTAACTTGTCAAGCAACCTCCCTCTGATACCAACTATCACAACCCGCATTTTCTCCGAATTTAGGAATTATCAGAGTATGAGAAAACACGTGTCATGATGCCACGTCAAGCAGGGGATAACTGCTGACGCTCAGGCAAAACCATCCACAAACTTAATGAAAGAAAATCATGAGATTAATGATTAGAAAAATTAGTTATATTTTAGAGGCCGTATCTCTCGGCTCGGTGGATCACCTAGTCAACAATTAAAAACTATACTATACGCTGCGGAGGATACTTTATTCAAGATTGACATCCTAAGAGGGTGCATAAGAGTCCCATGAGGACCACTTACACTATGCAAGACTCTACATATAATTTATATTATATATATAAGAAATCGATCTTTATACGCCGTTTGGAAAATAGAGATTTAATTTTATAAAAACATGCTGATCATGAGCTGTACTTATAGTAATAGTTGTAGTTTAAAAATAACTAGAAACCTAGCATAAATCCTCCCCAGAGCAAGTAGGCTATTTCCAGAAAATGGTAGCAGCAAAAGTAATATATCTAGTACAAAGGTAAAAACTACCAGTGGGCGCCAACAACCTGACACGAACCCACTGGCACATATGTATGTCTGTAAGAAAAGCACAGAAAACTACCTCACAAACAAAGCAACAGGATTTCCAAAGTCCAAGAGACCACCAACAACACCACCGCAACCTAGCCACCAAACTGGCTACAGCTCAGAACCTGAGGCATTCCAAAAGAAAACAGAATACCTCAGCAAGCAAAACAAAAAGAAACTGCATGAAAGTGTCCACTAGGGAATAAATGAAAGAGGAAAACACAAAGAAGAAAAAGGTCACAACTGCCCAAGGCAAGACAGAAAGAAATGCACCAGGTGCGAGGAAACAGCATCAACCCTGCCCAGAAACTACTTCCTGCAGAGCCTACTAGGCTACCAAGACCCCAAAGTGCTGTAATCTACCAAGGAAGAAATACCTAATACCCTAAGCTGTGGGAGATTGTAGTAGCAAAACAAACAACATGGATCCGGGTTGGAGGCAAACTCAGTTCCCCAACCACCATTTCCAAGTCAACAAGCTCAAGGGTCTACATGTAAAAGCTCTAGGGACCTTCCAACCCCTTGCCCAGCCCGTACCTGGTGCAAGATAGAAGAAAAGGGTGGCCACGACTAATTTACACAACACCTCCCCCATGAAGAGCTTCAAACCACCACTACTAACCACGACCCACGATTCGGCCATTTGGAAAGAAAACACGGCCGACAAGGAAACTCAAAACATAAACAAAGAATTCACTCGGGAACGGAAATCGAGGTAGGGAAAGTGTTAAAATGACTCAACACGACTTGGCGCTGGGTCCTCTCGACACCGCATTGAGTGAGCTTCACTCACTCAATGTGCCACGCAAAACGAAGCTATCACAACAACTACTCTTACGTTACTACCTTAACACAACACAAAACACTCATGCCCACATAACCCGCGCAACGAAGCCAACTAAATGCGGAAGTAGAAGAAAAATATATACAGAGCGCACGATCAGTGGCGCACGACCAGTGGTCGTGTGCACTCATTGGCTGATGATCGTGTGAAGTGAACCTGGAAAACCTGACAGAAAACTTAGCATCTGCGCACGATCAGTGGCGCACGACCGGTGGTCGTGCGTACTGCTTGCCAGTGCTCATGCGATAACCGAGACAGAACTTAGGAAAATAAATAAGTGGACACGCACGAACATAGGCACACGACCAGTGGTCGTGCGCCCTAACGGTTGATGATCATGTGCGGTTAACCTGTACCATTTGGGATTTCCTGAACGACACCAGAACGCGCACACGACCCACGTAACTGCAGTAGCAGCAGGAAACCACCAACGACGCGCACCACTACCATACAAACTATGCCTTAACATTCGAGACGGAAAAATAGGAGATAAAAACGATAGAAGAAAGTAGGGTCTATGAACAAAGAAAACAATTTGGCAAGGGCAAGAAAACCACTTGCCTCGATTTCCGACGAAGCTTGGTCGGCTTTCCCTCCTCTTCACGCTGCACTAGAAGGAGCAGCACCAAAAGAACACCTAACAAGCAAACCCGAACTTTAATGGCGGAAACCTAAATCCAAAAAATTCCAATCCTCCTAAAACGCCACGAAAATCGAATTTCTTACCGTAGGAATGAAGGTCTTGACGAGAGCAATCCGAATCCACTCTCGGAATCGAATTCCGTCCACAAACGCTCCGGGAATCGGCGGTGGAAGGCAAGACTCGGCGGTTTCTCCGTTCTCTCGTACAGGGGCGGCGGTTCTGATTTGGAGAAGATGATGCGGGCTTTTATTTCTAACCTAATACTTAACCTATATATATATATATATATATATATATATATATATATATATATATATATATATATATATATATATATATAATAATATAATTTATTAAAGAATTACATAAAGCACCAAAATGACGTGAAAACCGAACTATCTCGGAATTTGACGAAATTCGCACCGTAGCTAAATACCCACGCTACGAACACAACGGCGAATTCAAAATTAATTTTCGACGAACAGAACTCGAGTTATACCCACCTGAAGCCAAAACACAAACATCCCCCGAGAGGCCACACCGGGTCACCCAAAACGACTCGGCTTGCTAGGGAGATCTTGCCCATAGGCTACAAAATAGGGCACTCAGTTCTAAGGAGCTAAACCACACTCCACAAATGCCACAAGCCACGAAAATGCGTCACCGTAACGCCAAACGAGAATAAAATAAGTCGCAGAAAAATCGGGGGCGTTACATAGATGATAGTGCATTGATTACTATTCGATGCAACTTTGCCTTAGAAGATTTCCCTTCTCAGTCTTAGTATGCCTTTCTTATGATTTTGATCTAACTGTCATCTTAGGACTACGATGAACAAATTTCCCTCTCTTTACACATGGGTATTAATTCTAATCACTTATAATTAATTTGTTAAGTAAAATTAATGAGGTTTTCCTAACAATCTCCCCCTATTTATCTAAACAAAATTTACAAGACATTTAATGTGATTTACATAATGTAATAAGAAAGAAAATAACAATTTACATCATTAATATATAAATAAAATAAAGTATGATTAGGCAGCTGAGAACTTATAGCAACTAAGAAACTTATATATCTAGGATGATATAATATCATCAAGAATTTTTTAAAGATTAAGTCAATAATTAAACCAGAGCCTTGCAAAAAATAATTAATATCCTTCTAAGCTTTTGAATACCACTTCTTGCGAGCATATATGTTAACTCTCCTTATTATCAGCCTTCCTTTTTATGGCATAAAGAACTACTAGAGGTAGTTCCTTATTTGTTGCTTGAAACTTCCCCTGAAGTGGTGAAGAAACTTTGTCAACTTCCTTTGATACATCCAAAGACTTTTCAGTAACAATAATCCATTGAGCCTCTTCAACCATTTGTGTAGACTCCCTTGCAATCAAAAGTACATCATTCTTGTTAAGTTGGGTCTTGAGGACTCCCTTGAGCTGATGTACTGGCATGTTATGCAACATTAGTTGGATGAACCTATCTCATGTCCTAGGCTTCCTCCTACATCTCCCCCTTCGAAACATCATGAGCTAATGAGGTTATGAAATTTCTGGTAACAGAAGAGGAAGATAAACTTTCATGCATTCACTTCGTAAAGGCAATAATACTATAAATCTAGGTTTGGATGTGAGTTAATGTAGTTTACAACTTTGTTTCATACTCACCCATCAGTCGAGTGAGAGAAGCAGTAACCTATTGTACTGTTTGGAGAATTTTGGAGTCTAGATTGAAGAGAAGGTGGATGGAATAGTAGATGTGTTGGGTCTTACTAGAGAAGTGAGTTTTTCAGTGGTATGTTAGGAGCTAGGTTATTTATTAGGAGTGTGGTAGTGTCTGGTGGAATGGAAGTTGAAGGTGGTAAAGCAGATAGAGAGGGTATTGGTGGAGTTGGTGAGAGAATGTGCTCTTGGTTTTCTTATGTATGAAAATCAACTTTTGGAGAAGAAGGAGTTGATTATCTTTGAGAACCAAGCTTAATGATTTGCCGATTCCATTTTGAAAATAAAACAACATAGAGTATTTTCCAAGGAGGAATTGATATTCCTTTGGATGTACACAGACTGGAGAAATTATGTATTAGTATTTCACTCATGAGAGTCATATATGCATTCTCCTTCTGCATTTAGTTGTGAGAGATTAACTTTGAGAAGACATTGTCCCCTGTTGATCTTCTTCTATAACACTCGCACCCCTGTTAGATGTAGTTTAGCATTGGGGATGGGATCATGTGCTGAATTCTTACATAATAAGACCTTTGCCACAATATCTGCTAAAAACTTGTACTCATCAGAGAGGTTGGGCTTCTTAAGATAGATAGGCTTGTCTTGGGAGAAGTTCATGAATTTTAGAACATCCTTGATCTCTAACAAAGATAATTCTACATAATCTTCTCCTGAAAATAAGTCAAAAGTTATTTTTTCCATCTCAGTAGTTATCTGGGCCTCTAGTCTTGTAATATTTCCTTTCAACGAACAATCCTCCTCACACTAAACATGTGTTATAAATTCTAATAACTCGTCTTCATATAGTTTGCATCGGGTGGTTATTAGTTAGTCAATACTCGATTCAATAAATAATTTGAGTGTCCCTTTGAATATATCAGCTGAGCACTGAAGGATTCTAAATCCACAGTGAATCCCTAATTGGTCGTTAACACCATTTATGAACCTACAAAGACACTTAACAAACAAGATGGGATGGAAATAAGGGAGTGAAGAGCGGGAAAGATAAAGAGTTTGAACCTATATTAAGTTATAAAAAAAGCTTGGTAAAAGAAGATGCGTCAAAGATTAGGTCACAAGACGATGCACATTTTGGAAATTATCAACGTAGCACAGTAAAATCCATCTAAGAAAAGAATTTTACGCACGTTTATGAAGTCAACATTGCGTTGACTTGTATTAAACATATCTTTGATTATACATTTTAACCCTTATGCGTCGAGTTGTATTAATGTTGCGTCAAATAGATTTAGATTCTTCATAATCTATCGCTCATGGCATTGCATTGACTAGAAATCGATGTTACATTGAGTTTTATTTGACGTGATGTTGAATATAGACTTAACAATTTTACATCATATGTTGTTTTTCCCAATAATTAATCTTTATAGAAAATATACTTTGTATATATTATAATGTGTTTTATTGAGCACCATCAAGTATTCTAAATAAATTGATAAAGTTCTTGTGCTTAACTTCATCGAGGGGCTTTATGAAGATATCAGCCCTTTGATTTGTTGTAGACATATATTGGGGGTAAAATTTCCCTTTTTCTACATTATCCCTGAGAAAGTCATTACTAATTTCTTTATGTTTTTTTCTGCTACGGAACACTGGATTAGAGGCAATTGAAATAGCACTTTAGTGGTCACAGAATATTGATTGTTATTCAAGCATTCCCAATTCATTAATTGATTATGCATTCATAATATTTGTGTGTAGTAACTTCCAGCTGATATATACTCTTCTTTAGTTGTGAAAATTTAGATTGAAGTTTCTTCTTACTGAACTACAAAATAATTCTAGCACCCAAGAATTGACAAGTTCCTGAAGTGCCCTTCTTATCCAGTCCACAACCAGCATAATCTACATCTGAGTAGCATATTAGCTCAAATTTAGATTCCACTTGGTGCCATAAGTAAAGTTTCGGCATACCCATTAGATATCTTAGAATTCTTTTTACAAAATTTAAGTGTGACTCTTTAGGGTGTACCTGGAATATAACGCGCACATGTGTGTCAAACATTATGTCTGGCCTGTTGGCTATAAGATGAAGGAGAGATCCTATGATTCTTTTTAAGTATTTTGTATATAGACTGACCTTACTCATCCTTATCAATTACAGTATTGGTAGCTATAGAGGTTATCAAGGTGGAGGCATTTTCCATCCTGAAAGTTTTAGGGTAGTATAATCACCTATAGGGGGAGGGTGAATATGTGTTTTGTGGTTTTTTGTCCTTATTGAGTTTACTTAAAAATCTACCACAAAAAAAGAAGCACTGCTCAAATACACAAAGGATTTATAGTGGTTCCCCAATATGGGTACATCCACTTTCTCCCTTTACCAATCTAGCAATGTGCTAGATTAGGCTAACTCCTCCAATAACTCAGATCGAAAAGATCATACACCTCTGAGTCTAAGACTCTTACAACTTAAGAACACTAGAAGATTCCCTTCCTCAAATCTAAAGTCTGGATCCTAAAGCTCTGACTGTTAACTCCTAAAACTTAGATTCAAATAGAATCCTACCTCAGGTCCAACCTTGGACCCTACCTCAGACCCAACAACTACATCCTACATCTAAATTTTAAATCAAGACCTACCTCATATCTTTAGGAGACCTTATAACAGTAGTTTGTTTGAGAATTATTACATCAATAAATAGACTCAATAAATATTTTTCATGAAAAACATAAGTCTTCTTGTATTTGAAGAGAAAAGCAATTTATAAACAGCAGTAATTCTTCAATGAGTCATCCTTGAAAATATAAATAATGCTAAATCTTGAGACTAGAAGGCTTTTTGGCTCTTGAATGAGTTAAATCAAAAACAAATTGAGCACTAGATGAGTTTTCTTCTTCTAAAGGTAGCCTTCCTCTCACAGAACTCTGTTGGCACTTCTCTTCTTTCAAAGAATACTATTAAATTGATTTTAATGGCAAAGTTTCTACCCATCTCTTTTCCTTAGATATGTCTTACAAAAATAACGATCAAGAATATTGGAAAAATTGTGTCAATTAACTTTCTAGATAAGATTGATTTGATTTGAACTTTTGGCAATGACGGCAATTTAAAATTCTGCAAATTAAAAATATCACAACAATATTCCATGTCATCACAATGGCATTCAGCTTGTAACTGATAGATCTAGAGGTCTACCTTAGAGGGGGTTAATAAGGTTTGTAGTTAAATTTTGGATATTAAAAAACTTCAGAGCAAACAACACGCTTTTTGAGACTATCGTCGGGCATTAGCACTAACGCCGATAGTATCAATAGAAATTGTGTTCATTTTTTTTGGAGATTGTAACAGCATATGCATAGATAACAATTCAAATATACTACATTAAACACATGTAATTAAAAATAAAAAAAATAGACAAGATTTTATTGAATATCAAACTAGTGTTTACAAGTTTTAACTATATCTCTATAATGTCGGAGATTGGAAGCAGAGCATCGAATACTTGTGTGGTTTCTATACTGACGGTCCTTCTATACTAATTGGGTCTTTCCCTTCTTCACAAGAAAATCAATGAGCCTACTTGATCTCCCAGATCTAGACATCCTCCTAAGACAATTTCTACAGACCACTCCTAGGAATCTAATGACCTCTCAAGTCAATTTCCCACAAACTCCACCCAAGAATCCAATTTCCACATCAGATGATTTCTCTACACACAATCAAAGAAAAATAAATTAAAGAGAAGGGAAAAAAATAGATCAAAAAAATTTTGCTCCCTAAAAAGTATGTCTCTGGAGACAACAAGCAATCTGTGCTTTTGATTCTCATTGCTCGGGACTCCATCGTCTTCAGAATCTCGTTGCGGTATTTATTCTCTGGAGTTATTATTTGTTCTTGAATGAGGGAAATGGTTCTTCTCCTTGGATGGAGGTTTGTTGTATCAAAGATGACAAGACGGCCTCCTCTAGACATTCTCGGGTTCTCCACGTGCTAACAGGAAAAAGAATGCTTTTATACGGTTTTGAAATGCTATTGCTGACTCTATCGCTATCGTCGGTGGTATCCCTATCGCTCGACGATATGCCTTTTCATCCATATTTTCTAGTTGTCCGGCTCCAAGGATAGAACAGTGGCATACCATTCCAATACTGCCGATGTTATAGCGAGTGATACTTATATTATAGGGTGAGAGTGAACATACTTTTATGACCGCTCCGCTTTCTTATGTCGAGCCCATAGAACTCTAACATGTCTAATTTCATACTAATGTTAACAATATTAATACCACTCATGGCAGTGCTCAACTTTGTCATTCCTGAAAGTTCACCTAGTGTTAACTATCTTCACCTATGGGGGGGGGGGGAATAGGTGTCTCTGTCGCGTATTTGCGGAATTATGATTTTACCTGCACAAGAAAACAAAACAACCAAGCACAGAAAATACACAGACAATTTATAGTGGTTCCCCGATTTGGGTACGTCCACTTTCCCCCTTCGACCTATCTCCCAACACGGGACGACTCGGTCACTTCACCAACAGGATTGAAATCCAATCCTTGCACTCACGGAAGGAACCCTTCCACACGTAGGAGTCAACACTCCCACAGTCCGGGTTGCACCCAACCCTTACAACTAGGGACCAATCAGTCCGTTACAAAGAAATTAAAAACTAGCTTGTAAGAAATACAAACAACGTTTGGAGAGAAGGTGACCCTCTTCGTTTGACTACGTGCTCTTGAAGTCAACGAAGAGTGCACAACCCTAGATCTCACTTGGAGTGAATCTTTCCCGAGACCGGCGGCGGCTTGAGGCGGCGGCAACGTTCTCGGAATCAGCAGCGGCGATGAAGAGCAGCAGCAGTGCCAACTTGATTCAGACTTCGTAGCAAAGGGAGCAAGATCTACCAACGGTCACACAAGGATCGATCGTCTCGATCGATTTGGAAGGGGAAAGATTTTCCCGATCAACGAATCAAGAGACAAGGGATCTCTCGTTAGACGTGTGAGATGCTATGCTAGCCTAAGCTTCTGTCGCCGAAGATCTGGAAGACCCTGAGATCAACAGCGGCGACAACCGTGCGAGCGGCGGAGGTGACCGGCGGAGCAAGATCGCGAGATTAGGGTTTGTCGTCGGCCGCTCGTTCTTTTTGAAATACCGTATATCCGTGTCTTTTACTGTTCACAATGTATCGTATTTATACCCTAGATCAAGAAGATGACCGTTGTGGGTCCCACCAAAGTAAGGACCAAGGTCCGGTACAAACAGCTGCAGATAACTTGGACCGGTCCAGAACTTTCAGAAAAATTGCCAAGTCAAATTCGGCGAGAATCATAGGTGATTCTCGCCGAATCGGCGAGAATCACTTATGATTCTCGCCGACTTCTACTTAGCCGAAATCTGACTGCACAGAAACAGAAGCCGGGGAGAATCGGCGGGAGTCACTTTTGATTCTCACCGAATCGTCGAGAATGCAAGGTCATTCTCGACGAATCGGCGAGAATCATAAGTAATTCTCGACGGTTCTGCCTTAGAAAATTTCCCTGTCTGTGACGAAGCTGCCGGCTTCAACCAGCGAGAATCAGCTAGTGATTCTCGACGACTCGGCGAGAATCATAAGTAATTCTCGCCGAATCGGCGAGAATCAGCTAGTGATTCTCGACGACTCGGCGAGAATCACTTAGTGATTCTCGTCGATTTGTACTTAGGCTGTTTCTCCTCTTTCTCTCCTTGAGCTGGTCTTTGGCCCATCCTTGCTCCTTGTCTGCTCTTGCTTTATCATAGCCCTGTACTTGAAATTAAGTACACCCCAATAGAGAGAGTACACGTAGGCCAACACACTGATCTGCTCAACGAGGGATTACGTTGCACAGACCCGTGTATATTGACCCACTGTACCCTGACATTGGTGTGTACTTAGCATGGAATATCTGCAAGTACAACTAGAAATATTTCATCAAATACATTGTCTATTTACCTTGGCTTGCACAGGGGCTTCTTCAAATCAGGTACATTGTGGATGCAATACCCAACAATCTCCCCCTATTTGAAGAAGCCTAAACCCTACAAGCTAAGGTGAATAGAGCATATAGGAATGAAAAACCGAAGCTTAAAAATGAGGTGATAGGGATAAACATTACCCATTACTTGAGAACAAACGAGAGCATTGAGCTACCTTAGCCTTAGCCGAGAGGGTAATCTCCCCCTTTTCGGCTTCTGCAAATTTGGGTCTGGTGCACCGGACACCATGCTCCCCCTCAGTTCGTGCACTTATGTTGTCACTTGAAAAGCTGGCAGATGCTCCCCCTAGAGGCACGAGCCAGGAGCGTCTGGAGGCTTTATTCTTCATAGTTGAGCATCCCCAATTCAGTTTTGAAGAGACTGAACTTGGCCTCGTCTAAGGGCTTTGTGAAAATATCTGCAATCTGCTTGTCCGTGGGGACATAGCAGAGAGAGATGTCCTTGTTCTCCACGTGCTCCCGAATGAAGTGGTAGCGCACTTCAATATGCTTTGTTCTGCTATGCGATACTGGATTTTTTGCGATGGCAATTGCACTTGAGGAGTCGCAGTACATGGGTACTTCCTTGAACTGAAGATCATAGTCTGCTAACTGGTTCCTTATCCATAGGAGTTGTGCGCAACAGCTCCCTGCCGAGATGTATTCAGACTCTGCTGTGGAGGTTGCGACACAATTTTGCTTCTTGCTGTTCCAGGAGATAAGCCTTCTTCCGAGGAATTGGCACGTCCCGGAAGTGCTTTTCCTGTCATCCTTACTCCCTGCAAAATCAGCATCTGAAAAACCTATTAGCTCGACATCATTGTTTCTCGGGTACCACAAGCCAAGATTTGGAGTACCTTTAAGGTATCTAAGAATTCGCTTTGCAGCGACATAGTGAGATTCCTTAGTGTTCACCTGATATCTGGCACAAACACATGTGGAGAACATGATATCTGGTCTACTGGCAGTAAGGTAGAGCAGGGATCCAATGATGCTTCTGTATTTGGTTTCATCGAAAGGTTTACCTTTCTCATCCTTATCCAGAGACATAGTGGATCCCATTGGAGTCCTCATAGAGGTTGCATTCTCCATTCCGAATTTCTTGAGGAGTTCATTTGTGAACTTTGTCTGAGAGATGAAGATTCCATCCTCAGACTGTTTCACTTGAAGTCCCAAGAAGTACTTCAGCTCCCCCATACTGCTCATTTCAAACTTTCCTTGCATGAGTTTGGAAAACTTTTTGCAAAGATTGTTGTCCGTGGAGCCAAATATAATGTCGTCAACATAGATTTGCACTAGCAAAATCTTGCCTTTGACTTCCCTGAGAAACAATGTCTTGTCTATTTTTCCTCGAGAGAATTTGTTCTCAAGAAGAAAACTAGACAATGTCTCATACCAAGCTCGAGGAGCTTGTTTTAAGCCATATAGTGCTTTATTAAGAAAATATACATGACTAGGATAAGTAGGATTGACAAAACCTGGAGGTTGAGCGACGTATACTTCCTCTTTCAACTCTCCATTCAAGAAAGTTGATTTCACGTCCATCTGATAAACTGTGAATCCTTTGTGGGAGGCATAAGCTAGGAATAGCCGGATAGCTTCGAGCCGTGCTACTGGTGCAAACGTCTGGTCAAAATCAATCCCCTCTTCCTGACGGTAACCTTGAGCCACTAGCCTGGCCTTGTTCTTTATGATGACACCATGTTCATCCAGTTTGTTCCTGAAGACCCACTTGGTGCCAATCACATTTTGCTTGTGAGGTCTGGGCACAAGTGTCCAAACGTTGCATCTTTCGAACTAATGCAATTCATCTTGTATGGCCAAAATCCATGCAGCATCTTTGTTTGCCTCGTCGAACTTCTTTGGCTCAACCTGTGACAGGAAGCTAAGATGCAGAATCTCGTTAATAGTACCTCGGCGAGTTCTGACTCCATCACGAGGATCTCCGATGATCTGATCTCTGGGATGATCCCGCATGTGTCTGAGCTATAGAAGTCTGGCGTCAGGAGTGTCGACTACTTCTTGGACATCGCCTTCTTCTAAAGGAGTTGCTCCATTTTGATTTTCAGCTTCTCCGATCTGCGTAGAGGTGGATACCTTGACGTATGTTGGAGGTGCATCTTTCTCGGGCTCATCCAGTTGCAACCTTTCGAGTCTGTCACCTGCATCTTCAGGAAGAAGACTAGAAGTCTTGCCATTAAGCAAACTTCCTTCATCAAATACACCATTGATTGACTCCTCTACCACTAGGGTTTTCTTATTGAAAACTCTATAAGCCCGGCTGCGGCTACTATAACCCATAAATATGCCTTCGAAGCATTTTTCACCGAACTTAGTACGCGGGTACTTCCCATTATTCAGTACATAACATTTGCAGCCAAAGATCCTCAGGTAGGACATGGTTGGTTTCTTGCCTTTCAGTAGCTCATAGGGAGTCTTACGATGGCTTTTGTTAATCAATGCCCGGTTTTGTACATGACAAGCCATATTGACAGCCTCGGCCCAGAAGTATTCTGGGAGAGAAGCGTCATTCAACATTGTCGTGCTTGCCTCAATGAGTGTTCTATTTCTCCTCTCCGCCAATCCGTTCTGTTGAGGAGTGCGAGGGGAGGAGAATTCATGAAAGATACCAAGTTCTTCACAGAACTCTGTCATAGCCCCAGACTCAAACTCTGTTCCGTGGTCACTTCTGATTTTGACCACCGAGCAGGTAAGTTCGTTCTGTATCTGCTTGACAAAATTAGTGAAGATGTCAAACGTATCTGACTTGCGTTTTAAGAAGAACACCCACGTAAACCGAGAGTGATCATCTACAATCACTAGCGTGTATGACTTCCCTCCTAAGCTATGAACTTGCATAGGACCAAACAGGTCCATGTGCAGAAGGTAAAGACATCTGGAGGAATCTTTGTCTGGGATGCTCTTAAAGGTAGCCCGAGTCTGCTTGCCCATTTGACATGCAGGACATGGACTATCTCTAATGCACTTAATAATGGGAGCATCCCTTACTAAGTCTTTTGAAAATAGCATATTAATTGTCTTGTAATTAATGTGTGCCAATCTCTTGTGCCATTGTTCGTAAAGAGATGCACTGCCTTTTGCTACTAGGCATACAGGGGTAGAAGAGTCTAAACTAAGAAAGTCTAAACAGAAAATATTTCTGCTCCTAATGCCTGTTAATACGGTCTCCGAAGAGTCACATGATATTATCAGGCATTTATCCTTGCAGAACTTAACGTCATACCCTTTATCACATAACTGGCTTACGCTGATCAGGTTATGATTTAACCCTTCAACATAAGCTACGTCAGAAATAGAGAGTATACCGTTGGAAATCATACCATAACCTCTGGTGACTCCCCGATCAGATCCCCCAAAGATGACTTTGGGTCCATTCTCGACTGGGGTGTACTCCCGCAGCAGGCTTCTTGTCCCAGTCATATGACGGGAGCATCCACTGTCCAAATACCAAATAGGAGTTTTGTTGGCCTTTGGACATCCCTGCAAAACAGAATTAATTTGCCTTAGGAACCCAATCAAACTTGGGTCCTAGATTACTTGTTAGCATACTCCCCCTCGATTGGTTAACTCTATGAGTGGTCGGCCTCGCATTGCTAACATAAGGAGTCTCGTTATACCTTGGATTAAACCAACAATCCATGGCAAAGTGACCAATTTTGCCACAGCACCAGCAGTCAAACCTGTTATACTTCCTCTTGGGCGCCTGCTTTACCCTTGAAACGTGGGGTCCAACTGGGGCCGAAGACCTGGAGGTGGAGGCAACATGATGACCACAGTCACATGACTTCTTCACCTCTTGGCTTTTCAGTGTAACATGTTTGGCCTTAGGTGCCAGCTTCCTATTATGGCCGCTAGAGAATTGACCATAATTTCCCAAGTGGATTTCCTCATAGGGTGCCTTGAAGACACTCTCACTGAAGTTACGGGGAAAGGTCCACCCATCATATCGGCTCTTCGGCTTTGCAACCGAGGGCCTGAAGTGATGCCCATATGTTGACTCAAAGTCATGTTGGTTACAGGGAAAGCTAGGCTTTCTGAACTCAACAGGACTGAGTGGGGCCTTTTCTTTCTCATCAGCAGAGGCTTTCTTGGCAGCCTTATTCTTTCTCCTGTTCCTGTTTCTCCTGGACGAGGAACTGGACACACCTACATGCCCCAAGCCAGCTCCTTTGGCCTGAGCAGAGAAGGTATCAACTAATGGGAGAACAGTTTTTGGCATTGAGAAGCTCTTGACGATCTTCCTTTCTGCCGCAAGTAGTTCTTCCAACTTGTCGACTTCTTCCTGCTTGAGATCAAGGAGCTTAAGAGACTCTGAATGCTTTGAAGTTAGTTCCAAGTGCTCCTGTCGGAGAGAGATCAAACTGGTGATCTCTTCCCTCAGGGATACACTTTCACTTTTAAGGGATTTTACTTCCTTCTTCGCAGCCTTCATTCTCTTTCGACATTCCAGAAAAGTATTGAGCAGAAGCTCATACTTATCGAGAAGCTCAGCTTCACGGGCAGAAGAGCTATCCTCAGCATCATCATCCTGAGACTCAGGATCAGAGTCAGAATCGGAGAGAGGGGTGTGATCTTTTACCTTCCCCGTAAATGGGGGGCAATCTCCTTCTGAGTCAGAGCGACCCATTAGCCCAAAGTAGGCCTCCTCATCATCGCTGGTGTCTGACGTGTCAGATTCACTCAGCGTCTTTGGCTTCTTTGCGATGTAACTCCTCTCCTTCTTCTTGTCTCTTGAGGACCTGTGCTCCTCTCCCTTTCCCTTTTCCCTCTTGCCTTGATGGCAGTCGGCCACGACGTGTCCTGGCTTGTTGCAACCAAAACATATAATGTCAGAAGAGCGGTGTTTATTCGGTTTGGAAACATACCTGTCAGAGGAATAGTTCTTCTTCTGATCCCTTGAGGAGGAGCCGGTTCTCTTTCTCTGATTCCTCAGCTTGAGGAACTTCTTGAATTCCCTTGTGATAAGGGATAAATCTTCCTCAGATAACTCTGATCCGGAGGAGCTTGGCTCAGAGTCTTCCTCTTCATCCCTCTTCCATGCCCGGGAGGAGGCAACACCCTTACCCTTTCTGGAGTGAATGGCTTTCAGGGCCACCGTCTTTTCCTTGGCCGCGGCTTTCTCTGCTTCCTCTTCAGCCTTCCTTGTGTTCAACTGAAGCTCATAGGACATGAGCTTCCCGAACAGAATCTGAGGGTCGGTTTCCGCAAGTCTGCCAAACTCGCGGATGGCGCAGATCTTTGTGTCCCATTCCTTAGTGAGGGACCTAAGGAATTTATCATTGAGTTCACCGTCAGTGAACACTCTTCCATATCCTTTGAGTGCATTGACGATCTTGAGGAAGTTTTCGAAGGTGACTCCGATCTCCTCCTTTGGCCCTTGTCTGAAGGCCTCATATTTCTGATTGAGGAGGGATCTCCGATCGTCCCTCACTTCATCTGTGCCCTCCATTAAGACAATCAGACAGCTCCAGAGATCCTTGGCTGTCCTGCAATTGCTGAAGTTCTGCATCATAGAGTCGTCAACTGCGCTCACCAGGATGTTCTGAGCTTTCTTGTCGAGTCCGAACAGCACCATTTCGTCCTTGTCCATTTCCGAAAGTTGCTTGGGTACTTTCCTGGTAGGATCAATGGTGGAGGCCTTAGTGGGAATGTAAGGTCCCTCCTCCACTATCATGAAGAGTCGAGGGTCGACCGCTTCTATGTAGAATCTGATTCTTTCCTTCCAGATAGGAAAGTTCAGTCTGGTGCATACTGGGATTTTGCCGGAGTGCTTGAGTCCGTCCATGGAGGATATCTGTCTGCTTCTTGACACTGGGGGCAGGATTCTACTCAAGGTGTGAACCTTTTTGATGAGTAACCTCCCTCTGATACCACTTGAAAGTTCACCTAGTGTTAACTATCTTCACCTATGGGGGGGGGAATAGGTGTCTCTGTCGCGTATTTGCGGAATTATGATTTTACCTGCACAAGAAAACAAAACAACCAAGCACAGAAAATACACAGACAATTTATAGTGGTTCCCCGATTTGGGTACGTCCACTTTCCCCCTTCGACCTATCTCCCAACACGGGACGACTCGGCCACTTCACCAACAGGATTGAAATCCAATCCTTGCACTCACGGAAGGAACCCTTCCACACGTAGGAGTCAACACTCCCACAGTCCGGGTTGCACCCAACCCTTACAACTAGGGACCAATCGGTCCGTTACAAAGAAATTAAAAACTAGCTTGTAAGAAATACAAACAACGTTTGGAGAGAAGGTGACCCTCTTCGTTTGACGACGTGCTCTTGAAGTCAACGAAGAGTGCACAGCCCTAGATCTCACTTGGAGTGAATCTTTCCCGAGACCGGCGGCGGCTTGAGGCGGCGGCAACGTTCTCGGAATCAGCAGCGGCGATGAAGAGCAGCAGCAGTGCCAACTTGATTCAGACTTCGTAGCAAAGGGAGCAAGATCTACCAACGATCACACAAGGATCGATCATCTCGATCGATTCGGAAGGGGAAAGATTTTCCCGATCAACGAATCAAGAGACAAGGGATCTCTCGTTAGACGCGTGAGATGCTATGCTAGCCTAAGCTTCTGTCGCCGGAGATCTGGAAGACCCTGAGATCAACAGCGGCGACAACCGTGCGAGCGGCGGAGGTGACCGGCGGAGCAAGATCGCGAGATTAGGGTTTGTCGTCGGCCGCTCGTTCTTTTTGAAATACCGTATATCCGTGTCTTTTACTGTTCACAATGTATCGTATTTATACCCTAGGTCAAGAAGATGACCGTTGTGGGTCCCACCAAAGTAAGGACCAAGGTCCGGTACAAACAGCTGCAGATAACTTGGACCGGTCCAGAACTTTCAGAAAAATTGCCAAGTCAAATTCGGCGAGAATCATAGGTGATTCTCGCCGAATCGGCGAGAATCACTTATGATTCTCGCCGACTTCTACTTAGCCGAAATCTGACTGCACAGAAACAGAAGCCGGGGAGAATCGGCGGGAGTCACTTTTGATTCTCACCGAATCGTCGAGAATGCAAGGTCATTCTCGACGAATCGGCGAGAATCATAAGTAATTCTCGACGATTCTGCTTAGAAAATTTCCCTGTCTGTGACGAAGCTGCCGGCTTCAACCGGCGAGAATCAGCTAGTGATTCTCGACGACTCGGCGAGAATCATAAGTAATTCTCGCCTAATCGGCGAGAATCACTTAGTGATTCTCGTCGATTTGTACTTAGGCTGTTTCTCCTCTTTCTCCCCTTGAGCTGGTCTTTGGCCCATCCTTGCTCCTTGTCTGCTCTTGCTTTATCATAGCCCTGTACTTGAAATTAAGTACACCCCAATAGAGAGAGTACACATAGGCCAACACACTGATCTGCTCAACGAGGGATTACGTTGCACAGACCCGTGTATATTGACCCACTGTACCCTGACATATGTGTGTACTTAGCATGGAATATCTGCAAGTACAACTAGAAATATTTCATCAAATACATTGTCTATTTACCTTGGCTTGCACAGGGGCTTCTTCAAATCAGGTACATTGTGGATGCAATACCCAACAATTCCTAAAAGAGTTTCACACCTGTAAACCTCCACACTATACCCAAAGTTTGTATTATCAAATATAGCTTGAGATTTGATATTATCAAACCTAAAAAATTACATAATGCATATTCCAACAAACTCCCCCTTTTGATAATATCAAATCTCATTCATGAGATATAAATCAAACGGACCATGAAATAACTTGGTATAGTATAAAAACTACAGTCAATGGAAAATAAAAAGGTTCATATATCAAGATACCACTTGGAAATAAATATGGAAAAAATATTTAGTGTGATTGTGCACTCATATTACAACTCCACCTTATCCGCGTGCACTATATGAGAATGACATCCCCCACATGTTATCTCCCTTAGAATACTAGCAAATAACAAGCCCATGAACATTCTATTGGGTTTGGGGATAACACAACACTTGTGCACGCAGCGGAAATAAGGACAAGAAAAACCCAAACTAGTTCGGATTTAGCAATATTCATGAATCAAGAAGTAAAGCATACTGTAATAAAATTATATTTGGGGGATTGAGTCAATACTTAACCTTGATGCTCCAAAATAATTCCAACCAGTCACTAGCGGCTTGAGTCTAGAGCGCATAAAGTATATCCGCGATTCTACAGGAAATCCACCCGATCGGGAGAAACTGTAGCAACTTGTCGCACAAGTTCTAGGTCGGGAGAGGAAACACGTCGTCTTCACAGACTGCTAGGTCCGTTGAAGGAGAGGCGGCGGTGACACTCACCGGGATCAGGATAGGGCCTTATGATGAGATCAGCGGAACACTTCCGTCGGCTTTTAGGGCTTTCGTCTTTTCACACAGTGATGGCTCGTATGCTTAGATAGAAAGAATAATCGCATATTCAGTTTAAGCCATAATGTTTACTATTTATTCCTAAAGGGAATAAACAAAATAGCCCGTCGCTAATTGCAGACCCAGGACTTAAAAAAATAGACCTTCGGTCAGACAATAGTATGTTTGAACGAATCGTTGAATATCTACATGATATACAACGATTCGTCGAGTATCAATTTATACTCGTCGAATTGTTGAGTATCTTATAGCACATACGACGAACTCAACACCATCCTCAGCTGAGTGAATGCTTGACTCTGCGAAGGCATTGAGTGGACTCAAAGCTGTCAACGCTTTCTATGTCATAGGCCAAATTTGCCGAATGAAATTCGTCGAACAGCATTCGTATAACTGCATTCATCGAACGACATTCGTCGAGCTGCATTCGTCGAATGACATTCATCGAACTACATTCATCGAACGATATTTGTCGAACTGTATTCATCGAACAACGTTCGACTTCTGCGCCAAAGGCCAGATTCGTTGAATGGCGTTGAGTGAATAAAATACACTGAACGCCTAAGTGTAAAATTCTCCAAGTAAACCCTTTACTCGACGAGTGCGTTGAGTACACTTAACTAACTCAATTCCTAAGACCCAAAATCATCAAGTAAACTCCTTTACTCGACGAATCGCTGAGTAGACTCAACGCAATCAACGCTTAAGTGTGACAGTCGACAAATCAACACTTGATACTTGACGAATTGGTGAGTAAACTCAACACACTCAACGCTATCATTCGACGAGTTAACACTTAACTCGACAAAAGCGTTGACTAGTCTCAAGACACTCAATGCTTTTGCCTTCGAATATTTCAATCTCTTTTGCTCATCATATGAGCTATACCATACAGATCCAAACTCCCAATTTCTCTACAATCTTATGTGCAACCCTAATAGGCTCATACTAGTTGGCAATGAGGCTACATGCTTGATCACATCCTGATTACTATGGTAGCACCAACAGTCTCCCACTTGATCTAGAAAGTATCAAACAAAAGCTTCACAAACATTGAGCGGCATCTAGAAATACATCATTGCTCCCCAAATAGTAAGAGTTTATAAACTCATATGCCATTGTGACCAATGTTACAGTATTATCATGTCCCTTCATCCCTTACATCCAGATAGAACTAGAGGTATAGACCTTATCACCCTCATAATTGTTCAATCCCAGTTTCCTTATCTAGAATGGGCTTTTAGAAATTGGTGAGCCCAATATCATATATCTACTCAACCGAGCATGGCCATGCATTTCTCAGTCCCATTCCATCAAGGGGCCCATGGATGCAACTCCTGTCATATAGGAGGACAAATCCTATCTATGCTCACACTCAAATACCCAAATGATTCGTAACGTACCCAATAACCACCTTTATCATCCAACTTTCTCAAGACTGGACTTTTGATGGCATCAAAGAACGCTCTTCCTCACTCGATGAAAGTTGTGACTTCAGGTCAATGGACCACGAACACCAGTGCCACTTGAGCCATACTTGTGAAACGTTTATATAACTATCCACAAAGTATTATCACGTTGGGTCTGTCTAGTACAACTTATTCATAACAAGTACCAATGTGATGACTTGATATCACAATATCATTACCTATGAGGACGGGTCATCAGTCAACACACATGCTAATCTTAAAGGCATCAGCATCGCCCTTTGCTTCTAATATGATACAATGACCAGGGACTCTTTAAGAATGAAGCTTTTAGGATCATAGGTTCTCACATAAAGTCACTACTTGACCTATGGAAGCAATCATTCTACGGGCATCGATTTTAGTTAACTATTTTATCACAATAGAAACAATAACACAACAAAAGAACTTGCCAAAATATATAAATGAAATGTATACAGTACTTTTATTCATCAAATGAAATATCTAATAGACAACAAACATACAATCCACAAGACTCAAATTAGAGTTGATCATTCAGGTATTGTATACCCATAGATCTAACATGACCATCATGCTTTTTCTATGCAAGAGCCTTCGTCAGTGGATCTGCAATATTTTCATCAGTCGGCACTCTACATATGCTCACATCTTCTCGATCGACAATCTTTTGAATTAGATGGAACTGTTAGAGTACGTGGTTGGAGCGCTTATGAGATCTAGGTTCCGAAGTGAGTGAAATTGCACTGTTGTTGTTACAGTACATAACTACCGGACGAACAATGCTAGGAACTACATCTAACTCGCCAATGAATTTCCTAATCCATACAGCCTCCTTCACTGCATTTGCAGCGGTGATATACTGGCCTCAATTGTGTAAATCGGCAACTATATCCTTCTTGGAACTCTTCCAGCTAGCAACACCTCCATTCAGGCAAAACACAAAACATTACTAAGACTTTGAATCGTCCCTATATGTATAGAAGCTAGTATCCGTGTAACCAATTACAACGAGCTCTTCCTCTCCACCGAATACCAATAATGTATCCTTAGTCCTTTTCAAGTACTTGAGGATATTGTTGACGACTATCCAGTGACCTTCACCGGGATCAGACTGATACCTGCTAGTCATTCTCAAAGCGTAAGAGACATCGGGTCTAGTACATATCATTACATACATGATTGACCCAATTGCCGAAGCATATGGAATCAACTTCATGCGGTCCTTATCTTCACAAGACTTAGGACACTGGTCCATAGAGATACTCACACCATGAGACATGGGCAAGAATCTTTCTTGGACTCAAGCATGCTGAACCATTTCAAAAACTTGTCAATGTACGTACTTTGGGTCAAACCCAGCAACTTCTTTGATCTATCTCTCTAGATCTTAATACCGAGTGTATTAGTCGCTTCCCCTAAGTTCTTCATCGAAAAGTAGTCCCCTAGGTAGTTCTTAATAACTTATAGTGACAGTTCGTCATTCCCGATCAATAGTATGCCATCAACATAAAAAATTAGGAAGACAATTATGCTCCCACTAATCTGTTTATAAACACACGGTTCATCCTCATTTTTGATAAAACCAAACTCTTTGTTCTTTTTATCAAAACGAAGATTCAAACTTCGAGAAGCTTGTTTTAACCCATAAATGGATCTCTGCAGCTTGCATATTCACCTTGAGATACAAAACCCTCGGGTTGTGTCATGTACACTTCCGCAAGGAGGTTCTCATTAAGAAAAGCCGTTTTGACATCCATCTGTCAGGTCTCATAGTAATAATACATAGTAATATCAAGCAGATTTCCGATGGACTTAACCATGACAACAGGAGAGAAGGTCTCATCATAGTCAATGCCAAGAATTTGCTTGAAACCTTTATCCACAAGTCTCCCTTTGAATGTCTGTACATTCCCATTCATATCAGTATTCACTTAAAGACCCACTTGCACCCTTTGGGAATTACCCCTTCAGGTGGCTCCACCAAAGTCCATACTTGGTTTTCATACATGGAGTCCATTTTAGATTTCATGGCCTCAAGCCACTTTTCGGAGTGCGGTCCACACATAGCCTCTTAGTAGGTTATAGGCTCATCACTATGATCCATAAACAACACATTACCTATTTCATACACGAGAAATCCATATCTCTCAGGCTTAAACCTTGATCTACCAGATCTACGTTGAACTTGTGTTTCCTAAGTAGGTTCTCTAGCTACAACAACTTATAGTCCTGACTCAGGTTCCAATTCCAGTTCATTCACAGTTTATTGTTCTTGAATTTATTCAAGTTCTACCTTAGTAGTCTTTCTACTTAAGAACTCATTCTCAAGAATGACACCAGTTCTCGCGACAAACACTTTTCCCTCAGACGGTAGGTAGAAGTACTACCCTTTGGTTTCCCTAAGATACCCCACAAGATAACACTTATCTGATTTGGGTTCCCGCTTATCAGGCATTTGACGTCTCACATATGCCTCATAGCCCCAAATATTAATGAACGACATACTAGGACACTTCTCAGTCAATATCTCATATGGTGTCTTTAGAACCGCTTTCGTTGGAGCACGATTTAGTCTTAAAGTAGCAGTTTCTAGAGCAAAACCCCAAAAGAAAATAGGCAGATTTGCATTACTCGTCATCAATCGCACCATGACTAACAAGGTTCGATTTCTCCACTCAGACACACTATTATGTTGGGGTGTTCTAGGTGGAGTGAGATGTGATATAATACCACACTCTTTCAGATGATCATGAAACTCATGACTTAGGTATTCGCCACCTCGATCAGATCAGAGTGCTTTAACCTTCTTATCCAGCTGGTTCTCTACATCATTTTTAAACTCTTTTAATTTTTCAAAGGTTTCAGATTTGCACTTCATAAGATACACGTATCTGTATCTACTGAAATCATCAGTAAATGTAACAAAGTAGAAGAACACACCTCTAGCCATAGAATTCATGGGTCCACATACATCACTATGTACTATACTCAAAAGATCAACAACCCTCTCATTTTTTCCATTGAAAGGGACCTTTGTCATTTTGCTTAATAAAAAATATTTGTATCTCTCAAAGGATTCATATTCAAATGAGTCCAACAGTCCATCTTTACAGAGCATGGATATACGTTTCTCATTTATATGGCAAAAATGAAAATGCCAAAGGTACGTAGGGTTCGAGTCATTCGTTCTTAGTCTCTTAGTATTTTCAATATTATAGATCGGATTGTCTAAGTTCAAAACATATAGACCATTAAACATTTGGGCTACACCATAACAAACATCATTCTTAAATATTGAACAACAATTATTCTTAATAATAAAAGAAAACCTACCATGTCTAAACATGAAATGGATATAATGTTCTAGTTATGGAAGGAAAAAAATAACAATTATCTAATTCTATTACAAAACCACCGGGCAAAGCAAGACGATATACCCCAACGATAATAGCAACAACTCTTGCTCCATTGCCAACGCGCAGGTCCACCACTCCTTTACTCAGCAATCTTCTCCTTCCCAGTTCCTGCACATTTATACAAATATGAGAACCACATCTGGTATCTAATACCCAAGATGAAGGAGCAGAAATGTTTATCTCTATAACATATATACCTGAAGCGGAAGTCATACCTCCCCTCATCTTTTGTAGACCCTCAATCTATGAAGGATAGTTCCTCCTCCAATGACCAGCCTTGCTACAATGGTTGCATTTTCCTTTTTTCCCCGAGCCTTTCTTTTTAAGTGCAGAAGACTTGGGCTCTAGTCCATACTTAGGTCCTACCTTCGCCTTCTTGAAGCCCTTGGCCTTGCCCTTCCCTTTATACACCATCAATATGGGGCTAGTAGGCTTGGCCTTCATCATGTTTATCTCAGCAGTTCGCAACATACCTAGGAGCTCGGGCAGTTTCTTGTCTATTTCATTCATGTTATAGTTTAAGACTAACTGCTCATAATTATCCGGTAATGATTACAGGATCAGGTCTTTGGCCAACTCTTGGCCGAAAGGGAACCCTAGTCTTTCAAGGTTCTCGATATACCTAATCATCTTGAGTACGTGAGTCACTACTGGGTCCCTAGCTCCCATCTTGCACTGGAACAACGCCTTAGTGACATCGAATCTCTCTTGACGAGCTTGCCCTTGAAACATTTTCTTGAGATGCTCGTCAATTTCCTTGCAACCCATGCTCTAATGTTGCTTTTGTAGCTCAGAGTTCATGGTCGCAAGCATGATACATTCAACATCAAAGGAGTCGTCAAGATACTTCTTGTAAGCATCTTTATCAGCACGGGATGCATTCTCGGCAGGCTTATCAGGGGATACCTCTTCCAAAACATAGAGCTTACGCTCTTACCTGAGAACAATTCTTAGGTTCCAGTACCAGTCCAAATAATTAGTCCTGCTTAGCTTTTCCTTCTCAAGGATCGCTCGGAGGGATAGGGTGGAGTATGAACCACTTGGCATGGAAATTCTACAAGGATACAAGCAAAGCAAATTTGTACTACATTTCAAAATACAATTTATCTTTCAATTAGGACTTTAATCAAAATAAATCCCACTATTTTTATCAAATTGATAACCCTCGATATCAATTCAAAGAGTTTAGAGAGTAACCATCTTAGTGGATAAGATCCATATTTCACTAACACCATGAGTCAGCTTTGGCTTTTCTCTCACAATACAACTATTTAGGTAGGCAACGCTTGCCAATTTCATCACTATGTAATTCTTGTATGGCTTGTGAATAAATCTTAATTCACATCCATCATATGGTGCATGCCAACCCCATGTCTCTGGGTACTCAACCTTTGAGGTCACCCAGTTAAGCTTGACCCGATGTCCACAGTGGGATATCAAAATTATCCAATCACACCCTTACAAAGATAGATTAATGCACCTTGCTTTGGCAAGCCCACACTTCATCGATCGAGGTAGGAAGAGTGTCATCCATTGTAAGGCATCCGAAAACTTAATATTTCTAAAAGGATTTTTGATATTCGATTAACACTTTAATCATGGTTAATATTTAACCAGTGTGCACATTGAGCAAAATAAAATTCAATAAGCATAATCCAAATGCATTCCAGATGTGCACAAGAAGATCATCAACACCTTATGAGCCGGGCTAAATCTGAACATCCAAGGCACTTCTAAATCTTTAGATTTACATGCATAGGACATGATAAACACAAACTCCACTTACATAGTAGACAAGCTCGTCACTTCATGTGAGATTAAAAATCTAACACATGCTTATTTTCACAAACCAACAAAGTGACGGTTACTATTAAGGAGTAAACTTCAAAGAAATCACATGCATTCTTGGGAAGATCCAAGACTATATTTGGGCATTTAGAACACTTCTAAATCTCAAAATTTTCACGCCATGGATTTATCAACTTCTGAAACAATGAATATTATCGGCAACCACCCTCTGATAGTAGTGTTGGGATTTTCGGGATGGCAATACACTTGTGCTCGCAGCGGAAATAAGTACAAGAAAAATCCAATCGAGTTCGGATCTAGCAAAATTCATGAATCATGAAGTAAAGCATGTTGTAATAAAATTATCTTTGGGGAATTGAGTCAATACTCAACCTAGATGCTCCAGAAAAATTCCAACCAGTCACTAGCGCTTGATTCTAGAGCACAGAAAGTATATCCGCGACTCTACAGTAAATCCACACGACCAGGAGAACCCGTAGCAACTTATCGCACAAGTTATAGTTCGAGAGAGGACACTCAACGTCTCCACAAACTGCTAGGTCTGTTGAAGGATAGGCGATAGGGACACTCTCTAGGATCGGGATCAGGCTCTATAACGGGATCAGCGGAACGCTTTCGTCGGCTTTTAGGGATTCCATCTTTTTGCACAGTGACGGCTCATATGCTTAGACAGAAATAATAATCGCATATTCATTTCAAGCCCTAATGTTTCCTTTTTATACCCAAAGGGAATAAACAAAACAACCCGTCGCTAATCGCAGACCCAGAACTTAAACAAAATAGACATTCGGCCAGATAACAGTTTGTCTGGACAAATCGTCTAATATCTACATGATATACGACAAATTGTCGAGTATCAATTTATACTCGTCGAATCATTGAGTATCTTATAGTACATACGACGAACTGAATACCATCCTCAGTCGAGTCAACGCTTGACTCTGTGAAGGCGTTGAGTGTACTCAAAGCTCTCAACGCTTTCTGCGCCATAGGCCAAATTTGTCAAACGGCATTCGTCGAACTGCATTCATTGAACGACATTCATCGAACTGAATTCGTCGAACGACATTCGTCAAGCTACATTCGTCGAACGGCATTCATCGAACGACATTTGTCGAACTTCATTCATCGAACGACATTCGACTTCTGCACCAAAGGCCAGATTCATCGAATTGCGTTGAGTGAATACAATACACTCAATGCTTAAGTGCCAGATTTGCCAAGTAAACCCTTTACTCGATGAAGGTGTTGAGTTCACTCAACTCCTAAGACCCAAACTCATCAAGTAAAATCCTTTACTCGACGAATCGCTGAGTAGACTCAACGTACTCAACGCTTAAGTGAGACAGTCGACGAATCAACACTTGATACTCGACGAATCGGTGAGTCAACTTAACACACTCAACACCATCATTCGACAAGTTAAGACTTAACTCGACGAAAGCGTCGACTGGTCTTAACGCACTCAACGCTTTTACCTTAGAATATTTCAGTCTTTTTCTCACCATATGAGCTATACGATACAGATCCAAACTCCCAATTTCTCCACAATCTTATGTGTGTCCCTTATAGGCTCATACTGAGTTGGCAATGAGGCTATATGCTTGATCACTTCCAGATCACTATGCTAGCACCAACACATTCTTTTCTCCCCCTTTGATATTATCAAAAAGGATGGGCTAGATCAAAGATGGGAATAAATATGAGAGATATAGTTGATTTAAAACAAAATATACACTTATAAAGATAAGTATGAAAATTATAGGGCGGAGAAAAAAGAAATAGAGAGTTTAATAAGTACAGAACAAAGGTAAAACAAATAATTAGAATACCACGAAAACTTAACGGTACTAAAAAATATCACATATTATATATAAAAAGATAATAAGGATATGGACAATGCACACAAAACTTAAATACAAAAGATTTTTCATACGCTATTAGGAGATTTATAGAGTAAATACACTCGGACATCATATGTGTCATGAATAGAAATTGTGTACTAAAATATTTATGTGATTGACATGTAATGTATTTTTTGTCCAATTCTTATGGATGGAAGTGTTAGGTAGACTAATGATGTATGTATGTGTAACATCAAAGAGAATAGAATTGAGCACAAATTTATCAGGTGTACATGTTATATTTCAGTAAGTCTATATGATAAATCATATCACATTTTCAATCTATATAATATCAAGATTAGAACAAAGGCACTAACTTAATTGTCTGGTTTTTGCACTTGTTCGAAATGATTCATAAAACTAAAGTTCTCATCCTCACAATGCTCATTGTGGCTTATCAAGAGGATTGAGTAGTGCTTGGGGTATCCTTGTTAACTATATTGATAGTATAGTATGTTTAGTATTAAAAAATTTCACTATTAAATTTATAATTTTATTTTAATATAATGTCCCCGAATCAATCAAAATATACCCACATAGATTGATACACTTTAACTAGTATATAAAAACCTTTCCAAATTAATTTTGGCCCAAGGTTTTAAGCCCTATAAAGGGAAGATTAACTACGTGATATTGATTTACAAAGTCATGTCTAGCGTGTTAGTCACAATATCATGAGTTATAACATGTAATCCTTGAAATTTCTATCTAAGTGCACTCTCTAATAATTTTTGTAAAGTGAGATGGCATTAGTCTACCTAAATCCTCACATAAACCTAGACGCATATTAAACATACAATGTCATATCTAGTAGCACTCAGTAGAAAATACCAAGAGATTGGACACATCATGCCAAATCAACAACAAAAAAAAGATTAACACTCCTAAATCAAATATTATACGTAATCTTTATGCTTTAAGATTTTAGCATGCATGTCCCAAAACTAATGATTATAGCAGTTATTTGTTAGTTTTTTTTAAGATTTTATAAAATTTAAAAATAAGACAAAAAATAAAGAAACACATAATAAAAAAGGAATTAAAACATGTTTTTGTGATTTTGGGGTTTTAGAATTTTTAAGTGATTTTTAATTTCAAAGAGAAAATATAGGAATTAGAATGAAAATGAAAACAACCCTAATAATAGTAAAAACAAACAAAAGTAAAACATATGAAAAATCAAAAGTTTCTTGAAATGACACTTCTGCCAACATTAATGTTAATGTCAAGCGGTATTAATAGAACATCAATTTTTCGAAAAAATAGCCTTGTTTTCATCACTTATCACAACCAACTTCCAGAATATATTTTTATGAGGTAAGAACTATCTAATACAGTGAAGAAATCATAATAATATAGAAAAAGTTGTGGATTAAATCATTTAGCCAAGAGATACAAAACACCCAATTCTAAGTGAAGCATAGAGAATCGTGCATCATGAAGGGGTTTGGTAAAAATGTCAGCAAGCTGATCGTCTTTGCCAGTGAAACTCACTCTCAAATTGTCCTTCTTAATGTGATCCTGAATAAAATGATGGCGTACATTTATGGGTTTTGAACATGATTGATGAAACAGATTATTTGTCAAGTCTACAGCACTCTTATTGTTGCACCTAAGTTCAATGCTTTTTGAATGAAAGACCAAAGTTCTATAACGTTTGTGACATCAAAAATTCTTATTCACAAATACTCCCTAAGGAAATATATTCAGCCTCGGTCGTGTAAAGGGAGATAGAATTCTATTTCCTACTCGATCATGAAACTAGTACAGGCCTTAACAAGTGACAAGTGCCACTTGTGCTTTAATGATCATGAGAAGATCCAGCATAATCGAAATTGAAATAACCATGGAGAGGGAATGTGTCGGTGTGAGGATACAAAAGACCAAGATTTCGTGTTCCCATAAAATACCTAAAAATGTGTTTAAAGACTTTTAAGTGAGATTCTTTAAGATTAGCTTGATATCTAGCGCAGAGGCACACCGTAAACAAGATGTCGGGTATAGACGCACTAAGATACAATAGTGATCCAATCATACCTTATTATACCATTTTGTCCACCGAAATGCCACTTTAATCTTTTCCTAATTTGAGAGATGCGCTCTTTGGAGTTTTGGAATATTTCAAAGTCTCAAAACCAAATTGTTTAAGCATATCTTTTACATATTTTGATTGGCATATAAAGATTCCATCGTGTCATTGAGAAGTTTGAAAACCTAAGAAATATATCAATTCTCCTACTAAACTCATTTCAGATTAGCTTTGTATCACTTCTATAATTTCATTACATACATTTTCATTAGTTGCACCAAAGATAATATTATCAACATATTTTTTTAAAATCAACAAATTGGAATCACTATGTTTTATAAATAGCATGGTATCTATACTACACATCCTAAATCCATTATTTAAATGAAAAGTTGTTAACCTATCATACAAGGCACAAGTTGTTTGCTTTAATCCGTATAAGGCTTTTATGAGTTTATAGACATGATTTGGATGACTATAATTCTTAAAATTGAGTGGTTGCTCACTGTGCAACTCTTCTTTAATATATCCATTCATAAACACACTCTTGAGATCCATTTGATACAATTTTATTATTTTAAAGCTAGTAAAATTCCAAAAACATCCTAATTGACTCAAGGTGAGCTACAGGTGCAAAAGACTCCTCAAAATCTACCCCTTTGATTTGTGAATATCCCTGATCAATTAACCTACCATTATTTCTTGTTATCTTAGACTCACCATCAAGCTTATTTTTTAAGATCCACATTTTGCCTATGACATGATGGTTACTAGGGCGCTCCACTAATATCCACACTTTAATCTTCTGGAATTGATTTCTTCCTTATTCATTACTATAAACCAAGACTTGTCATTTAGCGTTTCAAAAATGTTCTTAGGTTCTATTTTGGAAATAAAAAATAAATTAGAAAATGATTCATGTAGGGCTAAACGAGTTTTAATCCCATATGGAGGCTCTCCAATCATTAATTCTCATGGATGTTGTTTTGAAAATTTTATATTGTTTAGAGGCTTACATTCTTTAATATTTTCTAATTCATAAACTACTTCCTCTCTCTTCACACCCTCCTCTTCTAATAGATTGAAAACATGATCATCTGCATTCGATCTAGAGTTTACCTTTGGAGTATTTTCATTAAAGTGCACCTGTATTGACTCTTACATAACCAAGGTTCTTTTGTTATACACCCTATAGGCACGACTCATGGAATAATATCATAAAAAAGATGCCTAGGTTTGATTTTTCATCAAATTTACTTAAATGATCCTTGGTGTTTAGAATGAAACAAGGGCAACTAAAGACTCTAAAATATGACACACTCGACTTCTTTTCAAAATACAGCTCATATGGAGTACACTTAAGAATTGGGCGAAGCATGGTCCGGTTCATTACATAACATGTTGTACTTACCGCTTCAGCCCAATAAAATTTAGGTAAGCTGTATTCGGCAAGCATGGTACGAGCAAATTCTAGTAAAGTCCAATTTTTCATTTCTGCTACTCAATTTTATTGTGGAGTGCATGGAGCAGAAACTTGTGCTGAATGCCTAAATTATTACAAAAAAGAAATAAAATTTTCGTTCTCAAATTCTCCCTCATAGTCTAACCTTATGCATTTAATTTTTAATTCCATTTATTTTCGAATTCGAGTGCACAAGATGGATAATTCAGAGAAAGCATCAAATTAATTTGCAAGAAAAAAGATCCAGCAAAGTCGTGAAAAATAATCTATTAACATAAATGTATATTGTTTCCCTCCTAGAATATATATACTCATAGGACCAAATATATCCATGTGAATCAACTGCAATGGTCTATTAACACGTCATGTGCTTGGAACATCCAAAATCCAAGCATCACAAATTTTCCTTGTCCTTAGTCTACCAATACACCTAAAAGGAGGATGAGGGAAAAGTTATAGTTACCTAAGTTACTCCACCCATAATATAGGTAGACGACTTTGGCATCTAGATTTGTTCTACTTTAGTTGACCCTTTCTTCAGGCTGATGAGTCCGATATTTATAGTGATTTTTGGACTCATTTAGGCTCGTTCTCATGCACATGCACTTCATAAATAGCTTATAATTGCTCATATTTCACTTAAACTCCACATTCACATAAGTGCACATTTTACACGCAGTGGTGTGCAATAGCGCACTATTTTGCTGGCGATTAGCACATGGTGCACCACATGTTTTTATTTTGTTGATTTTAGTTTTTTGTGAGTGTTGGAGGCCTATACCCCAGTTGTATTCTTCCTATGCGGGTGGGCAGAGCCCCATTTTAGTGGAGTTCTTTCTTATAGGAATCACACGATCATGTGTTTTTTTCACGCATGGTTATTGCGACTGTGTGATGCCTACTACATTCTGGTGCTCTGCCCTGGGTCGTGCGATTTGCTCACGCACGGTTATTTAGCTCGTGCATGACCAAAACGCATGACCTTGATTTTTAGTCAAAATACTTTTATGAAATTATTGTATGTGCGTGCATGGTTGGATTCAGTTGTGTGTGAAGAAAAACGCACGATCTTTCTCTTTGCCTGAAAGTTGATTTTTATTTCTTCACTCGTGCATTTTGTTTGCGCACGGGCTATTTTTCCTATGCGTGTTGAAAATTTCACAGTCTGGTTCTTCTTACAAGTTGGACCATTCTACAAGTTAAATTTCACACGATCCATGCTTGGTTGTGCGTTCGACCGTGCGTGCCTTAATTTTTTATGCTTGTTCTATAAATACCTCAGGTTTTTTCCTAGTTTGGAAGATGCATCTTGAGAGAGGAAGTTGTCTACCTAAATCACCTAGAGGGGGGGTGAATAGGTGAGATGTGCGTCTATTTGCGGAAAAAAAATTAGGGAACTAGCACAGCACAATACCAAGCAATCACAGACGACAAAAGATTTATAGTGGTTCCCCAACCTTGGTTACGTCCACTTTCCTCACCAATCTAGTAAACCACTAGACTTGGCTACTCCACTATCTCGGATCAAAACGATCCTACACCTCGGAACAACGTTCCTACAAAACTCGGTCCCAAAATGGATCTACACTCGGAAGATTAAAACTTCCTACAAATCTCGGAGAGAATTTCTCCTACAATAAAGTTGTTTGAAATATAACTCAAATAATACAAACAGTGAATTCTTAGATCTGAATAGATCGGCCTTGATCTTCCTCTTTGATGTTGTGACTTTTTCAGAAAGATCGAAGAAGAACACGGCAACCCTAGATCTGAAAACTTCTTTGACTTCTCCCGATCGGATGTAGAAGATGATGAGAAGCAAAACTTGATCACGATCAGAAGAAGAAAACTTAGATCTGAATCAGGAATCAGAAACTCAGCACGAGCACGATGAAGATCAACGGCGGCGGCGGCGGCTTCAGTGATTCAGACTTTTCCGAGAGGTAATGATGTCGACGGCGGCGGCTTGTAGATCTCGAAAAAAAAATTTATTCTCTGATAATTCCTTTTCTTTTTCTTATAGGTTAGGTCTAATCACGTATCCCTTTTATAGGAGACTGATAACGGTCATAATCGTAATTAACGATGATACGTGGACCAATCAGAAAAGAGGAATTCAAAAATTACTTTGGAATTCTGGTCTTAGCGATTTTTCAGGAAAAAATCAGAGTCATATACACGAGAGGAAATGATATACTCGAGTATATGTCTATATGCTACTCGAGTAACTAGAAGAGAAGCATACTCGAGTGAATGAGTTTCAACATACTCGAGTATCTGGGTTCAACTACTCGAGTGACAGAAAAGATCTACTCGAGTATAAAGAAGTTGATTACTCGAGTATATCTACTTAGAGGAATTCTCAAGATAAAAGGATGGTGTTACTCGAGTATATAGAAAAGAGGTACTCGAGTACTTGGAAGACAGTTTACTCGAGTATAATAGAGGGAGTCAACTACTCGAGTATCTGAGCTATTACTCGAGTGTAGAGAGTCTACTCGAGTATATAGACTTAGAGAAATTCCTTTATATATCCAGTCCAGGCTTACTCGAGTATAAATAAAGCTTCTACTCGAGTAACTCGAGGACTACTCGAGTAAGAGAGTTAACCTACTCGAGTAACAAGTAACCTACTCGAGTATATCAAAGGAATACTCGAGTATGTATACTTAGGATAATTTCCAGATAACAACAGAATCCTTTACTCGAGTATATAACTTAGACCTACTCGAGTATCAAACCATTTACTCGAGTATATATAAATTTACTCACTCGAGTATATGAAGATCTACTCGAGTATACACTTATATACTTAAGTAAAAGGGATTTTTCTCGAGTATGCTTAAGACAACTACTCGAGTACTAAGTCACCTACTCGAGTATATGGAGTATATTACTCGAGTATGTGGACTTAGTAGAATTCTTGGAATTAGGTCTTCTATCCTTCTTTGTCCATGAGTCCAAGTGCATCTAGATGAAGTGTATCCCAATAGAGAGACTATACATGAGTCAACACCTTGGATCACACAATGAGGGATTACATTGTATGGTCCTGTGTTTGATGACCCACTATAGACTGACATTGGTCTACACTTGGCAATAGAGTCCTGCGCACAAGTAACTTAAACACAATATCAAATACAACTTAATTCATCTTAGTTCCGGGTCTGACTTCCCACAAATCTGAGGTATTGTGGAGACAAATCCCAACAATCTCCCCCTATTTGTAGAAGTCAGCACTCTCTTCACTAAGGTGAATTACTTAAAGTAAAGTAGAACAAGGATAGCATAAATGACAAAGTATAAATCATTGAAAAATACTGAGCATGAAAATAAATAAACTAATATAGCCATAATCAGAATTATATATAATCTAGAAATGTTTTTGAAACAGAATATCAATTTCCACAAGATCATCTTTCAGGGATGGGCATCCCTATTCTGTCTTTCTCTCACTTGATGCTGCCTCTCAAAGTATGAGAAAGGTTTTGGAAAGTATGTCTTTGGCCTAGGAGGAGCCTTCGGGTTGTTGAATCCCCATTGCTTGTCATGGAGTCTGATCTTTATCTGTGAATTCTCATAGGCTTTCCATTCTGAGTGACCGTAGTACTTATCTTTGTGTTCTCCATGGTCAACAACCAACCTCAGGGTATCAAAAATAAGAGATTTGGAGAATGGGCTCCAAATTTCTGCATGAACTACATCTGGTCTCGCTCTAGGTCTGGCTTCAGGAACGGGAGCAGGCTCTCTTCTCGGGGCTGACCGGCTAGCAGAGGCGCCGTCACCATACTTTCTTTTCTTACTAGGACCACCCTGATCAGATGGTTTTCTGGAGGAGGAGGCACCATGATCAGTGTGTCCTTTAGAGCTACCTGGCATATCATCTGTCCAAACATCAGCATAGGAGAGAGGAGGGTCTGACATGTCCCCAGCAGGTCTGGGAGAGAATGTAGGCCCTGTCTCTGGAGGATAGATCTGAGCATCTGATAGAGGAGCTTCTGCAAGAGGGTTCAGGCCTTGAGGGATCACAGTAGGGTCCAATTGGAAATCTGGGAAGTTCTGATTATGTACCCATACTGATGTATCATATATATAAAACTTTACCGATTGAATCTGAGCCAGAGTGTCAGCTTTTATTTCTTTTAACTTGACGTCCAGGGCAGCATCAGACTTTTCAGCAAACTAGGCGGAGAGTTTTTCAACTTGTTCTTTTACTATTTTCTCCCCCTTGCTGATATCTACATTTAACTAAGCAATAGCCTCGTCTCTGAAGGTTCCAACTTCATTGCATACCTTGATTACATTGGTTTCTGCATTCTTGTCGGCTAGGATCTGATTATTAGCAACTGTTACAGCCTGATCTCTGAGTTCACCGATACTGGTGATAGTATGGTCTAAAGCTTTTCCACCAATCCGAAATATTTTACGGAGCTCATCTGTATTTGCTTGAATCTCGGCAAAGCCTCTACTCATCTCTGTTTCCAGAGTAGAGACCTTGTCCTGGACAGATTTGAGAGAGTCATCAAAGTATCTTCTCTGTTCTGTGAGCATAAGCTCAATCTTGCTGAGAATGTCAGAAGAGGAGGAAGAGGAGGGAGCAGAGGGTATTACAACAGCAGGAGCAGGGGCTAGAGCAGGAGCAGGAGCAAACCATGGAGGAATCTCTTTAATGACGACAGAGCTTACAGCTCTCTTTGTTGGGGGGAAATCTACTGAGTCTTCTGCATCAATGAAGGAGGGGAGAGAGAAATCCAGGTTCCTTAGAGGTGGTTCTACATGTTCCGGAGACATGTCCTCGTCACTGGAGAATTGGATTTCTTCATGCAGCTCTGCATCTTCAACTGGGGAGTGAGCAGGGGATTGAGAGGGAACTCTTTCTGGAGATAGAGGTAGGTGATCTTCTTGGATGAAAGGTTCATCTGATCTCAGTTCCTCAATCAACTTAGCTATATCTTCTTCAGTGGACAGGAGGTCCTTTTGAATCTGAACATCTGAGCTGATCTCTGCTGGAGGAGGAGACTGAACTGCAGGAGAGGGGATTGGATCTCTGAGCTGAAGGGACTGGACTGGTGAATCTGCATGTTGTGGCTGAGGGCTAGCTGAGGAAGGCTCCGCCTCAACTACTGCACCCGAGGTGTCAGCAGTTTGACGGAGAGGAGGAGATGGGGTCCTGTCAGCCGGGGCATTGAGGCCTATTTGCTCGGCAGGGGCCTTGGATGCTTGAGCAGTGTTCTGCAGCTTAAGCTCCCAACGATGAATTGATGAGATGGACAGTTTCTTCATATGGTGGAGAGGAGTTCCTTTAGCAAAGCTGAACACCTCGGAGTCGATCTCCCGGAGAAGGAGGGAGATGATCCTTGCATAATTTGGACTTTTGATGCTTTCCCGAATTTTATCCAAAATCATCATTCCGAACTGAAACTTCTTCCTGCAGACTATGGCTTGCATAACGTCGAATAGATTTTGGGATATATCTCTTATGGAGTATGTCTTGCACCACAGGACATTGGCGATGACATCAACTAGAAACTTGCCTTCTGAATTGAACAATGACCGATTCAAGGTTTCATCTCCACCTTCAGGATCTCGACCACAGAATAGGGAAGTACGGTCGGCATCTTCCTTTTCTAGGTCGTCTTCTTCGTCAACCACGGGCATCCGAAGCAGAGTGGCGACTGAAGTTTTATCCAACCGAATCTCAAGTCCTTTTACCTTTGATTTCAGAATTGTGCCATTACGTCTAACCTTCAGATTTCTGAAGAATTCTTCAACATCAGGAAACAGGAGACGGCAGGGTTCTTGAAGAACGAAGGACAATCCGGCGGTGTCCAAGAGAATCAGTAAGTTTTTGAAGTCATCCAAAATATCTGCAATACCATCTGTCATGAGTTCGGAGCCGATTCCAATCTTTGAAGGAGGAGCCATCGTCCAGAGGAGGCGAGCAGCGATGATCGGGAAGAAGGAGTTCGTCTGCTCTGGAATTCGAAACGCCGGCTCCACCGAGAGATTGAAATGTGGAAAAAGATTTTCGGTTTTCTTTCTATTTATATATAACCCTAATTAGGTTTAGAGAGAGATTAAAAAAAATTTTAAATCATACATGAAGGGGCGCCAACAGTCTCGGTGTGCGAAAAGAGAAAAAATAGAATTTTCAAAGTGCAGGAAATCCATATACTCGAGTATATGTCGGCATACACGAGTAAGTGGAAATTTGACATACACGAGTGACAATCGACCTACTCGAGTGAGGTAAGAACATACTCGAGTGGATTTGGACATACACGAGTAAGTGGTAATATACTCGAGTGAATGTCCAAGTACTCGTGTAGATGATCTTAAGTACTCGAGTATGTACTTGAGGTACTCGAGTATATTTCGAAGTACTCGAGTATGTCAAATGATGTACTCGAGTATGTGTCCTTTGAAAAAAATATTTTTCTTAGAAAAAATTTTACCTCCACCGAGTTCTTCACTTTTGAGCCTATGGATGAGTCCATCATCACTATTCGTCTTTGTTGAGCATCCCAAGTTCCGTTTTGAAGAACGGGAACTTGGTCTCGTCCAGCGGTTTTGTGAAAATGTCTGCAACTTGTCTGTCTGTGGAGACATATTGTAGATCTATGTCCCCATTCTCCACATGCTCTCGAATGAAGTGATATCGAAGCTCGATGTGCTTTGTCCGGCTGTGGGAGACTGGGTTGTTGGCGATCGTGATTGCACTGGATGAGTCACAAAACAAGGGAATGTTCTGGAACTTCATGTTGTAATCGTCAAACTGATGCTTGATCCATAGAAGCTGTGCACAACAGCTGCATGCAGAGATATACTCTGATTCAGCCGTTGAGATGGCTACACAGTTCTGCTTCTTGCTACTCCAGGAGATAAGTCTCCTTCCGAGGAATTGGCATGTCCCGGAAGTGCTTTTCCTGTCGTCTTTGCTACCTGCAAAATCAGCATCTGAAAAACCAATTAGTTCACTATCATTACTTCTTGGGTACCATAAGCCAAGATTTGGTGTACCATTAAGGTATCTTAAAATCTGCTTTGCAGCGGCGTAATGAGATTCTTTAGAGTTCATTTGAAATCTAGCACATACGCATGTTGAGAACATTATATCCGGTCTACTGGCGGTTAGGTAAAGCAAGGACCCAATTATGCTTCTGTACTTGGTTTCATCAAAAGGTTTCCCTTTCTCATCCTTGTCCAGAGACATAGCTGAGGCCATTGGAGTCCTCATAGAGGTTGCATTCTCCATTCCGAATTTCTTAAGTAGCTCTTTGGTGAACTTCGTCTGTGAGATGAAAATCCCATCTTCAGATTGTTTCACCTGAAGCCCTAAGAAATACTTCAGCTCTCCCATACTGCTCATTTCAAACTTCCCTTGCATAAGTTTAGAAAACTTCTTGCAGAGGTTGTTATCCGTAGAGCCAAAGATAATGTCGTCTACATAGATCTGCACTAGCAAAATCTTGCCTTTTATTTCCCTAAGAAATAATGTCTTGTCTATCTTTCCTCTTGTGAACTTGTTCTCAAGAAGGAAGCTAGACAGTGTCTCATACCAAGCTCGAGGAGCTTGTTTAAGACCATATAGCGCTTTCTGTAATAAGTATGCATAATTGGGATGGGTTGAATCAACAAAACCTGGCGGTTGCTCTACGTACACTTCTTCCTTTATGTCACCATTCAGGAAGGCGGACTTTACGTCCATCTGATAGACGGTAAAGCCCTTAAGTGCAGCATACGCAAGGAATAACCTGATAGCCTCCAGTCTTGCTACTGGAGCATATGTCTGATCGAAGTCGATTCCCTCTTCTTGATGGTAGCCCTTTGCAACGAGTCTGGCTTTGTTCTTTATGATTGTTCCATCTTCATCCATCTTGTTCCGATAGACCCATTTTGTCCCAATGACATTTTTGCTCTTGGGTCTAGGAACAAGTGTCCAAACATTGCAGCATTTGAACTGATTCAGTTCTTCTTCCATGGCTAGAATCCAGGATGCATCCGAGTTGGCTTCCTCGAACTTCTTTGGTTCAACCTGTGAGAGAAAGCTCAAGTATAAATTCTCATTAGTTGTACCTCTCCGAGTTCTGACACCATCCCGGGGATCTCCTATGATTTGGTCCACGGGGTGATCCTTCAGATGTCTGAGCTCTAGAGTTCTTGCATCTGGATTGTCTTCAATTACTGGAGTGATTTCACCATTTGGAGTGATTTCATCATCTGGATCATCTACCTCTCCAATAGGGATTGGGGTGGTGATATTTACGAATTTATCACCTCCATCTTCAATAGGTTCATCCAAGCTTGTCTCTTTTAACTTTGTACCTGCAGCTTCAATGAACATACTAGAGGAGTTGCTTTGCAGCAAGCTCGTCTCATCAAATACAATATGTATAGATTCTTCTACAACCAGAGTTTTTCTATTAAATATTCTATATGCCTTACTATGGCTACTATACCCTACAAAAATACCTTCAAAACTTTTCTCACTGAACTTGGTAGTGTGATACTTGCCGTTGTTAAGTACGAAGCACTTACAGCCAAAGATTCTAAAATAGGAAATGGTCGGTTTCCTGCCTTTTAAAAGTTCGTACGGTGTCTTATCGTGGTCTTTGTTTATGAGCGCTCTATTTTGCACGTGGCATGCAGTGTTAACGGCTTCAGCCCAGAAGTATTCCGGAAGTGAGGCATCACTTAACATGGTTCTGCAGGCCTCTATGAGGGTTCTGTTCCTTCTCTCAGCCACTCCATTTTGCTGTGGAGTGCGAGGAGAGGAAAACTCATGAAAGATACCTAAGCTTTCACAAAATTCTGTCATGGCCCCAGATTTGAATTCTGTTCTATTGTCGCTTCTGATTTTGACTACTGAACAGTTATATTCATTCTGGATTTGCCTAACAAAATTAGTAAAGATATCAAAGGTATCTGACTTGTGTTTCAGAAAGAATACCCATTCAAATCGTGAGTAATCATCAACAATAACCAACGTATAATCCTTACCTCCCAAACTTCTAACTTGTAGTGGACCGAACAAGTCCATGTGCAGTAGATGTAAACATCTATTAGAATCTTTGCCTATAATGCTTTTAAAATTACTCCTTGTTTGCTTGCCTTTTACGCATGCAGGACAAGGTCTTTCCTTAACGCACTTGATATTCGGGGCATCACGTACTAGGTTTTTAGAGAATAATTTATTGATAGTTTTGAAATTAATATGTGCTAATCTCTTGTGCCATTAGTCACCAAGAGATGCATTATCCTTTGCCAAAAAGCATACTGGTGTAGATGAATCGATACAAATGAAATTTAAGCAAAATATGTTTCTGCTTCGAGTACCTGATAAAATCGTTTCCATATTGGTAAGGGATTTTATCAGGCACTTATCAGCATGGAATTCTACTATGTATCTTTTGTCGCATAGTTGGCTTATACTTATGAGATTGTGTTCCAATCCTTCAACATAAGCTACATCCGAAAAGGATATATTACCGTTAGTAATCATACCGTAGCCTTTAGTGATTCCATGGTCTGAACCTCCAAAGATGATCTTTGGTCCGTTCAATACTGGTGAGTAATTTTGAAGTAGGCTTCTAGTCCCGGTCATATGCCGAGAGCATCCACTGTCCAAGTACCAGATTGGCATTTTAGCGGTCTTTGGACATACCTACAATCATAATCACTTAGCCATAGGAACCCAAACGAGTTTGGGTCCTTGGTCTCGAGTTAAAATACTCCCCCTACAAGGATTAGCCTCATGAGTGGTCATTCTCACGTTGCTAACTTGAGGAGTTGCAGCATATTTGGGATTGAACCAGCAATCGATGGCAAAGTGACCAACTCTACCACAGCACCAACAGTCAAATTTGTTATATCTTTGCCTCATCTTCTCCTGCTTGACTACCTCGAGAGGATGTCCAGCAGGGACAGCATTTTTAGATGTAGAAGCTTCATGATGATGGCACGTGCATGGAGTCTTGTCCATCTTCGGCTTTTCTACAACAACTTTCACTTTGGGAGCCTTCTTAATATTATGACCATGAACATAAGGTCCATAGCTCTGAAGTTGAATCTCCTCATAAGGTTCCTTGAAAATGCTCTCACCAAAGTTGCGAAGGCGAGTCCAACCTTGGTATCTTGTCTTAGGCTTCTCAGGGATAGGCCTATTAAAGTGACCATAGGTGGATTCATAGTCAAGATCGTTCGTAGGAAAGATGACTTTTTTGAACGCAACTGGCTCCAAGGGAGCTTTCCCTTTCTCTTCGGCAGAGGCCTTCTTGGACGCCTTATTTCTCCTCTTGGCCTTATTCCTCCTAGAAGATCTACTAGGAGCTCCTTTGTGGCCTAGACCGACACCACTTGCCTTAGCTGAGAATTCAGCAATCATAGGAAGCACAGTCTTAGGCTTCGAGAAGCTTTCTACAAGCTTCTTCTCAGCCAAGAGTTGTTCTTCCAATTCCTTGATGATCTTCTCTTTAAGGTCAAGGTGCCCGAGAGCCTTGTTGTATTCTTCGATAGATTTATCGAAGTCTTCCTTGAGAGAGTCAGTCTTAGAGACTTCTTCTCTAAGGTTGCTCTCTGAAGCTTTTAGAGATTTTATCTCCCTAGCTTGAGTTTTCACGACTTGGCGACATTTGTCGTAAGCCTTGAGTAACTCCTGATATTGTATCATGAGTTCTGATTCATCCTCAGAGGGATAGCCCTCTGGTTCATTGTCATCATCAGAGTCAGAAAGAGGGGTGTGAGATTTTACCTCCCCAGTGAACTCGGGGACTTGCTCATCGTCTGTTAGAGCCATTAGCCCAAAGTAAGCTTCTTCCTCTTCTGCACTCGACTCGGATGAGTCAGAGTCACTGAGAGTTTTGCTCTTCTTAGCTAACAAACTCTTTTCTGTCCTCTTCTTGTTGTAGGACTTCTTGTCTTCTTTCTTGCCACCCTCTTTCTTCTTATGGGGGCAATCCGCAATGACGTGACCTGGCTTGTTGCAGCAATAACAAACAATATCAGTGGAATAATGTTTATTCGGTTTCGAGCCATACCTGTCGTGGCTGCTTGAGCTCTTTTTCTGATGATCACCATCATTGCGTGATCTTCTATATGAGGCATCCTTGCCTTTCCATTACTTCTTTTTGTTCAAGAATTTCTTGAACTGCCTTGAGAGTAGAGAAAACTCTCCTTCAGATAGCTCCGAGCCAGACGAGCTTGGTTCAGACGAATCTTCATCATCAGCTTCAGGAGCTGGGGCAGGAGAGCTAGCCTTAATCTTTCTTGAGCTGTCTGCCTTCAGAGCAACAGACTTCTCTTTGGATCCGGACCTGCTCATCTCTTCTTCAGCTTTTCTAGAATTGATTTGAAGCTCATAGGACATTAGCTTTCCGAACAGATTTTGCGGGTCCGTCTCGGCTAACCTTCCGAACTCCCGAATAGCGCATACCTTGTTATCACATTCCTTGGTTAGGGATCTTAGGAATTTGTCATTCAGTTCTCTGTTGGTGAAGACTCGGCCATAAACTCTTAGGCCGTTCACTATCTCGAAAAAGTTCTCGAACGTGTCAGCTATGGCTTCCTTGTGACCTTGCCGGAAGGCTTCATACTTTTGATTCAGAAGGGATCTCCGATCATCCCTCACTTCTTCAGTGCCTTCCATCAGAGTCACCAGGGATTGCCACATCTCCTTGGCAGATTTGCAATGGATGAGATTCTGCAGCATTGAGTCATCGACTGCACTTGCTATTATATTTTTGGCTTTCTTATCGAGGGAGACAAGTGCAATCTCGTCTTTATCCAAGTCCATCAGCTTCTTAGGAACTTGTTTGGATGAGTCTATAGTAGAGGCAACCATAGGAACATGCGGACCTTCTTCAACAATCATGAAGATCCGAGGATCCACAGCTTCCATGAAGAACCTAACTCTTTCCTTCTACATAGGAAAATTATTCTTGGTGCAAATGGGAAGCTTGGCAAAATCTTTAGTCTTACTCATGCTTGATATTTCTCAAAAGACAACTCGGGTGGGATCAGATCAAGGTATTAACCTCTTAACGATAAACCTCCCTCTGATACCAATTGAGAGAGGAAGTTGTCTACCTAAATCACCTAGAGGGGGGGGGGTGAATAGGTGAAATGTGCGTCTATTTGCGGAATAAAAAATTAGGGAACTAGCACACAACAATACCAAGCAATCACAGACGACAAAAGATTTATAGTGGTTCCCCAACCTTGGGTACGTCCACTTTCCTCACCAATCTAGTAAACCACTAGACTTGGCTACTCCACTATCTCGGATCAAAACGATCCTACACCTCGGAACAACGTTCCTACAAAACTCGATCCCAAAATGGATCTACACTCGGAAGATTAAAACTTCCTACAAATCTCGGAGAGAATTTCTCCTACAATAAAGATGTTTGAAATATAACTCAAATAATACAAATAGTGAATTCTCAGATCTGAATAGATCGGCCTTGATCTTCCTCTTTGATGTTGTGACTTTTTCAGAAAGATCGAAGAAGAACACGGCAACCCTAGATCTGAAAACTTCTTTGACTTCTCCCGATCAGATGTAGAAGATGATGAGAAGCAAAACTTGATCACGATCAGAAGAAGAAAACTTAGATCTGAATCAGGAATCAGAAACTCAGCACGAGCACGATGAAGATCAACGGTGGCGGCGGCGGCTTCAGTGATTCAGACTTTTTCGAGAGGTAACGATGTCGACGGCGGTGGCTTGTAGATCTCGAAAAAAAACTTATTCTCTGATAATTCCTTTTCTTTTTCTTATAGGTTAGGTCTAATCACATATCCCTTTTATAGGAGACTGATAACGGTCATAATCGTAATTAACGATGATACGTGGACCAATCAGAAAAGAGGAATTCAAAAATTACTTTGGAATTCTGGTCTTAGCGATTTTCAGGAAAAAATTAGAGTCATATACACGAGAGGAAATGATATACTCGAGTATATGTCTATCTGCTACTCGAGTAACTAGAAGAGAAGCATACTCGAGTGAATGAGTTTCAATATACTCGAGTATCTGGGTTCAACTACTCGAGTGACAGAAAAGATCTACACGAGTATAAAGAAGTTGATTACTCGAGTATATCTACTTAGAGGAATTCTCAAGATAAAAGGATGGTGTTACTCGAGTATATAGAAAGGAGGTACTCGAGTACTTGGAAGACAGTTTACTCGAGTATAACAGAGCGAGTCAACTACTCGAGTATCTGAGCTATTACTCGAGTGTAGAGAGTCTACTCGAGTATATAGACTTAGAGAAATTCCTTTATATATCCAGTCCAGGCTTACTCGAGTATAAATAAAGCATCTACTCGAGTAACTCGAGGACTACTCGAGTAAGAGAGTTAACCTACTCGAGTAACAAGTAACCTACTCGAGTATATCAAAGGAGTACTCGAGTATGTATACTTAGGATAATTTCCAGATAACAACAGAATCCTTTACTCGAGTATATAACTTAGACCTACTCGAGTATCAAACCATTTACTCGAGTATATATAAATTTACTCACTCGAGTATATGAAGATCTACTCGAGTATACACTTATATACTTAAGTAAAAGGGATTTTTCTCGAGTATGCTTAAGACAACTACTCGAGTACTAAGTCACCTACTCGAGTATATGGAGTATATTACTCGAGTATGTGGACTTAGTAGAATTCTTGGAATTAGGTCTTCTATCCTTCTTTGTCCATGAGTCCAAGTGCATCTAGATGAAGTGTATCACAATAGAGAGACTATACGTGAGTCAACACCTTGGATCACACAATGAGGGATTACATTGTATGGTCCTGTGTTTGATGACCCACTATAGACTGGCATTAGTCTACACTTGGCAATAGAGTCCTGCACACAAGTAACTTAAACACAATATCAAATACAACTTAATTCATCTTAGTTCCGGGTCTGACTTCCCACAAATCTGAGGTATTGTGGAGACAAATCCCAACACATCTTCATTATGCCATTTTCCACCGTAATGGAGCTCCTACTCTAAGTTCTTCCCACCTTTATTTGGGCTTATGCCCTAGGCCACCTACATCATCCTTAAACTTATAAAGAGAGGATTCTAGCCCACTTCCATTATTGAGAAAGGAGTACGAGGCATTGGACGCAACCAGATCGTGACATGAAGAAGACGGGCCATTTTGAGGTAGTGACAGCCTTGTCTACCTTAGAAATAGTTGAGGACCGAGTTTGGATACGGATTGATAACCTGGTGATTCCTACCTAGAATACCTAATGAGGCTTCGGGTTTGGTCGATTATTTGCTCTCTCCTTCTATTTGATGGTTGTATGTAGTTAGTATTCTTTATTATTTGATGATGTTACACTCAAATCTTTGTTATGATAGTAATATTTAATGTTTTTGTGAAATTATTTATGTTTGAGTTGCTTGAGGTGCGTCGCCATATTCCATCCCGCCAACGTGAGTGTGTGATGAGTAGCAAAGTATACATATTTTTAGTTTATATTTTTGTTTAGTTTTAAGAAAAAAATTAATTATATTATGTACAAACCTAAATAAATCCTTTCTTTTTATTTTCAATTCTAACTTGTCCTTATTTTGTTCTCTAAAGGGTATTGCTGCACATTTTGGGCAATTTGGTAAAATATTGTTAAGTCATGCCCCCAGGTTATACCCGTGACTAGGGCGAGTAACTTTAAAACTCGTAATTTCAGCAATTCGGTAGATTTTTGCCAGCAAACTCAGTCAAGCCCGTGTTATACGCCTGTGGTCCAGTTGACACGCACATGGCATCACCCGTGACCAAGCCAAAAGCTTGTTATCACAGCATGCCAAAGTCTTGAAGCTAGCAAACCAAGTCACGCCCAGGCTACATGCCTAGGTCCAGCTGGCACGCCCGTGACATCACCCGTGTCCAAGCTAGAAGCTCGTTGTCCTTCCAAGCCGAAGCCCATCTGCCACACTAGCAGACACGCCTAGCTGACATGCCTGTGCCCCTCATTCCACGCCCGTATAATCTTCCAGACCATTCCATAAGCCTCAAAATTTTCTATCTGCAGACCATCTTATCTGTCACGCTAGCGACATGCCTATAACAACCCAGGAAGCAACTGAGCATCACTATAGGGCTGCAGTCCATGCCACCCCAACCCATCTTCGACCTGTTTCTTAGCATGGTAGGTTTTTGGTGCAAGGATTCGATCCCGCAATCCTTAAGAAGAAACCATCAAATGTCCTCATCACTAACTGAGCTGCAATGTCCTCATCACCAACTGAGCTACAGCTTAGTTGGTGATGAGGACATTGGATGGTTTCTTATTAACGGTTACGGGATCGAACACTTGCGCCAACAACCTATCGTGCTGAGAAATAGGGCGGAGATGGGTTTGGGTAGCATGGGCTGCAGCCCTGTAGCGATGTCAGTTTGCCTCCCAGGTCATTACAAAAAAGTGCACTTTTTTTAATGACTCGCCCAACTGGGGGCAAGCGCCGATACAGGGCTACAACCCGTGCCACCCCAACCCATCACTATACATTTTTCTCAACAACAATAGGTTGTTGGAACAAGGCCTCGAGCACATAAACCTTAACAAGAACGCCTTCCAACCACACCTCATCACCAACTGACCTGCACTTTTTATAATGACCCGCCCAACCAAGGGCAAGCGCCGATATTGGGTTGCATCCCGTGCCACCCAAACAGATCACTGTGCTTGTTTCTCAACAACAGTAAGTTGTTGGCGCTAGGCCTCGAGCCCGCAACCCTTAATAAGAATGCCACCCAACAACGCCTCATCACCAACTGAGCTACAACTCAATTGGTGATGTGGAGCGGTGTTAAAGGCTCTTATGTCGAGGGTTGTGGGTTTGAAACCTTGTGCCAACAACCAACTATTGTGACAAACAGGCTAGTGATGGGTTGGAGTGGCATTAGCTGCAGCCCTATATCGGCACTTGCCCCTGGTTCGTCGGGTTGTTACAAATCCCAGGTGATACACCCTAGGGGCGTGTAATGGGCGTGTTCATAAAAAAATTAATCTATAATTAGATGGCTTCGGCTGATGTTTTAAGATAACTGGTAGAGTTCCACATAGTTGTACATAGTGTTTATGAGTTGCTTTTGAATGATATTTTTGAAACCCTAGTTTAGGCTCTTTAGTGTGCAATACTTTTTGAAGTTATAAAATTTCAGTTTTCAAGTTATTATTAAACTCTTGTTTCTTTTAACTTAGTTTCCATTTCTGTTGAGATAGGGTGTGTGTGTATTTACTTTCTTTTTGATATTCAAGTTTTACTATCACCCCCATCTTAATGAGTGGCTATGAAGTTTTTAGCGATTGATTAAAATCAGGTTAGAATGATATTATTTCTGCAATTTATAAGTCTTTTAATTTCCCTACTACCTCCCCTATCCCGATTGCAAGGCTAAGAACTTTTTAGCATTCAACTGAGATATGTTGGGAAGGATAATATTTCAACGTTTTAAAAATAGTTTTCTTCTTTTTCTACTACCACCCCCATTGTGATGAGAGGCTAAGAACTTTTAGCACTCGATTGAGATGAGATTTGGGAAAGATATTATTTCTACAATTTAAAACCCAATTTTCATAATTAATAAAAACATAAGATTTACCCAAGAATTAAATTGAGCGGAACCATACATACCAGTATATGGTATTCATTTCCATAATTCATAGCTAGTAGCTGAAAGGTCATGTCCACGAATTGAGCACTCTTAGGTAAATAGAAACTATGCATCACTCTTGAAAGATATGAACAAAAGCCTACCGCATTGAACATTTGAATATCAGTAGGATATCAATAGCAGGGTTTGCAATGTAAAGCGTGCATTAAAGTATTTTGATTAGAGGACAAAAGTTTGGTCAAACAACCTTAATCTCAGGTAGACGCATCCTCGATAGAGGTGCATTCATATTTAGGGAAACTCCACGATCAAGTATGTTAATTAGTAGAAAAGTAAAGGTTTTCTTGATTGAAAATGATGTTACAAAGTAAGTCAAAATCGAGGGATACCTCCCTAATCTATTTTAAAAACCCTACATATTACTTTTGTTTTCACTTTTAAAAATCCATTAACTCTTTTTGGTAAAATAACAGTTCCATTCCTTAAAGTAGAGTGCTCGATACAGATCCGTAGAAAAATACGACCTTGATATGTTAAAATACTATACTATTACTTGGTAAGTGTGCTTGCCTTAATCACAGTATATATGTAAAAAGAGATAGAACATACAAACGCGTAATTTACTCATCCAACTTACTTTTAAAATTAAACCATCTCAACAATTTTACCTATCAAGTTTTTGGCGTCGTTATCAGGAATAAATTTGTGTTGATATTTGAAGTAAAAAGGAATCACTATTACTTTTTCTTAGTTATTATTAAAAACCATTGTTTTTATAAACATAAAAAAACCATAAATACATTGTTGATTACAAATCCTTAGTTTTTATAAAAACTATTTTGTATTAACAAAACTTTTATTTTTATTTACTTTTTATTTTGTGTTTAATATTTTCTTATATAATAGTTTTTAGTGCTTGACCCAAAGAAACTCTCCACTCGATCATAATCTTGACTTTGATCCTAAAAGCGGCCGCACCTATCACAAGCGCCTTCGATCTCATGACCAAGACTTAACATTGAATGTGGAAGAGTATATCGGAATAAGACACGTTGAAGCTATGACAGAACAAATTCCAGTCACGGCCACATAAAGGACTATGTCTTATTATACGCCACCCGACTAGGACGATAATGGGTCAAGTATCAATTTTCCCATGATTGCTAATAATAATTTTGAAATCAAATCTAGCATAATCCAAATGATTCAAAACTCAGTATAATTTGATGGATTGCCAAATGCAGATCCCAACACCCATTTGTCAAATTTCTTAGAAATATGTGACACATTGAAAGTAAATAGTGTCACTAATGATGACATTCGTTTGCATTTATTTCAATTTTCATTACGAACGAATATCAAGCAGTGGTTGGGTTCTCTACATAGAGGATCCATCACTATATAGGATGATATGACTGAAAAATTTTTAACAAAGTATTTTCCGCCTGCTAAAATTGCTAAATTATGTGTGGATATTTTTTCTTTTGTTCAAGGCAAGTCTGAGTCTTTCTATGAGACCTGGGAATGCTTTAACGAATTTTTACGTAGGTGTCCACATAATGCACTACCATCTTGGCTCTAAGTGCAGACATTTGATAATGATTTGAATTTCCAAACCAGACAAATGGTTGATCCTGCAGCTGGGGGAATGTTAAATAATAAACCCTCGGAGTCCGCTCAAGCCTTATTTGAGGAAATGATCATGAATGCCTTGTAACGCCCCTCATTTTTCGATGTTTATTTTAACTCCTTTAGTGGCATATTTTTGACATCAGGGTATTGCGTTGATGCGTAATTGATGGGTACTATTGCTGGAGCATGACTTTTGCTCATTGGTTTCCGGGGTTTTGACATAGAATATTAGCTTGGCTAGTTTCTAGTGTGTTTTTGAGATTTCCCTTGTGAGCCGGGTTTGTTTTAGAACTCGATGGAGCTTTTTTTAGATATTTGGTGTTTTTCCATTGGGGAGTTTTTACCCGAGTTTGGTTTGTTGGATTTTGATTTCGACTTCGTCATTGGATTCATAGCATCGATATTTAGCCTCAGTGTGAATTTCGTGAAAATACGAGTTGATTTGATTGATCGGTAGTTTGGACATATATTATAATAATAATAGAATATTATAAGTATAAATAGTCTTGTAATATGACAGAAACAGTATTCATCATCTCTCTCAAAGACTTCAAACTGATTTGCGAAAGAGAGGAAGCGACGGTCATTGCAGATCTTTCGACCGTCGATTGTAGGAGCTCAAGTGCACGACATCGTCATCGGAGTGTAGATTCAGATAGCCCTTATCGATATCTACGTTTGTATGGTGAGTTATTCCCATTTCTTGAATTTTTGGGAGTTAGGGAATTCATTTTTGACCCTTGTTTCTCCTGAAAAGTTTCAGGAATCGTTGTCTAGGTGTTCTTGCCGCCAGATCCTTGAGGAGGAGCGCTTGCGTGGCCGGATTTTGAGCGATCTGAGCCAAGTCGTGAATCTTCCCCTTGTTATTTTCTTCTTGCTTTTCATTCCTTTCATTTCCTTCCCTCATTAGAATATTGGGGTAATGAAAGGGTTGGCCAAGATCGATTTGTTGAGTAGTGTAGGTTTCCCGGCCAATGTAATTTCGTCAAATATGGTGGTTTTGTCAACCTAAGTGTAACCTGTCGATTATTTGGCTGTTGGTATAGGTTAATTCTTCGAGTATGAATGCTAGTCTAAGTTGGGATTCGTCGAGTATTGGTTGTTATCTTAAGTTTAAATACGTCGTATGTGCTAGTGAGTATAATTCGTCAAATATGAGTTTTGGACCAAGGCAAATTCGTCGTGTATTCTCGACGAATTGGTCAAGAATAAGCCTTGTTGTTGAGTGAATATGACTTTGCATCGAGAGCGTTGAGTGATCTGTGAGTGTAAGTCAGATTCGTCGAGTAATATCGACGAATTCATTGAGTAACAGTCTCGACATTCATTGATTCTATATTAGTTGAGCTTTAGGCATTGAGTTCGTCATGTTATAGGCTTGGCGTTGAGTGATGTGGTTTTGGCATCGAGAGCGTCGAGTGCTGGGGAAGTTAAGTCTAATTCGTCATGTAAACTCGATGAATTCATTGAGTATTGTCAGTTTGGCATCGAGAGCGTCGAGTGAACCAAATGGCGTGACTGCTTTGAGTGTTACTGCTTTTGGCATCGAGTGCGCTGATAAACTCAGCTAGGCATTAAGTAAAGACATTGAGTGAAGTAAAACCATGGAGTTATATCCAGGCATCAAGTGAGACTGCTTTGGCATTGAGTGCGTCGAGTATACTCGACAAATTTCCCGTAGACTTAGGTAATTTCACTGATTCATCAAGTATCAAGGTAATTTTAGCCGAACCATCGAGTATCGTTAAGTTAGTTAATTTTGCCAAGTATAATTTGTAATGTGTCTACTATATTCGTCGAGTATACTCGACGAATCAGTGTGGACTTAGAGTTTTCTAGCCGAATTGAGTACAATTTGTCGAGTATGGGCCTTGGGGTGAATTTCAGGATTTGTTCTTCCTTCTTATCATGTGAGAAGCCCGTGTTTTTGGTTGGGGTTTTATAGGTGTTTGTGGATGTTTTGGTGTGGTCTATGGTTGGCAGTGGATAAAGGAACACCAACCTAGTGTCAGCTCGTGAAGCATTGCACTTGGTGGTTTTGGGGTGTTTTCTCATGGACTGTTGGGTTGTGTTGGACATTGTGGCCACCATCACAATGCCTCTTTTGTAGTTGTTTGGACTATTGGGTTGTGTTGGATATTATGGCCACCACCGTAGAGCCTTTTGGAGATGTTTGGGTCTGTTCGTTTGTGTTGGACATTGTGGCCACCGACTCAGAACTGTTTTTTACCAGTGTTAATGATTCACGTATATAAAGCAATTCAGTCTCTCCATTCTTATTGTTTAGACATATGACTTTATGCTTACTCTTGTAGATATTCTAGAAGCATGATTTCGTTTTGCACTTGGTGCAATATCCTTCATCTTGGATCTTATAAGTTAATAATTTATTAATGTTTTATTTTTCACTTGTTGTGGTTTGGCAGCCTTTCCTGTTTGGGTTGGTAACCCTTAAACTCCTTTTATTTCATCTACTGATGATCTTTTTACCACTTGTACTTTTGTACTGAGGTATTCTTTTCTTTTGAATGCCTAAGGTTTGGAGCAGTAGCCGGTTGAGCAGCTAGGGTTGGTTGTGGCTAGTGGTCTGTAGTTATTGCAGTTGTCTTTTCCTCACTGTGGTGAAGTAGTGTTGTTGTTTAGTTCAGACATACATGCTTTTCAGTGGGTTTGTGTCTGGTTTTTGACGCCCACTGGAGATTTTGGTTGAAGGTTAAGTTACTTGCTAGCTGCTAAGTCTATTTCTTGATGACTTGTTGATTTACTTGCTCTCAGAGAAGGTTTTATGCTAGGATTGCATGTTAGTTATTTTTTTAAAAAAGTATAAAAATATCATTTTAACTATCTCATTCCTAGCATTGTTTTAAATCAAAGTCACTATATTTTAACGAACGTAAAAGCTCTTTCTATACTTATATTAAATCTAAAGGTATGCACATCATGAGTTGTCCTATTTGGATGTTTATGCTCATGCAGGATGTCAATCAATATAAACAAAGTATTTTCTGCAGTGTATATTCATATTTTCACTTTTGGACTAGTTGATCCATAGAGCCGAGGGATACGGCCTTCAAAACATAACTTAAATTACAGCTTTCTTCATAATAAACTTGAGGATTTCATATAAAGTGTTAGGTTCGAGTTCTTGCCTGAGCGCCTGCAGTTATCCCTTGCACGACATGGCATCATGATGCGTGTTTTCTCTTACTCTATTATATTGTTTAAATACGGAGAAAATACAGGTTGCGATAGTTGGTATCATAGGGAGGTTGTTTGACAATTGGTTGAACCACTATCTCTGGTTAGTTTTAGATTATCTTGTTCCATTTCATACACACACTGATGTGTCATCAATACGTCTTAGCTGAAGCATGAACATGACACTCATAAGCATGACAAGAAGTATATGAGGCATATTATGTAGTATGGGATGCATACTATGTATTTGTATATGGATCCTTATAAGAAGCAACATGTGTCTGTTATGTAGTATGAGAGGCATAACAATCATCACATGAATGCACATTAGATTTTTCTTTTCGTTACATGCGATATTATATAGTATGGAATGCATAATATTTTGTGTACGCCGCTCATAAAATGTATTAAGGCCTTTTATTAGATTGAATAACACAACATGCATGACATAATATAGCATTAACACACATGCCAAGCTAAAGATCTACATGATGACATACGTACAAACTTGATTTTAAGGAAAGAAGAATAAGAATTCATGCATTAATGGTCTATGCCCATAAGTCAATAGGATGATAGTATATCATCCTTAGTTAAGCATGACATCATTAATGAAAATCAAAGAACAAGTTAGCAGTAGGAGCAAGTGTCTAAACATGTATGGTCTGAACTAAGTTGTGTAGTTCTAGCAGTTAAGCTAGGATTTTATTGGTTGTTTGTTCTATTCTTAGGATGCTGCCTAAGCGTGTTTCGACGAGGTCGACACCCACTTCTGAGGGTGAGTTGTCTTGGGTGCAAAGTGATGTTGTGAATGAGGGACTACGGCAGAGCAATGAGGCTCTATCTAGGCAGATGGTAGAGATGCAATCGCAGATCCAGGTGTGTCGACTGTCTTTTATGGATAGTAACCTAAAGTGCAGGACCCTGCTATGGGTCATGCCATTCCCTTTCCACCTGCCTCTTTGGTGCCTCCACTTCTACTGCCACCAGAGATGAATTTTATCTCGCATTTTTAGCGACTAGGATCTCCTACCTATGATGGTAGAGCTGACTTCATGGCATTGGATGACTGGATTATTTTTATCGAGGAGATGTTCTTGTATTCAGGAATTTTTGCAGACCAGAGAGTGATGGTTGCCGCTTACCAGCTTAAGGGTCTTGCGAAGAGCTGGTGGTTGAGAGAGAGAAAAACCTTACGGTTGGATGTTAGTGGGAATCATCTAAGGATTTGTTGTTGAGGAAATTTTTTCCGTCGGTCGAGCAAGACCGCTTGATGAACAACTTTCTACATCTGAAGTAAAGACAACTCACAGTTAATGAGTATGAGGTAGAGTTCAGTAAGTTGAGCCAGTTTAGACCAGATTTGGTTGCTTCTCAAGCTAGCAGAGTTAAGTGATTTCTGGGTGGTCTTAGGAGTGATATCCAGCAACTGGCTAGCACTTACGGATCTGAGAACTATGTTGAAGCATTGGAAGCTGCTCTTAAAGTCGAAGCTATCGATAATACTAAGAATCGAGGCATGAAAATGAGGAAGGACAAGAGGAAGCCAAATGATGGTGAGAACTCTTAGGATTCTGGTCCCACTTCGAAGAAAAGAAGCACGGAGGTGTGCAATTTCTTTGGTCGGCCAGTCCATCCATTTGAAAGGTGTTTCAAGATGTTGGGAGCTCAAAAGCAGCAATAAATGCATTCAATTCTGAGGGCTCCCAAAGGAGATATAGTTTATGCTTCGTGCAAGCGAAAGGGACATGATACTTCCCATTGTTGGAGTAAGGATAAGGTCTGTTTCCAACGCAGATAGAAAGGACATTTCAAGTCAAAGTGCATGCAGTCTCAGCCCCTGCTGCAGCCAGTTCCACTTCAAGCTTTGTCTCTATCGTAACTTTTGGACAAAGGGAAGGACAAGTTAAATGCGATGACTTTGGAGGAAGCGCAGATGTCCACCCAAATGATCCCATGTTAGATTCTAATCTAGTTCTAGTTTTTAGCTCGTAGGTTTAGTTTCAATGTTTGGTCTAGTTACGTATGCGGTTTTATAGGGAAATTTAAGGTAAAGAACTGTTGGGTGTGCGTTCTTTTTTATTTGGTACTACCCACTCGTTCTTGACTAAGACTTTCATAGAATTTCATCGTTTGACTCTCGATCTAGATGGCAACTTATTTCGCATTAAGTTTCCTTCTAGTGAGTTGGTGGTGTCGGACCAAGGTATCCAAAGTTGTCCGATCCTTTTGGGTGATTTCCAAGCTTTTGCTGATTTGAAGGTGCTAGGCCTGGAAGACTTTGATGTGATCTTGGGCATGGACGGGTTGTCTATATATGATGTACTTATCTAGTGCAAGGTTAAGCATTTGAACTTCAAGATGGACAACGGCCACTCCAGGAGTGTTTAAGGTTTTCCGCGTCAGGATTCCCCAATTATTTCTACGGTATGTGCTCGAAAACTTTTGAATTCCGGCTATTTTGCTTGTTTGGTTTCTGTTTTGGAAACCAGTGGTAGTTTGCCGCGTGTAGAGGATGTTCCTGTGGTGCGAGAGTTTCCTGATGTTTTCCCAAATAGTCTTCCTTGTCTTCCTCCTAAAATAAATGTGGAGTTTATTATAGATTTGGAGCCGGGTACTTGCCCTATTGCTAAGACACCGTATCGTATGGCACCGCGTGAGCTAGAAGAGTTGCGTACCCAGCTGGATGAGTTGTTATAGTGTGGATTCATTAGGCCAAGTTCTTTGCCTTAGAGTGCTCCCATGTTGTTTGTAAAGAAGAAGGATAGATCTATGAGTTTGTACATCGATTTTAGGGAACTGAATATGGTAACTATCAAGAACAGGTATCCCTTACCGTGAATAGATGATTTATTTGATCATTTGTATGGAAGTACGATGTATTTGAAGATTGACCTTCATTCAGGCTACCATCAGTTAAGAATCTGTGAGTCGGATGTTCCACTAACCGCTTTTCATTCTCGACATGGAAATTTTGAGTTCTTGGTAATGTCCTTTGGATTGACGAATGCACCCTCTACCTTCACAGACATGATGAATAGAGTGTTCAAAGATTTTCTAGAATGTTTCGTGGTCGAATTTATTGATGATGTTCTGGTTTATTCCCGGAGTGCTGAGGAGCATGCCCAGTACATGAGATTAGTTCTATCTGCTTTGAGAGAGCATAAGTTGTATGCAAAGTTGAGTAAGTGTGAGTTTTGGCAACCTCAGGTTTCCTTTTTGGGTCAAGTTGTGAATACGGATAGTATTTCAGTTGACCCAAAAAAGATAACTATCGTGATGGGTTGGAAAAGACCTACCACACCCAAAGAGATAAGAAGCTTCCTAGGGTTGGCAAGCTATTATAGAAGGTTTGTGGAAGGATTTTCTACGTTGTCTGCGCCGCTGACTAAGATTACGCAGAAGAATGCAACATTTGTTTGGAGCGATAAGTGCGATGAAGCTTTTCAAGAATTGAAAAATAGATTGTGCACTGCTCTAGTGTTGACTTTTCCTACCGAAGGACTAGAGTATGTTGTTTATGTGGATGCAGCGCATGTTGGGCCTGGATGTGTCAAGATGTAAGAAGGCAATGTAATTGTGTATGAGTCGAGGCAATTAAAGATACATGAAAATAACTACTCTACTCATGATTTTGAGTTTGTGGCAGTGATTTATGCCTTGAAGTTGTGGAGACATTTGTTGTATGGCGCGTTGTGCAAGATTTACATGGACCATAAGAGCTTGAAGTACGTCTTCACTCAGAAGGAATTAAATTTGCACTAGCGTAGATTGTTATAATATGTCGCGGATTACGATGTCGAGATCCAATATCATCCGGACAAAGCTAATGTGGTAGTCGATGCCTTGAGTAGGAAGACCACGCAGATCTTTGGGATTTCTGTGGATTCCTTAGTGGAAGAGTTTTTATTAATGGGTATCTCGGTCGGAAGTAGTGACTCGCCAAGTAGCTTGGAAGTAGTAGAGCCTTCATGGATTATGGTTACAAGGCTACATCAAAAGGACGACCCTGATTTATCGCACCTTTGTAGTAGGACTGAGAAAGGGGAATTACCAGACTTTTCAATTGATGATGCAGGTACATTGAAGTACCGCAGTAGATATTGTATCCCCACAGTTGAGGATATTCGAGCTAAGTTGTGCAGTGAGGCGCATGGTTCTAGTGTTTCCTACCATCTTGGTTCTACTAAGATGTATAGCGATCTGAAGCAGATCATTTGGTGGTATGGAATGAAGAATGATATAGCCAAGTTTGTTTCTGAGTGCTTCACCTGCAAGCATGTTAAGGCAGATCATGGAAGGCCTGGTGGCAAGCTGACGCCTTTGGAGATTGCAAATTGGAAGTGGGATAGTATTTCTATGGACTTTATTACTGGTTTGCCGAGATCTCCCCGAGGACATGATTTAGTGTGGGTCATAGTGGGCATACTAACAAAGTGTGCTCACTTCGTGTCGTTTAAGATTGATTACTCCATGAAGAAAATAACAGAGCTATATTTGGATGAGGTCATCAGACTACATGGAGTACCTGTTAGTATTGTGTCAGATCGAGATTCCAGGTTTACATCTCGTTTTTGGAAAAGTTTACAGGCAGGGTTGGGTACCAACCTTAGATATTCAACCGTTTATCATCTATAGCCCAATGGTCAAACAGAGAGATTAAATTAGATTGTGTAAGATATGATAAGATGTTACATCTTAGACCACTGAGGAGCAAGGGACTAATGGTTGAGACTGATGGAATTTGCCTATAATAACAGTTCTTAGGAGAGCTTGCATATGGCCCCGTTTGAGGCTTTGTATGAGAGACGTTGCAGAGCTCCCTTATTTTGGGCCGAAGTTGGTGAAAGCCAGTTGTTGGGTCCAGAAGCCTTAGAAGAGATTGTTGGAACTGATGTTTCATATTCCCTGTGTTTGAGAATATCAACTCCCAGGTTGTATTTGATCACGTCGTCTTGTGATAGAGTGTGGAGGTTGGCAGGTACAAGGAAGAAGAAGACTCCTATGGAAACTAATGCCGAGCGATAGATGTTACCGCCGAGCGGTAGTCGTGAATAAATTGGACAGAGTTCTCGGGAAACTACCACTCCGCGCTAGTCCTATCGCACGCGCTAACGCAAGGAATTAATTTGGCCTGGCTCTCAGGAAATTACCGCAGGCGGTAGTTTCTACCACGCCGCGCTAGACTCTCGATGAACGTCAAGCAGGATTTCTCAAGAAACGACCTACCACCAGGCGATAGCTGCTACCATGCCGTGCTAACCGCTCGATGAATATCGATGCGCTGTTTCTGAATCGTCGTGTACTATATTACCGCGCGACGGTAGCTGTAACCGGGCGGCGCTAGCAATGATGAAATGCCAAATATTTGTTTTAATTCTTATTCCAGATTTGGACGATAGCTGGCATAACAAGCACGCGAACCTACCTTCGGGCGCTAGTCTTACTGCCAGCGGTAGCCTTTTTTCATGAAGACGTATAAAAGGCCATCATGGTTTTTATGCCCATTGATTGAAGGACTAAAGAGCGACGGGAGTTCGTTTATTCTAGTGTTCGGCCGCCTTCTTGTGCTCCTTTCCAAAAGTATCTATCGAAGAAGAAGAAAGTCGTTTCCCTCCCGTTCGTGAACGAAGAACTCCAGAGATCCAAGAAATACATAGAATATGAAGTGACGACTGATTGCTAGCAAACGAAGATCTTAATCACCTGCCACGGATCGCTCAACGGAGAAGTCGTCAAGAGGTAGAACTTCAACTTTTAGATTATTTACATCTTTCATTCTTGTAATCTTTTAATTTTATAAATCTTGTGTGAGAGAAATATACTGGAGGGTCATCGTAATTCGGGAAGGGTTTCGTGAGAATTCGACCGGGGAAGGTCGTCGGAAACTGCGTTGGATTCCTCGGTAAATCGCCTTGGGGATAGGGACATCTAGATCAGAGGATCTAGCGGGGCTCTAAGACCCTTTCTTGTGAGGAGGTGAAGAGATGGCTCGAAGACTTTTCCTGGAGGGAAAAGGAGAGAGCCAACCGGTTTGTGGAGCTGATCGGTATAGAAACCAAAAGATCATTTCTACTCATCGCCTTAGATTTTTGGCATCACGGAGATCACTTTTTGTACTCATCTAGAACTATTATTGTTTTGAATTCATGCAATGAAATCTGTAATTTCTGTGTTAATTACTTCTGGGTGTGTGCTATGATTGTTTAGTGAGTGTGTGTGTTTGTGGGGTTGGAACTCGGAGCTGTAGAGAAAAATGAGCTCTGTGACTTACCGCCACGCATTAGCTACCTAACGCCCCACGGTAGCTTCCAAAACTCGATTTTCTGAGGCGAAATATTTTTAAATTCTATTTAACATTAAAACATTATTCACACCCCCCCCCCCTTAAGGTTGGCCACTAGATCCAACAAGTGGTATTAGAGGGAGATTACTCCTTAAGGCTTAAAATCCTGAAGTCAGATTACCAACTCTGTTCACGCATTCTCTTAGGGAAAAGGTGTGAGTAGACCTCCACTCTTTATGGGGAGTGACTATAGTCACTGGAAAACATGCATGAGAATCTTTCTGATGACTCAAAGCATGGATGTATGGGTCATGGTAGAGACAAAATACACTGTATCCACTGTCATTATAGGGGACACCATCCTAGTCAAACCAAATGAGAAGTGGGATAACGCAGATAAGCTTAGATGCACGAACAATGCCAAGGCCATGAACTCATTATTCTGTGCCTTGGAAAAAACTGAATTCAATAGAATATGCAACTACGAGTCTGCTTATGATATATGGTGTCTTCTTGAGATCACTCACGAAGGTACTTCGCAGGTAAAGGAGTCGAAGCTATTCCGACTCGAATTTGAATATGAATAGTTCTAGATAGAGATTGATGAGGATGTGGAAGCATGTACACGCAATTTACTAAGATCATCAACGCCTCAAGATCTCTCGAAAAGAACTTTCCAAATAGTGACCTAGTGAGGAAGATCCTAAGATCTTTGCCTCCTCACTTCAAACCGAAGGAGACAGCTATTGCTGATTCTCATGAGATCAGCACCCAGGAGATATAGAGCCTCATTGACAATCTGAAGACACACAAACTTGAATTGAAGATTCAAGCAGAGGAATATCCCAGGGAAGTAAAGAAGAAGGGACTGGCGTTGAGGTCCGTAAAGGAGAGAAAAGTTGCTGAAGATTCTGAGGAAGATGAGGAGGGGAGCCTCTACATTCAGGAGTTCAAAAAATTCATGAAGAATCCCAAGAAGCAGGGACAATTCAAGAAATTTCTGAAGAGAGGAGCTGGAGAAGGAAGAAGGTGGAGCAAGCCATGAAAGGAGATGGAAAGCGATGATGAGAACTCCCAGCCGAAGTGCTATCGCTGCCACAAGCCTGGGAACCTAAAGATAAAGTGCCTAAGACTTCAAAAGGAGGAATAAGAAAAGCAAAGTCGACACAAAGGGAAGAAGAAAGTGCTCACCTGGGACGAGGAGGGATCCGACGAGTCAAGCAACACGGACTCTGGAAGTGAAGACGAGGCGAATATATGCCTCATAGGGAAGAATCAAGAAGAATATGACGATGAGTCCAGTGTCCAGAGCGATAATGAGGTAACCCCACCCACTTATACTGAACTTCTAGACATTTACGAACACTTAGTTGATAAATTAATAGTGTTATTTCTGAGAAAAAGTCCTTGAGAGCCGAGAATAAGAAAATCAAAAAGGACATAGAAAAATTAAAAAATGAAGTCGTCAGAAGTGGCAAAGAAAAGACCGAGTGTCTAAAGTGCTCTCACTTGATGATAATGTTCGAAGAACAAAATACAAGTCTCTTCAAGTCGTCGGTAAGATTGAATATTCTCATAAATGAAAAGAATGTCTTGGAGAATAGACTTCACTTGTCACTTGCCAAGTTAAGGGAAGGCAAGAAATAATTTGCCAATTGGTGTGTGATGCTTGTGACTGAAAATAATGCCCTAAAGGAGAGGATCCATGATCTTAACTGTGCAATCCAAAAGTTTGGAATAGGCCAAATGTCTTTAAATATGTTGTTGGGTCACCGTGTCATGGATTTGGGAAGTTTGGACTAGGATATGTGAGTCCAACATCACCACAAAGCAGAAATCACTATCATTCCAAGCCTAAATCCAACTTTAATAAATCTAAAGATAAGGTTCAGAATTCTGGAGGGCTATCCCCGTCCTCAAGCAAGAGCTCAAGAAACTCGATAAAAGCAGCATCCACTTCTTACACTTTGTGGACAAACTATAATAAGTTTGGTCACACATCTGGCTCGTGTTTGAGGAAAGGTGCCATGAAAAATACGCAAGTTTGGCTACCAAAGTCTTCTACCTATCATATGGGTGGGACAACTTGGGTAACAAGAACATTACCATCATCTTCTTTTTAGGTCTGTTGGCAGGCTAAGGACACAAAAAATGTGTGGTACTTGGACTCTGGGTGCTCCAAGCCCATGACGGGAGATAAAGACAAGTTCCTTAGCCTGGAGAAGAAGGGTGGGAAGGTGACCTTTGGGGACAACGACAAAGGGCGGATACTTAAAAGCGGCACTATAGGTAATAAGGCATTTTTTATTTCTAATGTTCTATTTGTAGATGGACTTCAGCATAATCTTATCTCTATTAGCCAATTGTGTGATAGAGGTCTAAATGTCATATTTGAGTCATCTACAAACACTTGCAAAATTATTGATGCCAAAACTTCTAGTGTATTACTTGTAGCTCACATAAATCATAATGTGTACACTGTTAGTTTTGATGATATTTCTGCATCTAATTTGAAATGCCTAGTTACTAAGAATGAGGAATTAGATCTTTGGCATAGGAGACTAGGACATACTGGTAGCAAGTTTATTGTAAAACTATCGAAAAAGAAACTTGTTCAGGGACTTCCCAACTTAAGCGGTAGTTTAAATGTCTTATGTGCTCCTTGTCAAAAAGGAAAATTTGTCAAAACCTCTTTCAAAAGCAAAACTGAAGTTTCCATGTCAAGATCATTCGAACTGATTCACATATACTTTTTTGGACCTCAAAGTATGTGTAGTCTAGGTGGAAAATGACAAACCTTCGTTATCATAGATGATTACTTACGTTATTGTTGGAAGATCTATTCAAAGTTGGATTTGAAATCGGGATATTATAAATTACGGATTCGGGAAGGTGACATTCCCAAGACAGCGTTTGGGACACACTACGGTCATTATGAATTCACGGTAATGCCTTTTGGCTTATGTAATGCGCCTTTGGTATCCATGGATCTAATGCACCGGACGTTCCGAGAGTACTTGGATCTATTCGTAATTGTATTTATTGATGATATTCTTGTGTACTCTCAGTCGGAAGATGATCATGCAAACCATTTGCGGTTGGTATTGCATACCCTGCAGAGGAACAAGCTGTATGCCAAGTTCTCAAAGTGTGAGTTCTGTCTATCGTCAGTGGCTTTTCTGGGCCATGTGGTAAGTGGAGAGGGCATAACAGTAGATCCGGCAAAGATAAGTGCCATATAGGATTGGCTAATAATATCTTCAGTTGCCGAAGTCAGGAGCTTCCTTGTACTGGCAGGCTACTACAGACGGTTTGTGGAAAACTTCTCACGGATTACTTTACCTCTGACCACGTTGATGAGAAAATATGAGAAGTTCGTTTGGACGCCGGAGTGCGCGCGAGCGTTTGAAGAGCTGAACAGTCATTTTATCACGGCGCCTGTGTTAACCTCCCCTTGTGGTGTAGGCGGCTATGAGATCTATAGTGATGCTTCAGGGAACGGCTTAGGCTATGTTCTTCTGCAATTTGGTAAAGTGATTGCTTATGGCTCACGCTAGTTAAAGGTGCATGAACAAAACTACCTCGTCCACGACTTGGAGTTGGCGGCGGTAATCTTTGCGCTAAAGTTGTGGTGGCACTATCTCTATGGCATTAATGTGGATATCTATACAAATCAAAAGAGCCTAAAGTATTTGTTAGATCAGAAGGATCTAAATATGCGATAACAGAGGTGGATGGAGTTCCTCGGGGACAACACTTTCGATATTCACTATACTCCCGAGAAGGGAAATGTTGTCGCTGATGCTTTGAGTCGTAGGACGCCAGTACGGGCAATATGGTTGCAGAGACATGATGAGCGGCTAATCCAAGAGATGGAAGCGTTAGAGATATCTTGTGTTGACAAGGATGCTACGGCTGATGCATGCTTAAATTGGATGGACGTACAATATGACCTTGCGGACATAGTTCGGCAAGCAACGGAGCTTGATGAAAGTCTCCAACGCTATGCAAAGGATGGTTCTGGTGACCAATTCTCTTAGGATGATGGCTTGTTACAAAAAGATGGTCGGTTGTGCGTCCCAATTACGGGGAAGTTGAGAGAAGAGTTGATGTATGAAGCGCACTTTGCCAAGAACTCAATTCACCATGGGAGCACAAAAATGTACAGAGACATGAAAAAGTTGTTCTGGTGGCCCGGACTAAAGAAATACATAGCACGTTATGTGGCGGAGTGACACACTTGTGCTTTAGTGAAAGCGGAATGCCATAAGCCTGGTGGTTTCCTAAAGTCGTTATCGATTCCATAGTGGAAGTTTGATGATATTTCAATGGATTTCGTACACGGGTTGCCGATATCTCAATGTGGTCATGATTCTATCTGGGTGATTGTAGACCAGTTGTCAAAAGTGGCTCACTTCCTTCCAAATAAGAGGGACGATTCAGTGGAAACCTTTGCTAAGCTCTATGTGGAGTAGATTGTTCGACTACACGGTGTTCCTCGGAGCATTGTCAGTGATCGTGATGGGAGATTCACCTCAACTGATTGGAGGCTAATTCATCAAATGTTGGGCACAAAATTAGCATTCAGTACGACCTTTCATCCCCAAACGGATGGCCAAACTGAGCGAACCAATAGGACGATGGAAGATATGCTTCGTATGTGCACCCTGGATTTCGGTAAGAAATGGGAAGAATATATTTATCTGGTTGAATTTGCCTATAATAACAGCTACCAAGCAAGCATCAGTATGGCACCGTTTGAAGCTCTCTATGGTTGTAAATGTCGTACACCATTAGCTTGGGCAGAAGTAGGCGAATCAAAGCTGAATGGGCGAAAGGAAGTCGAAGAAGCTACCTCGATAATACGCTGTATTCGGGAGAGGTTATTGATAGTCATGGATCGACAAGCAAAGTACTGCAACACCAAGCATCGGAACGTTGAGTTCACGGTTGGCGATTGAGTCTATTTGAAGATCAAACCCTTCAAGGGCGTATCTAGGATTCGGCATTTAAAAAAGCTAAGTTCGAGATACCTTGGTCCGTTTGAAGTGGTGGAGCGAGTCAAGGAAGCTGCCTATCGGCTAGCGCTTTTAGCAGAGTTGAGTGGATTGCATGATGTATTCCACATCTCAGTACTTCGCAAAGCCGTCAAGGATCCAGCTCAAGTAGTTGAAAATGATCGTATACCGGTTAAGTATGGGATAACGATGAAGGTTAGGCCCATTCGAATCGAGGATCAAGCCGAGAAAAAGTTGCGGAACAAGATGATCGGGATGGTCAAAGTCTGGTGGGACAATTGTGGTCGTAAGGAGCTAACATGGGAGCGAGAGCAGACCATGCGAGCTTAGTTTCCCGAGTTTTTTGTATAAACTGTTGACCGAGTACATTCTGTTGTAACAGATCTTTTAACATGATAGAATTGTGTTGTTTGTTCCCTTGCTACGTACAAATTTCGGTACGAAATTTATATTAAGGAGGGGAGGATTGTAATACCCCAAAAACCATAAATCCCAAAATGGGGTTAGGCTGGGTGACACGACCTGGGACACGGGCGTGTCCAGTGCACACAGCCTGGGACACTGGCATGTCCCAAGGCGTGTCCAGTGCACACGGCCTGGGAAACGGACGTGTCCCAGGGCGTGTCCTTTACGGTGGGCTTCGAGTCAAGTTCTCGAGATAGCATAGTCGACGATCATCGAGAGGCGACACGGCCTGGGACACGGGCGTGTCTGAGGGAGTGTCCTGCTCGGGTGAATAACCGGGTAGCATTGAGTGGCGAGCACGACCTATGATACGGGCGTGTCATAGGGGCGTGTTTGGTACATGACTAAGGACACGGGCGTGTGCCTTAGCAGTGTTCTTCTCAGGTGATTTGGTCCTGTGTTGAAAGGTTGACACGACCAGTCACACGGCCGTGTCAAAGTTGACACGGGCATGTCTACCTTATGACACGGGCGTGTTGGAGCCCGTGTTCTGATCTAGTTTGAGTCGGTTCATGCCCTGCTTGGAGTATACGGCCTATGACACGGGCATGTCACAGGCCGTGTCAAGTCAAATTTGGACTTTTGGGCAGATCTTGGCCATCCAATTATTTTTATTTGGATCCAATGGCCCAGGTGCTTTCCTATAGTGATAAGACTGGGGGTTGGCATTTTCTCTCATTCATACCAAGAGAGAAAAAAAGGAGAGCTTGTAGGAAGGAGAAGGAGTAGAAGGCAAGCCATTGGTGGAGCTCCCGAGATCTGATTTGAGATCCGAGGCTAGTTTTGTGGAGGCAAAGCTGCTGCGGTGCTTTCCAACCTGCCAGATTTTTGATGGCTCCCAAGAGATCGTCAAGGCAAACGATCTTAATTTTTGGACATGTGAAGTCCTCCTATATGCTTGAGTAAGAAATCCTCTCCACCAAAAGGTGGAAAGAGTGGGTGATTCCGGTGGGTTGATAGTTGCTATCCCCTGTTGAGTCTGCATCTATACCCGGAAGTGTGTAGTACGGGATAAGCATGCTCTATGAAGCCCATCTGGACATGTTGGTATGGATTGGTGATGTTGCATTTACGCACCGAAGAAGGCTCCGCGTATACTCGTGTATTTAGTGGGGTCGATGGGTTGTGCCTGTGAAGGGGAGTAGCAGGAAGTACTGGAATGTGGAATTCCAGGAAAAATGACCTTGTGTTGTTTGTGCTGTGGCTACGGTGTAGCCAATTCTTAATGGACAATGCAGCTAGTCCTATTTGGACAGTGTGTCTATTGTGAAGCCATTCCTATTTGGACAGTGTGGTTATTGTGAAGCCAGTCCTTGGCGGACGTTATGGCTAGTGTGAGCTGCGAGCTCTTAAAAAGGCTTTTTGCCGAACAAGAAAGGTGAAACCGACCCGCGCCTTTAGTGTAGCCTCGAGTACGCTGTACTTGGTGATGGCAAGGCGATTTGAGAAACGAGGGGTGGTTGATCTGTACCTGTGTTATGTCAGTCCGACGGGAGGACTTGAGTGATGGTCATGTTGGACCGCATAATGAGAGTCTTAGGCCAGCATGCCATTAACACTAAATGCTCAATACCGTGTAAACGGTGGTGTTGACCCGGGTTCGCCGGTGCACCAAGAATGTGCCCTGAGTGCACGGATCGTCGGGCCGTATGGCTGGCGGTTGTGTTGGTTTGAATGTGCATGAGAGCACAATAAATGAAATATTGATGATTTATGGCTTTGCAGGGAAGGAATGACACTGCCCCGGGAAAGGGGTAGGATTGTTATTAATTGTTCAGCTGAATGCTTACCGTTGCCTTGTTTTCCACCTTCTGGGTGGATTGTCCCTGTGCAGGTGCTGGAGAGCCGAGCGGGAAGTGAAGGGCTGATGCCCCTGCTGCTATTGCCCCTTCTGTTGTTGCCTCTCTTACTGTTGATGTTGCTGCTAACCCTTAAAGGCTAGCTAGTTATGTTTTCTTTTATTCATGTATGGCCGGCCTGCGGGCCGATGTCTGTATTCCATACTGTACAAAGAGGAACTGTAAGGCCTTAAGGACAAACTGTTGTATTTGTTATCCCCTCGTTTGAGTGGTTGTATATATAACTTTGGTAATATATATAGTGGATATTCCTAGTATGAGTTCAGTCTACTATTTATTATTCCGCTAGCATGCTCTGAGTTAGGATGCGTTGGTGGTATTAACCTGTGACCTCACTGTCTGTTTGTGGCATATAGTGTGGGGGCCCGGCCGGATCTTCTATTATATGTTATTTAACGGGTGGAGTCATCACACGGGCGGTCTGGCTATTTGTCTGGCGATCTGGAGGCTTCTCCCAGCAGCTTGGTGCCGAGATTTTGCTGGCTATTGTCTGGCAGTCTGAGCGATCTAGCGGCTTATCTATGGAGGCTTGGGGATATTGGCCGCCTGTACTCCACATTGTTGTGGTCGTGCGGTTATGCTAACCGTGTGGCTTGTGCGGCTTATGCTGCTTGTATAGTTTTATGTTCATATAATTATTACTCCCACATTGCTTATTTGTAATCTCTCTTCTCTCCTCCATTATATAAAAGGGAGGTCATACCTTTGTAATAGATATATTTTTGGATATTATAAATTTTGTTACTCTATTTTTTTCGGTCTCTTGTTTTCTTTTCGCACACCACACACCACCGATTTCACACTACATGGGTACTCTGATTCTGACTATGTAGGGTGTTCCCTTAATCGCAAGAGAACAAGTGGTACATGTCATTTCCTAGGCCCTGCACTAGTCTCCTGATCAAGCCGCAAACAAAACTTGGTTGCACTATCCACCGATGAAGCTGAGTATATCGCCTTAGGAAGCTGTTGCGCTCAAGAACTATGGATGTCTCAAACGTTAGAAGACTTTGGCATATATTGTAGGAATGTTACACTTAGGTGCGACAACAAGAGTTCCATAGACTTGGCATATAATCCAGTGCACTATTCTAGATCAAATCATATTGACGTGTGTCACCACTTCATTTGCGATCATATAAAAAAGGAGAGCGTGAGTGTAAGATTCATTGGCACCGATGACCAACTAGCAGACATATTCACTAAACAACTCCAAGATGCACGTTTCTCTCTACTTTGACTCGAGCTTGGCATTCTGGATCTCTCATCCTAGTTATAGTTATTTGTGTTTAACTGTTATGTGCGTGTAGTTTTTTTTCTTTATGTTCTTTTTTCTTCGTGCGTATCTGCTAATGAGGTGCTCATTTGAGTTTCCTTTTTTTAAAAAATAAAAAGATAAAAAAACATGCATTTGCTTTCTTTCTAACGTTTGTTTTATTCCTTTTTTTAATAAAAAGCAACAAAAAATAGAAAACCCAAAATAAACAAAAACTAAAAACTGAAAATAAAAAAAACTGCTATATTAATATAATCCTCTTGGGCTCACATGAATGCGACTTAGACCATAGAGCGTACATACAATAATTGAGTTCAGACTCTTAATCTTTGCAAACATTGTCCTCCGATCATAGTGGGCTGAATCTATAAGTGCTTAGCTATTGAGTGCGACAAGACGGGGTCGTGTCTATTGTCTATACATATAGGTATGTGTGAGGACTTAGATCGGGGAATGACTTCACATGATACACACATCCCTAGCTTGTGCACTTAAGATGAAAAAGTTATACGTACATGCTATAAATCGTGATACTATATTCTAACACGCTAGAAATATGTTGAATAATCAATGTCACGATACACTTGTGATTATACTATGTGTGAATCTTTGGGCCAAAACTCTAGTACAAAATTTGTATGTATACAAGTTAAAGTGTATCTATCTAGATGGATAGATTTTGATTGACTCGGGGCTCCGTGAACCTTTTTTGTAAAAAAAAAGATTAAAGTGATAGATCTACGATAACAAAATAAAACTATGGAAGTTATCACATCTCTTGTCACGGTCCCCCATGCACTACTCATTCCTCCTGATAAGTCTTCATGAGCATTGTAAGGATGAGCACCTTGGTTAAAGAGTCATTTCGATCTTGTGCATCGACTCTATATTTAGCTTAGTGCCCCAAGTTTTTACCTAGGTATGACATCGAATGACATGTGAGGTGCTTATTCACCTTATTTCTCTTATGTTAGGTTCCTAGACGATCGAGATTCACATTGATAATATGCTATTTTTCCATTGGTGTTATCTCGCTTTCGATGCTACACGTACACATGTTATTGCCTTGTCTAAGACTTCCGCACATAAGAATTGGACTGCAACTACACTATCTCTTTTTAGCACAATACGTACTAGCACACAATTTACACTCATGATGTTTTCAATGTTTGTCTTACTTGATTACGTCCTTACTCTTATAGCATTGTAGACATACTCATTGTGTGCTTAGTTTAGTCTGTGCTGTCCAATTCATATTATCTCTGAAAATTGATTTTCTCTGACTGTGTACTTTCTTTACTTTGTGACTCATGTGCTTAAAATTTTCTGATATGTATTCCGTTTTGAGTCCCCTCTACGATTATCATCTCTACTATTTTTTTCATCATGCATGTCTGCTTTGCCTATCCCGCCCTTTTGTTATTATCAAAGGGGAGAATAAATGGTTTATGAGTATGTATGTTCATGAGTATCACTCACGGGTTAGGAGAGGTCACATGTAGGGGGAGCATGTTAACAATGTGTGCACATAGATAGGGGAAGCATGTCAAATATGTAGATAGGGGGAGCTTGCGTGTAGGGGAGCTATATAGCAAACCTGCAACCTATTGTTAGCTTATAACTCTTATTCTTTAGATGCACTCTATCTCTTTCTCATGAATGAATGTTCATATTATCAAAAGGGGGAGTTTGTTGGAACAGATGTTTCAAATTCCCTATGTATGAGATTATCAACTCCCAGGTTATATTTGATCACGTTGTCTGGTGATAGAGTGTACAAGTTGACAGGTACAAGCAAAGAAGAAGACTCCTATGGAAACTAACGTCGAGCGGTAGATGTTACCGCTGAGCTTTAGCCGTGAATAAATTGGATAGAGCTCTTGGGAAACTACCGCTCCGCTCAAGTCCTACCGCACGCGCTAACGCAAGGAATTAATTTTGCTTGGCTCTCGGGAAATTACCGCAGGCGGTAGTTTCTACCGCGCCGCGCTAGACTCTCGACGAACGTCAAGCAGGATTTCTCGAGAAACGACCTATCGTCAGGAGATAGCTGTTCCCGCACCGCGCTAGCCGCTCGATGAATATCAATGTGTTGTTTCTGAATCATCGTGTCCTATATTACCGCGCGGCGGTTGCTGTAACCGCGCGGTGCTAGCAATGATGAAATAACAAATATTTGTTTTAATTATTATTCCAGATTTTGACGACAGCTGGCACAACAAGCGCGCGAACCTATCGTCGGGCGCTAGTATTACTGTCGGCAGTAGCCTATTTTCATGAAGACGTATAAAAGGCCGCCTTGGTTTATGTACCCATTGATTAAAGGACTAAAGAGGGACCGGAGTTCATGAATTCTAGGGTTTGGCCGCCTTCTTGTGATCCGTTCCAAAAGTCTCCGTCGAAGAAGAAGAAAGTCATCTCCCTCCCGTTCGTGAATGAAGAAATCCAGCGATCCAAGATCTACATCGAATATGAAGTGCCAACTGATTGCTAGAAAATGAAGATCTTAAGCATCGGCCACGGATCGCTAAACGGAGAAGTTGTCAAGAGGGAAAACTTCAACTTTTAGATTATTTACATCTTTCATTCCTGTAATCTTTTCGTTTTCTAAATCTTGTGTGAGTGAAATCGATCGGAGAGTTGTTGAAATCCAGGAAGGCTTTCGTGAGAAATCGACTGAGGAAGGTCGTCAGAATCCAGGTAGGATTCCATAGTAAATCATCCTTGGGATAGGGACGTCTAGATCGGAGGATCTAGCGGGGCTCTAAGACCCTTCCTTTTGAGGAGGTGAAGAGCCGGCTCGAAGACTTTTCCTGTAGGGAAAAGGAGAGAGCCAACCGGTCTGTGGAGCGGATCGATATAGAATCCAAAAGATCGTTTCTACTCATCGCCTTAGATCTCCAGCATCACGGAGATCACTTTTTTTTCTCATCTAGAACTATTGTTGTTTTGAATTCATGCAATCAAATCTGTTTTTTCTATGTTAATTACTTCTAGGTGTGTGCTATGATTGTTTAGCGAGTGTGTTTGTTTGTGGGGTTAGAACTAGCATCTGCACAGAAAAACAAGCTATGTGACTTACCACCGCGCGTTAGCTACCTAACGCCCCATGGTATCTTCCAGAACTCGATTTCTTGAGGTGAATTTTTTTAAAATTATATTTCACGTTAAAACCTTATTCACCCTACCCCCTCTAAGGTTGACCACTAGATCCAACCGAGATGAATACTTCTGTGATGCATATTCGAGAGAATCTTCGAGTAGCTCAAGAGCATTATGAGAAGAACCCTAATTAGAGAAGGATTGATCTGGAATTCGCAGTTGGGGACATGGTTCTTCTCAAGGTTTCTCTGATGGCTAGTGTTAAGAGGTTTGGAAGGAACCACAAGTAGGATCCCAGGTATGTGGGGCCTTTCCAAGTTGTTGAACGCATCGGAGTGTCAGCTTATAGGCTAGATTTGCCTTCATATTTTCCTTGTGTACACGATGTGTTTCATGTGAGCCAGTTGTAGAAATGTGTGCTTAGTGACCGGCATGTTCTTGATTCGCTGCCCTTGTTGCAGCAAAATCTTTCTTATGTTGAGATGCTTGTTCGCATTCTTTATACTCAAGATCGGATGTTGCGAAGGAAGACAATACCCATGGTCAATGTTTTGTGGCGAAACTAAGACGTGGAGAGCGCGACTTGGGTGTTGGAGTCAGCTATGAGGGAGGATCATCCTCATCTATTCTCCTAGTTTCTTTTGGTAAGTATTTATTTGCGATAACCCTTGGTTATTTTCCCTCCTATGTAAATTTGGTTGTGTTTCATGTTTCGGGATGAAACTTTATTTTAGGGGGAGTGGCCGTAATGCCCTGATTTTTCGATGTTTATTTTAACTCCTTTAGTGGAGTCTTTTTTATTTCAGGGTGTTACGTTGACGCATAGTTGACAGGTACCATTGCTGGAGCGTGACTTTTGCTCATTGGTATCCGGGGTTTAGACTTAAAATATTAGCTTGGCTAGTTTCTAGTGTGTTTTTGAGATTTCCCTTGCGAGTTGGGTTTTTTTTGGAACTCGGTGGAGCCTTTTTGGGATATTAGGTGTTTTGGCATCGGGGAGTTTTTACCCGAGTTTGGTTTATCGGATTTTGATTCTGACTCCGTTGTTGGATTCATAGCATTTATATTTAGCTTCGGTGCGAATTTTATGAAAATACAAGTTGATTGGATTTATCAGTAGTTTGGACGTTTATTATAATAATAATAATAATAGAATATTATAAGTATAAATAGTCTTGCGATATGATGGAAACCCTATTAATCATCTCTCCCAAAGCAATCAAACTGATTTGTGAAAGAGAAGAAGTGGCGGTCATTGCAGAGCTTTTGGTCGTCGATTGTAGGAGCTCTAGTGCACAAAATCATCGTAAGAGGGTAGATTCAGATATCCCTTGCCGAGATCTACGTTTGTACATTGAGTTTTTCTCGTTTCTTGAATTTTAAGGTGTTAGGAAATTCGTTTTAACCCTTGTTTGTCCCAAAAAGTTTCAGAAATCGTTATCTAGGTATTCTTGCGCAAAGATCCTTGAGGAGGGGCACTTGTGCGGCCTGATTTCGGGCAAACTGAGGCAAGTGGTGAATCTTCACCTTACTATTTTTTCTTGCTTTTTATTCCTTTCATTTCCTTCCCTCCTTAGAATGTATGGGTAGGGAAAGTGTCGGCCAGGATCGATTTGTTGAGTAGTGTAGGTTTCCCGGCCAAGGTAATTTCGTCGAATATGGTGGAGTCATCAACCTAAGTGTATCCCGTCGATTATTTGGTTATTAGCCTAGGTTAATACATCGAGTATGACTGTTAGTCTAAGTTGGGATTCGTCGAGTATTGGTTGTTAGCTTAAGTTTAAATTCGTCGTATATGCTAGGGAGTAGAATTCGTCAAATATGAGTTTTGGACCAAGGCAAATTCGTCGAGTATTCTTGACGAATTCATCGAGTATCAGCCTTGGCGTTGAGTGACTGTGACTTGGTGTCGAGATCGCTGAGTGATATGTGATTTTAAGTCATATTTGTCAAGTAATCTCGACGAATTCGTTGAGTAATAGTCTCAGCGTTGAGGGATTCTGTATTTGTTGAGTTTTAGGCGTTGAGTTTATCGAGTTATAGTCTTGGTGTTGAGTAATCTGGTTTTGGCGTGAATGTCAGGGAGGCTAAATCTAATTCATCATGTAAACTCAACGAATTCATCGAGTATTGTCAGTTTGGCATCAAGAGCGTCGAGTGATCCAAATGGCATTGAGTTCTTTGAGTGTTACTGTCTTTGGCATCGAGTGCGCTGAGTAAACTCAACTTGGCGTTGATTAAAGGAATTAACTGAAGTAAAACAATGGAGTTAAGTCTATGCGTCAAGTGAGACAGCTTTGGCGTTGAGTGCGTCGAGTATACTCGATTAATTTCCCGTGGACTTAGGTAATTTCGCTGATTCGTCGAGTATCAAGGTAATTTTAGCTGAACCGTCGAGTATCATTAAGATAGTTAATTTTGCAAAGTAAAATTTGTCATGTGTCTACTATATTCGTCGAGTATACTTGACGAATCAGTGTGGACATAGAGTTTTATCTCCGAATTGAGTGCAATTCGTCGAGTATGGGCCTTGGGGGTGAATTTTGGGATTTGTTCTTCCTTCTTGCCATGGGAGAAGCCTTGTGTTTTGGTTGGGGTTTTATAAGTGTTTGTGGATGTTTAGGTGTGTTCTATGATTGGCAGTAGATAAAGGACCACCAACCTAGTACTGGCTCGTGAATCATTGCACTTGGTGGTTTTTGGATGTTTTCTCTTGGACTGTTGGGTTGTGTTGGACATTATGGCCACCACCACAGTGACTTTTTTGAGATTTTTGGATTGTTGGATTGTGTTGGACATTGTTGTTGGAGTTACCATGGTGATCCCGAAGTGGTCAAACATGTAATGTCACTGCCAACGCAATATGAGCCTGCAGGGTCGCACATAAGAGCATGTGGAGAAGTTGGAAGATTGACTGTGTTGGTAAAGGTTACCAATCACCATACAGAATGTAGTCCGGCAAATATTGCCAAGGAGTATCGTCGACTATGGTTCGTCGACTATGGTTCGTCGAGTATCGTCGACTATGGTTCGTCGAGTATCGTCGACTATGGTTCGTCGAGTATCGTCGACTATGGTTCGTCGAGTATCGTCGACTATGTTCGTCGAGTATTGTCGACCATGGTTCGTCGAGTATCGTCAACTTAGGCAATACGTCGACTATCGAACTGTTCGATAATCGACGAATGCTGATACCCGACGAATTATTCCAGAAACTCTAATTCTCTGTGGTCTGTGGATAGCGATATTTCTAGGTCTGTTTATGCTTCGGGTATAAATTAGAACTTAGGTTTTAGGGTCAGTGTACCCCCCCCCCCCCCCGGCCCGACGGAAGTGTTCCGCCAATTCGCTCGCTCCGCCGACCTCCTCTCCGACGATAGTTGCCGGTGCTTGTCTTCCTGGAGCGGACCTAGCAGTACGTGGAAGTGGAAGGTACAGTCGATCTCCCTTCCCATTTTTTGTGCGACGAAGATCGGCGATCTCCCGCTCGTGTGGATTTCTGCAGAGACATAGACGCTATTCTACGTGGGACTCGCCGCCGACAAGAACTCATATATTGGAGCATCTTTGTTGAGTTGTGACTCAACACTACAAAGGTAATTTTACCAAGTTATTTCTTTACATCTTGATTCAATTTTCATGGCCCGATCCCAAATCTCTTTTGGCTTGTTCTTGATTTTATTGTTTCCGCTGCGTGCACAACTGTTGTGCCCCTTGGAACTCTGCCAGGAATGTATGGGATTTCGTGGTAATTTCTAATTGTTAGAAATTGTTGTCTCCTTAGCAGTAACCGTCCCTCGAGTGGTTAATGAACCCGTGTATTATTTTAGATTTTGAATCCAACAAGGAGAGATGGGCTTGTCTACTGCTTTAAGTCGAGTTGCCTTTGCCTTTGTCCAATGCATGTAAATCTTAAGATTTGGAAGAGTCCGGATGTTTAGATTTAGCCCTTTCTTCCATCAAATGTTGATAGTACCATGTTGTGCACATAAGGGATGCATGTGGATTTTAGAAAAGTGTTTTTCTATGGATGTGCACATTGATCAAATGTAGATCATGGTTAATTGTTAACCTATTATCAAAAAATCCCTTCATCAAATATTAAGTGTTCGGATGCCTTCCGATGGATGACACTCTTCCTACCTCGATCGATGAAGTGTGGGCTTGCCAAAGCAAGGTGCATTAATATATCTTGATAAGGGTGCGAGCGGATAATTGTGATATCCCACTGTCGACATCAGGTCTAACTTTACTAGGTGACCTCAAAGGTTGAGTGCCAGGAGGCATAGTGTTGGCATGCACCATATGATGGATGTGAATAAGGAGTTATTCACCAACCATACAAGAATTGCATGAGGATGCAATTGGCAAGCGTTGCCTACCTAAATAACCACATCGTAAGAAAAAAGCCAAAGCTGACTCATTGTGTTGGTGAAATACGGATCTTGTCCACTAAGAGAGTAGCTCGCATGAACTCTCCGAATTGATAGTGAGGGCCATCATTTCGAATAAAAATAGTGGGAGTTTTAATTGAAGTCCAAATTAAAAATAAATTGTATTTTTGAAATTTTGGTACTGATATTATTCTGCATGAATTCTTGTAGAATTCCATGGCAAGTGGTTCACACTCCACTCTGTCTCTGAGAGCCATCCTTGAGAAGGATAAGCTCTGTGGGAACAACTACATGGACTGGTATAGGAACCTGAGAATTGTTCTCAAGCAAGAGCTAAAGCTCTATGTCTTGGAAGAAGAAGCCCCCGAGGTGCCGACCAGGAACTCTTCCCGTGCTGATAAAGATACATATAAGAAGTATATTGATGATGCCTTAGACGTCGAATTCCTTATGCTTGCCACCATGAACTCTGAGCTTCATAAGCAACATGAGAACATGGGGTGCAAGGAGATTGACGAGCATCTCAATAAAATGTTTCAACGGCAGGCTCGTCAAGAGAGGTTCGACGTCACAAAAGCGTTATTTCAGTGCAAGATGGGAGTTCGAGACTAAGTAGGGACTCACGTACTCAAGATGATTGGGTATATAGAGAACCTTGAAAGGCTGGGTTTTCCTCTAGGTCAAGACTTGTCCACAGATCTGATCCTGTAATCGTTGTCAGACAGTTATGAGCTGTTTGTCTTGAACTATAACATGAATGAAATAGACAAGACACTGCCCGAGCTCCTAGGCATGTTAAGAACTGCCGAGATCAACATGAAGAAGGCCAAGCCAGCCAGCCCCATACTGATGGTGCATAAGGGCAAGGGCAAGGCCAAGTGCTCTAAGAAGACGAAGGTGAGACCTAAGTCACATCTTGAGCCCAAGTCTTCTGTACTGAAGAAAAAGAAGAGCACGGTGAAGGAAGGGAAATGCCACCACTGTGTCAAGGCTGGTCATTGGAGTAGGAACTGTCCTTCTTACATTGAGGGTCTGTAGAAAATGAAGGGAGGTATGACTTCCGCTTCAAATATTTACGTTATAGAGATAAACCTTTCTGCTCCTTCATCTTGGGTATTGGATACCAGATGTGGTTCTCACATTTGTACAAATGTGCAGGAACTGGGAAGGAGAAGATTGCTGAGTAAAGGGGAGGTGGACCTGCGCGTCGGCAATGGAGCAAGAGTTGCTGCTGTAGCCGTAGGGGTTTACCGTCTTTCTTTTCCCAGTGGGCTTGTAATTGAACTAGATAATTGTTATTTCGTTCCGGCCATAACAAGAAACATTATATCTATTTCATGCTTGGACATGATTGGATTTTCTTTTATAATTAAGAACAACTGTTTTTCTATATTTAAGAATGATGTTTGTTATGTTGTAGCCCAATTGGTTAATGGTCTTTATGTTTTGAACTTGGACCATCTGATCTATAATGTAGAAAATAATAAAAGACCAAGAACAAATGACTCAAACCATACATATCTCTGGCATAGTCGCTTGGGCCATATAAACGAGAAGCGCATATCCAAACTCCATAAAGATGGACTTTTAGACTCATTTGATTATGAATCATTTGAGCGATGCGAATCTTGTTTGTTAGGCAAGATTACTAAAGCCCCTTTCACTGGTTATACTGAGAGGGTTGAGGATCTCTTGGGTGTTGTATATAGTGATGTATGCGGACCCATGAGCTCCATGGCTAGAGGTGGGTATTTTTACTTCGTTATATTTACTGATGATTTCAGTAGATACGGATATGTGTATCTTATGAAGTGCAAATCCGAGACCTTTGAAAAGTTCAAAGAGTTCAAGAATGAAGTAGAAAACCAGTTGGGTAAAAGGGTTAAAGCACTCCGATCTGATCGAGGTGGCGAATACCTGAGTCATGAGTTCCGTGATCATCTGAAAGAGTGTTGTATTGTATCACAGCTAACTCCACCTAGAACACCACAACATAATGCTGTGTCTGAGAGGATAAATCGTACTGTGTTAGACATGGTACGTTCGATGATGAGTCATGCAGACTTTCCTGTTTCCTTTTGGGGTTTTGCTTTAGAGACTGCTGCAATGACACTGAATCGCGCTCCAACGAAAACGGTTCTGAAGACACCATATGAGATATGGACTGGGAAGCGTCCTAGTATGTCGTTCATTAAAATTTTGGGTTGTGAGGCATACGTGAGACGTCAAATGCCTTACAAGCTAGAACCCAAATCGGATAAATGTTACTGGTGGGATATCCTAAGGAAATGAAAGGGTATTTCTTTTACCTACCGTCCGAGGGCAAAGTGTTTGTCGCAAGGCCTGACGTCTTCTTGGAGAGAGAATTCTTATCAAGAAAGACTGAAAAGGTAGAACTTGAAGAAGTTCAAGAACCATAAGTAGTGAATGAACCGGAATTGGATTCTGAGATAGGACTACAAGATGTTGTAGCTAGAGAACCTGCTCAAGAAACACAAGTCCTACGTAGATCTGGTAGACCAAGATTTGAGCCTGAGAGATATGGATTTCTTGTGTCTCAAATAGGTAATGTGTTGCTTATGGTTCATGATGATGAACCAGCAACCTACCAAGAGGCAATGAATGGACCGGACTCCGACAAATGGCTTGAGGCTATGAAATCCGAAATGGACTCCATGTATGCAAACCAAGTTTGGAACTTGGTGGAACCACTTGAAGGGGTACGACCCATAGGGTGTAAATGGGTCTTCAAGAAGAAGACCGACATGGATGGGAATGTACATACATTCAAAGGGCGACTGGTGGCTAAGGGTTTTAAGCAAATTCATGGTATTGACTATGATGAGACCTTTTGCCTTGTTGCCATGGTAAAGTCCATAAGGATATTGCTTGCTATTGCTGCGTATTATGACTACGAGATCTAGCAGATGGATGTCAAAACGGCTTTCCTTAATGGAAACCTCCTTGAGAAAGTATACATGACAACCCCCGAGGGTTTTGTATCCCCAAATGAAGCCACTAAAATATGCAAGATGAATAGGTCCATCTATGGTCTGAAGTAGGCCTCTCGAAGTTGGAATCTTCATTTTGATGAGAAAATCAAAGAGTTTGGTTTCAACAAAAATGAAGATGAGCCTTGTGTTTACAAGCAAATTAGTGGGAGCATTGTTGTCTTCCTGATATCTTATGTAGATGACATACTGTTGATTGGGAATGACATTCCTACCCTGAAAGTTGTTAAGAACAACCTAGGAAACTGCTTTTCTATGAAGGACTTGGGTGAAGCGACTTATATACTCAATATTAAGATCTATAGAGATAGATCGAAGAAGTTGTTGGGTTTGACCCAGAGTACATACATCGAGAATGTGTTGAAACGGTTCAACATGCTTGAGTCCAAGAAAGGATTTTTACCCAGGTATCATGGTGTGAATCTCTCTAAGGACCAGTGCCCAAAATCTTGTGAAGATAAGGACCGCATGAAGTTGATTCCATATGCTTCGGCAATTGGATCAATCATGTATGCAATGTTATGTACTAGACCCGATGTCTCCTTTGCTTTGAGCATAACTAGCAGGTATCAGTCAGACCCCGGTGAGTGTCACTGGATTGTAGTCAAGAATATCCTGAAGTACTTGAGAAGGACAAAGGATTTGTTCTTGGTGTATGGTGGAGGGGAAGAGCTCGTTGTAAGTGGTTACACGGATGCTAGCTTCAAAACTGATAGGGACGATTCAAAGTCTAAGTCAGGGTTTGTGTTTTGCCTTAATGGAGGAGCTGTGAGCTGGAAGAGTTCCAAGCAAGAGACAGTTGCTGATTCTACAACAGAAGCCGAGTATATCGCTGCAGCTAACGCAACGAAGGAGGCTGTATGGATTAGGAAATTCATCGGCGAGCTTGATGTAGTTCCTAGCATTGTTGGTCCCGTAGTTCTCTACTGTGATAACAATGGTGCAATTGCACAATCTAAGGAACCTAGATCCCATCAGCGCTCCAAGCACATACTTCGGCGGTTCCATCTTATTCGTGAGATTGTCGAACGAGGAGATGTGAACATTTGCAGAGTGCCGACTGAGGAGAATATTGCGAATCCACTAACAAAGCCTCTCGCATAGAGAAAGCATGATGGTCATACTAGATCAATGGGTATGTGATACCTAAATGATCAACTCTAGTGAGAGTCTTGTGGGTTGTGTGTAAACATATATTTTGTTGGCTATTTTTTATTTATTCATATGATGAATTGTGTACCAAAATTTTTCTTTTACAATTAATGGCAAGTTCTTTTATTATGATTTCTTTATGCGATAGTTAAATGTTAACATAATAAATACCCTTAGAATGTTCTCTTCCATAGGACATTGGGTACGTGACTTGAATGTGAGAGCCTATGATTTATTTGAAGCTTCATTCTTGAAAGGTCCCTGGTCGTAGTATCATCATAGAAACTAAGGGTGATGATGATACATTAAGACTAGCACGTGCGTTGACTGATGACCAGTTCTCACAGGTCATGATATTGTGATATCAAGTCATCACGTGGGTACTTGTTAATGAACAAGTTGTACTGGACAGACCCAACCTGAGACTACTTTGTGGATTATTATCTAAACGTGTCACGAGTAGGTCTCAATTGACAATAGTGTTGTGGTCCTTTGACCTGAAGTCGCAGCATTCATCAAGTGAGGAAAAGCGTGCTTTGATGCCATCTAAAGTCTTCCTTGAGAAAGGTTGATGATAAGGAAGGTTGTTGGGCACGTTACGAAACATTTGGGTGTTAGTGTGTGAGCAGATATGGGATTTGTCCTCATGTATGACAGGAGTTGCATCCATGGGCCCCTTGATGGAACTGGACTGAGAAATGCATATCCATGCTTGGTTGAGTCAATATGTGATATTGGACTCACCATTCTCTGGAAGTCCGTTCTAGATCAAGATACTTGGATTGAGCTATTATGAGGGTGACACAGTCCATGCCTCTAGTTCTTTCTGGATATAAGGGACAAAGGGACAAAGACAACACTGGAACATTGTTCATAAAGGCTTATGAGTTATGAACTCTTATTGCTTGGGTAGCAATGATGCATTGCTAGATGCAGCTCATTGTTTGTGAGGTTTTTGGTTTGATACTTTCAAGATCAAGTGGGAGACTGTTGGAGTTACCATGGTGATCTAGAAGTGGTCAAACATGTAATCGCACTGCCAACGCGATATGAGCCTGTAGGGTCACACATAAGAGCATGTGGAGAAGTTGGAAGATTGACTGTGTTGGTAAAGGTTACCAATCACCATACAGAATGGGGTCCGGCAAATGTTGCCAAGGAGTATCGTCGACTATGGTTCATCGAGTATCGTTGACTATGGTTTGTCGAGTATCGTCGACTATAGTTCGTCGAGTATCGTCGACTATGGTTCGTCGAGTATCGTCGACTATGGTTCGTCGAGTATCGTCGACTATGGTTCGTCGAATATCGTCGACTATGGTTCGTCGAGTATCGTCGACTATGGTTCATCGAGTATCGTCGAATATTGTTCGTCAAGTATCGTCGACTATGCTTCATCGAGTATCGTCGACTATGGTTCGTCGAGTATCGTCGACTATGGTTTGTCAAGTATCGTTGACTATGGTTCGTCGAGTATCGTCGACTATGGTTCGTCGAGTATCTTCGACTATGGTTCGTCGAGTATCGTCGACTATGGTTTGTTGAGTATCGTCGACCATGGTTCGTCGAGTATCGTCGACTAAGACAATTCGTCGACTATCGAACTGTTCGATAATCGACGAATGTTGATACCCGACGAATTATTCCAGAAACCCTAATTCTCTGTGGTCTGTGGATAGAGATATTTCTAGGTCTGTTTATGCTTCGGGTATAAATTAGAACTTGGGTTTTAGGGTCAGTGTATCCCTCCGGCCCGACGGAAAGTGTTCCGCCGATTCGCTCGCTCCGCCGACCTCCTCTCCGACGATAGTCATCGGTGCTTGTCTTCCTGGAGCGGACCTAGCAGTCCGTGGAAGTGCAAGGTACAGTCGATCTCCCTTCCCGTTTTTCGTGCGACGAAGATCGGCAATCTCCCGCTCGTGTGGATTTTTGCAGAGACGTAGACGCTATTCTACGTGGGACTCGCCGCCGATAATAACTCATACATTTGAGCATCTTTGTTGAGTTGTGACTCAACACCGCAAAGGTAATTTTACCTAGTTATTTCTTAACTTCTTGATTCAATTTTCATGGTCCGATCCACAATCTCTTTTGGGTTGTTCTTGATTTTATTGTTTCCGCTGCGTGCACAACTGTTGTGCCACCCTGTAGAAAACCCAACAATTATGGCCACCACCGTAGAGCCTTTTGAATATGTTTGGGTCTGTTAGTTCGTGTTGGACATTGTGGCCACCGACTCAGAATCGTTTTTACCGGTGTTAATGATTCACATATTTAGAGCAATTCAGTCTCTCCATTCTTATTATTTAGATATATATCTTTATGCTTACTCTTGCAGATATTCTGAAAGTGAGGATAGATACAACTCTAGAGGGGGGGGGGGGGTGAATAGAGTATTCAAAAATTATGACAATCTACTCAACTCCCTTAGAGTTAGTTTGCGGAATGAGTTTATAGATATTTGAAACCCTAGAGCCTAACACAAAGCGTGGTGCCCAAGAGAAAGCTAGCTGTAATTACAGTTTCAACTTTAGTCCTAACACAGCAACGAGCAATCCTAGTTAGTTCTACTCACAGCCACAATGCAATATTTAAAGTAAGCAACACAGACAACACAAGAGGTTTATAGTGGTTCCCTCTAAATAGGTACATCCACTCTTCTACCACCCTGGTAGGAATCCACTATAGGTTTTTGTTCAGGTGCCCTGCCACCAACTGATCTAGTTTAGGTAGATCAAGTAGACCCTTTGAGCTTTTGATCAGGAGCTAAAAATCCAACACAGGTTTTTGCTAAGGTGCCCTGCCACCAAGGTTCACTTTTGAAGGGAGTAATAACCCTTTGTACAGGAGGGTGATAGAGTTAGAATGTCTTCTCTATTGTAAAACAGGATTAGAGAAGCTAGTGGATTGCACAGAGCTAGAAAGCTCTAAGGAATCAAGGCTCCCCCTGGCTTAGAGAATATCCAGGAAGAAGCCTTTCTTCAGGGTGCAGGATATCTTCTGAACTCTTGATAGATATAATCTGTTGTCTTGATGTTCTTTGAAGGAGCAGCTTGAAGAAGACTCTTGATGTAGAATGTTTGTTCTTCTTCAATCAGCTTTTCTTTCTTCTTTTTCTTCTTCTGAAGGCACTGAATGTGAATGTTCCTGGAAGTAGGATGAACTCAGGATTTGAAGAAGAATGCTGAAGAAAGTAGTTCTTCTTAGTTGAATGTGAAATGATCTGAGAGCTGTATCTTCTTCTTTTGAATCTGTATATGAATTTGTGTATGTGTCTGTATCTCTCTATATGTATATTTATGTATGTTAAAACTTCTTTAAAAAGAGCTCTTTATATATTAGCCTTTGTAACGGCTCTAATTCTTTGTCTTCTTCTGAGATCTGCAATCTGGGCTGCAAATAGCACAATACAAAAAAAAATATCCTGCAGAAAGACATCCTATAAAGGGATAAAGCTTTCTGAGAAGCTGCATATCCAATCTGATAAAAGAATACTAGAGAAAGTCACATCAGACAAAAATCTTTACGGTCAGAGAAGACTTTTGTATCTAACGGCTATAAAGGAAAACATGGCAGATAAAGCATAAAGATTTGTCAACTAATAAGACAAAAGACTTTGTCAGAGTAGAGCTTGACTTATGCAAAAAGAATGGGGCAAAGATTGCCTTGAGATGTAAGCATAAAATCAATGAAACAATCTTTAATAAAATATGCCAGATAAATAAGAAATAGATCACAGAAGAAAAGGAATATAATATTACTAAAAGCAGACAAACGAACGTCGAACGATCCTCAGAGATCATCGACCGAACCACAGAGATCGTCGACCGAACCACAGAGATCGTCGACCTAACTACAGAGATCGTCGACCTAACTAGAGAGCAGATAGTCGACCTAACTACAGAGATCGTCGACCTATCAGAACAGATAGTCGAGCTATAAGATAGTTGAACTATCACAGAGATAGACGATCTGCTGACTGACGATAGTAGACCAACTGATAGATGATAGTCGATCGGTTGATAGACGAAAGTCGAGCGGCGTTCGACTATAGTCGAACCAAAAACAACTTAGCCAGATTTTCATCTGGATAAGAAAAAACTCTACAACTGAGGGAATCTAACCTAACAACTAATCTTTGACCATAGATAAATCTTGGGTCAAGAAACTAATTCAGAGGACTTAACACAAATCCAAACTAGGGTACCAACAATCTCCCCCTATTTGGGTCAAGTCTCTCAAAACAACAAACAACAAAAAATGCTATAAAATAGATATAAAAATAACATTAACCTGTTAGGATCAAAGGTGTATCATATCATAAATAAGCATCAAATGTATCAAACAAATAATCAAACAGACAGTCAATAAAATAAACAACTCAAACAGACTCAGAATCTGATTTAGACACAGAAGAACCAGGAAGAAAAGAAATTTTCCTGAAGGGATCTGGAGCATCTTTCTTTGATGTCTTCAAGTCTTGTTCTCCAATGATCTTGGATTCCCCTGCTCTTGGCACAACAGCTTCTAGATGCTTTTCCATATACTTTGAGGCATCAAAAACCTCAGGTCTGACCTGGAATCTGTCTAGTTCCTTCTTCCTGAACTTTGAAATTGTAGTTAAGCCTGTTGCATCTTTGCCTTCAGCTCTGGCTTGTCTGATCTGGGCTGATCCAACTAATTCAAGAAATCTGGCCATCCTGAAATCAGGATTAAGCTCTTGGCTTTCATATTCATTATCATCAGCTGGATCAAGAGGTTTTACGGTCTTGAATTGAGTAGAGAGGTTTAACAAGCTTGCAGCTGGCTCTTTGTTTTCTTGAATAATAAGAGAAGATGGAGGAGTAAATTCTGCATATTTCTTATTGGATTTTTCAGAGTAGATTGTCCTTTTTCCTTTTGAATTTGTTTGCTTTTTCTGAATGTATACTTTTCTTTTCCTTGGGAGGTGAAGCTTTTCTCTTGGGTGAAGGAGGAGGAGAAAAGGTTGGTCTTTGATGAACCATTTCCTTCACTTGTTCTTTTGATTCACCCTCTTGTCCTTGTTGGCCTGACTGGGATTTGCCTTAGAAACCTGGATTAATTCTTCTCTGATGAGCTTGAGAGGGAGTGAATCTTGCAGAAGGAGCAGAGGTATTGGCAGAAAAATTTCCTGAGGCTCCTGCACTAGGAGGAGGAGGAGGAGGACCTCGAGGATTCCACTTTGGAACTGGAGAGTCATATCTTTTACTTTTCTTTCTCTTCTTCTGTTGGTTCCTGGACAGTCCCATCCAATGTTGGTATTCTTTTGATTTGGGATCAATCCCTTTCAATATGTAGTATGGGATATCATGATCTGTATTTGGTGGAGGAGGAGCAACAACCTTCATCTTCCTTTTAGCAATTTTCTTTTTCTTTGAACCTTCTGAATCATCAGAATCATCCTCATCATAAATGTGAGATGACTGAGGTTGGTCATAAGGGTCTAAGGCATCTTGATCAGCCATTTCTTTTTCTTTTAGGGCAGCTTTCTCTCTTTCTTCTTCTAAGGCATCCAGTGCCAGAAGAGTATCGAGGTCTAGTCCTGGGGTGTAATCCTAGACTGTAGATCTTTCTTCTTGTTCATCTGTAACTTTCTCTTGCTCAACTGTAACTGTCTTGAGGACCAGTTCTTCTGGAGTTTTCTCAGCTTCAGGTTCTTCTATTACAGCAGGTTCTTGAGCAACTTCTGGAGCTGGTTCTTGAACAAGTTCTTGAGCAGGATCTGTAGCCAAAGGGAGACAAAAATGTTCTAAATGGGTTAGAAACATTCCTTCAAGATACTCACAGGTTAACATGTCAGTTAACAGGTTAGTAAATTGAGATAAAGAAGTACCTGCAGGATTTACTAACTCACATAAGTCATCTAGAAAGGAGGTAATGACTCCTTCCAGGTATAGGGCAACAATGGGAGTGGATGATTCTTCAAGACAGGCTTTACAAGCAAATTCTGCTTCCATGATAACATCAGCTGGCCTCTGTCCTGAGACTTGAGCTACTTGAACAACTGCTGGAGGAGAGACTAGGGGAAGTCCTGAGACATCTTCCTGGAACATCTCCCCCTGCCTGATTTCAGTGGGTACTGAACTCAGGCCCCTAAGTAAAGAGGGCTCAGTAGAGTTGTAGAGGGCATTGATGGATGTTGTAAGGGAAGAAATGGAAGAGACAAGTGGGGCAATTGCTGCTTCAATCATGGATTTGATTGAAGGAGTAATTAGCTCCAAGATGTTAACTATGAAGGCTGGTGTGATTTCAAAAGAGGTGGATGGGGGAATCACAAAAGATGGAAGATCATCAGGGATGATGTTATCTTGATGAGATGCAGATGCATGAGCTGGTGATGGAGATGCAGATGTATGAAGATCAATATGATCTTGATGTGAAATTGGTGACTGAGGTAGAGTTGGTAGAGTCTCAGACGCCAACAGATCAAAACTAGGATATGAAATCCCAACAAGATGTGAAGGGGGTGGAGATGCTGGTGGTGATGCATGGAGAATAGTTGAAGAATCTAGTGGAAGAGAGGCAGTGGATGTAAATGGCACTTCAGTAGAAGTGGATGGTAATGCAGTAGATGTGGATGGCAATGCAGATGAAGGTGGAATGGGGGGAATGGAAGAGCCTTCTTCAGGTAGGTAGGGAGTGACTGGTACAGTCCTGGTGCTCTCAGATATAACAGGAGCAACCCCAGCAGGTGAGGGCTTCTGAATATTCCTTCTCCACTTTATGAACAAAGTGGTATCCATCTTCTTGGTTGCATTTATAGAAGTAGAAACTGTTCCCAACAGTTGGGGATACTTCTCTCTTAGAAATATTCCAATTACCCTTCCAAGGGTTACCTCTTTCTTAGAGTTCTTCTTCCTGATCAAATCAAAAACTATTCCTGCCCAATTGATTTCTTTCTTGTTGACAATGGCACACATCAAGGCAAACTGCTGCCTGGTAATATTGTCATGAGCAGAGTACTTACCCAATAGCACTTTTCCAACCAGTTCTGCTAAGAACTTAATCCTCATCGGAAACTTTCATTTCAGTAACTTAGAAGGAATGCCTTCGGCATGACCTAGCTCGACAAGCATCCTTCCATACTCTTGAGTATCTTTGTCATACTCCTCTTGACCATTAATCAAATCAAAAATCTCAGTCAAGACGGCAGGAGTCAAAGTTACCTCCTCGCTGCCGATGGTCCCGATCATCGATTCGTCACTGGACGACAAAGTGTAGACCCATTCTTTAATCTCTGGATTATTAATCTTAATCCTTGTAGACATCAGCTTCTCTAGTCATTGATCTTTGCTCAGTTGGAGTATCTCTAAAATCTCAACATCGCAGGCGCTGAACGAATCAAAGTCCACGTTGAACCCAACATTAAACTTCATTACCGTTAGAAGAGCTGGAGCAATCGCCATCGATTTGGTCGGAGAAGACGAGAGAAACAAAGAGCAAAGAGCGCGGGGCAGAGCTCAAGTCAAACCTTACAAGCAGGAATGAAGAATACGAAAAGACGAGCTCTGCCAACTATAAAAAGAACAATCTATTAACCTAGGTCGACCATCAGTTTTATATTAAAACGACAATCGTCGACCTGTTTTAACAGATAGTAGAAGCGATAGTCGAACGGTCGTTCGGCGATCGTTTCCTGAAGTAGAGTAGTCGAGCAATCGATCGACTATTTCTGTCTTCACAAGCAAATGAGCCGGCGTCAACCATAGGTCGACGATAGGCTCAACCTGTTCAACAATCGTCGAACGTCGTTCGACGATCTTCAAACAGATTTCAACAAAGGTAGAAGTCACACTTAGTCTTTTCCATTTATCATGCCTAGTTGAACCAAAAAGAACAGATGCTTCTATTCATCTAAGGGCTTGGTGAAAATATCACCTCTCTGAAGGTCAGTGGATATGAACTCAAGGCTGATCTTGTTCTTTTCCACACAATCTCTTAGAAAATGGTGCATGATCTCAATGTGCTTGGTCCTAGAGTGGTGCACAGGATTTTGTGCTATGGAAATAGCACTGGTACTGTCACACGTGATATTTATGTTCTTGTGTGTGTACCCATAATCCAAAAGCTGGTTTTGAATCCACAGGATTTGTGAACAACAACTAGCAGCTGTTATATATTCAGCCTCTGCAGTTGAAGTTGAGACAGAAGTCTGTTTCTTACAGAACCAAGAGACTAATCTCTCTCCCAGGAACTGACATGTTCCTGAGGTACTTTTCCTGTCAACTCTACAACCAGCATAGTCAGAATCAGAGTATCCAATTAACTCAAATTCTGATTCAGCTGGGTACCATAGTCCTAAATTTGGACATCCCTTCAGGTATCTCAAAATTCTCTTGAGAAGAATCAAATGAGATTCCTTGGGGTTGACCTGGAATCTAGCACATAGGCATGTGGAAAACATTATATCTAGTCTACTTGCAGTTAAATACAATAGGGAACCAACAATGGCCCTATAGTTTTTCTGATCAACTGTCTTACCCTGATCATCAGAATCTATAACTACATTAGTAGCCATGGGTGTATGCATTGCTGAAGCATCAGCCATCCCAAACTTCTTGACCAATTCCTTGGCATATTTGGATTGGGAGATGAAGATGCCATCAACATCTTGCTTTACTTGGAGACCAAGAAAGTAATACAGCTCACCCATACTACTCATCTCAAACTTAGAATGCATCAGGTCTGAGAACTTTTTACAAAGTTTGGGATCAGTGGAGCCAAAAATAATATCATCCACATAAACTTGAACAAACAGGGTTCTATCAACTACTCCCCTAACAAAGTTGTGCTCTAACAGGAAACTAGCTAGAGTCTCATACCAGGCTCTGGGTGCTTGCTTAAGTCCATAAAGAGCTTTTTGCAACTTGTAAACAAATGAGGGTTGAGTTGAAGAGACAAACCCAGGAGGTTGTTCAACAAACACCTCTTCCTTTAGCTCACAATTTTGGAATGCACTCTTGACATCCATCTAAAAAACATTAAACTTCATATAGGCTGCATAGGCTAGAAAGATCCTTATTGCCTCTAGCCTTGCAACAGGGGCAAAGTTTTGGTCATAGTCTATACCTTCCTACTGTCTGTAGCCCTGAGCTACAAGCCTAGCTTTGTTCCTTACAATAATTCATTGGGAATCCAACTTGTTTCTAAACACCCACTTGGTGCCTATGATCAGTTGGCCTTTAGGTCTTCGAACCAAAGTCCATACTTTACATCTTTCAAATTGATTAAGCTCCTCTTGCATAGCAATGATCCAGTGGGGATCTAGCTCAGCATCTTTTATGGTGAGGGGCTCAATCTGTGAAAGGAAACAAGCATGCATCACATCCTTTCTTAATTGATGTCTTGTTTGCACACCAGCTAATATGTCACCAATCACTTGAGATGTAGGATGATCTCTAAGTATGACAATATCAGCAGGTGGGATATGATCTTCAACAAAAGTTTGGATTAATTCCTCTTGAGGAATTGGATCAACTGTTGGTGGTACAGCAACTGCTTCCATAGTGTCTCCATCACTGTCTGAGTCAGTGATATCAAGAGTTTAAAGAGGGAGAATCTCTTGAGTGACATCTTTGCATGACTCAGGTACCTGCAATGAGCTTAAGGAAGGAGAAGTTTCCTTCTCCTTGTAAAACATCTTTGACTCATCAAAGGAAACATGCACAGACTCCTCTATTATTAATGTTGATTTGTTAAACACCCTATAAGCTTTGCTTACTTGGGAATATCCAAGAAAAATTCCCATTGAAGCTTTTGCTTCAAACTTTCTAAGGTATTCTTTGTTGTTATTGTGAATATACACTACATAACTAAAGACTCTAAAATAATTAATTTTAGGTTTCTTTTCTTTAAGCAACTCATAAGGAGTTTTACTCTTAAGCTTGTGTATAAGACATCTATTCAAAACATAATTAGCTGTGCTAACAGCTTCTGCCCAATAAGAGAGAGGCATGTTAGCATCTGCCAACAATGTTCCTGCAGCTTCAATTAGGGTTCTATTCTTCCTTTCCACTACCCCATTTTGTTGGGGAGTTCTAGGAGCAGAGAAGCTATGTTTGATAACTTCTTTCTCATATAATTCTTGCATGAGAAGAGACTCAAACTCAGTACCATGATCACTTCTGATCAAGGCCACATGAGTAGAATACTCAGTCTGCACACATAGCAGAAAGTCTGTAAGAACTTTGAAGTTACCAGCCTTAGTTCTCAAAAAGAACACCCAAGTGAACCTAGAGAAGTCATCTACAATCACTAGAGTGTAAAACTTCCCTCCTAGACTCTGTACATTTATTGGGCCAAAGAGGTCCAAATGTAATAAATACAGGATTCTAGGTGAATCACTTTTATTTACAGATTTAAAGGAATTTTTGTTTGCTTGCCTAATTGACAAGCCTTGCATAGGCTTTCCTTCTTGTAGAGGCAAGAAGGTAAACCTATAACAAGGTTGTATTTAGATAACCTAGATATATTCTTGAGGTTAACATGGCTAAGCCTCCTATGCCATAAGGTGTTATTATTTGTTACTTCATTAAACAGGCAGATTTCAGATTGAGTTGAGTTAAAATCTACTAAATAAATATTACCTTGTCTAATGCCTACTAACACTACATTACTATTTAAAGTAATATTGCAAAGAGTGTCAGTGAAGGATACCTGATTACCTGCATCATATAACAGGCTTACTGAGATTAGGTTGTTCTTCAGTCCAGTTACATATGCAACCCTTTTGAATGTTACTTCTCCAATGGTAAACCTATCATATCCTTCTGTTTGACCACAGCTGGAATCCCCAAAGATCACCTTTGGTCCAAGCTTGGCCTTGTATCTTGACAGATTTTCTTTGTTTCCTGTCAAGTGTTTGGAACAGCCACTATCCAAATACCATTTGTCTTTAGTAATTGGATAGGTCTTCACCTGCAAATTAAACAGTTAGACATTGTGGACCCAGACAACCTTGGGTCCATTATTCTTCACATAATGAAAGCTTGAAATAAAAGAATAAGCAGGCTGGGGTTTATATCCTAAGGGATAGGATCTCTTAGGTGGAATACTCCATGCAGTTGATGGGTCAATAAACCTAGGGTTTCTATTTACATTAGGATTTCTAAGGTTCATGTGATTATTTTGAAAATCATATTGAGATCGTCGATCATCGTTCGACGATCGATGCTCAGATCGTCGAGAATCGTTCGACCATTGAGCCTTCGATCGTCGAGCATAGTTTGACGACTTTTGTAGTTCTTTAAATTTTTGTTTTCTCTTTTTTCTCTTAGCCTTATTTAAAGCTTTGTTAACTTGAATTACTAGCTCAGTATTCTTTATTCCATCAGCTGAAATAAAGTTTACTAGAGTTGAAAGATGGTTTTTAAGAACCAAGGGGGGTTCACTTGGTGAAGCTCCTAAGCCTAGTTTATTATTACCTGTCCTAGTGTTTGACATGCTAGTAATTTCTAGTATCTTAAGACTTCTACCATTTAAAGATTCTTCTAATCTTTTGGATTTGGCTAGTTCAGTTTTGAGAAATTTTATTTCTTCACTACATTTAGTGAGTTCAGCTTCTAGCCTAGCATTTTCATTAGAGATGGTTTCTGATTCTACTATCCTATTTTTAAGCTCCTTAATTTCCTTTTCTGAGCTAATTAAATCTAAACATAGAGATTTAAATTCAGATCTAAATTCAGCAGAAGTAAAATCATAAGAAGACAATACCTGATCTTCTGTAGGCATTTCTTCTTCATCAGAACTCTCTGCAGCTGAATGATTGCTGCAGGCATCAATTGCCATTAGGCAAATTTACTTTGCCTTCTTCTCTTCCTCATCTTCACTGGAGCTTGAGGAGGAAGATTCCTCATCTGAATAACTCCAGGTTTCAGCAACAAATCCTTTCTCCTTCTTCTTATTTTTGTAGGAGGAGGACTTGGAGTGCTTCTTCTGATGTTCTTTTTCTTTTCTCTTATCCGTGTTCTTTTCCTCTGGACACTCTGGTAGAATGTATCCACATTTCCTGCGGCCATAACAAATAATTTCTTTAGCAGGTGATCTATCATACCTTGGCTTGTCTTCATATCTTGAAGACTTCTTTCTGAAGTCCTTTCTGCCCATCTTGAGAAACCTTTTGGCAAAGAGTGCCATCAGCTCCTCATTGGATTGGCTTCCTTCAGAAGCATCAGCAGCTTTGAGAGCAAGAGTTTGCTCTTTCCTTGTTGGAGTGGGAGTCTTAGCTTCAGCTTCAGCTTCCCTGGACTTTAGAACTTGCTCAAAAGATTTGAGTTTTCCAAGGAGGGCTTCAGTTGAGATCTCAGTAGTACTTCTGGCCTACTTGATGGGCCAGATCCTAAGATCCCATGTGCTGGGGAAGCACATCAGTATCTTATCATTGACCTCTGTCAATGTTATCTCCTTATCAAGGGTTCTCAGCTCATTGATGATGGAGCTGAGCCTTGTGTATATAGCTTTAACTTATTCAGCTTCAGTCTTCTTGAAGTTTTCATATTGAGATATAAGGTTGGACCTTCTGTCCTTCCTCTCATCAGCTGAACAAGTTACAATCTGGTTCAGTGAGTCCCACATGGCTTTTGCAGAAGTGCAATCAGCCACTTTCTGAAAGGTTTCATCAGACATGGTCTGAGCCAGAATATTCATGGCTTTTGCATCAGCTACTTTTGATTTCTTGTATGCATCATTGTAGTCTGGAGGTGGCACTGCACTAGGATTTGTAGATGTTGTAGCAGTGGGTTCAGTAGGTGGTGTTGGAGGTCCTGTCAAAATAGAAGAAAAAATATCTTCATCAATAGAATTCATATATAACTTAATTCTTGTCTTCCAGATGCTGAACTTAGCTAAGTTGCAAACTGCAGGTCTGGTGCTAGAATAATCCTTGTACTGGGCCATGAAGTGAATGTCTATAAACTTGGTATCTATCTAGATCTTGTGACTCAGGTATTAGCCTGTACAGTCAGTTAACCTCCCTCTGATACCAATAGAAAGTGAGGATAGATACAACTCTAGAGGGGGGGTGAATAGAGTATTCAAAAATTATGATAATCTACTCAACTCCCTTAGAGTTAGTTTGCGGAATGAGTTTATAGATATTTGAAACCCTAGAGCCTAACACAAAAGTGTGGTGCCCAAGAGAAAGCTAAATGTAATTACAGTTTCAGCTTTAGTCCTAACACAGCAACTAGCAATCCTAGTTTGTTCTACTCACAGCCACAGTGCAATAATTAAAGTAAGCAAAACAGACAACACAAGAGGTTTATAGTGGTTCCCTCTAAATAGGTACATCCACTCTTCTACCACCCTGGTAGGAATCCACTACAGGTTTTTGTTCAGGTGCCCTGCCACCAACTGATCTTGTTCAGGTAGATCAAGTAGACCCTTTGAGCTTTTGATCAGGAGCTAAAAATCCAACACAGGTTTTTGCTAAGGTGCCCTGCCACCAAGGTTCACTTTTGAAGGGAGTAATAACCCTTTGTACAGGAGGGTGATAGAGTTAGAATGTCTTCTCTATTGTAAAACAAGATTAAAGAAGCTAGTGGATTGCACAGAGCTAGAAAGCTCTAAGGAATCAAGGCTCCCCCTAGCTTAGTGAATATCCAGGAAGAAGTCTTGCTTCAGGGTGCAGGATCTCTTCTGAACTCTTGACAGATAAAATCTGTTGTCTTGAAGTTCTTTGACGGAGCAGCTTGAAGAAGACTCCTTGTTGGAACACCCTATTACTAATTTTGGCAAGGATCACTATGTTTGTCTTAGGAAACCAGTTTGACCTAGATGTATTGTTAAAAAGGTCAACATTAGAATGTGTTTAGGGTTTAGAATTTAGGTTTGAAGCTGCCCCCAGGACCATTCAAGGAATCAGACTTAAAGCTGAGGCAAAGACAAATATCGTCGAGCTTAGGTCGACGAAACGTCGAACTCCGTTTGACGCTCTCTGAGCTCAACTCTGCTAAATCATCGAGCTCCGGTCGACGATCTTCGAGTTCAGATCGACGATCTGTCTTCAGCTTATCCTTCAGGTCACTGAGCTCCGGTCGATGATCTTCGAGCTCAGGTCGATGCTTTCTGTCTGATGTTCATCTCAATCTCTGAGCTCAGGTCAACAATCGTAGAGCTCAGATCGACGTTTTTTTTTATGAGAGATCGACGACTTTGAAGATTCAAATTTGGTCAGACTTTGGAATGTTTTTCAAATATCTCAGCATTTATTTCAAGAGATCTACCAGCCGTTTTCCTTTATTCTGGAGCAAGTTTCAAGGAATTCTTTTTGAGAATGTTTATTGGACTTTCCTCTAGAAGACAAGACCTTTTATGGAGGACATTTAATGTCTGCTAACGGTTATCTTGGATAGAGGATCTTCAGAGATTAAATCAGTTTTTCTTTTCCAGTCTGAGAGACACAATAACAAGAGACTACACAAATATAGTCAGTTTACAACAAGAAATTCTCAGTACAGATTCACAGGATAGAGAGATCAATTCAAAACATCAAGTGATCAATCCTGGAGAATTAGTTGGCATACTGAAAAGTGATCATAGCTTCAATATCAAGGACTCCAGACAATTCATATTTCAGCCTCTGCTGAAACCATCTTCTGCTGGAGATCTGAAGCTTCTGAAGACCTATCACCCTAGCAAAGCTCTCATCTCTCTCAGGGGGAGCTTTGATAACACAATCAATCCACTTGTGCTTCTCTCTTTATTTGAGACAGAGAAGACAACTTCACTCATTTCCTTTTTCTTTCCTGCTGTAAAAGGGTTACCAAAACTCCCTTCAAAAGGCTTGATTCTTGTTCTGAGAACCTTGTCAAAACTCAATGGTGGCATGACACCTGATCAAAAAAATCTAGTTTGGTTTTTGAGCACCTTATCAAAAGCTCATTGTTGCCCAGGACACCTGATCAACCCTTCCTGCAGTGGATTCCTACCAAGGGTGGTAGAAGAGTGGATGTACCCAGGTTTTTGGGGAACCACTATAGCTCCTTGTGTCTTCTGGTTGCTTGATTATTTTCTTTGCTGTGTGCTGTGATTTTCTTTTTGCTGTCTTAGTTTTAAATTATATAGCAAGGCACCTTACACTTATACATAAATTAAATCTTAATTGTTTTGCTTGTTTAAATTGTAAAGTTATTTTAAAAATACTCTATTCACCCCCTCCCCCCCCCCCTCTAGAGTTAAGATAGATCTTACCCTCACTTTCAATTGGTTTCAGAGCAGGTTGGTTGTTCATACAGGCTAACACCTGAACCAAAAGATGCTTGATAAGATCAATCTTTTAAGAGGGTTATTTTCATTATATTTAATTTTATATAAAGACATGGCACAGAACAAAGATTATGCAAGCACCAGGCCTCTAGTGTGCAATCTATCCAAGTTTGCACTTTGGAAAGCAAGGATTAGACTTTACATGAACTCTATTTATGAAGACATATTTAATTCTGTTTTGACAGTGTGCCCAAGTCCACCAGCAAGCTCAAGTACAAATACAATTCCACCTCCTTCAGGAACAGATGCTGAAATAAAGAAGTGGAAGACTGCAGATGCCAAGGCCATGAACATCTTAGCTCAGACAATGTCTGATGAGATATTTTAGAAGGTAGCTGAATACAACTCAGCCAAAGGAATTTGGGACAAGCTCTCTGAAATTGTCTCAGGATCTGCTGATGAAAGGAAAGACAGGAGATCCCATCTTATAAGCCAATATGAGAATTTCAAAAAGGGAGAAGCTGAATTAGTGGCTGACATGTACAATAGACTAAGTCTGATTGTCAATGAGTTAAAGACTCTGGATAAAGAAGTCTCATTGACTGAGCTGAATGACAAAATCCTAATGTGCTTCCCCATCACCTGGGATTCAAGAATCTGGCCAATCAAAGATGCCAGAATTCTAAATGAGATTACCACTGAATCTCTCCTGGGCAAGCTCAAATCTTATGAGTTGCTTATTAAAAATAGAGAAGAAGAGCAGAAGGCTGCATCACCAGCCACAAGGAAAGAGAAGACCATAGCCTTCAAAGCTACAGAAGAGGAGCTTGAAGATAAAGCTACATGAAATGATGAGCTCCTAAGTCTACTGGCCAAAAGATTCTACAAGATGGCCAGAAAAGACTTCAGAAAAAGATCATACAAGGGACATGATAAGCCAAGGTATGATAAATCAAATAACAATAATGAAATTATATGTTTTGGTTGCAGGAAACCAGGCCATATTGGGCCTGACTGTCCAGAAAACAAGAACAAGGATAAGAAAGATAGAAGAGAAAGAAGAAAGGAGAAAGACTTCAGAAAGAACAGCTCAGACAAACCCTCCTCCAGCAAGAACAAACATACAAGGAAGGGATTTGTTGCTGAGACATGGAGTGAAACTGAAGAGGACTCAGAAGCCTCATCCAGCTCCAGTGATGATGAGGATGATGCTGATGAAAAGGAATTTTGCATGATGGATATCAATGCCTCTCAAACAGATTCAGAAGCAGAAGAGTCAGAGTCAGACTCAGAGATTCAACCAGAAGAAGATTAGGTAATCAACTCTTTTGAATTCAGCTCTGAGGACTTTAAACATGAGTTTAAAGTACTATGCCTAGATCTGTTAGAATCTGAGAAGGAAATCATCTCCCTCAGGAATCAACTATTTGAGTATAGCACTTTAAAATCAGAGAACCTCAAACTCTCTGAAGAGTTAGAATGCTATAGGGAGCAGATAGCTTCACTGAAAAGTGAACTATCCAAGGCCAAGCAATTTGAAGAATCCCTTAATAGGTGAAGTATCAAATTAATGGACATCACAAGCACAGTGAACTCAAGATTAAATAGTACACTGGGCTTGGGTGCTTCATCTAGCCAACCCATAGTATTAACAACCCCAATCAAGTTTATTTCTGATAAAGGGAAGGGTGTTGTAGAGGTAGCTAGGAAGAATTCAGATCTACCTAAGAAAAGCAAAGTTCAATAGAAAACGTCGAGCAGAGGTCGACGATCGTCGAACAGAGATCGACGATCTCAGGCTGAAACATCGAACTCAGCTCAACGATTCCTGAACTCTGAACTCCCTCACAGTCGATCTTCAAACGGAGTTCGACGATTTTACCCAAGATCGTCGAACTCAGCTCGATGATCGTCGAACGGAGTTCAGAGCTTTGAACCTTCTTTCAGAGACAAATCTCAATTCAATCCTAGAAGTGCTTCATCCCAATGCTTTAATCCTTATACTGAATGGATAATACCTCCTAGGAGATACCATCCTGAAGGTTATAAGAGTCAACCTGGGATGTCTTTTGTTTCTGAATTTAAGGGATATCAACCTAGGCCCAAGGTAAACTGGGTCAAAAACATATAAGCTGTTTATGTGCAGGTGAAGACCTATCCAACATCAAACCAGCTATGGTATCTGGATAGTGGGTGCTCAAAGCACATGACAGGGAATAAGGACAACTTCACATCCTTTAAAGCCAAACTTGGACCCAAAGTAATTTTTGGTGATTCAAACTTTGGAACTACAAAAGGATATGGTGCAGTCAAAATTGGGACAGTCACCTTCAAGAAAGTAGCCTATGTTGAAGGACTCAAGCACAACCTGATAAGCATTAGTCAGCTGTGTGATGAAGGATATCAAGTGACTTTCAACAAATAAATATGCAAGATCAAGTCAGAAGACAACACAACTGTATTGACAGGTAACAGAAAAGGTGCATTCTCTAGCTTAAGACTTGGACAGATTACAAGTTACTCAAAAGGATGAAAGTAGTGAAGATGAATAAGCTGCTCAACATCTGGAAGAAAATCTTCTTGAAGAGCCAGTTGTTGTCCCACAAGAGGAAACAACAACACAGGTTGGTGAACAATCAACACCCCTGTTGATCTAGTAACAACAAGAGATCATCCAATCTCCTAAGTGATTGGAGACATCTCAGCTGGTGTGCAAACCATAAATCAGGTCAACCAGAACCTGATGCACACTTGCTTCCTCTCTCAAATTGAACCTCAAACCATTCAAGATACAGAGCAAGATCCACACTGGATCATTGCAATGCAAGAGGAGTTGCATCAATTTGAAAGAAACAAAGTTTGAGAACTAGTGCCTAAGCCAAAGGATCATCCCATTGTTGGATCAAAATGGGTGTTCAGAAATAAGCTGGATGATCAAGGAATTTTTGTAAGGAACAAGGCAAGACTAGTTGCTCAAGGATATTCTCAAGAAGAGGGGATAGACTATGACCAGACCTTTGCACCTGTTGCAAGGTTAGAGGCCATAAGAATCTTCTTGGCTTATGCTGCTCACAAGGGATTCAAAGTCTACCAAATGGATGTCAAGAGTGCTTTTCTCAATGGGGAGATCAAAGAAGAAGTCTATGTCAGACAACCTCCAGGTTTTGTCTCTCCAACTCATCCTGATTATGTTTTCAAACTGCATAAAGCATTATATGGTCTAAAGCAAGCTCCTAGAGCATGGTATGAGACCCTAGCATGCTTTCTTCTGGAAAATGATTTTATTAGGGGGAGAGTAGACCAAACTCTTTTTATTAGAACCCATAAGTCCCATACCCTACTAGTATAAATTTATGTAGATGATATTATATTTGGTTCTACTGATTCAAATTTATGCAAAAAGTTTTCCAAGCTTATGCACTCTAAATTTGAAATGAGTAGCATGGGTGAGCTATCCTTCTTCTTAGGATTGCAAGTCAAACAACAGGCTGAAGGCATATTTATTTCTCAAACCAAATATGCAAAAGAATTGGTTAAGAAATTTGGATGTCGGATGCATCATGTATGAAAACACCCATGCCTACCAATGCTGTATTGGATGCTGATGAACATGGGAAACCAGTTGATCAGACAACATATAGAGCAATGATTGGCTCTCTATTGTACCTTACAGCCAGTAGGCCTGACATAATGTTTGCTACATGTATATGTGCTAAATTTCAAGTTAGCCCTAGAGAGTCACACTTAACTTTAGTAAAGAGGATTCTTAGGTATGTTAAAAGCTGTCCAAATCTAGGTCTCTGGTATCCAAAAGATTCAGCATTTGACTTAACTGGATTTTTAGATGCTGATTATGCTGGATGCAGAATAGACAGGAAAAGCACCAGTGGAACTTGTCAGTTTCTTGGTGATAGACTTGTCTCATGGTATTGTAAGAAACAAACATATGTGTCAACCTCAACTGCTGAAGCTGAATATATGGCTGCAGGCAGTTGTTGTTCACAAATATTGTGCATACAAAACCAACTCCTAGACTATGGTTACAACTTAGAGAAGTCTAAAATATTTTGAGACAACACCAGTGCTATTTCCATTGCACAAAATCTAGTCCTCCATAGTAGGACAAAACACATAGAAATTAGGCATCACTTTCTAAGGGATAATGTTGAGAAAAATAAAATTGAACTTCAATATATCCCAACTGATTTGCAAAGGGGAGATATTTTCACCAATCCTTTGGATAAAAAGAAACACAACTTCTTCCTCAATCAGTTATGCATGTTAGATGGAGGAAGCCTAAAGTAAATTACAAGATTTTGAAAAGCTAAAAACAGACCAAGATTAAGCTAAAAACTCATCTCTTTTTGTGTCTGTAGGATAGTTTCTGTCTCTGAACTACGCTCGACGTTTTCCCGAGAAACGTCAAACGGAGATCGACGTTTACCAGCGAAACGTCGAACGGAGATCGACATTTTCCCAAAACATCGACCTGAGTTCAGAGCGTGTCAGATAGTTGTATACTATCTCTTTCAGGCCTTCGATCGTCGACCTGAGATCGACGTTCTCTCTAGATCATCGAACTGAGATCTACGATATTGAAGACCTTTCAGCTTCCATCAGGAGTCCTGATCGTCGAACAGAGATCGACGATCCTTCCTTTTTCGCGTAGAACCCTAATATAAAATCATTTTTCGACCGCCGCTCGTCGTTTACGTTTTCATACTCTCTGCAAATCTTTCTCTTTCCCTCCAAACTTTCTACACTTGGTCATGTTTGCTCAATCTTTGTAGGTACAGATGGCCGCGTTAGTTGCTGCTCTTTCAAAAATGAAATTTGATACAGGCTTCGACATCGACATGAATTCTTTCGATGGAAGCGACTAGAGATTCAAAGAAATCTTAAATCTTTTCCAAGAACAACGGTTAGTTCAGATTATGTCCACCAGAGTGAAGCTTGCAGCAGATGAAATAAAAGAATGGTGTTTTTCTGCCACAAATGAGAATGAGAATTCTATAGTCGGCTCGATCAAAGGGACTCAGGTACCATTGTCCCCCGCTCTACTAACAAAAGTTTTCAACCTCAGTACTGGAAATGATTCTATTGATTTGTCTGGAGAAGAGTTTGATTCAATGCTAGATAGAATGGGTCACTCTGCTGTGAACCCTAATAAATTACTGAAAAAGAATTTATCTATTGAGTTTCAATTTTTGGCAGATGTGGTTGGGAAAGTGCTTCTGGCAAAGCACTCAGCTCATGACACAATTTCAAGATACCAGTTCTGTCTAATAAGAGCATTGGTTGTCAAAAAACATCTTGACTGGGGATCTATCTTCTTTAATTTGATCAAGAAGAAACTTAGCAAAAGCTGTGTAAACTTTGGGAGGATCTTAGGGGTTTACCTGCACTCCAGGTGCCCTGAACTGCTGACTTCAAGTGGGATGTACATCAATGCATCCAAAAGGCTTACCTGTGCCCTCTTCAGCAGGTGGGACAGGCAGATCATAAACCCCAACAGGGCTGCTGCAGCAACACCTGCTTCAGGCACAAGGACTGCCTCAGTCACTCCTCCTCAGATCTCTGCCCCAGCAAAAGATTTGCCTGCTTCTCCTCTTCCTCCAGCTGTCTCTACCTCACTCATCTAAACCTCACCACCAATCTCCACCATAGCCATATCCTCCCCCATTACAATCTCATCACCAATCTCACCTCCTCCAGCCACTACCTCAGAACAATTCCACTCTTTGTTCTACTATCCACCTATCACCACTCCATCATTTTCTCTCTTGGATGACTCCTTCATGGATGATTCTCCTCCTACTCCTCCTGAAATTCCCTCTACATCCTCCTATCAACAACTTCTTCAGGACATTCTATCTCAACCATCCTTCACCCCATCCTTTTCCCCTACCATCTCATCCATCTCCAACCCAGTTACATCAATCTCAACACCTCCTACTCCTAGGCCATCCATCCCTACACCTCCTACCTCCACATTCTCCATTCCATCAGCTCCAGCCAACATCCTTCCAGCCACTTTCTCTCCTACCTCTACTCAAGCCCCTCTTGAGCATGTAGATCTCTCAGCCTTGGCAGACAGGTTATATGAGTTGCTAGCCCCCAAGCTAACCTCATTACTGGAGACCACCTTGGCTCCACACCTGAAACATGTTCAGGAGCTGTATACCAAGCTTTCTCCCTTCCTCTCCTCTCAGGCAATCCCTTCCTCTAGGTGCCTTGATCCAGTTGCTATTGAATCCTGGCAGGGGGAGATGCCTTATAAAGCTCTGGGTGTGCCTGAGGCTACTGAAGGTTCAGTTCCTGCTCCTATTTTTGTAGTGGATCTTCAGAGTCTGCTATCAGTATTTGATTCTGTGTATTTCAGTTCTCTGCCAGTGCAACAAGTTGAAGATCTCACTAAGGCCATTGTGCCTATCTCAGTATGTGATCCTAGCCTGATTGCCTCATATGTCAATTCTTTCAAGGCTGTGGATGTTATTGCTTCCATCTCTATTGCTGCTGCTACTGCTTCCATTGAATCTTCAGATATTGAAATGCTGCCTATTGTTGATGATACTGCTGCTAAAGAACTTGCTACATATCTGAAGAATCAGCTCCTACTTCTGCTCCTACTTCTACTCCAATTTCTGTTGTTGCTGCTGTTCCTGCTCTGAATCCTGATCAATTGAAACAAAAAGAGAAATATATAAAGAGCATTGATGATTTGTATGATAGACCCCAAAGTTAAGAAAGTGATCAGTTTCACACTGAATCTGATGACTCTTCTAGTACTATTGCCAAGAAAAGGAAGGCCAGAAGCAAGGCCATGATGAAGGTTCCTCCTGCTCAAGCCAAAGATGCCAATGACATTCCATACTATATTCTGCATGACTGTCCAATCTCTGAGCCCTGGATGCAGTTCTCCAAAAATCAATTAAAAGCTATGAAGAAAAGAAGAAAATTGGAAAGATATGAGAAAGGATCTTCTCGTTTCCAGCCTCCTCCTCCTCCTCCTCCAGATTCAGGATCAGGTGGAGGCTCAGCTTCTCAAACCCCAGCTTCAAAGCAAAGTTCCTCCCAGTCCTCACAAAGATATTATCCCAGGGGACAATACCAATGGGGTCATTAGTCCAGAAGGGGATAGTATAGAGAAAATCAAAGAGAACATAGATTTCAAGCAAGGGAAGGACAAAGGCTCATGGACTCAACTCAAGGTCCTTTCCCTTATAAACTCAGAGAAAATGTTGATTCTAGAACTCCTGCTGCTTCAGAAACTGTAAATAGATATGAGCCTGCAGTTCCTTTTGAAGATCCAGAGAACAATCCATTATCATGGACTGCTAGGATGAAAGAAATTGCTGCTTTAGATCAGTTGAAGAAAGCCAGAGAACAAGGAAAAGATACTTCCAATATTACTACTTTATCAGATCAGAGAAAAGCAGAACTGGAAAGGTATGCATCAAGAAAATTCTTTGACCCAGTGGACTACATGCAATTGCATCTTTAGTCTATGGTTCCCAGGGCTAGATCTCAAACCTCCTTAGGTGCAGAGGATGATAGAAGGTCAAAGAAGGAAGCTCTTAATCCCAAAAGGGAAATTCTATTTAAGAAAGGAAGTGAAAAGAAGTAATATCTGTAAGCAGACAGTACAATCATTCTGAACATTTGCTGATATTCCATATAACTGCTGCTTTGTTGCTTGCTCTGTTCTTTTGTTTTAGTTTATTGCTCTTCTGTATGTTGTTGTTGTTTTTATTTCTGAGATTTGTAAATAGTAATCCTAACCCAAATAGGGGGAGATTGTTGGAACACCCTATTACTAATTTGGGCAAGGCTCACTATATTTGTCTTAGGAAACCAGTTTGACCTAGATGTATAGTTAAAAAGGTCAACATTAGAATGTGTTTAGGGCTTAGAATTTAGGTTTGAAGCTGCCCCCAGGACCATTCAAGGAATCAAACTTAAAGCTGAGGCAAAGACAAATATCGTCGAGCTTAGGTCGACGAAACGTCGAACTCCGTTCGACGCTCTCTGAGCTCAACTCTGCTAAATCGTCGAGCTCCGGTCGACGATCTTCGAGCTCAGATCGACGATTTGTCTTCAGCTTATCCTTCAGGTCGCTGAGATCCGGTCGACGATCTTCGAGCTCAGGTCGACGCTTTCTGTCTGATGTTCATCTCAATCTCTGAGCTCTGGTCGACGATCGTAGAGCTCAGATCGACGTTTTTTTTATGAGAGATCGACGACTTTGAGGATTCAAATTTGGTCAGACTTTGGAATGTTTTTCAAATATCTCAGCATTTATTTCAAGAGATCTGCCAGCCGTTTTCCTTTATTCTGGAGCAAGTTTCAAGGAATTCTTTTTGAGAATGTTTATTGGACTTTCTGTTGGTACCCTAGATGTGATTTGGCTTATGTAATCCCTTTTCCAGTCCCTCTTGATCCATATAACTATATGATCATGTTTAGACTTTGTTTAGTCTCCCTAGGGCAGTTTATATCTGACCTAGAGCTTAGAATAGAAGTTGTAGAATGAATCTTTAGTTAAGGCTCTTTTTCCGTTCGACCATCGTCGAACGAGGCCTCGCGATCGTCGATCAATGGTCGACGATAGCAGGGCTATAGAATCGTTGAACTCAAGACAATTATCGTCGACCGATGGTCGACGATCTCAGAGCAAGCGTATTATGCTCTGAAGGTTGGTCGACGATCTGCTATCAGCAGTTCGACGATCGTGGTCTTGTTTCACGATTTCTGTCTCGACAGATCTTTGCCTTAATCGTCGACATCATGAGATGGTCGACGATATCTGTCTCGACAGATCTCTGCCTTAGTCGTCGACATCATGAGATGTTCGACGATTTCTGTGTTAACAGATTTTCTGCTTCAGTCGACGATATCTTGAGCTGGTCGACGATTTCTGGTCGACGATTTCTGTTTCGACAGATTTCTGTTTTCAGTCGACGATCTCTTAGCTAGGTCGACGATCATCGAACCCCTGTTCGATGATTTCTGTCTGCCTTTAACTGTTTGTATTTATTTTATTCCTTGGTTTATTTCCAAGTGTTTTAACGTGTGGTTAGAAAGATTTTCTGAAGAATGTTTTTGCTAATTTATGGCTTAAATTCAAATGAATTACTTACCAAATATGTCAAGCATAAATTACGGGATTTCGTATTTGATAAAGCATTTTTGTCTTATTATACAAAATATATTGCCAGGCTGTATTCTAGCCGTTGACGGTGTATGCTATTTCCAAGAACGATAAATCTTTAGAGAATCCACAAGTCTTCTCTAATCTGTATTTACAACAGAGAAGATAATCTAACCCTCTCAACCACTTTGTAAAAAGAGTTTGTTCACATCTCTTCAAAAGTGAACGTTGGTGACAGGGCACCTTATCAACAACCTGTGGTTGAGCATCCTTATCAAAAGCTCAAAGGGTCTGTTTGATCTACCTGAATCAGATCATTGGTGGCAGGGCACCTTAGCAAAAACCTGTAGTGGATTCCTACCAGGGTGGTAGAAGAGTGGAGTACCTATTAAGAGGGAACCACTATATATCCTGTGTCTCTGGCTGTTTTGCTTAAATTGCTTATTCTGTGGCTGTGATAGAACTACCTAGGATTGCTAGTTGCTGTGATAGGTTTATAGTTAATCTGAAATTTCAGTTAACTCTCTCACTTGTGCACTTCACTGTGTTAGGCTCTTAGGGTTCAAGTATCAGATTATTTTATTCCGCAAATCAACTCCAAGGGAGCTGACTAGTTATTCATAAAATTTGAATACTCTATTCACCCCCCCTCTAGAGTAGTTTACAACTTATCCCCTCACTTTCAATTGGTATCAGAGGGAGGTTAGCTGTTCATACAGGCTAACACCTGAGTTAAAAGATCCTGTGATAAGTTGTTTTCTGATACCATTCACAAACACTTTCACACATGGCCCAGTCTAAGGATTATTCAAGCACCAGACCTCATGTATACAACTTGTCCAAGTTTGGCATATGGAAGGCCAGGATAAGACTATACATGAACTCTATTGATGAAGATATCTTTTCCTCTATTTTGACAGGACCACCTGCTAGGCCTGCTGCTGCTTCCACTTCTGCTGATCTCAGTGCCGTGCCACCACCTGACTACAATGAAACTTACAAGAAGGCAAAAGCAGCTGATGCTAAAGCAATGAATATCCTAGCTCAGACAATGTCTGATGAGATATTCCAGAAGCTGGCTGAATGTACCTCAGCCAAAGCTATGTGGGATTCCCTCAACCACATAGTTGCTGGCTCAGCCGATGAGAGGAAGGACAGGAGATCCAATCTCACCTCTCAGTATGAAAATTTCAAGAAGGATGATGCTGAAGACATTGACACAATGTACACAAGACTCAGTTCAATAATAAGTGAACTGAGGTCTTTGGATAAGGAGATAACTTTGTCAGAAGTAAATGACAAGATCCTGATGTGCCTTCCCATCTCTTGGGACTCAAGGATATGGCCCATCAAGGATGGAAGAAACACTGTGGAACTCTCCACAGAAGCTCTGTTGGGAAAGCTCAAGTCATATGAGCAAACTCTAAAGAGCAGAGCTGCTGCAATTGAAGTAAAAACTCCTACACCTACAAAGAAAGAGCACTCTCTAGCTCTTAAGGCGGCTGAGACTTCTGAAGGAAGTCAATCAAATGAAGAGTTACTGGCACTCATTGCCAAGAGGTTCTTCAACATGGGAAGAAGAGACCTCAGAAAGAAGTTCTCCAAGCATGAGGACAAACCAAGGTATGACAAGACTCCATCTAAGGAAATCATTTGCTATGTTTGCAGCAAGCCTGGACACATTGCCCCAGATTGTCCAGAGAAGAAACACAAGGAGAAGAAACATGAGAAAGAGTACAGGAAGCACCACTCCAAGTCCTCATCACACAAATACAAGAAGAAGGACAAGGGATTTGTGGCTGCTACCTGGAGTGAAACAGAAGAGGATACCTGCTCCTCTAGCTCCAGTGATTCAGAAGAAGAAGAAGAGAAGAAAGCCAAAGAGGTCTGCCTCATGGCTATTGATGCCTGCAGCTCTCTGTCAGCTGCAGAGAATTCTGAAGAAGAAGGAGACAATGAAGAAGATTCCTTTATGGAGGACCAGGTAATCGACTCATTTGATTTCTCATCTCCTGAGTTCAAACTAAAATTTAAAACTCTATATTTAGATTTACTATTATCTGAAAAAGAAATTAAGTCACTTAGATTAAAAATAATGGAACTAGACATGGAAGGTACTGAAATAATCAGATTAGAAAAGGAATTAGAAATATTAAGAGAAGAAGTAACATTCTTAAAATTAGAACTAGCTAAATCTAAGAGGTTAAAAGAACAATTAAATGGCAGAAGCCTTAAATTATCTGAAATAACCTGTATAGCAAACACTAGGGTTGGTAATGATAAACTAGGCTTAGGTGCTACACCTAGTGAACCCATCCTCCTCACAAAGGAGAGATTTAGCACTCCAGTAAAATTTGTTTCTGAATCAGGAATAAAGAATACTGAGGAAATTGAAAAATGCAAGAAAATTCAGAATAAGATTAAGAAAGAGAATAGGAAGAAAAAATTTCTAGCTTTACAAAAATCGTCGAACATTAATCGACGATCGTCAAACCAATCGTCGAACGTCTATCGACGATCGCTGAACACCTTCACCAAGTATGATATCTTTGGTGCAGGAGATCGACGATCGCATCTTGAGTCGTCGACCAGTGATCGACGATCGTGGAATCCAGAACATAGCACTACTACAAATGGTCGACGATATGGCTTGCGATCGTCGACCATGGATCGACGATCTGGACTTAAGCCGGAAAATAAATTTCAAACTTCCAGATGTGCAAATCCCAATCACTACCCTAGGATGTTTAATCCTTCAACTGAATGGATTATCCCACCTAGGAGATCACACCCTTTAGGATATAAATCTAAGCCTGCAAAATCTTTTATATCTAGTTTTTCTTTTGTAAAGAATACTGGACCCAAGGTAACCTGGGTCCACAATGTATAATTGATATCTTTGCAGGTAAAGACCTATCCAGTCATACATGACAAATGGTATCTGGATAGTGGATGCTCAAAGCATATGACAGGAAAGAAGAAGAATCTGTCAGGGTTCAAAGCCAAGCTGGGACCAAGAGTTGTATTTGGGGATTCCAGCTGTGGACAGACTGAAGGGTATGGCAGCTTCACCATAGGAGCTGTAACATTCAAGAAGGTTGCGTATGTCTCCGGACTAAAGCACAACCTAATCTCTGTAAGTCAAATGTGTGATGCTGGGTACAAGGTATGGTTTACTGACACTGCTTGCAATATTACTTTGAATAATAATGTTGTTTTAGTAGGTATTAGAATTGGTAATGTTTATGTTGTAGACTTTAACTCATCCAAATCTGAAATATGCTTATTTAATGAAGTAACCAGTAATAATACCCTTTGGCATAAGAGACTTAGTCATGTAAATTTGAAAAACATTTCTAGGTTGGCTAAATACAATCTTGTACGAGGTCTACCTTCTTGCTCCTACAAGAAGGAAGGCCTTTGCAAAGCTTGTCAATTAGGTAAGCAAACAAGGAATAGCTTTAAATCAGTTAATAAAAGTGATTCTCCCAGGATTCTGTACTTGCTACATTTGGATTTATTTGGTCCTATTGCTGTACAGAGTCTTGGAGGAAAGTCTTACACTCTAGTAATTGTAGATGACTTCTCTAGGTTCACTTGGGTATTCTTCTTGAGAACTAAGGCTGATAACTTCAAGGTTCTTACAGATTTTCTAAAGTGTATACAGAGTGAGTATTCTACTCAGATTGCCTTGATCAGAAGTGATCATGGTACTGAGTTTGAGTCTCTTCTTATGCAAGAATTCTGTGAGAAGGAAGGTATCAAACATAGCTTCTCTGCTCCTAGAACTCCTCAACAAAATGGGGTAGTTGAAAGGAAAAACAGAACCCTAATTGAAGCTGCAAGTACATTGTTGGCAGATGCTAACATGCCTCTGTCCTTTTGGGCTGAAGCAGTTAGCACAGCTAACTATGTATTGAACAGAAGTCTGATACATAAACTTAAGGGTAAGACTCCCTATGAATTACTTAAGCAAGTGAAACCTAAAATAGACTATTTTAGAGTATTTGGTTGTGTTGCTTTTGTTCATAACAATAACAAAGAATACCATAGAAAATTTGAGGCAAAAGCTTCAATGGGAGTTTTTCTAGGATACTCTCAAGTAAGCAAAGCCTATAGGGTCCTCAATAAATCCTCTCTTAAGATAGAAGAGTCTGCACATGTCTCTTTTGATGAGACAGTCATGTATTATAAGGAGAAGGACTCTTCCTCTAATAGTACAGTGCAAGTCCTAGGAGTAAGTAAGGATTTGGAAGGTTTGAGACTCACACAGGAGAATCATCCCCAACAAACTCCTCAGGCTGCTTCATCAGATTCTGAATCTGATGTAGAACTTCTTCAAGTTAAAGCACCTGCTCCAACAGTTGATCAAATTCCACATGAGGAATTAAATCCTGAAACTGTTGAAGATCAGATCATTGCTGAACCTACTGATCTTGTCACACTTAGAGATCATCCTGTATCTCAAGTGATTGGAGACATTTCAGTAGGAGTCCAGACAAGACATCAACTCAACAAAGATGTGATGTTTGCTTGTTTCCTTTCTCAGGTTGAGCCCCTAACCATTAAAGATGCTGAGCTTGATCCACACTGGATTATAGCCATGCAAGAGGAACTTAACCAGTTTGAAAGATGTAAAGTTTGGACTTTGGTTCCAAGACCAAGAGGCCAACGGATCATAGGCACCAAGTGGGTGTTTAGAAACAAGCTTGATGCCCAAGGCATAGTTGTTAGAAATAAGGCTAGGCTAGTAGCTCAAGGCTATAGACAGGAGGAAGGCATAGATTATGATCAGACTTTTGCCCCTGTAGCTAGACTAGAAGCCATTAGAATTTTCCTAGCCTATGCTGCCTATAAAAGATTTAAGGTCTTCCAAATGGATGTGAAGAGTGCCTTCCTCAATGGAGATTTAAAGGAAGAAGTGTTTGTTGAACAACCACCAGGGTTTGTTTCATCAACCTTACCCACTCATGTGTTCAAACTCCAAAAGGCTCTATATGGACTTAAGCAAGCTCCTAGAGCTTGGTATGAGACCTTAGCAAATTTCCTTCTAGAACACAAGTTTGTGAGAGGTGTAGTAGATAGAACTCTTTTCATTAGACATCATAAGGACTCACAACTGTTAGTTCAAATCTATGTAGATGACATTATATTTAGCTCTACTGATCCCAAACTATGCAAGAGGTTCTCTGAACTAATGCACTCCAAGTTTGAGATGAGCAGCATGGGTGAGTTATCCTATTTCCTTGGTCTCCAAGTGAAACTGTGTGTTGATGGTATCTTCATTTCTCAATCAAAATATGCCAGAGAGCTGGTTAAAAGATTTGGAATGTCTGATGCTTCATCAATGAGCACACCTATGGCCTCAAATGCAGTTATTGATTCTGATGTCAATGGCAAGTCTGTTGATCAAAAGAACTATAGAGCCATTGTTGGTTCCCTGCTGTATTTGACTGCAAGTAGGCCTGACATAATGTTTGCTACATGCCTATGTGCTAGGTTTCAGGTCAACCCAAAGGAATCTCACTTAACTCTCCTCAAGAGGATCTTGAGATACCTTAAGGGATGCCCTAACTTAGGACTGTGGTACCCAACTGAGTCAGGATTTGAATTAATTGGATATTCAGATGCTGATTATGCTGGATGTAGAGTTGACAGGAAAAGCACCTCAGGGACCTGTCAGTTCCTGGGAGAGAGACTTGTCTCTTGGTTTTGTAAGAAACAGGCATCTGTGTCTACTTCAACTGCCGAGGCTGAATATATTGCAGCAGCTAGTTGTTGTTCACAAATTCTGTGGATTCAAAATCAGCTAGTGGATTATAGGTATACACACTCAAAAACAAAAATTCTGTGTGACAGTACCAGTGCAATATCAATTGCTCAAAATCCTGTGCACCATTCCAGGACCAAGCACATTGAGATTAGACATCATTTTCTGAGAGATAATGTGGAAAAGAACAAGATAGCAATGGAATTTATATCCACAGACCTGTAGAGAGGAGATATTTTCACTAAGCCCCTTGATGAACAAAGGCATTTGTTCTTCCTGAACCAGCTTGGTATGATTAATGGTTCAGAGTAGTGAAAATTTGGTTAGTTTTGTTCTCTGTCTAAAATCGTCGAACGACTGCTCGACGATCTTCGACCAGGTCAGAACTATCGTCGACCAACGGTCGACGACAGCTCGTTCGGTAGTAAGGCAGAAATCGTCGATCAACCGGTCAACGATCTCTCCTTAGGTATCTATCGTCGACCAATGGTCGACGACAGATTTTCTGTGATGTGTGGAGAATTGTCGACCATCATATATTGATCGACGATCGTGGTGATTGCTTGTAGTCGGTCGATATTTGACGATTAGTCAAACATTGACTATCGTCGATCTTTATTCGACGACCGATTTTATTCCGGGATCGACGATCGCAGATTTGTTTCTAATAGTCGATTTAGGTCTGGAGATCGTCGTCCTTCCGCTCCGTCTTTTCATATTCCATATTCTGGCTTAGAATTCGCTCTCGAACTCTAATCCCGCGCGATTCTCTTCTCCCCTGCTTTGCTTCTCGATTCGCCATTTTCTCTCAAATCCTATGGCGATTCCTTCTGCTGTTCTCTTTGGGATGAAGTTCGACACTGGCTTCTGTGTCGACTTCGAGTCTTTCAGCCGATGTGATCAACCCATCCAAGCCATTCTGAAGCTATGTGAAGATTAAGGCCTAAAGAAATTTATGTCATTCTCACCAAAGATTAATATACCAGAGATTCGAGAATGGGTATATACCTCGTCCTCCAGCGACGAAGCGATGTCTGGAAGATAAATGGAGAGGAGGTCATTCTGACTCCTGAAGTTTTGACTGAGCTGTTTGGACTGCCAACCGGAACTGATGACTATGAGCAAACTGCAGAAGAATATGGCTGCATGCTAACTGTGATGGGCCATGCTGAGGGTATTCCAGCTAAGTTGCTAAAGATAAATCTGGCTCCAGAGTACAAGTTTCTGGCCGACCTGGTGGGCAAGGTCGTTTTGGGAAAACATTCTGCTCACGACAACATCAATAGGCAACAGATTGCCCTGATGTCAGCTTTGGTGAATAAGGCACAGATTGCCTGGGGAAAAGTTCTGTTTGAACTAATAAGGAGAAAGAACAATCAGAAAGAAGTAAATCTTGCCAGGGTGTTGGGTGTGTTTCTATATGTGAAAGCACCCCTGCTGCTTGTTTCTGCACCCTCCGCAGTCAACGCCAGCAAGAGGTTGGACCCCTCTCTCTTCAAGAAATCTCAGAGAGTTATCAAGAAGTCAGCCATGGTTGATCCTAACCCTCAATCAGACACAAGGGCTGATTCAGCCACTCTCCAGCTTGCTGGGGAAGGCTCAGCAATCCCTTCATCCTCCCTCTTTACCCCTGCATCCTCATCTCCTGCATTACTTTCCACACACCCTGCAGTGCCACCACAACATGCATCTCTCATTCCACCTGCATCTCCATCCCAGTCACCAACACCACAACATCTGGCAGCTTCAGCCAGTGTTGACATGGCGACTGCTACCATTCTCACGCACCTCTCTCAACATGAATCCCACACTCATGTTGATGTTCACCCATCTCCACGTGATTCCTTTGATCATGTGGTAGATCATACTGCTTCCATTCCATCCACCTCTACATCATCAGCATTTCAGATAACTCCTGAATTGCTTGCACATGTTGTAGAGCTCATCACTCCATCCATCCAAAAAATGATTGAGGCTGCCAATGCCCCTCTCATTGCATCCATCAAAGCCCTTACTGAAGTCATCAAATCATTTCCACCCTCTGCTGAGCCCTCTTCAGTAAGATGCATGACTCCAGTTCCCACTGAAGTCATGCAGGGGGAGATGTCTGTTGAAGTGGTCTCAGGTGATGCCTTGGCCCTTCAGGACAACTCTTCTCTTCCCCTTTCAGCAACTATAGGAGAATCTCAAGAGCTTCCAAAGCATCCAGAAGGTAAATCACTTCCTCTAAAAGTTATAATCAGGATTTTAAATTGATATCTTTATCTAACAAGGACATTCACTCCCTAGTGAATCAAGCTTCTGATGAAGAAATTCCTGAGAAAGATAATGAAGTAGTCCCCATGGACATTGGTGAAAAATCTCCATTGAACACTACTGATACAGAAGTAGTGGTTCAACAATTTGAGAATGTTGCTGCTCAATCTGATGGTATAATGTTATTTAAGATTCTATTTAATTCACTCCAACTTGGAGTTAACTTCTTATTCCTTCCTATCTCATCTCAGCTGCTGATGATCCTGCATCAGTATTGCAAGATGTTGCTGCAATTGAAGATTTGGAATCCTATCTTAACCTAGACTGTGAGTCCTCACTCACATCTACTCCTCTTGTTCCTTCTTTTCAAGAGAAAATGGTCTCTTATAGACCTGAGTTCCTTGATGACCCCTTGGTCAAGGACTCTCTCTTCTTTTCCTGTATAGCACTCCTCGTGTGTCTTGCAGAGGTGTCTATCCCTGATGTCGCTAAACATCTAGAAGGAATTATAACCTCCTTCCTAGATGCAAAGTGGTATCCTGTGTAGATCTTCAGGTAACTCTATCAATTACCTGTTGTTGCTCACCTTGGGGGGAATATCTTATTCCCACTTGGTTGTTAACCTATCTTTCTTTGTATGCAGGCACAATCAACACTGCTGCTGCTGCTGCTGAAGAAGCTGAGGCCGTGCTAGCTTTACCAGAAAAAGCTTCCAAGATGACTGAAAAGGAATCAAGCTCAGGTACTCTAAACCTAGAACAATTTATAGCCTTTGTGGCTGAGAATATTGCCTCTGAGTACATTGAAGGGTTGGCTAATTATCATTTGGATTCCCTAGCCATCTCTCTAGAAAAAGCATCTGCTCCTGCAGATATTGTCATCTTTTCTCCTCCTATCCTTACCTATCCTCTATCCATTCCTTCTACTGCAGAACTGGTCCCCAGGATAGTTCCTGACTTGTATCCCAAATCAGATCTCTGGGAGAGCACTCCAAATGTTGATCTTGATGCCCTCCTTGAGCAAGATGCCATTGAGGAAGCAAGAGAAAGAGAAGATAGAGAGAAGCAGAAGGCTGAGCATGCTATAGCTGCCAAGGATATCCCAAATCTAGATTTTGATGATTATGCCGGCAGAACCTCATCTCACTCCTCTGATGATGATGACTCTGAGGATTCTGATAGCTCCCAGAAAAAGAAAAAGGCTGTATCCAAGAAAAGGAAAGCATCTGCTCCTCCTACTGCCAATCCAGACAAGGATGTTCCATATTTCATTCTGAAGGGAATTGATCCCAAGAGCAAAGAATTTCGACCCTGGATGAGGCTCTCAAAGAATCAGACAAGAGAGAAAAAGAGATCAAAAAGATATGACATCCCTATTTAGAAATTCCCCCCAGAGGTCCTCCTCCACCTCCTGGTGCTGGAGCCTCTGGAAGTCTCTCTTCTGCCCCGTCTGCAAGATCAGCCAGCTCTAACATTCATCAGTCCTACCAGAGAAGGAGTAATCAAAGCCAGGGAGGCCAAGATATATCAGGACAAGGAAGAAAAAGAAATGACAATGTTCTCATGGAACAAATAAAGGAGATGACTTTTCAGCAACCTACCTTCTCTCCTCCTCCCTCTCCTAAAAAGAAAATTCCAGAATGGAAACCTTCTCCTCCCAGGAAAGGTCCATCCTCCTCATCAAGGAAACCTGCTGCTGCTGAGACAATTGAAACAAAAGGAAAAAGAGTGGTCTTTTCAGAGAAATCCCACAAGAAGTTCATTAAACTTGCTCCTCCAAGATCTCTTTATGTTGAAACAAATCCTAAGGAGGCTGCTCAAATTCCTTCTGACTCAAGCAAAATAGCCACAGCTCTTCAAAGGAACATGGAGATTGCAGCTCAAGCTGATTCTGACAGACCACCCTCTCCATCAGATATGACTGAATCTGAAAGAATTGCCTCTATGGCAAGATTTAAGGAGTCCATTGCACTAAGCATGATGGAGAGAGCCAAAGCTCAAGGACTAGACCCTACAGCATATACAACTATGTCCGAATTCAGAGAAAAGGAACTCAGCAAAATTCAAGTAAACTCTGAAATTTTCAATACTGAAGAATACATGAAATTGCACCCTGCTGCAGTTCTACCAAGCTATGCTGAAAAGAAAATTATCGGTGAACACGATCTAATGCTATCCAAAAGACAAGCAGCAAATCCAAACAGAGAAATTATCTTCAAACCAGCTGTAATCCCTAAGAAATCATCTGATGCTAAAACCTCTGATAAATCTGCTTGATACTTTAGTTCTGCTGATTTATGGTTTTATGTTTTCCTGTGGATTGCCTGTGATTTAAATTTTTTGGTTAATATCTGCTTTTGTTACTGTGTGCATTACCTTTTAGATCGAATTGGATAACATAACCCAAATAGGGGGAGATTGTTGGTACCCTAGATGTGATTTGGCTTATGTAATCCCTTTTCCAGTCCCTCTTGATCCATATAACTATATGATCATGTTTAGACTTTGTTTAGTCTCCCTAGGGCAGTTTATATCTGACCTAGAGCTTAGAATAGAAGTTGTAGAATGAATCTTTAGTTAAGGCTCTTTTTCCGTTCGACCATCGTCGAACGAGGCCTCGCGATCGTCGATCAATGGTCGACGATAGCAGGGCTATAGAATCGTTGAAGTCAAGACAATTATCGTCGACCAATGGTCGACGATCTCAGAGCAAGCGTATTATGCTCTGAAGGTTGGTCGACGATCTGCTATCAGCAGTTCGACGATCGTGGTCTTGTTTCACGATTTCTGTCTCGACAGATCTTTGCCTTAATCGTCGACATCATGAGATGGTCGACGATATCTGTCTCGACAGATCTCTGCCTTAGTCGTCGACATCATGAGATGTTCGACGATTTCTGTGTTAACAGATTTTCTGCTTCAGTCGATGATATCTTGAGCTGGTCGACGATTTCTGGTCGACGATTTCTGTTTCGACAGATTTCTGTTTTCAGTCGACGATCTCTTAGCTAGGTCGACGATCATCGAACCCCTGTTCGACGATTTCTGTCTGCCTTTAACTGTTTGTATTTATTTTATTCCTTGGTTTATTTCCAAGTGTTTTAACGTGTGGTTAGAAAGATTTTCTGAAGAATGTTTTTGCTAATTTATGGCTTAAATTCAAATGAATTACTTACCAAATATGTCAAGCATAAATTACGGGATTTCGTATTTTGATAAAGCATTTTTGTCTTATTATACAAAATATATTGCCAGGCTGTATTCTAGCCGTTGGCGGTGTATGCTATTTCCAAGAACGATAAATCTTTATGCTGAGATATTTTCCTATTCATTTATTTCCTTATTGGGACTGACAGAGAGCTAATAGGTCATTCTATTCCTATTGCTATATTCTATTTTGAGATAATCTGTTGCAGGGCTCGAGAATTCAAATCAATAGAGCCGTTCCAAAAGATAAACGAGAAGACATATTTAAGAGTGATTTTTTCTTAGAACAGGAAGTAACAGTAACAGAGAGTTTTTAAGTGTGCTGCATTCTTTCAAGCTTCTTCAGAGCAACTCTTCACAATCTCACAATCAGAAGAAGAAAAGCTTTCCTGAAGCAAAAGTTCAAAGCAATCTATTTCATTCTCAAGTCTCCTGAGCATCTGCTTAGAGTTTTTCAAGACTTCAGAAAAAGCTCCAGATCTGCTTCATGTGCTCCAGAATCTGAAGACCTGATAAAAATCAGTCTACAGATCTCTGAGGATTTAGTTTCAGTTTATCTGAAACTCCTTCATCCTGAAGCAAAGGCTTTCCCTGGACTTTCACTGGGCCAGGGAAGGACTTTGATTCTTTAGAGAATCCACAAGTCTTCTCTAATCTGTATTTACAACAGAGAAGATAATCTAACCCTCTCAACCCCTTTGTAAAAAGAGTTTGTTCACATCTCTTCAAAAGTGAACGTTGGTGACAGGGCACCTTATCAACAACCTGTGGTTGAGCATCCTTATCAAAAGCTCAAAGGGTCTGTTTGATCTACCTGAATCAGATCCTTGGTGGCAGGGCACCTTAGCAAAAACCTGTAGTGGATTCCTACCAGGGTGGTAGAAGAGTGGAGTACCTATTAAGAGGGAACCACTATATATCCTGTGTCTCTGGCTGTTTTGCTTAAATTGCTTATTCTGTGGCTGTGATAGAACTACCTAGGATTGCTAGTTGCTGTGATAGGTTTATAGTTAATCTGAAATTTCAGTTAACTCTCTCACTTGTGCACTTCACTGTGTTAGGCTCTTAGGGTTCAAGTATCAGATTATTTTATTCCGCAAATCAACTCCAAGGGAGCTGACTAGTTATTCATAAAATTTGAATACTCTATTCACCCCCCCTCTAGAGTAGTTTACAACTTATCCCCTCACTTTCACTTTCCTCTAGAAGACAAGACCTTTTATGGAGGACATTTAATGTCTGCTAACGGCTATCTTGGATAGAGGATCTTCAGAGATTAAATCACTTTTTCTTCTCCAGTCTGAGAGACACAATAACAAGAGACTACACAAATATAATCAGTTTACAACAAGAAATTCTCAGTACAGATTCACAGGATAGAGAGATCAATTCAAAACATCAAGTGATCAATCCTGGAGACTTAGTTAGCATACTGAAAAGTGATCATAGCTTCAACATCAAGGACTCCAGAAAATTCATATTTCAGCCTCTGCTGAAACCATCTTCTGCTGGAGATCTGAAGCTTCTGAAGACCTATCACCCTAACAAAGCTCTCATCTTCCTCAGGGGGAGCTTTGACAATACAATCAATCCACTTGTGCTTCTCTCTTTGTTTGAGACAGAGAAGACAACTTCACTCTTTTCCTTTTTCTTTCCTGCTGTAAAAGGGTTACCAAAACTCCCTTCAAAAGTCTTGATTTTGGTTCTGAGAACCTTGTCAAAACTCAGCGGTGGCAAGACACCTGATCAAAAAATCTAGTTTGGTTTTTGAGCACCTTATCAAAAGCTCATTGGTTCCCAGGACACCTGATCAACCCTTCCTGCAGTGGATTCCTACCAAGGGTGGTAGAAGAGTGGATGTACCCAGGTTTTTGGGGAACCACAATAGCTCCTTGTGTCTTCTGGTTGCTTGAGTACTTTCTTTGATGTGTGCTGTGATTTTCTTTTTGCTGTCTTAGTTTTAAATTATATAGCAAGGCACCTTACACTTATACATAAATTAAATCTTAATTGTTTTGCTTGTTTAAATTGTAAAGTTATTTTAAAAATAATCTATTCACCCCCCTCTAGAGTTAAGATAGATCTTACCCTCACTTTCAATTGGTATCAGAGGAGGTTGGTTGTTCATACAGGCTAACACCTGAACCAAAAGATCCTTGATAAGATCAATCTTTTAAGAGGGTTATTTTCATTATATTTAATTTTATATAAAGACATGGCACAGAACAAAGATTATGCAAGCACCAGGCCTCTAGTGTGCAATCTATCCAAGTTTGCACTTTGGAAAGCAAGGATTAGACTTTACACGAACTCTATTGATGAAGACATATTTAATTCTGTTTTGACTGTGTGCCCAAGTCCACCAGCAAGCTCAAGTACAAATGCTGTTCCACCTCCTTCAGGAACAGATGCTGAAATAAAGAAGTGGAAGACTGCAGATGCCAAGGACATGAACATCTTAGCTCAGACAATGTCTGATGAGATATTTTAGAAGGTAGCTGAATACAACTCAGCCAAAGGAATTTGGGACAAGCTCTCTGAAATTGTCTCAGGATCTGCTGATGAAAGAAAAGACAGGAGATCCCATCTTATAAGCAAATATGAGAATTTCAAAAAGGGAGAAGCTGAATCAGTGGCTGACATGTACAATAGACTAAGTCTGATTGTCAATGAGTTAAAGACTCTTGATAAAGAAGTCTCATTGACTGAGCTGAATGAAAAAATCCTAATGTGCTTCCCCAGCACTTGGGATTCAAGAATCTGGCCAATCAAAGATGCCAGAAGTCTAAATGAGATTACCACTGAAGCTCTCCTAGGCAAGCTCAAATCTTATGAGTTGCTTATTAAAGACTCCTGATGTAGAATGTTTGTTCTTCTTCAATCAGCTTTTCTTTCTTCTTTTTCTTCTTCTGAAGGCACTGAGTGTGAATGTTCCTGGAAGCAGGATGAACTCAGGATTTGAAGAAGAATGTTGAAGAAAGTAGTTCTTCTCAGTTGAATGTGAAATGATCTGAGAGCTGTATCTTCTTCTTTTGAATCTATATATGAATTTGTGTATGTGTCTGTATCTCTCTATATGTATATTTATGTATGTTAAAACTTCTTTCAAAAGAGCTCTTTATATATTAGCCTTTGTAACAGCTCTAATTCTTTGTCTTCTTCTGAGATCTGCAATCTGGGCTGTAAATAGCACAATACAAAAAAAAATATCCTGCAGAAAGACATCCTATAAAGGGATAAAGCTTTCTGAGAAGCTGCATATCTAATCTGATAAAAGAATACTAGAGAAAGTCACATCAGACAAAACTCTTTACGGTTAGAGAAGACTTTTGTGTCTAACGGATATAAAGGACAGCATGGCAGATAAAGCATAAAGATTTGTCAACTAATAAGAAAAAAGACTTTGTCAGAGTAGAGCTTGACTTATGCAAAAAGAATGGGGCAAAGATTGCCTTGAGATGTAAGCATAAAATCAATGAAACAATCTTTAATAAAATATGCCAGATAAATAAGAAATAGATCACAGAAGAAATGGAATATAATATTACTAAAAGCAGACAAACGAACGTCGAATGATCCTCGGAGATCGTCGACCGAACCACAGAGATCGTCGACCGAACCACAGAGATCGTCGACCTAACTACAGAGATCGTCGACCTAACTATAGAGCAGATAGTCGACCAAACTAGAGAGCAGATAGTCGACCTAACTATAGAGATCGTCGACCTATCAGAATAGATAGTCGAGTTATAAGATAGTTGAACTATCACATAGATAGACGGTCTGCTGACTGACAATAGTCGACCAACTGATAGATGATAGTCAATCGGTTGATAGACGAAAGTCGAGCGGCGTTCGACTATAGTCTAACCAAAAACAACTTAGCCAGATTTTCATCTGGATAAGCAACAACTCTACAACTGAGGGAATCTAACCTAACAACTAACCTTTGACCATAGATAAATCTTGGGTCAAGAAACTAATTGAGAGGACTTAACACAAATCCAAACTAGGGTACCAACATATTCTCGATGAATGGCTTCGTTTCGCACTTAGTGCAATTTCCTTAATCTTGGACCTTATATGTTAATAATTTATTACTGTTTTATTTCTCATTTGCTGTGGTTTTATAGTCTTTATTGTTTGGGTTGGTAACCCCTAAACTCCTATGTTTTCATATACTGATGATCTTTTTACCACTTGTACTTTCTTGCTGAGGTATTCTTTTCTTTTGAATACCTCAGGTTTGGAGCAATAGCCAGTTGAGTAGCTAGGGTTGGTTATGGCTCGTGGTCTACAGCTTTTGTAGTTGTCTTTTCCTCACCGTTGTGAGGTAGTGTTGTTGTTTAGTTCAGACAAACATGCTTTTCAGTGGGTTTGTGTATGGTTGTTGACTCCCACTGGAGATTTTGGTTGAATGTTAAGTTACTTGCTAGCTGCTAAGTCTATTTCTTGTTGAATTGTTGGATTTACTTGCTCTCAGCTAGGAAGGTTTTATGTTAGGATTGCTTGTTAGGTATTTTTTAAAAAAAAATTTAAAAGTATCATTTTAACTATCTCATTTTTGGCATGGTTTTAAATCAAAGTCACTATATTTTAACGAACATAAAATCTCTTTCTATACTTATATTAAATCTATAGGTATGTACATCATGAGTTGTCCTATTTGGATGTTTATGCTCATATAGGATGTCAATCAATATAAACAAAGTATTTTCCACATCGTATATTCATATTTTCACTTTTGGACAATTTGATCCACTGAGCCGAGGGATACTGCCATCAAAAATTAACTTAAATTACATATTTTTTCATAATAAACTTGAGGATTTCTTATAAAGTGTTAGGTTTTAGTTCTTTCCTGAGAGCCTGCAGTTATCCGCTGCACGGCATGGCATCATGATGCATGTTTTCTCTTACTCTAATATATCGTTTAAATGTGGAGAAAATGTGGTTTATGACTTGCCTACCAATGGAATGTGCCTTGTTCACGCCCTAATAAACTAGCTGGGCTTTATGAGCTCGACACTTCTTCTAATTTAGCGCTCCAATTAGAGTTTCTAACTATACAAGTAGTTAGGATATCTGCTTTCTCCACCACCCCTACTTAGAATTCAACTAATAATATAATAGAGGAACATGTCGATTATATGGGAAATCTATATCGACCTCCTTCCTATAACCCAAATATTAATTTGTTTGATAAAATATACAATCCAGGGTTTAAGAATCATCCACATTTATCATGGAGCAACCCCAATGATGCTCAGAGCTCGCCTATTGCAAATCCAATTGGATTTATACCACAACCACCACCACAATCACAACAACGATGACCCGCCCCGATAGAAGACATCTTTACTAAATATGTTGTTACAAATGTGTCCAATATCTGAAACCTGACTGGATCAATTAAAAATCTGGAAACTCAAATTGGACAGATTTCAAGGATACTGTCGGAGCGCCAAACTAGGGATTTACCAGGGAATACAAAGCCAAATCCGCAGGAGAATGCCCATGCCAGAGCCACCCCATAGTTATCTGCTTTTTATACTTGTTCTTTTAATTTATCTTACAACCTCCCTGACCTCCAATCGGGAAAGCCTCTTTTCTCTATTATACTTTAAGTTTTGTATATATAAGCTTTTTCTTCATATTTATGCACAACATAAGTATGTGGGTATATTTCCTTTCTAAAAACTACATTATACGTATATGAATTTTCTGAAATAAAAAAATTTATAGTCTTGTTTTTATACACAATGTTTTCTCTTCAATGTTTATGTATATATTTGCTTGAAAACAAATACATCCACCTGAATATATGTTTTTGCTTAGTCAATCATCCGAAAACAAAATTTGAAACCCCTACTTTGTTTGTCTCTTTTCAAAAAACCATAAAAAATTGAGTTGATATATAAGCAATTATCAAGTTTTTTTATTTGCTCGTCATTTATTTATGATAAATAAATAGATCTAAATATCCGGGGTTATGTTTTAATGAATATCTTGTGTATTTAATTTAAAAAGTTAGAGGATTTATTTTGAGCACTACTTCTGGTTTATGATAAATAGAGGCATGTGTATTATGTTAGTCAAACATTCATAGACTGTAATTATCTTTACTTAACTCTTATCGAAATATAGGAATTTTCAAGCTATTACAGTTGCTCTCAAAATCTTTTATGAAAATTTAGAACTTTTTCTTTGAAACCCCCTATCTACTCTTTGATTGGCATGTTTCCTTATGCGGGGAAGTATTTAGGAGTATGTGCTCCTAGAAAAGAAAAGATATTATGTAAATGGGAATAATATTTTGTTCTGTAAACATAGGTATCCAATAATTGTTAAAAGACTATATGAGATGGAGTATGTGCTCCTATACATATACATTGGGTTAAAGTGAAGTTCAGTTCTAAAGAGTTTTTTTTTTTGCTTTGGGAAATATTTTCCTAAGCAGTTGTAACAAAGCAAGAATATAGAATATGGTGAGAGGATAAAATTCATCATCTCCTACATCAAAGCCTACTTTATAGGCAAAAAACCTAGTTTGTACCCTATAAAACCACTACAAATTGATCTAATTTTGCTTAAAATTTTGCGAGAGCATAATTAATAGGTTGTCTGTTTTCCATCATATTTCTTTCAAGGTCCGGTTTTTATAATTTCAATCTAAACTTGTTACTAATGATTGCAATGTTGCTTGCTATTTGGTTTTCTCAAAAAGTCCTTTGGCTACGAACATTTATCTCTTGCTAAATATTTGCATAATGCAGGACTTAACTCTTCATACAACGGATCTTTATGTCTATCTTCCCTTGATTCAATAAATGATAGTTAAATTAGAAATTTTATAACTGTTTGTATAGTCGACTCATACTTTTTCTCTTGAATAGCAAAGCATAAGTATGGGGGTATTTGATGAGTAGCAAAATATACATATTTTTAATTTATATTTTAGTTTAGTTTTAAGAAAAAAGTAATTATTTTATGTACATACCTAAATAAATCCTTTCTTTTTGTTTTTTTTAGTTCTAACTTGTCCTTATTTTGTGCTCTATAGGTATTGCTGCACATTTTGGGCAATTTGGCAAAATTTTGTTAAGTCATGCCCTCAGGTCACGCCCGTGACCAGGGCATGTAACTTTAAAAAACTCTCAATTCCAGCAATTCGGCAGATTTTGCCCAGCAAACTCAGTCACGCCCTAACAACACGCCTGTGGTTCAGCTGACACGCCCGTGACATAACCCTTGACCAAGCCAGAAGCTCGTTGTCACAACATGCCAAAGTCTTGATGCCTGCAGACCAAGTCACGCCCAGGCTACACTCCCGTGGTCCATTTGGTACACCCGTGACATCACCCGAGACCAAGCTAGAAGCTCGTTGTCATGCCAAGCCGAAGCCCAACTACCATGCTCGTAGATACGCCTAGTTGACACACTCGTGTCCCTCATGCCACGCCCGTGTAATCTTCTAGACCATTCTAGAAGCCTCTGGAATTTTTATCGCAGACCATCTTATCCTCCATGCCAGCGATACGCCCAGGTGACATGCCTTAGGGGGCATGTAAGGTTGGCGTGTTCATTAAAAAATTCATCTATAAATAGATGGCTCCGGCTGATGTTTTAAGAGAACTGGTAGAGTTCTACATAGTTGAATATAGTGTTTATGAGTAACTTTTGAGTGTTATTTTCCAAACCCTAGTTTGGGTTCTTTAGAGTGTAATACTTTTTGAAGTTATAAAATTTCAGTTTTCAAGTTATTATTCAACTTTTATTTCTTTTAACTTAGTTTCCATTTCTATTGAGACAGGGTGTGTGTGCGTATTTACTTTCTTTTTCGTAATTCTTATTTTACTACCACCCCCAACCTAAGGAGAGGCTAAGAACTTTTTAGCACGTGATTAAGATGAGTTGGTAAGGATATTATTTCTACACTTTATAATTTTTTTAATTTTACTACTACCACCCCTATCCCAATTACGAGGCAAAGAACTTTTTAACATTCAACTGAGATACGTTGGAAAGGATAATATTTCTGCAATTTAAAACTTTACTTTTTAAAAATAGTTTTCTACTTTTTCTACTACCACCCTCATGATGATGAGAGGATAAGAACTTTTGAGCACTTGATTGAGATGTGCATTTGGAAGGATATTATTTCTACAATTAAAAACCATATTTTCTAAATTAATAAAAACTTAAGATTTACCGAAGAATTAAATTAAGTTGAACCATACATACTGGTATATGGTTTTCTTTTCCGTAATTCGTAGCTAGTAGCCAAAAGGTTTGTATCCACGAATTGATCATTCTTAGGTAAAGAGAAACTACATATCACTCTCGAAAGTGATGAATGTAAGCCTCCCGAGTTAAACCTTCGAATATCAGTAGGAGGTCAATAGCGAGGTTCACAATGTAAAGCGTGTATTAAATTATTTTTATTAGAGGATGAAAGTTCGATCAAACTACCTTAATCTCAGGTGGACATATCCTCGATAGAGGTGCATTCATATTTAGGGAACCTCCACGGTCAAGTATATTAATTAGTAAAAAGTAGAGTTTTTCTTATTTGAAAATGATGTTACAAAGTAAGTCAAAATCAAGGGCTATCTCCCTCATCTATTTTCAAAACCCTACTTATTACTTTTGTTTTCACTTTTAAAAAACCATAAACCCATTTCGGTAAAATAATAGTTTCATTCTATAAAGTAGAGTACTCGATACAAATCTGTGGAAAAGTACGACCTTAATATTTTAAAATACTATTATTGGGAATACTGTCCTTCAATGTTCACTGAATTTGAAGAGGCATCACCATCAATGCTAAGTGCATATTTGAATTTGATATATGTTTAAGTTCAGTTTATGCAGGTTGTCTACTATATAATGATTAGACAGGATGTCTGAGTCACAATGATAGATGGACTCAAGACAAGATGCTGGCAAAGCAGAAATTTGGTTATGTCCAGAAGCGCCGAGTGAATGCAGTTCACTTGATGCTAGAAGAGCAAAAGTGTTGAGAGAACTACATATAGTCAAAGCAACAATGTTGCTGACTAGAAATCTGGCTAAGTCCAGAAGCATCGAGTGAAGGCAGTTCACTTAACGCAAACTTAACAAGATATCTGGCTAAGTCTAGAAGTGTTGAGTGAAGGAAGTTCACTCAACGCAAACTCAACAAGATATCTGGCTAAGGACAGAAGCATTGAGTGAAGGCAGTTCACTCAATGCCTCAATGAAGAAGACTGGTTACTGGACATGTAGAAATTCTGCTAAGTCCAGAAGTGTTAAGTGAACTCACTTCACTCAATGCCAGAAGAGCAGAAGCTTTAAAAGAATCACAAGCAATCAAAGCTTTAGTAGGAGAAGACAGAAAATCTATTTAAGTCAAGAAGAATTGAGTGAAAGTTATTCACTCAATGCCTACTCAACAAAAAATTCAACTAAGTACAGAAGCATGGAGTGATGAAGGCTCACTCAATGCCTAATCAGTTAAGACAATAAAAGTCTATTTGCGTTGAGTGAGGAAGGCTCACTCAACGTACTCAATTCCGTGAGCTGCAGAATTCTACTAAGTACTTTTGCGTTGAGTGACAAGGCTTCACTCAATGCTTGAGAAGTCTATCTGGATTTTTCTTAGTCCAGAAGCGATGACTCATACTGACATCAACAGAAATTCAAATGTCGCGGGATTTGCTTGCTAGAATACAAAAGGCACCGCTTACCTTTATTACTGCATTTAATGCAAATGATATGCTGTAGTTGCCCATTTTAGGGTTCATACTATGCATAAAGCCATTAGATTTACGAGAAGTAAAAAGCATGTCTGAGGAAGAAGAACATAACTTGAGCTTTTGAATTTTACAAGAGAAGATTTTTTTTCTGGATCATCTTATTCCTGGAAGACAAAGTTGTAGAGCTTGAAAAACATGCTTTGATTGTTGGTCTGAAAAGTTCAGACAGTTAGCTATTAGAAGTCACATCTTCTATAACAAGTTTAGAAAGTTTAATATCTGAGTTAGAAGAAGAAGCAGAGCAAGCCTAAGATGATGTTAATCTTCAAGTCCACTGCATTCAACTCATCCACTCAAAAGGCTTGAAGAAATAGTGCTCTGCATGCTATTTCACAGCATAAGTAGAATAGCCTTTAAGATATATTCTTGGTTCTTTGAAGAAGATAGGACTGAGTGTTATCAGTTCAGGAAGAAGTAGACTCAAAGATTACTTCTTTGGAGTCAATCATCAACAACAACCAACACTTCATCTGTAGGATCTTAATTGATCTGAGTTGTAAGCCTTATATATAAAGGCTGAGTGGTAGGATCCTTTTATTGATCTGAGCTAGGGTATGTGTGCCTAAGATGTAGGAGATTTATTCTCTGAGTGGTAGGATCCTTTTGTGGATCTGAGGTATGTTATGTGTGCATGAGCTATAAGAGAAATATTCTCTGAGGTAGTATCCTTCTATGGATTTGACTATAGGGCTATCCTCCTAGCCTGAGTGTAGGACTTTGGATAAATTATAAGGTAGGTGATCTGGTGCAGATTACTGAGTTGTAGGAGATTATATCTTTGAGTGTAGGGCCTTGGCTTGAGGGAGGACTTGGAGGTGTCTGAGAGATCCCGATGGATCTGTGTTGTAAGCTCATTGAGCTGAGATTGGAGAAGTAGGTGATGGAGACGATGACCCACAACTTATTAAAGACCGCGACAGCGTGCTTACGGATGATCATGTGGAGCGTCGCCATAATAGCCGTCTTGAACGTAAACAAATATATTAATAATTAATAATTATTATTAATAAATTATTATTAATTATTAGTTCATTTCTATGTTTTGTTTTTATGTTGCAATGCCATTTTCATGTCATGTTTAATAGCATGGAGATATTATAATTATGTTTTATGCTTTATTTTATTTTGGGCTATATGTAGCCTTCTATCTTGATGTAGCCTATATATAGGCATGTAATCCTTCATTTGAGTATTAAAGAAGAATAAAATATTAACCCTAACTTTAAGAATCTTTCTCTCCCTCTCCTCTTGGCCAAACCTCCCCTCCCTCTCCTTGTTTTGGCTGCCGACCAACCTCTCCTCCCCCTCCTCTATCTTGGTCTCTATTCTCCTCCCTCCTCCCCTCTTATTCCTAAGAAACCCGAGCCACCACCAACATCCATTAACACCACAGGCCTCCCCCATCCCTCACATACCCAACCCCCACCTCTCCTCTCCAACCCGACAATCACCACCACCCTCCCCTTCATAAAGTCGGCCACCAACCCCTTTGCAAAAACCGGCCACCAACATCTCCAATCCAAGCTGATCACCTACACCACCATCAACCTGAGCCCCCCCATCTTGACATAACAAAAGTCAGTCATCCTTCAACCTAGTCGCCTACCTCCACCCTAACTCAAGGGTTCGGCCCTATTCCCAAACCCTAGCCGCCAACCTCCACCTTCCATCCCTCCAAAGAATTCAACCACCTTCATTATCACAAACCCACCACCTTTTCTCTCTCTACCACATATAAATATATTATCATTCTAGAGGGTGTCTCGTTGTGGATTTCTAACTCCGGCGTGATGCGATGAAGGCGGACAAGTTTCTCTCCAACCGGTGTGACTCCGGCAGAGCCGTTGAAGAACGATCCATGCCGAGAAACCGGAATCATCCATTCTAGTTGGGTAATGAAAATATTTCCACTCTTGTGTGTTTTCTTTTCCTAGATTTATTCCTGTGGTGGTAGATTCGTAGTGTTGAATTTTGATAGCATTAATTCATCGTGGATTTCTTTGATTGGTTGTGTTTATCTTGATTAATTTAAATTCGAAAAGGTTTGGCGAACTGTCATTTTCTTTTGTTGGGAGAGATCTACTCTTTCTAAATCATATTTTATTCGGTAGATCTCTTTTGGTACAACACCGCTCGTTCGGACCGTGTAGGTCCCTTTAGCCGGAAAGAACATTGGCCTATAGCCCTTATTCGATCCTAATCGGTTTGGCTACCCATATGCTAGTATCAAATTGATAACATTAATTACATGGTGCAGCGTAGATCGAGTGTGCGAGTGTAGAATTTGATCCGTAGAGAGATATTCATGTGCGTCCGTAGATATATTTCGGTGTCGACGTGCAATCCTGCATCAGTAGGCCTTGTCTTACAAACTGTTATAAAGGTGGGAGTGAAATTTTATGTACCCATATTTTGGGGAACCACTATAAATACTTGTGTGCAGTTGTGTGTTCTTGAAAGCTAAGTTAAAACTAAATCACAACACACCAAAGCAAAAGGATAGTCTTAAAAGACACAAAAACCTATTCACCCCCTCTAGGTGTTTAGTTACTCTTGAAACAAAGACTTTCAAGTGGTAATAGAGGGAGGTTGTTAAAAAAGGACTTAACAGTCTAAACAGATCTCCAAGGATAACTAAGGATTATATTTTTGGGTTCAGGAGAGAACCTTAAGCAGTTGAGATCGATGAAGCTTCCAATCTGCAGAAAAGAGAATTTTGGTAGTTAGAAAGAGAGGGCCAGGATATTCATGGAAGCATTTGACCTGATCATCTTCAAACCTGTCTAGGAAGGAGCTTTAATCCCCATGAAGGTCTCATTCATTAATGCCAATGTCTAGACACCAAAGAAGTACACTAAGATGTACAAGGATGAGTTCATCCTAGTAACCATAGACAAGATGGCACAAAACATCATTGTGAGTGACATAGATGATTCCACATTCTAAGATCTTGTCCACTGCAAGACAGCTAAGGAAAGGTAGGACAACCAAATTTTTTACATGGAGGGAACTGAAGAAGTTAGGTATGATAAGAAATCCCTACTTAATCAGGAATATGAGGCCTTTAGGCAAAGAAGCAAGGACAGTATAGCTGATTGCTATGAAAAGTTTTTTAGAGTTGTTAATGAGTTAAGGACCTATGGGAGGGTCTTCAGTAATCATGAGTTGAATGATAAGTTCCTAAGATCTCTAACAAGATATTGGGACACAAAGATTTGTGCTATTAAAGAAGTGGCCAAGCTTGTTGAAACTCCTCCTCACACTTTGTTTTGAAAACTGCTGTCATATGAGATGCAACTATCAGCCAGGAAGGAGGAGGAGACCACCATCAGGTCCCATGCCAAGGAGAGGACAGTGGCCTTTAAGGCTGAGAGCTCTAAGAAGAGCAAGGAGAGGATTTCCTCACTTCCAAGGAGGCCAGCTGATTCAGAAAGCTCTGAATCCAGCTCATCTGACAGTAACATGTCAGATATAGAGTTTGCTACCTTCTCATGGAAATTCCAGAAGATGATGAAGAGGAGGTAGTGGAAGAACAATCTTTCCACCTCCTCTAATTATAAGAAGGGTCACAACAAATCTGGGAAGAAGTTCTCCAAAGGAGATAGGTATGATTCTAAACCAAGTAAACATATTTATTCTAAAATTGTTTTTTACTATTGTAGCAAGCCTAGGCATGTCATTGCTGATTGTCCAGTCAAAAAAAGAGATAGGTGAGAAGAAGCACCATCACCAAAAGGTTAAGAAGGCTTAGAAGAGTTTCTTGGCCAAGAAGACTGTCATCCTATCTAACAATGATTCTGAATCTTTAGAATCAGAAGAAGAGGAGGCCAACATTGGCCTCATGTCCATTGAATAAGATGTTGAACTTCCTGCTGCCCCATCTAGTATCAGGGCTCCAATATCCTCAGGTAACAGTGATTGTAAAGAAGATGAGCAGTATTGTCTCATGGCTACATCAGAAGATAATCAGGACCTTTCTATTCCTAATGAGGTACATTCCATCCCTAGCTCTCCTTCTATCTATGAGTCTGGCTCAAACTCTGATGAAACCACTTCCTTTAGTTGGGAAGAGGGATTAGATTCTGAAGATGATCTCAATCAACTGATTGACAAGTATGGTGTCATTTTGGATGCACTAAAAAGGAGCAAGATACTAGTCAAGAAATAAGTTGAGGAGATTGTCTCCCTATAGCTAGTTGCTTCCCTGCAGTCGAAATCAACATCCTTCCTTGATCTGATGAGGAGGGAAGTCAGCCAACTAAAGACAATCTCACTCATCCAGATTGGGACCATCAACCAGAAGAATAAGATTATTAAGGATCTTGAAGAGAAGCTCCTTAAGGAAAAAATAGATAGTAGCTGAATTCAGTAAGCCCAATACAGTGTTACCACTGAAAGATTCCTTAACCTCTCAAAAGAATAAGAGGTGGTTGGGGTTTAAGTGGAACTCTTGTGTTTTCCATTTTAAAGGTAATGGCAAAGCTCCTGTAGTGCCTCAGGCAACCTTTCACACGGTAATCCTCCCATCAAACAGGTATGACTAAGATAACATTTATGGTCACTAGAAAAATGGGAACTCTTCTTGTAAGAATATAAGGGTATCTTATAATGGAGGGAGAAAGGACATGGGTGTGAGTGCACAGAAGGATCCCCATGAGGAAATCTAGATGTCCCATCATGGACCATTTGTATTTGGTGCTCCAACCCTAACACTCAAGGATAAGGCAGTGGCCTATTATCAGGCACTTCTTGCAATAACTCAGACTAAAGGTAAGTCAAATAGTAAGCCTGACTTGGCCATCTCTAATGTCATCAACATCTTGTCCAATGCAAAGAATATTGTTGTTGGAGGAACTCAGAGAAAGCCAAGTACATATACGGGAAGACTCACTTTCAGTCAGATTCTTACTGAAAGAAACAAGAAAAATGTTGTTGCTCAACCTTCTGAACAGATAGTTGTTGACTCCAGAAGGGCTATTCAAAAAAGGATATACAACATCCATGAATGTTGGTGTTGTGGTAAAGTGGGACACTTTTCCATTGATTGTTGGCACAACCCTAGGGTACCAAGGGCAAGGGTAAGTCTTCCTGTCAGGAGTGCAACAGGTAGACATGTTCAGTTTCAAGCTAACAAAAACCAAGGACCCAATCCATTTTGGGGTCCTAAGGTAATTTATACTATGTTTGCAGGTTAGTCTGAGTACTCATGCACAACTATGGTACTTGGATAGTGGATGTTCTAGGCATATGACTGGAATAAGAATCCATCTAAAGGAATACACTCCTATGAAGAATGGACCTAAGGTAATCTTTGGAAGTTCAAACAGAGGAGTTACTAAGGGCTATGGTTTGATAACCAATGGAATAGTCTCAATCACAAAATGTCTTATGTGGAAGGGTTGTAACACAACATGATAAGCATAAGCCAACTATATGATCTTGGCTATGATATTGTTTTCCACAAAGATGAGTTTCTGATCAAAATGTCAAGTGACCAAGAGGTCATTTTGATAGGGACTAGGAGTGGAAATATTTACTGTTTAAACTTTTTTGTTTAATTTCTGACACTCCAGTATGTCTAGTAGCAAATGAGAAAGTCTCTTACTATGTACAATGGTACAAGAGCCTTGATCACTTGAACTACAAGTCAATTAGCAAGCTCTTCAGCGAAGGGCTAGTCAAAATGGACCCAATTTAAAATGCACTAAGGAGCGAATTTGCTCTTCTTGTCAAAAGGGAAAGCAGACCAAAGCATCCTTTAAGAGTATTAGGGCCAAGGATTCAGTGAGGTGTTTGTACCTCCTACATATGGACTTATTTGGTACTATGTCAGTTCATCATCTAGGTAGGAAAGTCTATACACTGGTGATAGTTGATGACTATTCTAGATATGCTTTCGATTTTCTTTCTAAAGAAAAATTCTGAAACCCTAGACATCTTTATGACCTTTGTTAGGAAAGTTTAGAAAGAAAAAGGCAGTTCTATGGTCAAAATTAGAAGTGAGCATGGTACTAAATTTCATTCTGAAGGGATGACAAAGTTCTGTGAAGAACTAAGGATTTGTCAGGAGTTTTCTTCTCCAAGAACACCCCAGCAAAATGGGATAGCTGAGTGGAAAAACATGACTCTCAAAGAATCTAGAAAGACATAACTCATTGACAATTCTTTCCTGGAATACTTCTAGGCTGAGGTAGTGAAAAATGCTTTTCATGTCTTGAATAGAGCCTCTATCAACAAGTATCACCAGAAGACTCCCTATGAGATTATGAAAGGAAGAAAACAAAATCTAGCCTATCTGAGGATCTTTGGTAGTAAGTTATGTGTGCTTAATAATGGAAAGTCCTACTTGACTAAGTTTGCTGTCGTACAAAAATCATAGCAAATCATATAGAGTACGTCTACAACTTTAAAAATCAAGTTGTAGAAGAATTTGTGAATGTAGTCTTTGATGAATCATCAATGATTAATAGTGAGCTATCTAGCTCTTCTAGATCTGTAGGTGTATAGTTTGATATGGATAACCTAACCATCAAGGACACTCCTCCAACTGGTTAACAAGAGGATGATTGTGTGTGCATTTTTGAAGAAGGATAAGATACACGGGATATGGCTGAAGAAAAGCAGGATCTAGCCACTAAAGTTCATGATGCTAAAGTCAGAATGGCTCCTGCAGTTCGAAATTTTAGGGATCATCCCAGAAATCAGATCATAGAAGATGCTAGCCAAGGGGTTATAACAAGGTGCAGAAGCCTCAACATTGCTATGTACTCCAGCTTTCTATATTAGGTGGAACCTAAAAGGTTTGAATATACCAACATAGGCCCATTTTTTATTGTGGCAATGCAAGAAGAACTAAAATAGTTCAAGAGATATAAGGTCTGGAAGCTGGTTCACAGACCACAAGGACATAACATCATTGGAACCAAGTGGATCTACATGAACAAGCTTGATGAAAATAGTGTTATAATAAAGAATAAAGCTAAACTGGTGGCCAAGGGATACAAATAAGAGGAAGGTATTTGTTTTGATAAAACCTTTGCACCAGTAGCTAGATTGGAAGCTATAAGACTATTCCTTGCATATTCTACACATAAAGGATTCAAACGCTACCAAATGGATGTAAAGTCAGCTTTCCTAAATAATGACCTAAAAGAAGAGGTCTATGTTGAGCAACCCTCAGGTTTTGTTAATTCTAACTTTCCTGATTATGTTCTTAGGCTTAGAAAAGCATTTATGGGTTGAAGCAAGCCCCTAGGGCATGGTATGAAACCCTATTTAGCTTTTTCATTAAAAACAAATTCTCAAGGGGAAAGATAGACAAGACATTATTCCTAAGGGAAGTCAAGTCTAAGATCATTCTAGTCCAAATTTATGTAGATAACATAATATCTGAGTTTACTAATGATGGCCTCTATAAAAAGTTTGTGTTGGGTCCATTGATTACAATGTCCCAGATTTGAATAAGACCTACAATATAATGGTATACATAGTGTTATATTTAATGCGTGCTTTAAGTTCTATGTATCCAGGTTGCTCTTGGTACCCTGTTCAGACAGGCTATCTAAGCACAAATGACAGGTGGACATAAGACATGATGCTGACAAGGCAGAAATTTGCCTAAGTCTAGATGTATTGAGTGAAGGCAGTTCACTCAGATGGCTTTAAGCATTTAGTAAAGCCGAGGCGGTCAACGCCTCAGTATGGCTAAAGCAGAAATCTGGCTAAGTCCAGAAGTGTTGAGTGAAGGAAGTTCATTCAATGCCCTGAAGAGAAAGCGTTGACAGAACAAAGTTTAGTTAGAGCCACATTGTTGGTTGACATGGAATTCTGTCTAAGGACAGACGCGTTTAGTGAAGACAACTCACTCAACCCCTATTCAATAGAAAATTCGACCAAGTCCAGAAGCATTGAGTGAAGATAGTTCACTCAACGCTTATTCAATAAAATAGGCAAAGGCAGAAAGCGTTGAGTGAAGACTTCTTACTGAACACCCAAATACAGAGAAAATCTATTAAGTCCAGATGCGTTGAGTGACAAAGGCTCACTCAACGCCTAGTCAGTTTGACTTCAATTGTCAATATTCTTTGACTGATGAACGATCACTCATCGCCTGGTGGTGCAAAATTCTGCCTAAGTGTTTTGGGGTTGAGTGATAAGTCTTCACTCAACGCCTATGCAAAATCATCTGAATTTGGCTACGTCCATAGGTGCTAAGTCATGATGACGTCAGTAGGAATTCAAATGTTGCGGGAATGAATAATATACGATAAATGGAGTTGCATGCCTATTATAGAACAATGAATGCCAAAGAAATGCTTCAGCTACCAACTCCAGGTGGTCCCACTGCTCAAAGATCCATTGGACGACGGGATAGAAAAAGCATAGATAAGGAAGAAGAAATTAACTTTCTAGGATTAACTTTTGACATACTGAGCTTAATCTTCTTCCTCTTGACCTAGTTGTAGAGCCTGAAGATTTTGCTCCTTCTATTGATATTGAAGTTCAAGTAAGTTAGTTGTTGACATTCTCATCTTCAACAGCAAGTTTAGAGAGTAATCTCTAGAGAGTAATCTCTCTAAGGTAGAAAAAGGGACAGAACAAGCCCTAGCTGCAGTTACTTCATAGCTCTAGCTGAACAGTCTTGAAGATCTATTCTTAGAGTTGTGAAGAATAATGGACTGAGTGATCTCAGTTCAGGAAGATGCATACTCAGGGATTATTTCTCTGAAGTCATTCAAAATCAACTACCAACCTTACCTTCTATAGGATCTTAATTGATCTGAGTTTAAGCCTAAATTATAAAGGCTGAGGTAGGATCTTTCTATAGATCTGAGCTGTTGAGCATTAGTGCCTTAGTTGTAGGATCCTCCTGTGGATTTGAGGTAGGGCCTATATGCCCGAGGTGTAGGAGAGTTTCTCTCTGAGGTAGGATCCAATGGTGGATTTGAGTGTAGGGCTAACCTCCTAGCCTGAGAGTAGGACTCTTAGTTAAAGCCTGAGGTAGGGCCTTTGTGCTTGAGTTGTAAGAGAATATTTCTCTTTGTATAGGGCCTTGGGCCTGAGTGTAGGACTTGGAGGAGTATGAGAAATTCTAAGGGATTTGTGTTGTAAGCTCTTGGAACTGAGTTGGAGAAGTTGGCCTTATCTAACAAACTGTTAGAATGGTGGGAGGGATAGTGGATGTACCCATACTCTGGGCAACCACTACAAACAACTTGTGTGTTGATTGTGTGATCTCAAGAGCTAAGCTAAACGAAAACACAACTCACCAAAACATAAGAAAGTACCTTAAAGATATAAAAACCTTTTCACCCCCTAGGTGTTTAGCTGCTCTCAAAACTAAAGACTTTCAAGTGGTATCTGAGGGAGGTTACTCAAAAAGGACTTAACAATCTGAGTTGATCTCCAGGAGTAGCTTAAGTATATTCTTTATGGGTTCAGGAGAGAACCATAAAGAGTTGTGCTCAATGAAGCTTCCAATCTGCAAGAAAGAGAGCTTTGGGATTTGGAAGGAGAGAGTCAGGTTGTTCATGGAAGAATCTGATCCCAGGATCTTCATAACAGTGCAAGAAGGACATTTAATCCCTATAAAGGCCTTAGCTCTGGATGCCAACATCCAGACACCTAAGAAGTATTCTGAGATGACCAAGGATGAGGTCATCCTGGCTACAATGGATAATAGGGCACAGAACATCATAGTAAGTGTCATTGATGATTCAACATTCCAGAACCTTGTTCACTAAAGAACTTCCAAGGAAATATGGCACACATTGATTGTCTAAATGGAGAGAACTGAAGAAGTTAAGGATGATAGAAAATCCCTTCCAATCAAGAATATGAAGCATTCAGGCAGTGCAACAAGTACAACATAGCTGAGTGCTATGAAAAGTTCTTCAGAGTGGTGAATAAGCTGAGGACCTATGGGAAGGTCTTCAACAATTATGAGCTGAATGACAAGTTTCTCAGATCTCTAACTAGAGACTGGCACAACAAGATATGTGCCATCAGTGAGGTGGCCAAGCTGACTGCAACTCCTCCATACACAATGTTTGGAAAGCTAGTTGAATAGGTTATTGCTTCCTAGTACTATATTTTAAAACTTAATTACCTTTGTGAGTTTTGTGATTTGTTTAATAGTGATTTCAAGGCAATCACACAGACAACACATCAAATTTATAGTTGTTCCCCAAATTATGGGTACATCCACTTTCCCTCCCACCTTGTTAACTTATAGTTAGACAAGGCACTTCTCAAATCTCAGCTCCTAAGAGCTTACACCTCAGATCCCTCGGGATCTATTAGTCTCCTCCAAGACCTACAGCTCAGGAACAAGGCCCTAAAACTCAGTGATCCAAAGATGACCTACCTCAGGCACAAAAGCCTACAACTTAGGCTGGAAGGAAAGACCTACCTCAGATCCACAAAGGATCCTACTTCAAAAAAGAATGACTTTCCTACTTCTCAAGCACAAAGTCCCTACCTCAGATCAAAAGTGATCCTACAACTCAGGCATAAGTGCCCTACCACTCAGAGAGAATGACTCTCCTACCTCAGGCTCAAAAGCCCTACAGCTTAGTGATCACCTGATCACCTACCTCAAATCCAAACTAGATCATGCATCTCAGATTCACACTTGAATCCTACTACTCAGGCCAAAGCCCTACTCTCAGATTCTCAAAATAATCCTACCTTAGATCAACCAGTGATCCTGCACTCAGATGCACACTTGGATCCTACACTTAGATCCACACTTGGATCCTACACTCAGCCTTTATATATTTAGGCCTACATCTCAGATCTATTAAGATCCTATAGGGAGTGATTGTGTGTGGTTTGACTATAACAACAGAGAAATTTCACTGAGTCCTCTTCTTCCTGAGCCGAGATATCCTCAGCGCTAACTTCTTCACAACAACAAGACTCTTGAGTTGGAAGCAACATTGCAGATTTGCTGTTCTACACCATTCTGAGCTGAAGTAGAAGCTCAGCTCACTCTTCTTCACAGCTCCAAAAATTTATCTTCAAGAAAAGATTTGTTGGATCTATGAGGTGACTGATGTTGGGGCTTTTTCCCTTAACAGCTTCTTAAGCCAAGGCAAACTCAGCTCTCTCTTTCTGACTGCTGAATCCAGATGATTCAGCTACTTCTTCTTTCTCAGAAAATGGACTTTCTGATCATACTGTTGAAGATGTTTTGATTCTTCATTGAATAGCTTCTTCAACATCTAACTGTCTGTGAGTCACAAACTAACTTGGTTTTGCTCTTAGATTAGCACTTGAACTGGATCTCCAAGCTCTACAATAATGGTTGATAGGAAGATGAAGTCCATAAGAGTTTTTCCAAAAAGCTAATTCTTCTTCCTCGATCTCCACCTTTTATTATTAGCCCAACAACGGCTCTTTGAGCAGTGGGCCCCACCTTGAATTTGTTGGCAACTACCAGCTTTTGCATGAATGACTGTACAGAAGGCAAGTGGTGGCATTTGTTGTGTACTGTAGCTTTCCCGCAATGATTTAAAATTATGTTGACTTGTTGACTTTGCTGACGTCAACATCTGTGGACTTAGCCAAAATCAAACATCTTTAGTATAGGCATTGAGTGTGTAAGCTTCACTCAATGCCAAAACACTTAGACAAATATTATGTCTCTAGGCGTTGAGTGAGTAAGCTTCACTCAATTCTTTTTGCCTTAGAAAACATTCCTGCTTCTCTGGCATTGAGAGCGTTGAGTGTATATTCATCACTCAACATTTTTGCCTTAGTCAAAATTTTTGTTACTAGGCATTGAGTGAGCCTTCATCTGTCAACGCCATATTACTTTGATAGAAATTTTCACTTGGCGTTGAGTGAGTAAGCTTCACTCAACGCCAAACTACTTAATAGATTTTCTTTTGTTATCTGGCGTTGAGTGATTAGCCTTCACTCAACGAATTTGGACATAGCCAATTTTTTGTGTGAAATCACAGTCTCTAACTGACTAAGATTTAGTCAATGCTTTTTATCACATGGCGTTGAGTGAGTAATCTTCACTCAACACCTGTGGAATTAGTCAAATATCTACAAAGATTTTTTGTGGCTTTGATGGTCTGAGCTATACTCAACGAATAAGAAGTTATGTCGTGGAGTGAATGGACTTCACTCAATGCCTATGGACTTAGCCATATTTTTGCATGTTTCTTCTTAGGATTTTACTGTCTTAGCCTGTCTCACAGTTTTTTACTATATGGATTTGAGTGAGTATGCTTCACTCAATTCCTTTAGACTTATCCACATCTTCAGCTTGCCAATTGTTTGGCTTTGACTATACAAGCTGAATTCAGCGCAATTAGCCACCTGGTATTGAGTGAATAGACTTCACTCAACTCCTGTGGACTTAGACAGTTTTCTGTCTTACTACTAGCTTGCCTAGTCATCACCTGTCCAAGCCACTTAGGCTATCTGTCCAATCAATGTGTAGATCTGCTCTGCACATAATGAACTTGTGACACTAGTTAGATCACATCATATGTATACCATTGTCTGTAAGGCCTTCTTTAAATCCAGGACATTGGGATCAATGGACCCAACAGACAATGGCCTTCAAGGCTGAGAGCTCTAAGAAGAGCAAAGAGAGGATTACCTCTCTCCCAAGAAGGCCTGCTGATTCAGACAGCTCTGAGTCAAGCTCATATGACAGCAACTTATGAGATAGGGAGTTTGCTGCATTCTCTAGGTAGTTCAAGAAGATGATGAAGAGGAGACAGTGGAAGAACAAACCATCCACCTCTTTACACAACATAAGGGATCACCACCAGTCTTATAAGAAGTTCTCTAAGGGAGACAGGTATAATTCAAAACCCAAAAAATAGTTTTCCTCTAATATTGTTTGTTATTATTCTAGAAAGCCTGGGTATGTCATTGCAGATTGCCCAGTCAAGAGGAAAGAGCAGAAGAAATTAGATGAGAAGAAGCACAACCAATATTAGGGCAAGAAGGAAAAGAACTTCATTGCCAAGAATAAGAAAAGTTGGAGTCAAAGTGACTCAACTTCTTCAGATTCTGAAGAAGAAGAAGACTACATTGGGCTCTTTATTGTTATTGTTGATGAAGATGAAGTCTATCCTACTATAAGGATAGGTATTTGGGCCCCTCTATCACACTCAGACAGTGACACTTAGGTGGATGAAGATGAAAACAACAGTTATGGGCTAATGTCCATCTCAGATGAAGAATCCAACCAGGATCAGCCTAGTCCAGATAAGGTAAATTCTTTTTCCAACACCTCTTCTGAATCTGACTATGAGACTAGTCCTAATTCTGATGCATCTTCTTCTTGTGATGAAGATTGGTCAGAATTTAGGAAGATGCTAATCAATTGATTGACAAGTATGGTGCCCTTCTGGATGCTTTGAAAATGAGCAAGAGTTTGGTCAAGAAATAAGCAGAGGAGATTGTATCCCTACAGCTAGCTGCTTTCCTACAGTCTGAGTCAGCATCCTTGCTTGATCAGATGAGGAGAGAAATCAACCAACTGAAAACCATCTCAATCATCCAGATTGGGACCATTAGCCATAATAACAAGATCATTATAGATCTTGAAGAAAAACTCCTCAAAGAGAGGAAGCTAGTGGCTCAGTACTCCAAGACAAAATCAGTGTTGCCACTCATTGATACCTTCACCTCCCAAACAAATAAGAAAAGACATGGATACATTGAGAGGAACACTAGAAGAAGGAATATGAGGAAGGGCAAGGCCCCTATTAAGCCTGCTATCTCCTTTGAGAAAGTTGTGCTTCCTTCCAATAGGTATGACTAAGATACCATATATGGTCACTCATTGAATGGAAGGTCCTCCAGTGTGAACAAAAATGTTCTCAGCTTTAGTAGAAGGAAGGGCATGTGTTTAAGTGCCTTTAAAGCTCCCCATGAGGAAATTCAGATGGACCATCATGGACCATTAGTTTTTGATGCACTAGCCCCCACTCTTAAGAATATAGCAGTGGCCAATAGTCAAGCTCCTCTATCAAAAACTCAAACCAAAAGTAAGTCATAAAGCAAGTCAGAATTGGCCATCTCTGATTCAATCAACAAATTATTTTTTACAAAGAAGACTGCTGCTAGTGGCATTCAAAGTAAGCCAAGTACTTTTACTGGAAGACTCACTTTCAGTCAGATCCTTATTGAAAGGAATATGAAGAGGATTGCTGCTCTCCCTTCTGAGTAGTCAGCTATTGTCAGCTTGTCTACAAGAGATGTTTAGAAAAGGTGATATATTATTCATAAGTGTTGGTGTTGTGGTAAAGTGCATCATTTTGCCATTGATTTTTGGCACAACCCTAATGTGCCCAGCGCAAGGGCAAGTCTACCTATCAGAAATGTTGCAGGCAGACAGGCTAATTTTAAGAATAACAAGAACCTATGACCCAAACTCTTTTGGTGTCCTAAGGTAAACTTAATTGTGGTTACAGGTTAGTACAAGTACCCATCCAATATGATACTTGGACAGTGGGTGTTCCAGACACATGACTGGAATTAGAAGTATCCTAAAGGAGTACATTCCAATAAAGAATGTACCAAAAGTGATATTTGGTGGCTCAGACAAAGCAGTCACCAATGTCTATTGTATGATCACTAATGGCATAATCACAATCACATAAGTGGCTTATGTGGAAGGGGTACAACACAACCTGATTAGTATAAGCAAACTATGTGATCTTGGCTATTACATTATATTCCACAAGGATGAGTGTCTAATCAAAAGGTCAAGTGACTAATAGGTCATTTTGACAGGCACTAGGAGTAAAAATATTTATTATTTAAACTTTTATGTTTAAGTTCTGACACCCCTGTGTGTCTAGTTGCTAATGAGAAAGTTTTATACTATGTGTAATAGCACAAGAAACTAGATAGCTTGAACTACAAGTCCATTAGCAAGCTCTTTAGTAAAGAGCTAGTCAGAAATGGTCCCAACATCAGAAGCACCAAGGAGGGCATTTGCTTTGCATGTCAAAAGGGCAAGTAGACCAAAGCATCCTTCAAGATAATTGGTGCCAAGGATTCTGTGAGGTGCGTGTACCTCCTACATATGGACTTATTATGTCCTATTCCAGTTCATAGTTTAGGTAGGAAAGTCTACACACTTGTGATAACTAATGACTTCTCTAGGTTTGCTTGGGTGTTCTTCTTGAAGAAAAAGTCAGAAACCCTTGACACTTTTGTGAACTTTGTTAAGCAAGTTTAGAATGAAAAAGGCAGTTTTGTGGTCATAATTAGAAGTGACCACGGTACTGAATTTCATTTTGAAGGCTTGACGAAGTTCTGTGAAGATCAAGGGATTCACCGGAAATTTTCTTCACCAAGAACTCCCCAGCAAAATAGGATAACTAGGAGAAAAAAATAAAACTCTCATAGAGGCTGGCAGGACCCTTCTTAGTGGCACTTCTCTCCCAGAGTATTTCTGGGATGAGGCAGTGAACACTACATGTCATGTCCTAAATAGGTCCTCAATCAACAAGTACCACAAGAAGACTCCCTATGAGATTATGAAGGGAAGAAAACCTAATCTAGCCTATCTCAGGATTTTTGGCAGTAAATGCTATGTTATCAAAATGGAAAGTCATACCTGACTAAGTTTGCTGTTAAATCCTATGAATGGATATTTCTTGGGTACAACAATCATAGCAAGGCATATATGGTCTATAACTTGAAAAATCATGTTTTGGAAGAATCTATTAATGTAGTCTTTGATGATTCATCAATGATTAACAATGAGTTGCCAAGCTCCTCTAGATCTGCAGGTGTAGAAGAGAAGATGGACAAACTAACCATCAAGTACAGTTCTCCAACAATACTAGAAGGAGATGATGCAGTATGCATTCCAGAAGGATATCAAAGTGCATCTAACATGGATGAAGATCAGTAAGATCCAGCCAATGAAGTTCTTGATGTTGAAGTAAGAATTCCTCCAATAGTCAGGCACTTGAGGGATAATCTCAGAGATCAGATAATTGGAGATGCTAGCCAAGGGGTTACAATAAGGAGCAGAAGCCAGACCATTGCAATGTACTCGAGCTTTCTATCTCAGGTAGAACCTAAAAGGTTTGAAGATGCCAATATTGATCCATTTTGGATTGTGGATATGCAAGAGGAACTGAACCAGTTAAATAGATGCAAGGTCTGGAAACTGGTTCCCAGACCACAAGGAAATAACATCATTGGAACCAAGTGGATCTACAAGAATAAGCTTGATGAAAATGGTGTTATAGTAAATAATAAAGCTAGAATGGTAGCCAAAGAATATAGACAAGAAGAAGGTATTGATTTTGATCAAACCTTTGCTCTAGTAGCTAGATTGGAATCCATCAGACTATTCCTTTAATATGTTGCACATAAGGGATTTAAGGCCTACCAGATGGATGTCAAGTCAGCTTTCCTGAATGGTGACCTAAGGGAAGAGGTCTATGTTGAGCAACCCTCAGATTTTGTCAATTCTAACTCACCTGATTAAGTTTATAAGATTAGGAAAGCATTGTATAGGTTGAAAAAATCCCTTAGGGCATGGTATGAGACCCTGTCAAGCTTTTTCATTGAGAACAAATTCTCAAGGTGAAAGATAGATAAGATACTATTCCTAAGGGAAGTCAAGGGCAAGATCATCCTAATCTAGATCTATGTAGATGACATAATCTTAGGGTCTACTGATGATGACCTCTTCAAGAAAATTGCTAAACTTATTCAAGGGAAATTTGAGATGAGTAGTATGGCTGAGCTCAAGTACTTTTTGGGCCTCCTAGTAACATGGTCTAAGAATGGATCATCTATTTCACAGTCTAAGTTCACGAGGGAGTTAATTAAAAAGTTTGGAATAGAAAATGCCTCCATAATGAAAACTCTCATGGGGTCAAGTATGTCAATAGATAAGGATGAGACAGGAAAACCTATTGATGAATCCTTATACAAGGGAATAATTGGCTCCCTCCTATATCTTACTATAAGTAGGACAGACATCATATATGATACATGTGTTTGTGCTAGATACCAGGCTTGCCCTAAGGAGTCTCATTATTCTGATGTAAAAAGAATTCTGAGATATCTTAAGGGCACGCCAGATCTTGGCCTATGGTACCCTAGGAATAGTGATTTTGAGCTAACTGGGTATTCAGATGCAAATTTTTCAGGCTATAGAGAAGACAGGAAAAGCACATCTGGCTCCTGTCAATTCTTAGGAGTAAGACTTGTATCTTGGAGCAAAAAGAAGCAGACTAGTTTTGCCATATCAATAGCTGAGTCAGAATATATATCAGCAGGGAGTTATTGTGCTCAGCTGTTGTGGATCCAGCATCAGCTCAAGGACTACAACCTAAAGCTAAGTAACACTCTAATGAATTGTGATTCCACTAGTGCAATATCTATTGTTAGGAATCCTATATCTCATAACAGGACTAAGCACATAAACATTAGGTAGCATTTTATTAGAGAGCATGTGGAATATAAAGACATCGGTCTTGAATTTGTCCCCATTGACAAGCAAGTAGCTGATATCTTCACCAAACCACTAGATGAAGCCATTTCAACTCCTTCAAATTTGAGTTAGGTATGTTGAACTTAGTCTAGCTTCAGTAATAATTCATATATTTCTATTGTAGGTAGTGTTACTCCTTACAGGATAACACAGAAGAAATGGACTAAGTGTCCAGGCGTCGAGACAACAACAAGAGTCGAGAGCGTTGAGTGCGTCGAGTCCACTCAATGCATACTCCCAGGATCGTCTATTTGCGGATAACTATCGGAATTAATCACAGTCATTGATCACTTCGTGATCAAACAAAAGGTATGTGCCTCTCCACATTCCTAAATTAGAGGAAAGTATAAATAGACATAAGTTTGCTTAGAATAGGAAACAATATTCCTAGCCCTTTGAGAATTGTTATTGTTATCTCCCTGCAATGAAAGTTCGTCAAATCTTCAGAAATTCAGAAAGTTAATGGCTCCCAAGGGAATGTACTTCTTGTTCGAGATATCCAAGCTAGTTCGAAATGGATTCAAGGACACTCCTGAAGAGGTTATGCAGGTTTTGCACTTGCTGGAATTCGCTAACCTAACCTTTGTTCTGTCTGATCCAGTACTAATCTGGAAGAGAGAAGTTCTGGAAATTTATTCGAATGAAACAGTGGACTCAGCTTAAACAAAGATCAAATCCTCAATCAGTGGAAAGACAATTAAGATTACTCCTAAGAAGTTATGAAAGGCATTGACTTATTTCAGTATGATGTTAAGACAACACTGAAGTGGTGTGGGCTCTCCAAGCATACCACTGGGTCTGTAATGAGGAAAGAGTTAAACAACATAGGAAAGTTCCTAGCAGATGTAGTGCAAAAATCCCTTCTCTGGAAAACAGGTTCACATAACAAAATTTCTAAGAAAATATTTGATCTTATGACCAGAATCATTCTATCAAAGAAAACAGACTGGAGCAGAGTGTTATTTGATAGAATAGTAGAATGCATCCATGAGCCCAACCTGGGTAGAATCTTGTCACTGTATCTTTACAGTACAGTCCCTAGAATCCTCAACACGAGGAGGATGTACTCCAGAATATTGATAAATGGGAGAGAGTTCTACATCCACACCATCAGTCGGCTAAAAGAAAAAGAAGAAGCTATTTCCAGAAGTACACACAGAAAACAATTCACGAGAGAATAGTGAATAAGAGCCACATGACACAAATCTATTTGAGTCTACTGAAGAAACAAGGAGAGACATGAGTGCTCAAGTCTAAATGTCTTCGGAACCTACGACCATGATCTAGTTGGCCAGAACTCAATTTGAAGAGAACCAAGTTTGAGCTATGGTCACACTGGAAGGAAAACAAGTGGAACATATCTCTACTGATGATGAGTTGTAGATTCACTAGATAACTGCTCAAACGGAGGGGGAGACCATCCAGTTTGTTCAAGAGGAATTGGACACCTTCATTGAGAATTTGGAGAAGAGGATTGTTGATACTTCAGAGGGCCCAGAAGTTGTGCATTTCAGCATTCAAACCGAGGAGGAGAAATTTCTTGAAAGAGTTATGGAAGATGCTCTTGCTGAGGGGGGAGCACAATCTGCACATGAAAGAGAGCAACCAAATTACTACTGAGGAAGTTCCACCCGCTGAAACAATGGAATAAGTACAACTAGTCAACATTGTTAAAGATCTGAATGTCCTTGTAGACATTACAGAGGTTGGGGGGAGATTCACACTGAACTCCCTGCTCCAGAGAATGTTTATACTATAGACTCTTTTGAATCAAAGATGGGCAATGATGCTGATGAAAATGCAAATCAACACACTTTTGAGTATAAGATGGCTGATTTTGAAGCTAGAGAAGAAGAGTGGCTAATGCAACAAAATGTATGTGATGAAGGTACATCACACCAAGCTGATCAGATGTGATCTACTTTTGTGGCACAACTAAAGGTTCCATTGGATGACAAAATAAGGCAACTTGAACACTTTTTGGATGATTCCATAAAGGAACTGAGAAAAGACCTTTCTAATGAGATTAAATCTATAAGATTTGAGGTTAATTTGCTGAAAACCAACACAGTGGCATTCTTCCATAGGGATACACCTGTAGTTACCTTTATAGAGAGAAAGCTAGCTGAAATCAGCAATATCCAGACTGGCATTGTGGAAAATCAGAATATTAATGCTAACATGCTAGCAATCCACAATGCACAGAAGGATGTGATAGAAATAAACAAAACTATTCTTTAGAGAAGAATAGATGCATGTTGTAATGCCCCGAAACTCAAAAGAGTGAGGGTGGCTATTTGAGCCAAGTCTGGGATTTTATATAGGTGACACGGCCTGGGACACGGGCGTGTCACATGTGTGTGTCGTGCTCAGGTTCGGCGATGGTCGCGTGGTCGACGAAATTGCAGTCAACGGTCGTCGGGGCGGTGAACACGGCCTGGGACACGGGCGTGTCCCAGGGCATGTTAGCCACTCAACGCCTTTCACTTAATGATCGTTTAGTGAGGATGTATGGCCTGAGCCCAGGCGTGTTCGGGTCTGACACGGGCGTGTCAGATTTTACACGGGCGTGTCAAATACCCGTGTCCTGCTCGGGTTGTTTAGCGAGTTATGCTAAGGAAGCTACACGGCCTGAGACATAGGCATGTCCCAGGGCGTGTCTAGCACACGGCCTGTGACACGGGCATGTCACATGGCCGTGTCGTGCTCTGGACGTTTTGGACTTGTGTCGATTGAGGAACACGCCCAGCTACACGGGCATGTACTAGCTGACACGGGCATGTACTAGCTGACACAGGCATGTCAAGCCTGACACGGGCGTGTTGAGTGCCCTTGTTCTTTTCGGGACGATACAGTTTTGACAGCGAATGAGTTACATGGCCTTGTACACGGGTGTGTCGCAAGCTGTGTTCGACCCAGAAAGTTTATTTTCAAGGCGAATCGCAGCCGTTTGTTTCCTTTCTTTGGATCTAACGGCTCAAGCCTCTCCATGCTAGGGTTAAGGCCGAGATCGGGGGTTTATACCCTCACTTTTCTTGGGCCTTTTTCTTTCTAAATCCTAGAGAGAAGGGAGAGCAAGGAGGAAGAAGGAAGAGGGAGTTCCGGTCACCGGAGGAGATTCGGAGCGCCAAATCGCAAACCGAGCCCAGATTTGCGGAGGCAAGATCATCGCGGCACTTTTCATCCACATAGTTTTCCATGGCGCCGAGGAGAAACTCTAGGGTAATGATGCTCATCTTGAGCATGTGAAGCTCTTCTTCTTTTGCATAGAGAAAACCCTCTCCGGCGAGTGTGTGGTGAGTTGCGGTGTTCCTTGGGGTAGATATATAAAGTCCCCCTTTTTAGAGTCTGGAATCGTAGTACGAACATAGACATGGTGTGTGAAGCCTACCCGGACATGTTGGTCTGGATCGGTGATGTTTTGTTATGTATTGCTGGCCGGAGAAGACTCCTTTCCTTTGGTTGTTTTCAGATTTCTACATGGTAGATTGTAGCAGGGATCCTTGGGGATTAACACCAAGGCGCACCCGAAAAACTGGGCAGAAACGCATTTCTGCCATATTGGTGGCCTGGGAGCCAACCTTGAACATAACTGGGTTATGTGCTTGTGTGATCGAATTTGGGATCCGGGAGAAGCTTGGCCCGCACGTACGTCTTAAAGTGACTAGGCGGAGTGAGCAACGGGCAAGTGGAAATGGACCCGGGCTATATGGTTTGGTAACAGATACCTTAAAAAGGGACTGGCCACTGGCATAGTCATGCGAGCCTTAAGCTTAGGTCGAAAAAGCTGAATGCTCACGAGATTTGCCGTCAAAGGGATGGTGGTGAGACCGCGGTTTTGACCGGGTTCACCGATTTAGTGCCCTGAGAGTACGGGGTGTGTGGCCATGTGAGCCTGCACCTGTGATGTTGTGTTTATTCACTATATTACTTGTTATGCTAACAAGTGCAGGGAAGAAGCTTTGTCGCCCCGAGTTTGGGGGAGGAATCGTTATAATTTTGTCAGCTTTAGCTGACTGTTATTCTTGTTTTCCCCTGTTGCGGTGTATTGTGCTTGCAGGTGCTGCGGAGCTGTGCAACAAATAGCGGGCCAAAGCCCAAGTTGCTGAGCCAGACCTCGAATGCCTTGTTTGTTTTCCTGTTTAAATCATGTGTGGCCGGCCTGCAAGCCGAAGTTTGTAAGACACTGTTTAAATTTGGTGAACTATTGTAAGGCCATAAGGCCAGTACTTTTGTGTATTTTGTAGTTCATTCCTACGGGGTTTTGTTAGTGGACATTTGTTCTTGTGCTGGGTTCTTTCTCTTGCAACTTAATAAATTTCTTCCGCTAGATGCTTTGTGTGGAATGTTATGATTGGAAGGATGGTTTCACTGAGTAACCCACCGGTCTGTCCGTGGTATATGGCGTCGGGCCCCGGCCGGACCTACTACTATATGTTATGTGACGGATGGGGGTGTTACACATGTGCACAAGTTTTATATGATCACTTGCTCAAGATCAAGGGCCATATTACCGTTGGTTTCAACTATCTGGATTATCAATTAACAAAGGCAAGCACCTCCCTGACTATAACTGTCTCTGAAGAAGTCAAAATGGGGGAGAAGGAAGTGATAAGGGATAATACTGAAAATGTAGTGTGGACTTCAAATGTTATAAGAGGCTCAATGGGACTTGAGCCACTCACATATGACAACATACCTATTGTTCCTGAACATGTATAAGAAGCACTGCATGATGGATTACTAGGCCAATACAATGATCAGTATACAGAGCAGTATGATTTTCATCAATATGATATTCAAGAAGGTACTCAGTGGGCTGAATCTACAATTGATGCTGATATTCCCACTTTTAGCCCCACTATTGAGCAGATAGTCAGGGACAAAGGAAAATCTATTGCTAAGGAAGAAGAAGGGTTCAGGCTCAACAAGAAGAGATATAGAGAAGAAATGGAGTTCAGGCCAGACTTTGAACAATGAAGTCCTCAATCTAGGACTATAATTTTGTCTGCCTTAGACCAAGTCAAGTCCAAGAAAACTGAGAGGGGAAAGCTTTACAGCTCCCTAGAATGGGAAAAGCTAGAGAAGAATTAAGAAGCTAGGAGGAAGTATAGAAGGGACAAGAAATCAGGTGTTCTGCCACCAAATGCATTACAACCAAGCAAATACTTCCTCAAGACTTACAACTATTTTGAGAGGCGGAAGGAAGAGAGAGAAGATGAAGCAAAGTTTACAAATAAGCCCAACAGGGGGATAGTAATTTAGGAACCAGAAACATGAGATGTTTTGTATTTTCCTTAAAGAGCTTTTTGGAATGTGAACAATATTTTAAGAACACATGTCAATTATAATTTTTGCCCTTATCCATATTATTTTGTTTATGTGTGTGCTTCAATGTCTATTCTAAATATTCTGAGTATGCTTATCTTCCGTGTGTGTTTGTGTATATAATTATCTAAGGTTTTTACTTCTTCAAATAGGGGGAGATTATTGGGTCAATTGATCACAATGTATTAGATTTGAAGAAGGTCTACAAGACAATGGTATACACAGTGTTGTATTTGATGCTTAAAGTTCTATGTATGCTTGTTTCTCTTGGTCCACTATTCAGACAGGTTGTAAAAGCACAAATGACAGGTGGACAAAAGACATGATGCTGACAGGGCAAAAATCTGCCTAAGTCCAGATGCGTTGAGTGAAGGTAGTTCACTCAATGCCATATAGCTTTAAGTGTTGAGTAAAGCCTAGGCACTCAAAGCCTCAGCATGGCCAAAGCAGAAATCTGGCTAATTCTAGAAGCGTTGAGTGAAGACAGTTCACTCAATGCCCTGAAGAGAAAGTGTTGACAGAACATAGTTCAGTCAGAGCCGCGGTGTTGGATGACTTGGAAATCTAGCTAAGGACAGATGCGTTGAGTGAAGACAACTCACTCAACTCCTATTCAACAGAAAATACGACCAAGTACTGAAGTATTGAGTGAAGGCAGTTCACTTAACGCCTATTTAATAAAGCAGGAAAATGTAGAAAGCTTTGAGTGAAGACTACTCACTCAACTCCCTAATATAGAGAAAATTTACAAAGTCTAGATTCTTTAAATGATGAAGGCTCGCTCAATGCCTTGTTAGTTTGACTTCAATTATCAATATTTGTTGAGTGATGAATGATCACTCAATGCCTGGTGGTGTAGAATTCTGCCTAACTATTTTGGCGTTGAGTAACAAGTCTTCACTCAACGCCTATGTAGAATTGTCTGAATTTGGCTAAGTCCACAGGTGTTGAGTCATGATGACGTCAGCAGGAATTCAAATGTTGTGGGAATGGAATAGTAGATGACAAATGGCACTGCTTGCCTATTGTACAGCAATTAATGCCAAAGAAAAGTTATAGCTACCAACTCTAGATGGTCCCACGTCTCAAAGATCCGTTGGATGGCGGGATAGAAAATGCACAGATCAAGGAAGAAGAAATTAACTTTCCAGGATTAACTTTTGACATACTGAGCTTCATCTTCTTCCTCCCGACCTAGTTGCAGAGCTTGAAGATTTTTCTCCTTCTGTTGATCTAAAAGTTCAAGCAAGTTAGTTGTTTACATTCTCATCTTCAACAACAAGTTTAGAGAGTAATTGAGGTAGAATAAGGGGCAGAACAACCGTTGGTTGCAGTTACTTCACAGCTCAAGAAAAATAGTCTTCAAGATCCATTCTTGAAGCTGTGAAGAAGAAAGTACTGAGTGATCCCAGTTCAGGAAGAGGCAGACTCAGGGATTATTTCTCTGAAGTCATTCAAAATCAACTTCCAACCATATCTTATGTAGGATCTTAATTGATATGAATGTAATCCTAAATTATAAAGGTTGATGTAGGATCTTTCCGTAGATCTTAGTTATAGAGCATTAGTGTCTGAGTTGTAGGATCCTCTTGTGGATATGAGGTAGGGCCTATGTGCCCGAGATGTAGGAGAGTATCTCTCTGAGGTAGGATCTAGTGGTGGATCTGAGTGTAGGGCTAACCTCATAGCCTGATCGTAGGACTTTGAGTTAAAGTCTTAGGTAGGGCCTGTGTTCCTGCGTTGTAAGAAAATATTTCTCTGAGTGTAGGGCCTTAGGCCTAAGTGTAAAATTTGGAGGAGTCTGAGAAATCCTGAGGGATTTGTGTTGTAAGCTCTTGGAAAATAACTAAAAAGGCTAAATAAATTAGGAAAAATACAAATCTATGGATTTAAGTACAACCTATCATGATAGACCCCTAGAAATAATTCTTCGGTGTTTGGTGAATTATTTGGAGTATTCCCTTTCACATGCTCAATCTAGTCCATTTGGTCTACATATAGTAATTCGAGGGATTTAATGTAGAATTGTGGGTCTCACATGGATAGTAACATAGTGGGTGCACCTAAATTTTGTGGAGTCTAGATGAGGTGACCCATAAGGAAAAGTGCTAGGTAACCTGAATACCAAGGAGACGGAGTTATGCTCAGGATCGACGATGTATCGTCTCTCCCCTAAAAGTTGTAATTCACTTAGGGTTTGCTCAAGTGTAATGTGGAGAGGGGATTGGCAATAAATAGTTACCCATAAAAGTAAGTGCCTTGAGAAAGGGTACTTTGGGTTTCGGCCCATCGTAGTTCCTAGTGGCCTCAAGATCCCTTCACCGGGCAAGCCTAGACTATCCAAGGTTAACCCTAAACTGTAGGAATAAGTGGATTAAAAGATGAACTATCAATAAAAAAATCATCACACATTCACACCCCCCATTATTATGGGTGGATAGTTTTGTTTAGTTCCGCGAGCGGTGGGCTCGGTGTTTTATGGAATGGAAGGGCTAGTTTGGTGAGTTGATGGCTCGAGAACTCATTATTAGCATGCGTGCCTTTACATTAAAGTGGTGGGTCCTCGATATTGGATGGTCATTCACACTGACGTCGATACGTTGACCCAGCAGGTGTAAGTGTTCACTTTGCCAAGGAAAGACTGGTGGTTTATCCAACATTAGTACAAAAGACTCCATAACACTTGATTATGGGTGTATCGAATAGTATGCATGGTCTAGGTTAGGTAGTGTGAATACTGACCTAAGAGTGGGGATGCCCAATCCACTGCCTCTTTTTGCCACTAGGAGAGGTACCTGAGAGTTTAGCTAACTTCAAATGGGGGAACTAAAGGTCTGTGCACATAGAGTCATGTGGGTGTGTTGCACTTGTGTAAGACATATCATTTAACATGCATAGCACTTCATATCATACATAATATTACACAAAACTTATACCCATAACGTATAAATTATTATGGGATCTCTTATACGTTAGTCCTTGCAAAAAGAGGACTTAATTTAAAAGTTTGTATAGGCATTATTATAAATTAAGGTTTACTTTCTCTGTATTGATAGTTTACTGCTTTACCATTACTTTGAGATGTTGCTTTCATTGTATTGTTTCATTACTTACAGTTAGGGGTACAACTCGGATAAGTTCGGTTCGGTTCCACCCAAAACCAAGAACTGACCCATATAGGTTCGGTTCTAAACTTTTGGAACTGAAACTGACACACGGTCCTATTGTATAGAACCGAATCCGAAACATTTGCTTCGGTTTGGTTTCGGTTCTATTCTCGGTTCTACCTATGTCTAACAAAATTTAAAAATGGCTTTTCCAACTCATGTTTCATTGTAATATAAGTTTCAATATTTAAAAATAGTCAAATCATGACTTTATATCATATTGAAATCATACAACTACATAAGTACAATAAATATTTTTTTAGCCATAAAACTATAATCTCAATTATGTTTGCATATTTGGTCATACAAGTATAACCTGTGTGATGATGCATAATTTGACCTTAGTTATTAATATAAAATTATAAATAATTCATTATAAATATCTTTATAATGTTAATTTTATCCGCTAAATCGTATTGTTTGTAATTCTATCCTAACCATGCCTATTTTATTATATTTTCTGCGCGCAGCGAACTTCGGGGTCACTTTTGGGCATGTTGCGGCCAGAATCAGATCTGGACCTGAACACGGAAGTTGTAGCCCTCGGAAAGACCTTTCCAACGCATGGTTACACGTCTTCATCGGATTTGTGTAGCTTCGGGAATCTGCGTTTAAAGTTGCTGTCCAGCAGATTTCCTGCATGTATGATTCTTTGGTTTGAGCTAGAACCGAGGATCCCGCGACAAATGGCAAAAGAACACGACTTCAGTTATGACGTGCCAACCAAAATTTCAAGTGCAGCCATGCCACCATATTATTGAACTATTTTCAATAAAGAGAATGAAGCCACAATGGTCCAATGATATTTTCTCATAAGTGGGAAAGAGGCTAGCCACCTTTTGACTTTGTATTCAACATGTGTTCTTAAAGGAAGCTTCTTGGAAAGAGAGAAAGAAAGCCAACTTTTATCATACTTTTCATGACAAGTATGAAAGAGGCTAGCCACCATTGGACTTTATATCCAACATGTGCTTTTTGAAAAAGGGAAGGTTCATGGAAGCTTCATCCTCATGCCAAATTCCAACTCTACCCCCTTGGTTTTGTACCTATAAATAGGCAAGAAGGAAAGGGGGAAAGGATCCATCCATCCTCCTTCATTTGAGCCTTCTAGAGAGCTATTGAGAGTTTATTTTTATTGTACTTTGGTTTAATGTTTTCATGTCTTAATGTTCTTGTCATCTTTTTAATCACTCTCGTAATTTTCTTTGAAGTTCAATTTGTAATGAACCTTTGTCCTCTTTGTGATTGTTGTGCAATTAAAAGTAAATTAGTTCGTTATTCTCTCAATCTCTCCCTCTTTCTACTTATACATATCCTTAACATTATTTTATTTCTCTACATTATGAGTAACTAAATCCTCATAGTACTCGATCTTGATGATCCGAGGATGAGTTGATCAGTTATGATGCTCTATCTCTCTTTCTCTTTTTAAAATCTAGGCCTTCGATTTACTTTTGATTTATTTCGAATGAAACTATATTATCGATATATAGTCTTCATTCATGCTTTCATTTTTGGCTAGCCGAGAGGCCGATAATTTGAAGTTAGCGCTCAAAAGTAAAGAGAGTTGCACGCACCTCTCGAGAGAGAATGACGTAAATCTCCCGGATTGGAGTCAAATCCAATAGTGGGGTTCACTACTTAAAGCGAGTGTTAGGTATTCGGATACGGGACGAGAGTTCGGTCGGATCTTCCTAACCTCAGTTGGGCACTTCTTCGAGAGAAGCGTGTTCAAGCTTCGGGAACCCCCACGGTCAAGGTATCTTTATTTTATTAAGTTAAAGTTTCTTATTGCATTGTTGATTAATTTATGCCAAGGAAATTCAAGATCGAGTATTATCGTTTAATCCTTGTTTAAGCCTTCTCTTTTATTTGCAAGAAATTTTCTTTCTTCCCTAATTTAGTAATCAAACCCAAAAGAACGTTTTAATTGATAAGATAATAGCAACTCCTTGAAGTAAAAGTATTCAAAGCATCCCGGGAAATACGATCTTGATATTAATTTTAATATCCTATACTATACGCGATAAGGTACACTTGCCTTCATCGAATATAGAATCGGAGAACATCTTATAACCACATATATCACCTTCTCTTCCATTAACTTTTTTTTCTCCACGCATAACCCCTTTCTTCCATCTCCATATGATTTTTATATCAAGTTTTTGGCGCCGTTGCCGGGGACTCTTGTTTTGATATTTTGAAAATAGGATAGCTATTACTTTTATCGCTTCTCTTTTGCACCCTCTCTCTTAAAATAAATTTAAAAAAAAAAGTTTTATCGTTGTCTTTCGTTTTTTTTTTTCTTCTTCTTTCTATCTCTCTTCAAGTTTGTTAGTGTATGACCCGTAGAAACCCTTCGGAGATTCTTTTTGATCCTGAGATCGAGCGTACCGCATTACGGCGCCTCGGTTCTCGTATTCAAGAATCACGCTTAGGCACCGAAGAGTCAATCGGAGACACTCCATTTGAAAGCATGGATCAAAATCCGCCCAATCAGGCTGAGGCTCCGCTTAGGACCATGTCCTATTATGCGCAGCCAAACCTGGAGGGAACACTGTCAAGTATTGTTTGCCCCGCTGTGGCAAACAACAACTTTGAGATCAAGTCCAGCATCATACAAATGGTGCAGCAGTCGGTGACCTTCGATGGTCTCCCGGACGAGGATCCAAACTGCCACATCTCTAATTTTCTCGAAATCTGTGATACGTTTAAAATCAACGGAGTCTCTGATGACGCCATTAGATTACGTCTCTTTCCATTTTCTTTGCGGTCAAAGGCTAAGCAGTGGTTGAGCTCTCTACCTAGAGGGTCCATCACTACGTGGGCCGAGATGGCGGGGAAATTTCTTACTAAGTACTTCCCGCCCGCAAAGACCGCTAAATTGCGCACGGATATTGCTTCTTTCATGCAAATAGACTCGGAGACTCTCTACGATACGTGGGAGCGCTTCAAGGAACTATTGCGAAGATGCCCACACCATGCACTACCCACTTGGCAACAAGTGCAAATTTTCTATACCGGATTGAATTCCTTAACAAGGCAAATGATCGACGCGGCCGCTGGGGGAACGCTAAACAACAAAACCCCAGAGGCCGCTCAGGAACTTTTTGAAGAAATGGCCATGAATTCTTATCAATGGAATGCACCCCGTGTGCGGCCTAACAAACCGGCGGGAGTCTTTGAAATTGATGCTGCTTCGAATCTTGCCCTCCAAGTCGAGCGCTTAACAAAGCAAGTGGCGGAGATGACTGCTTCCTCCGCCACTCCTCCTTGGAATAATAATTATATCAATTCTGCTATGATAGAAGAGCAGGTTGACTTCATGGGAAATGCACCTCGGCCTTCCTATAACCCCAACAATGCACCATACAATAACACCTACAATGCGGGTTATAGGAATCATCCGAATTTCTCATGGAGCAACCAAGGAAATGCTCAGCGCCCCCATAACCCTCCTCAAAATCTGAACCCTACATTCAATCTAGCTCCCCCCCTAAATTTAAATCCACCCGGCTTCCAACTGCAACCGGCAAAGCCCTCTTCACTTGAAGAGGTCTTTACCAAATATGTTGCTACAAATGAAGCAAATATCAGGAATATTGCCGGGTCCATTAAAAACTTGGAAAACCAAGTGGGCCAGCTTGCAAAAATGTTCTCCGAGCGACCACAAGGAACTCTACCGGGAAACACAGAACAGAACCCAAGGGAAAGTGCTAATGCAATTACTCTCCGAAGTGGAAAAGAAATAAATTTACCGGACGAACCCAAGGTACCTCTTCCTCCTCCTCCTCCAGTTATTTTAGCATCAAATTTGCCTGCTAATTTTACGCCGCACGCTGCTACTTCGAATATGCCGTATCCATCTAAGTTAAAAAATGAGCGAGCCGAAGAAAGCTATAAAAGATTTTTAGAAATTCTAAAACAAATTCATATTAATGTCCCTTTCTGCGAGGCTATCTCTAATATGCCGAAGTATGCGAAATATCTTAAGGAGTTGCTTTCAAATAAGAAAAAGCTTGAAGATATCTCGCATATTTCCCTTAATGCGGAATGCTCCGCGGTTGTACTTAACAAATTACCGCAGAAAGTTAATGACCCGGGAAGGTTTTCCATCCCATGTCTTTTCGGTAATTCGTTAGTAAAACACGCCTTAGCTGATCTAGGAGCAAGTATAAACCTCATGCCGTTGTCTCTATTTAAGAAGTTAGGTCTAGGACCTCCGAAACCCACGAAAATGAGTATCCAGTTAGCTGACCGATCTGTAAAGTACCCAATAGGGATAGTTGAGGACGTTCTCGTAAAAGTAGACAAATTCATCTTCCCGGTGGATTTTGTTACACATGATTGACACGTTAGTAAAACACGCGTTAGTAAAACACGCCTTGCGTCGCACATGATTGACACGTGCATCATTAGTGATAGGGGCACCCATTTTTATAATAGATCGGGTGGAAGAATTTATCCACCCGTTGGCCTAAGATCGTCGCAAATCATAGTTCCTTGAGGCTTGGCCATATGGGACGGTTCTTATTTCCTCCTTGGAATAATAATTATATCAATTCTGCTATGATAGAAGAGCAGGTTGACTTTATGGGAAATGCACCTCGGCCTTCCTATAACCCCAACAATGCACCATGCAATAACACCTACAATGCGGGTTATAGGAATCATCCGAATTTCTCATGGAGCAACTAAGGAAATGCTCAGCGCCCCCATAACCCTCCTCAAAATCTAAACCCTACATTCAATCTAGCTCCCCCCCTAAATTTAAATCCACCCGGCTTCCAACTGCAACCGGCAAAGCCCTCTTCACTTGAAGAGGTCTTTACCAAATATGTTGCTACAAATGAAGCAAATATCAGGAATATTGCCGGGTCCATTAAAAACTTGGAAAACCAAGTGGGCCAGCTTGCAAAAATGTTCTCCGAGCAACCACAAGGAACTCTACCGGGAAACACAGAATAGAACCCAAGGGAAAGTGCTAATGCAATTACTCTCCGAAGTGGAAAAGAAATAAATTTACCGGACGAACCCAAGGTACCTCTTCCTCCTCCTCCTCCAGTTATTTTAGCATCAAATTTGCCTGCTATTTTTACGCCGCACGCTGCTACTTCGAATATGCCGTATCCGTCTAAGTTAAAAAATGAGCGAGCCGAAGAAAGCTATAAAAGATTTTTAGAAATTCTAAAACAAATTCATATTAATGTCCCTTTCTGCGAGGCTATCTCTAATATGCCGAAGTATGCGAAATATCTTAAGGAGTTGCTTTCAAATAAGAAAAAGCTTGAAGATATCTCGCATATTTCCCTTAATGCGGAATGCTCCGCGGTTGTACTTAACAAATTACCGCAGAAAGTTAATGACCCGGGAAGGTTTTCCATCCCATGTCTTTTCGGTAATTCGTTAGTAAAACACGCCTTAGCTGATCTAGGAGCAAGTATAAACCTCATGCCGTTGTCTCTATTTAAGAAGTTAGGTCTAGGACCTCCGAAACCCACGAAAATGAGTATCCAGTTAGCTGACCGATCTGTAAAGTACCCAATAGGGATAGTTGAGGACGTTCTCGTAAAAGTAGACAAATTCATCTTCCCGGTGGATTTTGTTATCTTGGACATCGAAGAGGATGCCGAAGTACCCCTCATACTCGGTCGCCCCTTCCTTGCCACCTCTCGTGCTATAATCGACGTAAGTGATGGAAAGCTCCTCCTTCGGGTTGGAGACGATGAAATCACTTTTAGTATAAATCCCTCGATGCATAATACCTTAGCCAACGATGATTCTTGCTTCTACCTAGAAGAATGCTTTGAAGGTGAATCTTCTGCACTGCCTGAGTCTAAATTCTCCTCCTATAATGAACCCATTATCGCTGAGCTCTTCTGTTTAGAAGAAGTCTCTCGCCCCACACCACCTGAACCAATACACATCGAAACCATAAAGATCAAAACCTCCTATGAGGAACCACCCACCTTAGAATTGAAACAACTTCCCCCTCATCTAAAATATATCTTCTTAGAAAGCAATTCCAAACTCCCCGTTATTGTATCGTCCGATTTGAGTAACTCAGAAATTTCTGAGTTATCTCTTGTATTAAAGAAGCATCGCCATGCAATTGCATGGCAGTTATCGGATATAAAGGGGATTAGCCCCTCCTTCTGTACACATAAGATCCTCTTGGAAAATAATTCCAATAATTATGTCCAGCCCCAACGACGACTTAATCTTAACATGAAGGATGTTGTGAAGGATGAAGTGATAAAACTCTTAGATGCGGGTATCATCTATCCCATCTCCGACAGTACATGGGTTAGCCCTGTGCAAGTAGTACCGAAGAAGGGCGGCATAACGGTGGTCGCTAATGAAAACAACGAATTAATTCCAACCCGTACTGTTACGGGTTGGCGGATGTGCATCGACTATAGAAAACTTAACGATGTCACCCGAAAAGACCATTTTCCGTTGCCGTTTATTGACCAAATCTTAGAACGATTGTCCGGTCACTCATATAACTGTCTTCTCGACGGACTCTCTGGGTATTTCCAAATTCCTATTTCAGCAGAGGACCAAGAGAAGACCACCTTCACGTGTCCTTTTGGCACCTTCGCTTACCGAAGGATGCCATTTGGTTTATGTAACGCGCCAGCTACATTTCAGCGATGTATGCTAGCAATTTTCGACGAGTTGGTAGAAGAAGTGATGGAGGTATTTATGGATGACTTCTCGGTATTTGGTAGTTCTTTTGAAAATTGTTTAAAAAATCTCGAGCGCGTGTTGATTCGTTGTGAGGAAACTAACTTAGCCCTCAACTGGGAGAAGTGCCACTTTATGGTTCGAGAGGGATTAGTCCTCGGCCATAAAATATCAGGCAAGGGGATCGAGGTCGACCGGGCCAAGATCGAAGTTATTGAAAAACTCCCCCCTCCAACGAATATTAAAGCCATTCGTAGTTTTCTTGGGCATGCGGGGTTTTATCGGCGTTTTATCCAAAACTTCTCAAAAATTACGAAGCCGCTAACCCACCTTCTTGAAAAAGAGTCACCTTTCATTTTTAGTGACGACTGTCTACTTGCTTTTAATTTAATTAAAGAAAAATTAGTAAGCTCGCCGATTCTAGTTGCTCCGAATTGGTCGATTCCTTTTGAAATCATGTGCGACGCAAGTGATTTTGCGGTAGGCGCGGTCTTAGGCCAACGAGTGGATAAATTCTTCCACCCGATCTATTATGCAAGCAAGACACTCACATCCGCACAAGCCAACTACACCACCACCGAGAAAGAGCTCCTAGCGATCGTTTTTGCCTTTGATAAGTTTAGGTCGTATATCACTCTGTCCAAAGTAATCGTCTTCACAGATCATTCAGCCCTGCGTTTTTTATTAAGTAAAGCGGACGCCAAGCCCCGCCTTTTACGATGGATCCTCCTCTTGCAGGAATTTGATTTAGAGATCCGGGACAAAAGGGGTGCTGAAAATTTGGCGGCCGACCATTTATCGCGATTAGAAAACCCCGCCAGCGAATCATTAGTGGAAGCCGACATTAACGATAAATTCCCTGAAGAGCGCCTCCTCGCAATCGAAAAGTTAAAAGATTATCCCGCACCCTGGTTTGCCAACTTAGCTAGTTATTTAGTAGCTCGGGTCTTGCCAAAGGAATTCTCAAGCCAGAAAAAGAAGAAATTCTTTTCTGACTTAAAGAATTACTTTTGGGAAGATCCTTTCTTATTTCGAGTCTGTGCAGATCAGGTGGTGCGGCGTTGCGTTTCGAGTGAGGAAGGAGTGGACATTTTGCGGCATTACCACGAGGGACCTACGGGTGGTCATTATCAGGCTAACCGCACCGCTAGGAAGGTGTTGGAGGCGGGCTTCTATTGGCCCACACTTTTCAAGGATGCTCACACCATTGTGAGTACTTGTGATAGCTGCCAGCGAGCGGGAAATATTTCACGTAGGGATGAGATGCCTCAAAATGTTTTTCTAGAATGTGAAATCTTTGATCTTTGGGGCATCGACTTCGTTGGCCCCCTCCCTCCATCTTTTCAAAACAAATATATTCTAGTAGCTGTCGACTATGTATCTAGGTGGGCGGAAGCGCAAGCACTCCCCACCAATGATGCACGTGTCGTAGTTAATTTTCTAAAAAAATTATTCTCTCGGTTTGGCACGCCGCGCGCTATAGTTAGTGATAGGGGCACCCATTTTTGTAATAGCCAGTTTGCCAAAATTTTGGCTAAATATGGCGTCACGCATAAACTCTCCACTGCCTACCACCCCCAAACAAGCGGTCAAGTCGAGGTTGTAAATCGTGAGTTAAAACGTATCTTAGAAAAAACGGTTTCCATAAATAGGAAAGATTGGGCATTAAAACTAGATGATGCCCTATGGGCCTATCGAACGACATATAAGACAGCTATCGGCTGCACGCCATTTCGATTGGTTTATGGCAAGGCTTGCCACCTTCCAGTTGAGTTAGAGCACCGTGCATTCTGGGCACTAAAATTTTTAAATTTAGATTCTACCCGAGCCGCCGATCAACGTAAATTTCAGCTGAACGAGCTCGACGAATGGCGTGCGAATGCATACGAGAGTAATAGGCTTTATAAAGAGCGAACAAAGTTTTATCACGACAAAAATATTAAATTTCCTAAAAAATTTTCACCGGGCGATCTCGTCCTTCTTTATAACTCTCGTCTTCGCCTCTTTCCGGGAAAATTAAAATCGCGATGGTCCGGCCCCTTTATTCTAGAAAAACATTTTGAGGCATCTCATCCCTACGTGAAATATTTCCCGCTCGCTGGCAGCTATCACAAGTACTCACAAGGGTGTGAGCATCCTTGAAAAGTGTGGGCCAATAGAAGCCCGCCTCCAACACCTTCCTAGCGTTGCGGTTAGCCTGATAATGACCACCCGTAGGTCCCTCGTGGCAATGCCGCAAAATGTCCACTCCTTCCTCACTCGAAACGCAACGCCGCACCACCTGATCTGCACAGACTCGAAATAATAAAGGATCTTCCCAAAAGTAATTCTTTAAGTCAGAAAAGAATTTCTTCTTTTTCTGGCTTGAGAATTCCTTTGGCAAGACCCGAGCTACTAAATAATTAGCTAAGTTGGCAAACCAGGGTGCGGGATAATCTTTTAACTTTTCGATTGCGAGGAGGCGCTCTTCAGGGAATTTATCGTTAATGTCGGCTTCCACTAATGATTCGCTGGCGGGGTTTTCTAATCGCGATAAATGGTCGGCCGCCAAATTTTCAGCACCCCTTTTGTCCCGGATCTCTAAATCAAATTCCTGCAAGAGGAGGATCCATCGTAAAAGGCGGGGCTTGGCGTCCGCTTTACTTAATAAAAAACGCAGGGCTGAATGATCTGTGAAGACGATTACTTTGGACAGAGTGATATACGACCTAAACTTATCAAAGGCAAAAACGATCGCTAGGAGCTCTTTCTCGGTGGTGGTGTAGTTGGCTTGTGCGGATGTGAGTGTCTTGCTTGCATAATAGATCGGGTGGAAGAATTTATCCACCCGTTGGCCTAAGACCGCGCCTACCGCAAAATTTTGGCAAACTGGCTATTACAAAAATGGGTGCCCCTATCACTAACTATAACGCGCGGCGTGCCAAACCGAGAGAATAATTTTTTTAGAAAATTAACTACGACACGTGCATCATTGGTGGGGAGTGCAGAATTGATATAAAAATTACGATACGTGGGAGCGCTTCAAGGAACTTTTGCGAAGATGCCCACACCATGCACTACCCACTTGGCAACAAGTGCAAATTTTCTATACCGGATTGAATTCCTTAACAAGGCAAATGATCGACGCGGCCGCTGGGGGAACGCTAAACAACAAAACACCAGAGGCCGCTCAGGAACTTTTTGAAGAAATGGCCATGAATTCTTATCAATGGAATGCACCCCGTGTGCGGCCTAACAAACCGGCGGGAGTCTTTGAAATTGATGCTGCTTCGAATCTTGCCCTCCAAGTCGAGCGCTTAACAAAGCAAGTGGCGGAGATGACTGCTTCCTCCGCCACTCCTCCTTGGAATAATAATTATATCAATTCTGCTATGATAGAAGAGCAGGTTGACTTCATGGGAAATGCACCTCGGCCTTCCTATAACCCCAACAATGCACCATACAATAACACCTACAATGCGGGTTATAGGAATCATCCGAATTTCTCATGGAGCAACCAAGGAAATGCTCAGCGCCCCCATAACCCTCCTCAAAATCTGAACCCTACATTCAATCTAGCTCCCCCCCTAAATTTAAATCCACCCGGCTTCCAACTGCAACCGGCAAAGCCCTCTTCACTTAAAGAGGTCTTTACCAAATATGTTGCTACAAATAAAGCAAATATCAGGAATATTGCCGGGTCCATTAAAAACTTGGAAAACCAAGTGGGCCAGCTTGCAAAAATGTTCTCCGAGCGACCACAAGGAACTCTACCGGGAAACACAGAACAGAACCCAAGGGAAAGTGCTAATGCAATTACTCTCCGAAGTGGAAAAGAAATAAATTTACCGGACGAACCCAAGGTACCTCTTCCTCCTCCTCCTCCAGTTATTTTAGCATCAAATTTGCCTGCTAATTTTACGCCGCACGCTGCTACTTCGAATATGCCGTATCCGTCTAAGTTAAAAAATGAGCGAGCCGAAGAAAGCTATAAAAGATTTTTAGAAATTCTAAAACAAATTCATATTAATGTCCCTTTCTGCGAGGCTATCTCTAATATGCCGAAGTATGCGAAATATCTTAAGGAGTTGCTTTCAAATAAGAAAAAGCTTGAAGATATCTCGCATATTTCCCTTAATGCGGAATGCTCCGCGGTTGTACTTAACAAATTACCGCAGAAAGTTAATGACCCGGGAAGGTTTTCCATCCCATGTCTTTTCGGTAATTCGTTAGTAAAACACGCCTTAGCTGATCTAGGAGCAAGTATAAACCTCATGCCGTTGTCTCTATTTAAGAAGTTAGGTCTAGGACCTCCGAAACCCACAAAAATGAGTATCCAGTTAGCTGACCGATCTGTAAAGTAACCAATAGGGATAGTTGAGGACGTTCTCGTAAAAGTAGACAAATTCATCTTCCCGGTGGATTTTGTTATCTTGGACATCGAAGAGGATGCCGAAGTACCCCTCATACTCGGTCGCCCCTTCCTTGCCACCTCTCGTGCTATAATCGCCGTAAGTGATGGAAAGCTCCTCCTTCGGGTTGGAGACGATGAAATCACTTTTAGTATAAATCCCTCGATGCGTAATACCTTAGCCAACGAAGATTCTTGCTTCTACCTAGAAGAATGCTTTGAAGGTGAATCTTCTGCACTGCCTGACTCTAAATTTTCCTCCTATAATGAACCCATTATCGCTGAGCTCTTCTGTTTAGAAGAAGTCTCTCGCCCCATACCACCTGAACCAATACACATCGAAACCATAAAGATCAAAACCTCCTATGAGGAACCACCCACCTTAGAATTGAAACAACTTCCCCCTCATCTAAAATATATCTTCTTAGAAAGCAATTCCAAACTCCTTGTTATTGTATCGTCCGATTTGAGTAACTCAGAAATTTCTGAGTTATCTCTTGTGTTAAAGAAGCATCGCCATGCAATTGCATGGCAGTTATCGGATATAAAGGGGATTAGCCCCTCCTTCTGTACACATAAGATCCTCTTGGAAAATAATTCCAATAATTATGTCCAGCCCCAACGACGACTTAATCCTAACATGAAGGATGTTGTGAAGGCTGAAGTGATAAAACTCTTAGATGCGGGTATCATCTATCCCATCTCCGACAGTACATGGGTTAGCCCTGTGCAAGTAGTACCGAAGAAGGGCGACATAACGGTGGTCGCTAATGAAAACAACGAATTAATTCCAACCCGTACTGTTACGGGTTGGCGGATGTGCATCGACTATAGAAAACTTAACGATGTCACCCGAAAAGACCATTTTCCGTTGCCGTTTATTGACCAAATCTTAGAACGATTGTCCGGTCACTCATTTTACTGTCTTCTCGACGGACTCTCTGGGTATTTCCAAATTCCTATTTCACCAGAGGACCAAGAGAAGACCACCTTCACGTGTCCTTTTGGCACCTTCGCTTACCGAAGGATGCCATTTGGTTTATGTAATGCGCCAGCTACATTTCAGCGATGTATGCTAGCAATTTTTGACGAGTTGGTAGAAGAAGTGATGGAGGTATTTATGGATGACTTCTCGGTATTTGGTAGTTCTTTTGAAAATTGTTTAAAAAATCTCGAGCGCGTGTTGATTCGTTGTGAGGAAACTAACTTAGCCCTCAACTGGGAGAAGTGCCACTTTATGGTTCGAGAGGGATTAGTCCTCGGCCATAAAATATCGGGCAAGGGATCGAGGTCGACCGGGCCAAGATCGAAGTTATTGAAAAACTCCCCCCTCCAACGAATATTAATGCCATTCGTAGTTTTCTTGGGCATGCGAGGTTTTATCGGCGTTTTATCCAAAACTTCTCAAAAATTACGAAGCCGCTAACCCACCTTCTTGAAAAAGAGTCACCTTTCATTTTTAGTGACGACTGTCTACTTGCTTTTAATTTAATTAAAGAAAAATTAGTAAGCTCGCCGATTCTAGTTGCTCCGAATTGGTCGATTCCTTTTGAAATCATGTGCGACGCAAGTGATTTTGCGGTTGGCGCGGTCTTAGGCCAACGGGTGGATAAATTCTTCCACCCAATCTATTATGCAAGCAAGACACTCACATCCACACAAGCCAACTACACCACCACCGAGAAAGAGCTCCTAGCGATCGTTTTTGCCTTTGATAAGTTTAGGTCGTATATCACTCTGTCCAAAGTAATCGTCTTCACAGATCATTCAGCCCTGCGTTTTTTATTAAGTAAAGCGGACGCCAAGCCCCACCTTTTACGATGGATCCTCCTCTTGCAGGAATTTGATTTAGAGATCCGGGACAAAAGGGGTGCTGAAAATTTGGCGGCCGACCATTTATCGTGATTAGAAAACCCCGCCAGCGAATCATTAGTGGAAGCCGACATTAACGATAAATTCCCTGAAGAGCGCCTCCTCGCAATCGAAAAGTTAAAAGATTATCCCGCACCCTGGTTTGCCAACTTAGCTAATTATTTAGTAGCTCGGGTCTTGCCAAAGGAATTCTCAAGCCAGAAAAAGAAGAAATTCTTTTCTGACTTAAAGAATTACTTTTGGGAAGATCCTTTCTTATTTCGAGTCTGTGCAGATCAGGTGGTGCGGCATTGCGTTTCGAGTGAGGAAGGAGTGGACATTTTGCGGCATTGCCACGAGGGACCTACGGGTGGTCATTATCAGGCTAACCGCACCGCTAGGAAGGTGTTGGAGGCGGGCTTCTATTGGCCCACACTTTTCAAGGATGCTCACACCCTTGTGAGTACTTGTGATAGCTGCCAGCGAGCGGGAAATATTTCACGTAGGGATGAGATGCCTCAAAATGTTTTTCTAGAATGTGAAATCTTTGATCTTTGGGGCATCGACTTCGTTGGCCCCCTCCCTCCATCTTTTCAAAACAAATATATTCTAGTAGCTGTCGACTATGTATCCAGGTGGGCGGAAGCGCAAGCACTCCCCACCAATGATGCACGTATCGTAGTTAATTTTCTAAAAAAATTATTCTCTCGGTTTGGCACGCCGCGCGCTATAGTTAGTGATAGGGGCACCCATTTTTGTAATAGCCAGTTTGCCAAAATTTTGGCTAAATATGGCGTCACGCATAAACTCTCCACTGCCTACCACCCCCAAACAAGCGGTCAAGTCGAGGTTGCAAATCGTGAGTTAAAACGTATCTTAGAAAAAACGGTTTCCATAAATAGGAAAGATTGGGCATTAAAACTAGATGATGCCCTATGGGCCTATCGAACGGCATATAAGACAGCTATCGGCTGCACGCCATTTCGATTGGTTTATGGCAAGGCTTGCCACCTTCCAGTTGAGTTAGAGCACCGTGCATTCTGGGCACTAAATTTTTAAATTTAGATTCTACCCTAGCCGCCGATCAACGTAAATTTCAGCTGAACGAGCTCGACGAATGGCGTGCGAATGCATACGAGAGTAATAGGCTTTATAAAGAGCAAACAAAGTTTTATCACGACAAAAATATTAAATTTCCTAAAAAAATTTCACCGGGCGATCTCGTCCTTCTTTATAACTCTCGTCTTCGCCTCTTTCCGGGAAAATTAAAATCGCGATGGTCCGGCCCCTTTATTGTTAAAGAGGCTTGGCCATATGGGACGGTTCTTATTTCCCACCCAGAAAAAGGAGAATTTAAAGTAAATGGTCACCGCCTAAAATTATATTTGTCGGGAGACGATCTGGGAAAGAATGATTCGCATGACTTTTTACCTTAACAATGATGTTCTCATCACCGACTGTTTTATTTATCTTTATTTTTCGTTTTATTTTGGACAATGATGTTTGAACTTGGAATAACTATTTGAATTTGGTCTGTAATAATTTAGACATATTTTGGACTTCTTTCACAACAATGTTTTGGACAATATATATTTTTTGTTGCGTCGAGCTCAACGACGTTTTAACCAAAGGGCGCTTTTGGGAGGCAACCCAAGTTATCCTTTTTTATTTTCTTTATTTTACACTTTTTTGGCCCCGACGCATCGCAGCTTCTGCGATCGTCTACTCCAACATTGCTGCATCCATCACAAAGTCCAAAAGAAGACACCTTTTGAAGATCCAAAGCGCCAGCATGGGGAGAAGCATCACGCCATCTTCCACAACTCAAAAATCCGGGGAAGTACCTGTTTTTCAATTATGTACTCTTATTTTCATTTTCTCTCCTTCTTTCTCCATTGAGGGCAATGTCCATTTTAAGCTTGGGGGAGAACTTCCACCTTCATTTTGCTAGGACTTCCTTCTTCTTTTTGCTAGTGTAAATTTTTGTTACTTTTAATGAATATCTTAGAAAAAAATCAAAAAAAAAAGAATATCCAAAAAAAAAAAATACCCAAAATGAATAGCTAAAAAAAAAAAAATCCAAAAAAATTAGAAAAAAGTTCAAAATGGAAAACAATGTTTGTGCTCATTTTATTAGATTAGGATATTCAATAGTACCCCTTGCTTTAGTTTTTGTTTTCCTCAAAATCTTCTATAACCACTTTGCTATGCTAATATTTTTCTAATAAATCTTTTTAATTATATTTCACAAGTAAAATGTTGGCCTTGCTGTGTTCCTAATTCACGGTAGCATGTTAGGGTGAAACATTTTTCTAAAAACTCGCATTTCTATTTTGGTTTCTCTTTGTTTATTTTCATTACTCCCTTAAAATTTCTCATCCACTATGTTTCTTGTTGTTTTGGATAATTTTTGTAAAGTCAACTTTTGAATAACGTAGTAGAGGTGAACGAGTCTAGACTCATATTATCCCTATTTCTAATCTAGGTTCATTAGTCTCTATTTAATTTCTAGGACCTACTTTTTGAACCTTTTTCAAAACTAATGCTTTAGGAAATTTTAGGAGCATGAAAATGATGTAGGCCATTTTTGTCTTAGTTTGAGCCTTTTTGCCAACCCTAAAATATATCCCCCTAGTTAGCCACTTTTGAGCCTTTTTCCAATTCCATTTGATAGCTCCACTCATCATATCATCTTTCACCAAAGCCAAATTTTCCAACCCTTCTTATCATACTACACCATTTGAGTTTTTTTGTGATGATTGGATGTCTGTATGAAAATGTGTGCTCTAAAGTTTGGTTTTCTTTTGATTGGCCAATTCAAAATGATAAAAATATATATATATGGCCTTTGTTTTGAGAAAAAAAATAATAATAATAACAAGAAAAAAAAATGATGAATGAAAATGAAAAAGAAAGAAAAATATTTATGATTTTTTATGAATTAAGAACCTCTTTATTTGTGGTTTAGTGTGTTTTTTTTTTAAAAGCCCTCATGTTTATCTTTGAATTCCATTCCTAATCATAAACCTAAGCCAAATGTTTCAACCTAATAAGCCCTATAGATTCATGCTCCTAGGTTTTCTTTTAGCTAAGTAGAGAAAAATAGTAGATTAGTTTTGTCTTGGATTTAGATTTAGACTCTTTGTTCTTCATTTTAATTTGGGTATAATGTGCCTCTTAGAACCTAGTAACTCTTCAATGCGTTTTTCATTTTGTTGTTTTGCTTATTTAAGAAATTTTGTTTAAACATTTTGGATGATTTATTTTGGTTAGTAAAGTTTATAAAATTTGAAACCAAGTTTAAGTAATTGTTTTAAAATTTTGTTTCACCCTCTCCCTACTTAAAATTTCGCATGGTACTTGTGTAGTATAATTAGAATTTTCTATTAGTCACCTTGTTATGTTGGCTAGTTTTTATATTTTTGCTTGAGGGCAAGCAAATCCTAAGCTTGGGGGAATTTGATGATGCATAATTTGACCTTAGTTATTAATATAAAATTATAAATAATTCATTATAAATATCTTTATAATGTTAATTTTATCCGCTAAATCGTATTGTTTGTAATTCTATCCTAACCATGCCTATTTTATTATATTTTCTGCACGTAGCGAACTTCGGGGTCACTTTTGGGCATGTTGCGGCCAGATTCAGATCTGGACCTAAACACGGAAGTTGTAGCCCTCGGAAAGACCTTTCCAACGCATGGTTACACGTCTTCATCGGATTTGTGTAGCTTCGGGAATCTGCGTTTAAAGTTGCTATCCAGCAGATTTCCTGCATGTATGATTCTTTGGTTTGAGCTAGAACCGAGGATCCCGCGACAAATGGCAAAAGAACACGACTTCAGTTATGACGTGCCAACCAAAATGTCAAGTGCAGCCATGCCACCATATTATTGAACTATTTTCAATAAAGAGAATGAAGCCACAATGGTCCAATGAGATATTTTCTCATAAGTGGGAAAGAGGCTAGCCACCTTTTGACTTTGTATTCAACATGTGTTCTTAAAGGAAGCTTCTTGGAAAGAGAGAAAGAAAGCCAACTTTTATCATACTTTTCATGACAAGTATGAAAGAGGCTAGCCACCATTGGACTTTATATCCAACATGTGCTTTTTGAAAAAGGGAAGGTTCATGGAAGCTTCATCCTCATGCCAAATTCCAACTCTACCCCCTTGGTTTTGTACCTATAAATAGGCAAGAAGGAAAGGGGGAAAGGATCCATCCATCCTCCTTCATTTGAGCCTTCTAGAGAGCTATTGAGAGTTTATTTTTATTGTACTTTGGTTTAATGTTTTCATGTCTTAATGTTCTTGTCATCTTTTTAATCACTCTCGTAATTTTCTTTGAAGTTCAATTTGTAATGAACCTTTGTCCTCTTTGTGATTGTTGTGCAATTAAAAGTAAATTAGTTCGTTATTCCCTCAATCTCTCCCTCTTTCTACTTATACATATCCTTAACATTATTTTATTTCTCTACATTATGAGTAACTAAATCCTCATAGTACTCGATCTTGATGATCCGAGGATGAGTTGATCAGTTATGATGCTCTATCTCTCTTTCTCTTTTTAAAATCTAGGCCTTCGATTTACTTTTGATTTATTTTGAATGAAACTATATTATCGATATATAGTCTTCATTCATGCTTTCATTTTTGGCTAGCCGAGAGGCCGATAATTTGAAGTTAGCGCTCAAAAGTAAAGAGAGTTGCACGCACCTCTCGAGAGAGAATGACGTAAATCTCCCGGATTGGAGTCAAATCCAATAGTGGGGTTCACTACTTAAAGCGAGTGTTAGGTATTCGGATATGGGACGAGAGTTCGGTCGGATCTTCCTAACCTCAGTTGGGCACTTCTTTGAGAGAAGCGTGTTCAAGCTTCGGGAACCCCCACGGTCATGGTATCTTTATTTTATTAAGTTAAAGTTTCTTATTGCATTGTTGATTAATTTATGCCAAGGAAATTCAAGATCGAGTATTATCGTTTAATCCTTGTTTAAGCCTTCTCTTTTATTTGCAAGAAATTTTCTTTCTTCCCTAATTTAGTAATCAAACCCAAAAGAACGTTTTAATTGATAAGATAATAGCAACTCCTTGAAGTAAAAGTATTCAAAGCATCCCGGGAAATACGATCTTGATATTAATTTTAATATCCTATACTATATGCGATAAGGTACACTTGCCTTCATCGAATATAGAATCGGAGAACATCTTATAACCACATATATCACCTTCTCTTCCATTAACTTTTTCTTCTCCACGCATAACCCCTTTCTTCCATCTCCATATGATTTTTATATCACTGTGCCTCAAAATATTTTCTTTAGTATTGATATTTAGTTATCGGGTCGGTTCTGGGTACCCGACCCTTGGAACCAGTGTAACACCCCTATTTTTCCTGAACTTTAGCCTTAGGGAGCTATCGCGCGGCGATTGGTAGCTATCGCCCAGCAATAGCCTCATTTCGTCGAAACAAAGCGTTGAATGGAAAGCGTTTAGAGCTAGCGTATTGTTAGCTAGCTACCGCGCGACGTTAGCTTGGCGTTGAATTCGTTGAGTGGCTTGCGTTGAGTGGAGGTGTTGAGTGGTAGGCGTTGAGTGAGCTACCACACAGCATTAGTCCTACAGCCGGTGTTAGCGTGGCATTATTTTCTGGCTGAGCGCTTGGGAAGCTACCTCCCGGCGGTTGGTGGTTACCGCCTGGCGATAGCGCGTGGGAGAAGTTATGTCGCTTGGCTTGTTAGCCGTCCGATTTCTCTTAGGATTTGATCCAATGGTCCAGGATACTCCGTACAAGGGACTTAAGATGGGCTGTTCTCCCTCATTCTAGTCATTTGGAGTGGGAGTAAGGGTTTGAGAGATAGAGTTTGGAGGAGGAAGGAGAAGGTCTTCCATCGCCATTAACGAAGCTTCGGGGCTCTGATCGTTGATCTGAGGCCAGTTCCGTGGAGAGGACTTGAAAGCACACGTTTTCATCCGTGAAAATCAAGGTTTCCATAGCAAGGAAGAGAAGACGTAAGGTAATGATACTTCTCCTCTCTGTTTTTAGGATTAGTGCATGGCATCCATGTTGTTTTCGCTTTCTTTCAAGCATTTAGGAACTGGATCTCTCAAGTGAGAGGGGTTCGGGTTGCCATGGTTTAAGAGGGAAGACTGAGTCGATTGTGTCCATCCCCGGCATGATATTGCATTATAAATCCGCTCTGTTAGTGGATTAGGCATTGTGGGTGATGCCGTAGTCGCGACCGTTAGTCCGACTCGATGATGTTGCATAGCGAGCCTTAAGGATTTTTGCTAGAAATCTGTTAGCGGCACGATGCCATTTGTGATGTTTATTTCCACCCTCTTTGTGTGAGTACGTGTTACCAGAACTGGACCAAGTTGAAATTAGAGTACACACTTGGGCGTGGGGATGGTACAGTACGAATGGTGGATTAGGGCGAGGAAGGCTTGGGATTGTGATGTGCTAAGGCTTGGCTTTATCTCTGTGGTCGGCTGGCTAGCCCATGACGTGCAAGCCATATGGGGAGAGTGTCCCAACGAGACAAGTCCCCTTTTGTGAAACTGACGAGAACGCCAAGCTTAGAACAAGCCTGGGCAATGAAGCCCACGAGCGAGTGGGGTCTAGCAAGGGTTCTTAGAATCAGTTTGTGTGTGAGACGGAATCCAGACATGAGAAGTAAGATCTTGTAGGCAAGCCCGGGTTTTGAGACCCACGAGCGGGTGGGTACTTGGCAAGATTTTTGTGTGGCGACTTGTATGCCATTAGGGGAAATTAGAGTACCTGCATGTTTGCGGCTTAAACGTTAAAGGGGAAATTGGAAGTACCCGATTGGTGATGTGTGATGATGTGTTTGATTCATACGCTTTAGGGTGCCTTGGGAGAAACCCAGGTTTGCATACATGCTGCATTGTAGGCTTTTTTTTACTATTGATAATACATTTTGTGGTTGAAACTACTAGGGTAATTAAAATTTTTTATTATAGAAATCATGTTTTTAAAGTTTTATTTTGACCTCGTTTTGTATATATTTGAACACCACTAATGTTTTCTTCTCTTTTTGCAGGTTTTGTACAAATTCATCGACCTCAGCAAAATTCGCCAACCTCAGCAAATTCATCGACATCAGCTAGTTCGTCGAGCTAATTTCGTCGAGCTTAGCCAGTTCGTCGAGCTTAGCCTTCAGTTCTGCAGTCGACGAACGTCCCCATCATTCGTCAAGCTTTGCCTTCAGCCCTAGTTTGTCGAGCTCAGCATTCGTCAAGCTCCTCCAAATTCGTCAGCCTCAGCCAGTTTGTTGAGCTCATTTCATCGAACTCATTTCGTCGAGCTCAGCTAGTTCGTCGAGCTCAGCCTTCAGTTCTGCGGTCGACGAATGTCCTTAGCATTCGTCAAGCTTTTCGTCGAGCTCAGTTCGTCAAACCCGCCTTCAGTCCAGAATTTGTCAACATCGCCTTCAGTAAAGTTCGTCGACCTCGCCTTCTGCAAAGTTTGTTGACCTCAGCAATTTCTTTGACCTCCCCTCCACATTCTGCGTTCGAAGAACGTCTCCAATTTTGTCGAGCTCGCCAGAATTCATCGAGCTCAGCCTTTTCGTCAAGCTCTCCCTGCTTATCAGTTCGATGTTCGTCGATCTCACCTACTCTCCTCAGAGTTCGTCGAACTCATTTTCTGCGTTTGACGAACAGTTCTTTCCGTCATTTCGTCTAGCTTAGCCTTCAGTTCTCAGATCGATGAACTCCTCCAATGTCATCGAGCTCAGCCTTCAGTTCGACGTTCGTTGACCTCTCGTCCACCTTCTCTTTTATCCATTTATCGAGCTCTTCCTCCTTATCCTCTGAGTTCGTCGTCCTCGCCTTCTCTTCTCTCCTCAAGTTCGTCGATCTTACCTGCTTCCTGAGGACAAGTTCAGCTTTTTAACAAAAAGCCTGCTACTGCCATTAATGCATGTCACTCGTACCTAAGAAATCATCATTTCCCGCTAGAACCCGTACCAAGGTCAACTCCCGTGCATGGATAAAGGCATTTCTTGATCCTTGAAAATCTATAAATAGAGCGTCGGACATTGAGAAAAAATATAGAATTTTGGGAGAGGGGAAGTGCTGCCATTTTCAATTCTCCCTTAGTTTTCTTCCTCTCACCTATTTTTATTTCAGTTTTCTGTAATAGTTTAGTTTAGTTTAGTTTCAGCTTTAGTGCTAGCTTAGTTTCTTTTCCAGCAATTGTAATTTCTGTTATTCCAAGTTGTAAGCTCTGTTTAATATAATATAAATTTTGTGTACTATTTTTGTCTCTGTTTTGCTTCCAAGCACTCCTCATCATCTCTCTTCCTCCACTTCACCATGAGTAACTAATCATCCTTGTACTTGATCTTGACGTTCCGAGATTCGAGTTTATTAAGTTATGATGATTTAAGTTTACTTTTTCTTTTTAGGGTTTAGGCCTTTGATTTACTCTTGAAAAATCATGTTTGGAGTTATATCATCGATATATAATTTCCATATTTGTTTTCACTCTTAGCTAGCCGAGAGGCTCGTAGTTTGAAGTGAACACTCAAGAGTAAAGAGAGTTGCATGCACCCCTCGAGAGAGGCAGAATTTAAATCTCCTAGATTGGAGTGAAATCCAATAGCGGGGTTCACAGCGTAAATCGAGCTTTACGTCTCCGATTTGGACGAGAGTTCTGTCGGACCTTCCTAAACTCAGGTGGGAAAGACATCGATAGAAGCATGTTCATGCTTTAGGAACCTCCATGGAAAAGGTCCTTTGCCTTATTAAGTTAGAGTTTATTATCGCATGTTTTGATAGACTTAGGTCGAGGTGATTCTCGATCGAGTGCTTTTCTTTATCATTGTTTAACCCCTCGTTGTAATTGTTTTTAGTAGCTCTTTATTTAGCTGCAAGTTGTTCTCTTGTTAGTGCAAATATTTCCTTTCCTAATCGCAATTAGTTTTCTTTTAACAAACCCTAAAACAATCTTTCGATAAGATAATAGTTTTCATGTGAGTAAGATTACTCAACGGTTCTCGGATTTCAATACGACACTTGTGTCCCCTTACTACAATTCGATAGGTATACTTGCCTAGTTGGATTGCTAGTTCGGTTTTATTCTCTTTGCAAATATTCCATCCACCAAGTTTTTGGCGCCTTTGCCGGTGAGCAACTTTTGTTGATAATTTGAAAACACGAACATATTACTTTTATCACTTCTCTTTCTCACCCTCTTTCTTAAAAATTAAAAAACAAATTCAAAAAAATATTAACGCTCTTAATAGAAACCCACATCACAATTTTTCTACACCACATAACTCTCTCGAAAAGGGCAATGTGGCTTAAATACCACTATCTTGTCTAGTACCTTGCGAACACTTTATCGGGTAGCCCTTGGGAAGTTTGGGAGTTAAAACAATAAAAAAATCTATTCCAAAAAAAAATAGTAGTTCTCTTTTTCTAGTTTATTTTTCTCTTTCTTTATCTTCTCTTCTGCTAGTGCATGACCCGCAGAAATCCGTCAGATATTTTTGACTTGGACCACGAAATTCAGCGTACTCTTCGGAGAAAATCGCGATTTCAAGGTCCTACTCTCCAACTACCGATTGAGGATTTCGAGTCTATTTCTACTACAAGAATGGAAGAGCCAATCATAGAGGAAGCTCTGCATAGGACTATGTACTATTATGTACGGCCAAATTTAGAGGGAATAGAATCAAGCATAGTTCGCCCTGCTATAGCTAATAATAATTTTGAACTTAAGCCTAACATGATTCAAATGGTGCAGCAATATGTGCAATATGACGGACTTCAAGATGAAGATCTGAACGTGCATATAGCTAGCTTTCTTGAGATTTGTGACACCTTTAAAATCAATGGTGTTACAAATGATGTTATTAGGATAAGACTGTTCCCTTTCTCTCTAAGAACCAAGGCTAAGCAATGGCTGAACACTACCAAAAAACAGCATCACCACCTGGGATCAACTAACTTAAAAATTTCAGGCGAAGTATTTTCCGCCAGCTAAAACCGCAAAACTTAGGAATGATATTTCTGCCTTTGGACAAATAGATTCTAAAACCTTATATGAAACCTGGGAAAGATTTAAAGAACTCTTAATACGATTGTAACGCCCCCGGGTTTTCTTGTATTATTATTTTGCCTGCTGATGTCATAATGACGGATGGGCGTTACGTGTCCGTGAGTTGACGGTGCGACGTCGTTTGTGCATTTTTCGGCGTCTGTTAGGTTTGACCAGCTAGATTTTGGGATATGCATCGGAACCAAAATTTTTACATCGGGAAGCTAAGTTATATAATTTTTGATGTGCTCGACGAGTTTCGTCGCGATCCGAGCATTTTTGGAGCCTTGGCGCGCGTCTGAAATTCGGATAATTATAAATAATCGTAACTTTGTTAGGCTATAACTCGAGATCAGTACGTCGGATTTTGATTCTGACTTCGCCGTTGGGTTTGTAGCGACGACATTCGCCTACGGCGCGAATTTCGTCCGTTTCGATGCTCGTTTGGGTCTTCGTAATAGCATAGCAAATCTAAATATTTAGCTTATATATATAAATATATATATAAGCTAAATAGCGGAGCTCAGAGATCTCCAAGCGGAGCTCAGAGATCTCCGATCGGAGCTCTGAGATCTCCGAGCGAGCTCTCCCTCCTCCCTGTATAAGATTTAGACAGAATAAAATTTTTAATAAAGTAAAATTATGTATATATATATAAATATATATATAATTGTTAAGAATGTTTATAACTTATAAAATATATATAAAGGTAAAACCCTACTCCCTGCGCCTCATCTTCTCCCGACTGATACAAGAAACGTCGGGCCCCTTCCGTTCGTGGACCTTCCGACCTCCGCCGACAGAGCTCCAGTGCTTGGAATTGTGAACAGAACATAGATTCGGAAAGCTCTCGCCGAGATCTACACGATGGTGGTGAGTATTTCTAGTTTCTTGGGAATTCTCCGATTAGGGTTATTGATCTTAGTTTCTGTTTTAACTCTTTAAGTATAAGAGTTGTTTCCTCTCATCTTTCTAGGGCCGATCTACGCAGTAGTGCCTCCCGGAGGACGGTTTTCCGTGGTTAAGGCAAGTGGTGATCTTCTCTATCTCTTTGTTACCCCTTTTTTTCCCTTTTTGTTTCCAGTACATTTGATTATGCCAAGTTAAATCTTTTGCTTAGACTTTTGCTCAATATAATTTTTCCCTCACCTTGTTACTTGAAATGTTACATTATGTTCTGGTGGGCCTTGCCCCTTTGCCTTTGAAAGAATCATGAAATGATGAATAATGTTGGAGGTCGTACATGATGTTGGCGGTGCCACCAGTGCGATGCTCTTTTAAAATGATAAATCTATTGGAGGTCGTACACGATGTTGGCGGTGCCACCGGTGCGATGCTCTTTTAAAATGATAAATCTGTTGGAGGTCGTACACGATGTTGGCGGTGCCACCGGTGCGATTCTCTGAGGGCCGTGACGATGTGTGATGGTTTTATCCCCGCACGGTTTCTCCCTTTTTTTCTGATGAGCTGATCAGTCTCTTTAATTTGAATAAGAATAATAAGATTAATAATCTGAAAATGAAGGTTATTTTGCTTATGGTGAGTTTGATTTTGCCCGTCCTCACTCCTCTGTTGGTGGGCTCTTTTCTGATTGATTTTTGTTGCTAGTTGTGGCTAGTTTTGTTTAATCTGACCCTTGCAGCTACTGTTTCCCTCCGGTCTCGCAGAGGTTTGCTTACTTTCTTGTTTTCTGCACCACTTGTAACTTGTTTTTGAGGTGTTCTTTCTTTGAATTCCCAAGGTTCTGGTCAGTAGCAGGTGTTAGTGTGGAGCTGTGTCGATTGCCGTTTTCTGACCCTCTTGAGGTAGGGTTTTCTGTGAACTTATCGACCCATGGGTTCGTGTATGGTGTTAATGCCCATGGTGTCGTTTGGTAAGACTTTCTGCTACTATTTTGTTCTTACTCTAGTTTATTTTTTGGACACTTGCTCTGGAATGGTTAGTTATGGGTTGGCTTGGTAGCCCCCTTGCTTCGATATGCTAAGACATTTGGAGTATTGTATACCATGATTTGAAATGTTAATCTCACTACTTTCTGCGCATAATAAGTCTACTTTTATATATAGTAAATCTAGACGTCTGATACTGCATGGCACACCTCACTTGGTCTTCATGAGCACTTAGGTCACCAAATGATTAAATCAAGCATTTTTCTGCTGCGTAAAACTATATTTTCAAATCGTAGACTAGTTGATCCACCAGGCCGAGGGACACGGCTTTGCAAATGTTGTGCATAAATTATATTTGGAACACATTGAGTTTAAAAATGATTTCTATAAGCTGCGAGAGATGATGAGTTACCTTAACGACAGTAGATGTCCCCTACGTTACATGGCATAATAATGTGTAGTTCCCCTACTCTAATAGTATTTGAAATGCTGGGAAAATGCGGGTTATGATAGTTGATATCAGAGGGAGGTTTTGTAAAAAAAGGTAGTTGGGTGGTTTGGAGAGTGAGCCGAACGACTGCTACCCTAAGCAGAACCTCAAGCGATCATTTCATTGTTTACACACACTGATATGTCATCAGTATGTCTTGATTGAAGCATAGTCACTACACTCATAGCATGATAAGAAGTATACATGGCATATTATATAGTATGGGATGCATAATATTTGTTGTATATGGATCCATCATAGGAGGTGACATGTGACAGTTATGTAGTATGGGATGCATAACCACCATTACATGGATGCCCATTAGCACGTTTTATTTTTTTTGTTACATGTAATGTTATGTAGTATGGGATGCATAACATTGCATGTGTACTCCGCTCATAACATGCATTAAGGCCTCTTTCTAGAATGCATAATACAACATACATTCATATCATCGCATAAGCACGTGTGCCAAGTTAAAGGCATACCAGATGACATATGTACAAACATGATTTTAAAAGAAATTTAAATGTTCATGCACTCATGTCATAGCACGAGAGTCAATAAAATGATGTTGCATCATCCTAGTTAAGTTCATAGCATTATTTCATGGAATTCCAGAGCAAGGTAACAACAATAGCATGTAGATTTCTTTTCCATTCTGAATTGATTCGAGATATTTCCGTATCTATTTTGCTTAGGTATCTTAAGCCTGCTTCCGATTTGATGTCCATCTATCTTGTAGACATGACCTCCTATGAGAGCGACGCGATCAACTCCCCATCCTGAGGGAGAGTCTTCTGGTGGTCAGAGCGAGTCCGTGATCGAAAGTCTGTGTAAGAGCAATGAGGCTTTGACTAGGCAGTTAGTCGCGATGTAGACTAAGATTCAGTCCCTGGTGTCTGCTGTCGTTGTGCAGCAGCCTGTCGTGCAAGAACCGGTGGTGAGTCCAGCTGTTCCTGCTCCTCTAGCGCCTCTAGTTGCATTGCCACCGGAGATGAACTTCATATCTCACTTCCAGCGTTTGGGACCTCCTACCTATGATGGTAGGGCAGACATCATGGCCATGGATGATTGGGTGATCAGCATGGAGGAGATGTTCTTCTATTCAGTCATCTACGAAGCTTCGAAGGTGATGGTGGCTGCTTATCAATTGAAGGTACCGGCGAAAGGTTGGTGGATTAGGGAGAAGGAAAGTCTCTTCGAGGGATGCTCGTGGGAGGTGTTTAAAACAATGTTGCTTAAGAAGTTTCTCCCTTCGATTGAGCGAGACCGATTGATGAACAACTTCTTGCATCTGAAGCAGAGGTAGCTCACCGTCAGTGAGCATGAGATTGAGTTCAGCAAGTTGAGCAGGTTCGCCCCAGAGTTGGTGGCTTCTGAGGAAGGAAGGGTGAAGTGTTTCTTGAGTGGTCTAACTTGCGACATCCAACACTGGGCTAGTGCTTATGGGTCAAAGACTTATGCTGAAGCGGTGGAGGCCGCATTGAAGGCCGAGTCAATTGAAAAGATAAAGAATCATGGACAGCAGGCGAAGAGTGATAAGTGGAAGTTGGGCGATCGAGGGAGTTCAAAGGCATCACACTCGGACCCAAGGAAGAGGGGTATGGAGCACTATGGCTTCTATGGCAAGCGGGGTCACCCGTTCGAAATGTATTTCAAGAGGCTCGATGCGCAGGAGCAGTCGAAGATTAGTGCGATTTAGGACGCACCCAAGGCTATCCTGGTGTGCTCTTTCTGCTCTAAGCCCGGTCATGAGGCGGCCCGGTGTTTCAGGAAAACTTGGTGTTGTTTTCTATGCGAGCAGAGAGGCCATCGTAGGGCTGACTGCCCAAGTTCTCAGTCCGTTCCTCTGTAGACTTTATCGCCTCCCCCGCAGATCATAGACAAAGGGAAGGGCAAGCTTAATGTGCTGACTAAAGAGGAAGTTCAAGCCTCAGCACACGTGATATATGGTTAGTTTCCTTCCTCCTAACTTGTTCCCTTTCTTCTAGTTTTTGCTTACTAGTTGTCTAGGGATGCATGCTTGCTTAGGTGGATTCAAGGTGAAGAATAAGTGGGCGCGTGTCCTATTTTATTCGGGAGCTTCTCACTCATTTATCGCTCAGAGTTTTGTTGATAGGCACTGATGGCCTGTTGATCGGTTGGATGATGCCTTGTTTGTTAATTTTCCATCTGGAGAGCAGGTTACGTCAGATCGGGGTATCCGGGAGTGCCCCATTTCTTTTGGTGGTGTCCAAGTTCTACCAGATTTAAAGATGCTGGATTTGGCAGATTTCGATTTGATTCTTGGAATGGACTGGTTGTCTAAATTTGATGTCGTGATCAAGTGCAAGGAGAAGCGGCTATATTTCAAGTTGGGCAACGGCCATCCATTGAGTGTTTATGGCCTTCCTCAAAAGGGTTCTCCAATTATTTCTGCGGTATGTGCCCGTCGAGCTTTAGCATCTAGTTTTGAGGGTTTCCTGGTTTCTATCTATGAAGTGGAAGCTTGTCGTGTTGAGCCAGCCGTGGAGGGTATCCCGATGGTGCGAGACTTTCCTGATGTTTTTCTTGATAAGCTTTTCGTTCTCCCTCCCGAAAGAGAGGTGGAGTTTGCTATAGACCTCGAGCCAGACACCCAGTCCATTGATAAGGCATCGTACCGCATGGCGCCTCATGATTTAGTAGAATTACGTGTTCAGTTGGATGAGTTGTTGGAGTGTGGATTCATTAGACTGAGTACTTCTCCATGGGCTGCTCATGTTCTCTTTGTGAAAAAGAAAGACGGTTCCATGAGGTTGTGTATCGATTACCGAGGGCTGAATAAGGTGACTATCAAGAATAGATATCTGTTGTCGTGGATTGACGATTTGTTCGACTAGTTGCGTGGGTGCATCAGGTTCTCGAAGATTGATCTCCGATCAGGCTACCACCAGATGAGGGTTCGTGAGTCATACATTCCTCTGACAGCTTTTAGATCCCGGCATGGACATTTTGAGTTCCTCATGTTGTCCTTCGGTTTGACTAACTCTCCTTCTGCGTTCATGGATCTGATGAACCGTGTGTTTAAGGATTTTCTTGATCGTTTTGTGGTCGTCTTCATCGACGACGTCCTCGTCTATTCTCGTAGCGATGAGGAGCATGCCCATCATTTGCGGTTGGTTTTGTCTGTCTTGAGAGAGCATAAGCTGTATGCAAAGCTTAGCAAGTACGAGTTTTGGCTGCCTCAGGAGTCCTTCTTAGGACATGTGGTGAGCAAGGATGGAATCTCTGTTGATTGCACCAAGATTTCAGCGGTGATGGATTGGAAGAGACCTTCTACACCAAAGGAGATCAAAAGTTTCTTGGGCTTCGCTGGATACTATAGGAGATTTGTGGAGGGTTTCTCCACGTTGTCCGCTCTGATGACTCATCTGACGCAAAAGAATGTCGCCTTCATTTGGAGTGATAAGTGTGAGGAGGATTTCCAAGAGTTGAAGAGAAGGTTGTGTGATGAGTCATCTTTTTATAGTGATTTTCGGACTCATCTGGGCTTGTTTTCTTATTCTTGCACTTCACTTTTAGTTCATTATCGTTTATATTTCATCTTATCCTTATTGTCATAGGAAGTGCACCTTTTGGCCCGTGGTTATGTATTTTTGTGCTTTTATCTGTTTTTCTCCTTTTTATGCTTGTCTGGAATGTCTGCACACATAAGTGATGGGTTTAGGGGTCATGTGCGTGTTCCGGGTATGTTTGGAAGCAAGAATACTGCGCACGATCATCGGATCTATTGTGCATGACTACTGGTCGTGCACCAATGATCGTGCGCAATGTACCCTGATTTCCAGAATCTGCCTGGGGTAATCTCACGACCACTGTACATAGTGCGCACGACCACCGGTCGTACGCCACTGATCGTGCGCATTGATTCAACTTTTCCTGGAGTTCTGTCTGGCGTAATCGCACGACCACTGAACATAATGCGCACGACCACAGGTCGTGCGCCATCGCTCGTGCGTGTTACCCCAGTTCTTCTCTTAATTCTTCCATGCCAATACGTACGATCACTGGCCATAGTATGCACGACCACTGGTCGTGCGCCCGTGATCGTGCGCATTGTTAAATTCTGCTTTCTATAAATATCGCAGGTCTCTCCCTAATTCCGCATCTTTCGGATAGCTCGCCATTTTTCGCCGTTTTTCGCCTCCGACGAAGGGATTCGCCGATCTCCTTCAATCTCCACCCTAGGGAGGTGCTCCGGGCAAGCTTTCACCGCCAAATCCAAGCCGGAGCTTCCTCTCGGCCACCTCCATCATCTCTTGGGCTTATTTCAAGCTTCATCGCCATAGCCATCAAGCAAAGGGAAGCTTGTAACTTTCGTCCGCTATCGTGACACGAAGAAGATGGGCCATTGGAAGGTGGTGACATCCCTTCTCTACCCCGGACGTAGTTGAGGACCGAGCTTGGACGCGGATTGACAACCCGGCGATTCCAACCGTGAACCATCAGCAAGACTTCGGATTCGGTCGATCTCTTGCCATGTTCTTCCTTCATTGTTTTTTATGTGTTGTTGTAAACTTTATTTATAGATGATGTGCGCTTAGTTGTAAAACGCTTATATTAAATCATGTCTATGTGATTTGTATTTTCGTTATATTTTCTTGAGGTGCGCCATATTCCATTCACCATCCACCCTTGCCGCACTAGCAATTGCTAGTGGCATGCATTGCGAAGAGGTGCTCTCAACCCTCATTCCGCAAGCCTACTCGCCCATCCGCCTAGCGATTCGGTGCATAGTGGCCCGACTAGTCTTCCATCCCGTCGCGCGAAACATCGCATAGCGACGTTGCATAGGAGTAGTTGTTATATTTTTACTTTCTTTTATCGTATTACAAAAACCCCCATCATGTGCTCCGACCTAAGGAATTAAATCTCAAGTCCTCCTCGAAATTAACTCCACCTTACTGTGTTCCTTTAGAGATCGATACTTGGGAAAACTCACCCATTTTATATTACTTGTACGACCGGTTCACTGTCGTGATCTTTACCATCAAGTTTTTGGCGCCATTGTCGGGGAACACAGTCGTGTGAGTTTTTGGAGAGGGAGATAAGAGAAAGAAGCCTTTTTTCCATTTGTTCATTCCATGTTTTATTTTTCTTTGCTTTAGTTTTTATAATTTATTGCTTATTTTTCTTTATTCCTTTTCTAATTTTGATATTTCAGTAGCAGGTATTCCTTTTTATTTATCTGCTAGTGTGTAGTTAATTCTTTGCTTAGGAATTCTGTTGGTGAATTATTTGTGCTTGAATCATGTATTCTTTTATGAATATTTGTTGTCGATGGTGCGGGGATTATAGGCATAGTAGTGATGAGTGCCCCACTAAAGATTGGGAACATAATTCTCGTGGTTCTGTGTATGGAGCACCGTCTTCCTATGGTACTTCATACACCCAACCCAGGTCTTATGGTCACTCCTCTTCTACGCAATCACCTTTTTCTTATTCCTCTCCGGTCCCACCTAGACCGAGGAGTAATGGAAAACGATTTTTGTGTTTCGTAGCACCGACCACGTGTTGAAAGATTGCGCAGAATTTCAGCGCCAGTTGGAGGAGGATGATGAACCGGGTATCTGATTCACTCTATCACCCTCTCAAATGGTTGCTCCTTCTGCTTCTGATGATATATTCGCAGCACCACCTTGTCTATGGGGACTACTGCGGTTATGCCCATCAGACTTTCTACTGATCGGTGCGGCGACATTGTGGTGCCATCTCTCCCCGTGCCCTCTTCCCCTCTTGTTGATTCACCCCCGGAGGAACTTGCACATATTTTCTCTGATGCTGTTGTTCCTCCTCCTTCTTTGCAAGAATCATCTACTCCTCTTTTTAGTGAGTCAGTTGATGATGTTATGCCTGATGGTGATTTGGAGTCTGAGTTTGCATCCTGGTGTGACGAGGACATTATTCTCATCAATGGAGAGTATTATGTCTTGGAACATGGTGACGCACCGAGGTGTGTTGATGAGGAGATCCTTTCTGATAAGGAAGTTTCCGCTTCCTTATTAGATGAGGAGATCCAAACCACCACCGAGGATCTCCAGCTCTCGGATTCCCCTCATCATGACTCATATGATGCCGACAGTGATCATTACTTGGATCCTGCTGGGAGTGAGACTGGGATCACTCCCCCGATTAGTTCATTATGTTCTTCATATCTTTTATTTCTTGAACCCCCCTTCTTTATCTGAGCCTGTGCAGGTTGAATCTCCACGGGTAAGCTGGGTTTCGTTGAGTCTTGTGCTCAGGCTATCGATGAGTGCATCCTCTTGTGTGAGGAAGTTCCTACCTCCTTCACAGTGAAAGCACCTGCCGTCACCTTCTCCCCCAGCGAACTTGTGGTGGACGAAACCTTGCTAGGCAAGAATTTGTTTTATGGTGAGATGAATGAGGACCAGGCCTCCTCCTCATCTTACTTCCTATTTCCTCTGCCTGTGAGGAGCAGGTATGACTATTTGGGCAGAGGGGTAACTGCTTTATCTCCATATCGGTACCCGTTACCGCAACGGATATTAGGCCAGTTACCTGTGCATTTTTCATTTTATAAGCCCATTAGCTAGAACTGTATAGAATTTAATAAGTCGTGCTGGGATGGCAGTAACCCCAGTAGTTATCTAATATTTTCTGCATTTTATTTTTCATGTCTCTTTTTAGTTTTAGTATTTTTTTTTTGTATATTTTTCTTTTGTTTTTGCGGAGCTCACCCCTGCAGGTATTCATGGAAACTATGCATTGGCGGGGTTGTGATTCTTCGTATGGTGGGCTTGCTTCTACTTTCCATGTATCTTCTGGTATGCTCACTATCTGAGCATTGGGTAACCTCTTCCCTTAGTCCTTTATGATTTTAATTTCCATATCTTATGATGTGTTGTTTAGTTTAAGTCTGGGGGAGAGCTTATGTTTGTTTTCTTTTGCACTTGTATATTTCATGTGCATACTAGAAGCTTTTATAGTTATTATTTTGTTTAGTTCATTTCATCGCACACCACTGCCCCCACATGAGCGCGTGCTTAGTTGTTAGTGTGTTGCGAGTTAAACTCGTGTCTTTGTTATATTTGGGAAAATTATGGTGCTGGCTTAGGATTGTGAGACAGAGTAAAATGTTGACCTTGTTGTGCTCCTAATCAACTTCTCTCATTTCGTGTAGAAATTCGAGTAGATTTAATTTTTCTGTATGCTTATAGTTTTATATTTTCTATTTGAGTAAATTCTTTTTATTCTACTCAAAATTGGTGAATCCGGTGTGAATCAAATGGTAGCGTAGGAATGTGTGTAGCCATCACTAGACTCATTTTGCTCGAGACTGGAGGAAGGATTATCTTTCTCGGTGGCTAAGAACTTGACCCAAGCTACTCTCGAAGTATTGGTACATGGTTAGTGTTGCATGAGTGTGATGTAGGCCATCATTTTGGCCTGGTTGAGCTTTGTACCCATTCCTAACATCTTATCCTCGCTAAGCCCCAATGTGCCTACCCTTCTTTTGATTCAGCTCCACCTTCATTCACCAAAGCCTCATAGCCGATCCTTGTCGCACACCCAAGTCGAGCTTTAGTGTTTAATTATCATTTTGGGATGTGATGTGGTGATATTATTTGTGAAAATGTGGAAGTGCTCCCAAGTTTATATCCGCTGAATTGTGAAAATAAATTGAAGAAAAAGAAAAAAAGATGAAAAAAAATTGTTTGTAAAAAGGAAAAGTGAAAAGAAAAAGTTTAAATTGAAAATCTTTTTGGAGATGTGATTATATTTGGAGTAGGCGGTGCAGACACCCATATGTTAAAAGTTAAGTCTGGGGGTGTGGTGCACTCGTTTGTATTTTGGATTAGCGGTTGGATTTCTGTATAGGCTAGCTCATTTGAGTTAGGTGCGTAGCCCTCTTGTTTATCCTTGTTTACCTCACCATAACCCAAGCCCCATATCTTATCCTAAAGTCCTACAGATTCGCGCTTGAGTCTAACTAGTGTCGTGGAGAGAGTGTGAATGGGCAAGCGTATGGTCCCCGACATTAATAGATTCCTTTGGAGGTGATCCTGAGCCCTGATCCTTGGCAAAGCTCACCTTAGTGGCCTGCCTACTTTCTTCCTGCGTGTTACCGGATGATTCACCATGATTCCATTTTTGAGTAGTAATAAAATTTTGATACGACTTGTGAAAAATATAAACTATTCTGTATACTTAGAAGTTTTCTCAATTGTATTTTTACGCACGCGAGCATGCGACCTCGCATGGTACTCTGTTTTTTAATTTTTTTTGTTAGCTAGTAATTTTCCCTATCTACTTAGATTTTGTTTGCTCGGGACGCACAAACAGTTAAGTATGGGGGTGTGATGAGTCCTCTTTTTATAGTGATTTTTGGACTCATCTGGGCTTGTTTTCTTATGCTTGCACTTCACATTTAGTTCATTATCGTTTATATTTCATCTTATCCTTATTGTCATAGGAAGTGCACCTTTTGGCCCGTGGTTGTGTATTTTTGTGCTTTTATTGGTTGTTCTCCTTTTTATGCTTGTCTGGAATGTCTGCACACATCGGTGATTAGTTTAGGGATCGTGTGCATGTTCTGGGGACGTTTGGAAGCAGGAATATTATGCATTATCATCGGATATATTGCGCACGACCACTAGTCGTGTGCCGATGACCATGCGCAATGTACCCTGATTTCCAGAATCTGACTGGGATAATCGCACGACCACTGGACATAGTGAGCACGACCACCGGTCGTGCACCACTGATCATGTGCATTGATTACACTTTTCCTGTAGTTCTGTCTAGGGTAATCGCACGACCACTAGACATAATGCGCACGACCACCGGTCGTGCGCCATCGCTCGTGCGTGTTACCCTAGTTCTACTCTTAATTTTGTCATGCCAATACACACGATCACTTGCCATAGTGCACACGACTACTGGTCGTGCGCCCGTGATTGTGCGCATTATTAAATTCTGCTTTTTATAAATATCGGAGGGCTTGCCCTAATTCCGTATCTTTCGGAAAGCTTGCCATTTTCCGCCATTTTTCACCTCCGACGAAGGGATCCGCCGATCTCCTTCAATCTCCACCCTTGGGAGGTGCTCCGGGCAAGCTTTCACTGCCAAATCCAAGCCGGAGCTTCCTCTCGGCCTCCTCCATAATCTCTTGGGCTTATTTCAAGCTTCAACGCCATAGCCATCAAACAAAGGGAATCTTGAAACTTTCGTCTGCTATCGTGACACAAAGAAGACGAGCCATTGGAAGGTGGTGACAGCCCTTCTCTACCCCGGACGCAGTTGAGGACCGAGCTTGGGCGCGGATTGACAATCTGGCGATTCCAACCATGAAACCTCAGGAAGACTTCAGATTCGGTCGATCTCTTGCCTTGTTTTTCCTTTATTGTTGTTTATGTGTTATTGTAAACTTTATTAATAGATGATGTGCGCTTAGTTATAAAATGCTTATATTAAATCAATGTCTATGTGATTTGTATTTTCGTTTTATTTACTTGAGGTGCGCCATATTCCATTCACCATCCACCCTTGCCGTACTAGAAATTTCTAGTGGTGTACGTTGCGAAGAGGTTCGCTCGACCCTCATTCTGCAAGCCTACTCACCCATCCGCCTAGCGATTCAGTGCATAGTGGCCTGACTAGTCTTCCATCCCGCATGGTGAAGCATCGCATAGAGGCATTGCATAGGAGTAGTTGTTAGATTTTTACTTTCATTTATCGCAATACTAAAACCCCCGTCCTTAACTCCGACCTAAGGACTTCAATATCAAGTCCTCCTCGAAATTAACTCCACCTTACTATCTTCCTTGAGAGATAGATACTTGAGAAAACTCGCCCATTTTATATTACTTGTGCGACCGGTTCTCTGCCGTGATCTTTAGCATCAAGTTTTTTGCGCCATTGTGATGAGTCCTCTTTTTATAGTGATTTTTCGGACTCATCTGGGCTTGTTTTCTTATTCTTGCACTTCACTTTTAGTTCATTATCATTTATATTTCATCTTATCCTTATTGTCATAGGAAGTGCACCTTTTGGCCCGTGGTTTTGTATTTTTGTGCTTTTATCTGTTTTTCTCCTTTTTATGCTTGTCTAGAATGTCTGCACACATCGGTGATGGGTTTAGGGGTCGTGTGCGTGTTCCGGGTATGTTTGGAAGCAAGAATACTGTGCACGATCATCGGATCTATTGTGCATGACTACTGGTCGTGCACCGATGATCGTGCGCAATGTACCCTGATTTCCAGAATCTGCCTGGGGTAATCGCACGACCACTGTACATAGTGCGCACGACCACCGGTCGTACGCCACTGATCATGTGCATTGATTCCACTTTTCCTGGAGTTCTGTCTGGCATAATCGCACGACCACTGGACATAATGCGCACGACCACAGGTCGTGCGCCATCGCTCGTGCGTGTTACCCCAGTTCTTCTCTTAATTCTTCCATGCCAATACGCACGATCACTGTCCATAGTGCGCACGACCACTGGTCGTGCGCCCATGATCGTGCGCATTGTTAAATTCTACTTTCTATAAATATCGCAGGTCTCGCCCTAATTCCACATCTTTTGGAGAGCTCGCCATTTTCCGCCATTTTTCGCCTCCGATGAAGGGATCTGCCGATCTCCTTCAATCTCCACCCTAGGGAGGTGCTCCGGGCAAGCTTTCATCGCCAAATCCAAGTCGGAGCTTCCTCTCGGCCTCCTCCATCATCTCTTGGGCTTATTTCAAGCTTCAACTCCATAGCCATCAAGCAAAGGGAAGCTTGCAACTTTCGTCCGCTATCGTGACACGAATAAGACGGGCCATTGGAAGGTGGTGACATCCCTTCTCTACCCCGGACGCAGTTGAGGACCGAGCTTGGATGCGGATTGACAACCCAGCGATTCCAACCGTGAACCCTCAGCAAGACTTTGGATTCGGTCGATCTCTTGCCATGTTCTTCCTTCATTGTTTTTTATGTGTTGTTGTAAACTTTATTTATAGATGATGTGCGCTTAGTTGTAAAACGCTTATATTAAATCATGTCTATGTGATTTGTATTTTCGTTATATTTGCTTGAGGTGCGCCATATTCCATTCACCATCAACCCTTGCCGCACTAGCAATTGCTAGTGGCGTGCATTGCGAAGAGGTGCTCTCGACCCTCATTCCGCAAGCCTACTCGCCCATCCGCCTAGCGATTTGGTGCATAGTGGCCCAACTAGTCTTCCATCCTGTCTGGCGAAGCATCGCATAGTGGCGTTGCATAGGAGTAGTTGTTAGATTTTTACTTTCTTTTACTGCAATACTAAAACCCCCATCGTTAACTCCGACCTAAGGACTTCAATCTCAAGTCCTCCTCGAAATTAACTCCACCTTACTGTGTTCCTTGAGAAATCGATACTTCAGAAAACTCGCCCATTTTATATTACTTGTGCCACCGGTTCACTGTCGTTATCTTTAGCATCATTGTATACTGCTCCAATTCTGATTCTGCCTATTTAGGGAGTGGAGTATGTGATGTATGTTGATGCTTCCCAAATTGGACTTGGTTGTGTTCTGATGAGAGAGGGGAAGGTGATTGCCTATAGATCTAGGCGTTCATGAGAAGAATTACCCTACTCATGATTTGGAGTTTGCGGCAGTGATCTAAGCCCTAAAGCTGTGGAGGCATTTATTATATGGCGCCGTGTGTAAGATTTATACAGATCATAAAAGTCTAAAGTATGTATTCACACAGAAGGAGCTGAATTTGCGCCAGTGCCGGTGGTTGGAGTATGTTGCTGATTATGAAGTGGACATCCTCTATCATCCTGGTAAGGCCAATGTGGTGGTCGATGCTTTGAGTAGGAATACGGCTCAGATCTTTAATTTTTCTATTCGAGCCTTGGTTGAGGAGTTTCTTTTGATGGATACTTCGGTGGTGAGTCGTGGAGAGCCCTCTGGCTTGAAAGCCGAGGTACCTTCTTGGATTTCTCTGACGAGGTTCCATCAAAATGACGACCCGGAATTATAGCGCTTGCGAGCTAGGATCGAGAAAGGAGAATTATCTTATTTCTCTATTGATTATCTTGGCACCCACTTGTGTAGAGGTAGATTCTGTATCCCGGAGGTGGGAGATATTCGAGTGATGATTTGCAAGGAAGCTCACGGATCTAGTATGGCTTACCACCCGGGTTCCAGCAAGATGTATAGAGATCTGAAGCAAATCATGTGGTGTTCGGGCATGAAGAACGACTTCGCCAAATTTGTATCAGAATGCTTCACGTGCAAGCGAGTGAAGGCCGATTATGGCAGGCCTGGGGGAAAATTGACCCCTTTGGAAGTTCCCATGGGGAAATGGGAGAGTATCTCGATGGATTTCATTACCAGATTGTCGATGTCCCCTCATGGACATGATTCTGTTTGGGTCATAGTGGACCGGTTGATGAAGTGTGCCCATTTCGTTCCCTTCAAAATCGGCTATTCGATGGAGAAGATTGCATAGTTGTATTTGGATGAGTTCAATAGATTGCATGGCGTGCCTGCAAACATTATGTCAGATCAGGACTCAAGATATATGTCGCATTTCTTGCAGAGCTTGCAAGGAGCTTTGGGCACCGACCTCCTGTATTCTACCGCTCATCATCCGCAGACAAATGGTCAGACAGAGAGAGTGAATCAGATCGTGGAGGATATGATCAGGTGTTATATTCTGGATCATGGTGGCGCTTGGGATCAGCGCTTGAGATTGATTGAGTTTGCCTATAATAACAGTTACCAAGAGAGTCTACAAATGGGCCCTTTTGAAGCATTGTAAGGGAGGCATTGCAGGACTCCCTTATTTTGGGCCGAAGTCGGTGAGAGACCATTGTTAGGTTCAGAAGCTTTGGTGGAAATGGAAGAGGCGGTGAATAGTATTCGAGAGAAGCTCCGCATTGCTCAGGAGCGGTATGAAAAGTATTCAATCAAAGAAGGGTAGATCTGGAGTTTGAGGTAGGGGACAGTGTTTTTCTGAAGGTCTCTCCGATGCCAAGCGTTAAAAGATTTGGGAAGAACCATAAGTTGGATCCCAGGTATGTTGGGCCATTTCAAGTCGTTGAGCGCATCGGAGTGTCTACTTATAGATTGGAGTTCCCTGCTACCTACCTTTGCGTCCATGATGTGTTTTATGTGAGTCAGTTGAGGAAGTGTGTCCGCAGTAATCGTCAAGTCCTTGATTTGGTGCCTCAGATTTAGCCCAATTTGTCTTATGATGAGGAACCTTTCCGTATTCTAAAGACCCAAGAGCATGTGTTGTGGAAGAAATATTTTCCCATGGTAAAAGTTCTCTAGCAAAATCATGATGTCAAGAGCATGATATGGGAGCTGGAGTCAGCTATGCGGAAGTCTCATCCTCATCTCTTAGTTTAATTATCCCAGGTGAATCTCTTATTCATGCACCGTCTATTTTGTCCCGATGATGTTTCTGTTCGTAAATCAAGTTTCGGGACGAAACTTTCTTTTAGGGGGAGTAGCTGTAATGCCCCCGGTTTTTCTGGAATTATTCTTTTGCCTGTTGACATCATAATGATGGATGGGCGTTACGTGTCCGTGAGTTGACGGCGCGACGCCGTTTGCGTTTTTTGGAGTCTGTTAGGTTTGACCAGCTAGATTTTGGGATATGCGTAGGAACAGAAATTTTTACATCGGGAAGCTAAGTTATATAATTTCTGATGTGCTAGTCGAGTTTCGTCCTGATCCAAGCATTTTTGGATCCTCGGCGCGCGTTTGAAATTCGGATAATTATAAATTATCATAACTTCGTTAGGCTATAACTCGAGATCGGTGCGTCGGATTTTGATTCCGACTTCGTCATTGGGTTCGTAGCGTCGACATCCGCCTACAGCGCAAATTTTGTCCATTTCGAAGCTTGTTTGGGTCTTCGTAATAGCATAGCAAATATAAATATTTAGCTTATATAAATAAAATAAGCTAAATAACGTAGCTCGGAGTTCTTCGAGCGGACCCAGCGAGCTCTCCCTCCTCCCTGTATAAGATTTAGACAGAATAAAATTTTTAATAAAGAAAAATTATGTATATATATATATATAAATATATATATAATTGTTAAGAATATTTATAACTTAGAATATATATATAAAGGTAAAACCCTACTCCCTGCGCCAAATCTTCTCCCGACTAAAACAAGAAAGGGCGGCCCCTTCCATTCGTGGACCTTCCGACCGCCACCGACGGAGCTCCGGTGCTCGGAATCGCGAGCCTAACATAGATTCGGAAATCTCTCGTCGAGATCTATGCGATGGTGGTGAGTATTTCTAGTTTCTTGGGAATTCTCCGATTATGGTTCTTGATCCTAGTTTTTTTTTAACTCTTTAAGTATAGGAGTTGTTTCCTCTCGTCTTCCCAGGGCCGATTTACGCATCAGTGCCTCCCAGAGGACGGTTTTCTGTGGTTAAGGCAAGTGGTGATCTTCTCTTTCTCTTTGCTACCCCCTTTTTTCCCCTTTTTGTTTCCAGTACATTTGATTATGCCAAGTTTCATCTTCTGCTTAGACTTTTGCTCAATATAATTTTTCCTTCACCTTGTTACTTGAAATGTTACATTATGTTCTGGTAGGCCTTTCCCCTTTGGATTTGAAAGAATCATGAAATGATGAATAATGTTGGAGGTCATACACGATGTTGGCGGTGCCACAGGTGCAATGCTCTTTTAAAATGATAAATCTATTGGAGGTCGTACATGATGTTGGCGGTGCCACCGGTGCGATGCGCTTTTAAAATGTTAAATCTTTTTGAGGTCATACACGATGTTGGCGGTGCCACCGGTGCGATTCTCTGAGGGCCGTGATGATGTGTTATGGTTTTATCCCCGCACGGTTTCTCCCTTTTTTCTGATGAGCTGATCAGTCTCTTTAATTTGAATAAGAATAATAAGATTAATAATCTGAAAATGAAGGTTATTTTGCTTATGGTGAGTTTGATTTTGCCCGTCCTCACTCCGCTTTTGGCGGGCTCTTTTCTGATTGATTTCTATTGCTAGTTGTGGCTAGTTTTGTTTAATCTGACCCTTGCAGCTACTATTTCCCTCCGGTCTCGCGGAGGTTTTCTTACTTTCTTATTTTTTGCACCACTTGTAACTTGTTTCTAAGGTGTTCTTTCTTTAAATGCCCCAGGTTCTGGTCAGTAGCAGGTGTTTGTGTGGAACTGCGTCGGCTGCCGTTTTCTGACCCTCTTGAGGTAGGGTTTTCTGTGAACTTGTCGGCCCATGGGTTCATGTCTGGTGTTGACGCCCATGGTGCCGTTTTGTTAGACTTTCTGCTACCTTGCTGCTATTACTCTCGTTTATTTTTTGGACACTTGCTCTGGAACGGTTAGTCATGGGGGTGCTTGGTATCCCCCTTGCTTAGATATGCTAAGACATTTGGAGCATTGTATATAAGGATTTGAAATATTAATCTCACTACTTTCTGCGCATGATAAGTGTTTGGTATTGCATCCACAATGAACCTGATTTGAAGAAGAGTCCAGTCAACCTAAGATGGATTCATGATGTATTTGATATGTCGTTTCAAGTTGTGCTTACAGCTATTTCATGCCAAGTACACTCCAATGTAAGGGTACAGTGGGTCAATAATCACGGGCCTATGCAACGTAATCCCTCGTTGTATAGGTCAATGCGTTGATTCACGTGTGATCTCTCTATTGGGTGTATTTATTCTCAAGTACAGGTTCAAGGAAGACAAAGAGCAGAAGAAGGAAGAAGGAAGAAAAAGGAGGAAAATTCTTCTAAGTATAAGTCGACGGGAATCGTGAGTCATACCCGTCGACATCTACGGGAATCGTTGGTAATTCCCACCGACATCAACGGGAATGATCAGCGATTCCAGCCGACATCTTCCAGCCGGCCAGAATTCTGTCAAGGCAAAATCGACGGGAATCACTGTCGATTCCCGCCGATGTCGACGGGAATCACCAACGATTCCCACTGACTTTGCCTTGGGCAAAGTTCCGCAGTTTTTTGATCCGTGTCGGGTCGTCATGCACAGTATGAACCGAAGTTCCGTTCTTTCCTTGGTGGGTCCGCCAACGGCTATGTTTGGGTTGACTAGGTATAAATACCTAAGTGATTTTCGAAATCAAAGGGTGAGTGACACGGGAAGAAATTAAAAACCCTAATTTCACGTAGTCGGTTTAATCCGGCAGGTTGCCTATCGCACGCAGATCGCTGCTTGCCGCCGATTGCTCGAAGGCAGAACCGAGGCAAGCCGCTGGTCCCTCACTTCTCTCTTGAGATCCTTTGTCTTCCGATTCGTCGACCGAGACTTGTTCTCCATTCCGAATCGGTAGAGACGCTTGATCCAACTGAGATCAATTGGTGACCTAGCTTGCTTCGTCAAGAAGTTCAGATCTACAACGCATCGTCGCCGCACTCGCTTGCCGCCGCCGATCGAGTCAAGATCCGATTCAAGAGAGAAAAACCAAGTGTGGATTCTTCGTCATTTTAGTGCAAGCTCTCAACGAACGAAGAAGGACCTTGGGTTCTCCAAATTGCATTGTTTGTATTTCTTATTTACATTCAATTTTTGCAAGGAATTTTATTCCTAGTTGTTATGGTTGGGTGCAACCCGTGTTGGTAGACTGTTGACTCCTTGTTGTAGGAAGGGTTTCTTCTGAGTTATAGGAGCGTGGCTCCGAGTTGAGAGATTAGATTTCAATCTCATTTTTGAGGAGTTGCCGAGTCATCCCCGTGGGGGAGATAGGCGAAGGGGAGAGTGGACGTACCCAAGGTTGCGGAACCACTGTAAATTACTGTGTGTTTTCTATGATGTGTTTGATTTATTTGTGTAGGTAATTTTTAATTCCGCAAAAGATGTCACTGCACCTATTCACCCCCCCCCCTTATAGGTGGATTAGGCTGACAATAGACACTTTCAAGTGGTATCAGAGGGAGGTTACTCGTCATTAAGGTTAACACCTTGAGTAAAATCCTTCGTCTAGTGTCAACAAAGTCAACATGGAGCTAAGACAAGACATGTCTCCTCTAAGGCTTCCAGTTTGCACAAAAGAAAATTTTCTCCTATGCAAAGCAAAGTTTCAGTGGCATGTGGAAGCAATTAACCCTCGACTCTTCCTGATTGTTGAGGAAGGACCCTTCATTCCCATGAAGGTTTCCAATTCTGATGGGAATGCTCAAATGCCAAATAATCTTTCAGAAATTATGAATCATGAACTCTTCTTGGTAAACCTGGATAAGGAGGCAAGACACCTCATCTTGGATTCCTGGAAAGACTCATCCTTCATAGGCCTTCGCAAGTGTCATACGGCCAAAGCTATGTGGGACACACTTACCTCCATCATGGAACACAATATAAATGACAGAGATGTTGTTTCATAACTCAGTGAATTTGAGTCCTCTAGCACTCAGGAGGATGGGGCCGATAATGAGTATGAGGAAAATAAAGAAGAATGTATCAATGTCAACACTGATATAGTAGGCTCTTCAGAGGATGAAATATTCCCTGATCATCGCAATCAGGACCATGTAAATTCTCCTTCTTATTTAACTTCTAAAGTAGATGAGGGACCTCCATCAATTGAAGGAAAGGATCAAGTCATCCTAAATCAAAATATTGAAGAGCTTGTATCCCTCAGGCAAGCTGTCAAGGAAAGCCAGTCGCTTGTAAATTTACAAGCGGAAGAAATTTCCTCGCCAAAAAACTTGATGGGGATCCAGGCTGAGTCCATCAAGGTTAAGGATTCTAAGATCTCCGATCTAGAATTCTTCCTGGAGACTAAGACAAGAATAGTTGACAACTTCTCAAAGGTTGATGCCCTCAAGAGAAAAACTGAAACTGGGTGGATATCCCAAATTGTTAACTCTTGGTGGAAGGGGGAAACCATCTTAATGCCTCCGGTCTCAAGCTCTCGTAGTACTCTTCATTCCTTCAGGTTTGACCGTAAAAACATTTATGGTCACTGCAAGAATGGTAGATCTACTGAGAAAAATACCTATAGTATTAGTGCTGATAAGGCTGCTCACAATAAAATCCCTCTGGTTTAACCTGAACCGTTTGTATTTAATGTTTCAGCCTCTTCACTCAAGAATAAAGTGATTGATCACTCTCTGAACATCCCATCCCACTCTAAGACAAATGGGAAGTCCGCCAGTGGACATGTCTTGGGAATTCCTAAGGCCACCAAGAGTATGCTGCCTGAAAAGAAAGCGACTATTATCCGGCCCATATTAATTCCTCGCTCGGCCACTGCCAAACCCCCCACTTATCTAAGTGGAAAGGGAAGATATGAGGGTAGGACCACTCTGGTTCCACACCTACCACGAGTCAATGCAATCTCCATCAGCAGACTTGGTAAAAAGAGAAATTATAACATCCATGAGTGTTGGTGCTGTGGCAGAGTGGGTCACTTTGCCATAGATTGTTGGCACAATCCCAATGTGCCACGGTCTAGGGCAAGGGCATGCTCTAAGAATCAGGCTAGAGATAGTCTTCCGGTCATAACCTCTGTTGGAAGGCAGGCTGTGTATTACGCTGACAAGAACATATGACCCAATGCCTATTGGGTTCCTAAGGTTAGGTAATTTCTTTTGCAGGTTAGTCCAAGCACCAATGCATATGGTGGGACTTGGACAGAAGATGTCCCAGACTTGAACTAGAACAAGGAACATCTGCAAGGGAAAAAGCAAGAGTGTGCAATAATCTCCTAAAAGATGAATCCTAAATACAACATACTTCGAGCTCTAAAATGTTGGATCCTTATTGTCGACTCGGATATTTCAGGTACGCTCATTCAAATTAGATAATTGAATCCTATTGCGTAGAGATATACATATATATATATATATATATATATATATATATATATATATATATATATATATATATATATATACTTTGAACGGAAGGGCACGTTAGCAAATAACTTCATTAATCTATGTCTATGTCCTTCATTGTAACAAGTGAAAACTCATAAAATTAATATGAACTCAATATATATATATAGGAGGCAAAGTAAGTCGATATTCAGCTCAGATATCAATATCCATCGATACCCTTCTAGTTCGATATTGGAAATTATGTCTCAAAAAATAAACCTTATTATTGTGGGAAAAAGGACAAGCAATAAACACTGCAGGCATCGATTCCAATACATATGCATATGTCTAAGTCATATGAACACCTGGCCCTGGTATAAATAGGGAATCATGACCAATGTCGATTGGAAACTAACACGGTCCATTGGAGAGATAGAGGAAAAATGACATCTAGAATACCCGTCGACTGCTTAAATCGGGGCAAGACATCAAAACTCAGATTTGGTGGTGAATCGTCACTTCTCCCAAAAATTTTGAAAATCTAGTTCTGACTATAAATAGTTGACAAGCCTATACTCGTCGACCCGTCGTCCTTCCCCGACCCTTCAGCTCCCATGCGAATTCCGTCGACATCGGTTTTCTCCGATTATCACCGTCGACGAATACCGCCTCGCTTTTCTCCACCGACTCTTCAGTTTTCTACGATACCAGTCGACGAGTTGGTTCCATCGATTCTTTGGTCTTCTCCATCAACTGCCTCGTCACACACCACAACCAAACGGTCGAAGAAGAAGAAGGAGAAGCCACGTGAAACCCAAAGAGACGGTATTCATGGACTTCCTCTCCCCCGCTCCCATGCGCAGCCAACTCTTGCCGTCAACTCCCCTCTTCTGCTCCCCTACCGAAGATAAAATCCTCACTGTCTACCCTATAGAAGAAGTAGCTATCTCTTCACTTAAAATCGTCATTTCGGTAATTTCCCTCTCAGGATCCCTCAATCAGTGAGTACATTCTCTTGTTTCACAACTCCTTCACTAATTGTTTAGATTAATCCTTGTCTAGGATAAAAATGGCCCCTCAAACCACCATCGGGTTGCTCACTAGAGGTGAACTTGTGAGGACAGGCTATACTCATGCCTCAAGAGAGTTGAGAAACATCATTCTGATGCTAGAATATGTCGGGCTCTGCTTCGTTCTCGAGCACCCATGTAAGATCCTGATAAGGAAGTTGTGGAGTTCTTCGCCAACTCCAAATTGCATCACGAGGATACGACGATCAAGAGCAAGATTGCAAGCCACAGGATCAAGATTACTGCTGCAAGTGTTTCCAACTACCTCCAGCTCTCCAGCGTTGAGGAAGAGGACTATTTGGACGAAGAAGATCGCACCAAGACCATGCTCTTCTGTGGATTGCCACGAGGCACAAGGGCCATCAAATGCAAGGATATGAATGCGAAGGAAAGCTTCTGTCAGACATTATAGGGAAAGTACTGATCTGCAAACCAGGCTCCCATGATCACATCTCAGGTGACATGTTTAAAAGCCTGATAGCCATAGTCTGTAGAAAGAAGATGAACTGGGGGGGGGCATGCTGTTTGGAAAGATAAAAGATAGTCTTCGCACCCCTAACTTCGGATGAATTATCAGCCTTTATCTGAACCAGCTAGATGGAGATAGGTTTGACATGACAGTGGGAGTCCCCCTTCACTATCAGAAGAAGATTGACTCCACCATCTTCGACAGGTGGGAAAGAAGGATTCTTGTCCCAGGGGGAGCTCCTGCACCCCTCTTTGATGATGAAGACAGAGGTCACGAGTTTAGAGATCCTCACTCTGGACCCAATGACGTTCCTGACCCACCGATTACAGGAACTGAGGGGGAGGCATCAAGAATTTCCCTGCTGACATATCTTTGCTAGCACCTACGTCAACCCAGGAAAACCTCCGATGGGAGGTATCTCAGATCGCTCAGGATGCAGTGGAAAATCTAAGGGCTGAAGATCTTGAAGAAATGACCCCCTCCAGGCACGGTACTGTGGATGACGTGGAAGGAGTTGTTGCTGATGATGAAGATATTGGTGCTCACTCTGACCACCAGGACATTCTAGAAGAGGAGATCACAGTCAAGGACAATGAGGTTCTTGATGGAAAGTCGGCTGAACTAGTTGAAAATTATGATAATGAGGATGAAGATGATGATGAGGCAGTTGATAATGAACATGGAAGAGATAATGATGATGTCATGGATACTGATGCTCTCGCTGATGATCTCCACCCTGAGACAGTCCCTGCAACATCTGAGGGGGAGACATCTAGACCAAAGATCTCAATCAATACGCAATATAATCGAGATTTTCGAAAGGTGCAACAGAGGTTAGCATTTATGCATGATGGCCCTCCTCCCCTTCCATCAAAAGTGATTTGCAAATTCAGCTCTACAGAGAATTCTGAAGAAGGACCAGATCATCAGGTTCCTACCCCGAGTGGGGCTGCACCTGATATGCCAACCTCAAGCTCAGTGGTTCCCTCTCTACAGTTGTTCAAAGACATGTTAATCAATCAACAAAAATACTTTGAATCCTCCCTGACCAAAATGGTCAAGAGAATCAAGGAGTCTGAGAAGTTGGTACTCAATAGTGTCACTGTGCTGAATCATAAATTTGATAAAATGGAAGAAAGATTCAATACTGAATATGATGAAGCTGCGAAGGCTGTTACATTGCTAATGGCCGGGCAAAAGAAAGCAACTCAGGATTTGGCAGTTGTTAATCAAAACTCACATATAGTGGCTGACATAATCAAGAACTTCGATGAGGATATAGCCACTACCTCCACAAATTCACAAATGGTGGTGGATGAGTTCACCAAAACCAAGGATCATCTGGACACCTCACTGCCAGCGTTCGTGAAGGCCTTCACTAAAGAAGACAAAAAGGGGGAGGAGGCCTATTTTTCCAAAATGGCAGGACTGGAACAAATTATAATAGACAACTTTAGGCAGTCCAGTCAGTACGTATATAAGAACAGTTTGTGGTTATGCAATCAGTTCCTTGGAACTCCTACTCCGGTGGATGCCTGTCCGACAGACTCTGTGCCAGAAACCTATTCTCCTGAAGATGTTCAAAGGGATCCAAAGACCTCTCCTGAGATTGGGGTTACTTCTAAATATGTTCAAAGGGCTGTTGATGCTATTAATGTTGCCTTTAATGATCGAGCCATATCTCACAAGAGAAAATACATCGAAAGCACCTCTTCAGTCCCTACAGAATTCCAGGTCGGAAGTAGACTAGATCTCGATGAAAACTGGAGTCCAATCTCAAAGAGAATAATCCTGGACACTTTGCAGCTGTATGACCTAGGGAAGATTAAGCACCAAGAGCACTACAACGAATCTGAATGGGGCACATATAAAGAGTATGATCTCAAAAGGAAAACTTACTTCAGGAGATTGAAATACGACCCCGACTTCAACCCAAATTATCCTCCGCCTCCCAGATACTTCCCAAAGCCAAAAGAATACTACGAGAGGCAGATTCAAAAGAGGAAGGATCAAGAAGAAAGAGAGAAGAGAAAGAACAAGGAAACGTGAAACTGAACTGTCTTTGTTTTGTCTTAATTGAACACTATTCTGTTAACCTTCCGTTCTTAGTCTCTAAACACACTTTGAATATATATTTATATATGTTTGTGTATGTGGATTCAATGTTATTCTGTCTTGAAAGTGCGTTATGCTCACATTTGATTTGATATCTCATTTATATATACGTTTGTGTGTAATACATCTTAGCTAGTGGGATTTTGGCTTCTTCAAATAGGGGGAGATTGTTGGGTATTGCATCCACAATGAACCTGATTTGAAGAAGAGTCCAGTCAAGCTAAGATGGATGCATGATGTATTTGATATGCCATTTCAAGTTGTGCTTGTAGCTATTTCATGTCAAGTACACTCCAATATCAGGGTACAGTGGGTCAATAATCATGGGCCTATACAATGTAATCCCTCGTTGTATAGGTCAATGCGTTGATTCATGTGTGCTCTCTCTATTGGGTGTATTTATTCTCAAGTACAGGTTCAAGGAAGACAAAGAGCAGAAGAAGGGAGAAGGAAGCAAAAGGAGGAAAATTCTTCTAAGTATAAGTCGACGGGAATCGTGAGTCATACCCATCGACATCTATGGGAATCGTTGGTAATTCCCGCTGACATCAACGTGAATGATCAGCGATTCCAGCCGACATCTTCCAGCCAGCCAGAATTCTGCCAAGGCAAAATCGACAGGAATCACTGCCGATTCCCGCCGATGTCGACGGGAATCACCAACGATTCCCGCCGACTTTGCCTTGGGCAAATTTCCGCAGTTTTCTGATCCGTGCCGGGTCGCCATGCACAGTATGAACCGAAGTTCCGTTCTTTCCTTGGTGGGTCTGCCAACGACTATGTTTGGTCTGACTAGGTATAAATACCTAAGTGATTTTAGAAATCAAAGGGTGAGTGACACGGGAAGAAATTAAGAACCCTAATTTCACGTAGTCAGTTTAATCTGGCAGGTCTCCTGTCGCACGCAGATTGCTTCTTGCCCCCGATCGCTCGAAGGCAGAACCGAGGCAAGCCGATGGTCCCTCGCTTCTCTCTTGAGATCCTTTGTCTTCTGATTCATCAACCGAGACTTGTTCTCCATTCCGAATCGGTAGAGACGCTTGATCCAACTGAGATCGATTGGTGACCTAGCTTGCTTCGTCAAGAAGTTCAGATCTACAACGCATCGCCGCTGCACTCACTTGCCGCCGCCGATCGAGTCAAGATCTGATCCAAGAGAGAAAAACCAAGTGTGGAATCTTCGTCATTTTAGTGCAAGCTCTCAACGAACGAAGAAGGACCTTGGGTTCTCCAAATTGCATTGTTTGTATTTCTTATTTACATTCAATTTTTGCAAGGAATTTTATTCCTAGTTGTAAGGGTTGGGTGCAACCCGTTTTGGTTGAGTGTTGACTCCTTGTTGTAGGAAGGGTTCCTTCTGAGTTGTAGGAGCGTGGCTCCGAGTGGAGAGATTGGATTTCAATCTCATTTTGGAGGAGTTGTCGAGTCATCCCCGTGTGGGAGATAGGCGAAGGGGAGAGTGGACGTACCCAAGGTTGGGGAACCACTTTAAATTACTGTGTGTTTTCTGTGCTTGGTTTGTTTATTTGTGCAGGTAATTTTTAATTCCGCAAAAGACGTCACTGCACCTATTCACCCCCCCCCTTCCCTTATAGGTGGATTAGGCTGACACTAGACACTTTCAATAAGTCTACTTTTATATATAGTAAATCTAAACGTCTGATACTATATGGCGCACCTCACTTGGTCTTCATGAGCACTTAGGTCACAAAAAAATTAAATAAAGTATTTTTCCGCTGCGTAAAACTATATTTTCAAACCGTGTACTAGTTTATCCACCTAGCTGAGGGATACGGCTTTGCAAATGTTTTGCATAAATTATATTTGGAACACATTTAGTTTAAAATGATTTCTATAAGCTACGAGAGACGATGAGTTTCCTTAACGTCAGTAGATGTCCCCTACGTGACGTAGCATCACAATGCGTAGTTCCCCTACTTTGATAGTATTTTAAATGCTGGGAAAATTGCAGGTTGTGATAACGATGCCCCCATTACGCACTGTTTGTACTGTTACAAGTGCAGACGTTTTATAACTGGCTAAATCAAAGCACAAAGCAAATGATAGAAGCAACATACCGTGGTACCTTAAACTACAAAACCCCGGAAGTAGCTCTTAAACTTTTTGAGGACATGGCCATGAACACATATCAGTGGAATGTGCCTAGGTCCCGCCCAAATAAACCTGCAGGTATCTTTGAAGTAGATAACGTCTCCCAGCTAGCTCTGCAAGTTTAAGTATTAAGTAAAAAGATAACGGAGATGATGCTGCCTCCGCCCCTCAGGTATGGGAATCTTCAACTCCTGCTCCCAAACAATTGGATTATGTTAATAATATGCCAAGAAACGCTTTTCATAATTTTTCTGTTGCTAATTTTCCTGCTTCGAGTTTTGCTTTTCCGAATAGTTATAATCTAGCTTTACGGAACCACCCGAACTTTTTGTGGAGTAATCCCTCGAACTCAATGCATCCGCCACCACAAAATGATTTTTCTTCACCACCTCAACCTCTTCAAAATTATCTAAAACCTCCAAGCTTGGAGGAGTTACTTTCTAAATATATAAACACAAATGACGCTATTATAAGAACCCTAGCTGGGACCGTTAAAAGTTTAGAGAATCAAGTAGGACAACTCGCAAAAATTATTTCTGAGCGACCCGCCGCGTCTCTTCCTGCCAACACCATGCCCAACCCGAGAGATCAAGTGAAAGCTATAACTCTTCGAAGTTGGAAGCAAGTTTCTAGTACAGTTAGTGAAGAGCCCAAGGCAAGCTCCGCCCTCATTTTGAATATTCCACTATATATTGAAAAAGAAGTTATCACTCCACTCTCTACTTTAGAAGAAGATCTCACTCCACCACCCATCTTTAAAAATGATCTAACTCCACCAAACCCTTCCGAACTTAACAAGCAACGTCAGGATGATCAATACTCCAGCTTCCTAGAAATATTTAAGCAAATCTACGTAAATCTACCCTTCCACGAAACAATCTCCCAAATGCCGAAGTACGCTAAGTATCTTAAGGACCTCCTGACTAATAAAAAAAATTTAGAAAACTTATCGCATGTCACAATAAATGTCAAGTGCTCTGCAATATTGACAAATGGTTTACCAAAGAAGATCAGTGATCCGGGTAGTTTTTCTATTCCGCGTGTCTTTGGTGATCTTTTTATCAAGCACGCATTGGCCAACTTAGGTGCGAGTATCAACCTTATGCCCCTCTCATTATTCAAGAAGTTAGGAATTGGTAGCCTCAACCCCACACAAATGAGTATCCAGATCGCTGATAGATCCGTTAAATACTCATTATGAATCGTGGAGGATGTCTTAGTTAAAGTCGACAAATTCATCTTCCTGGTGGATTTCGTCATATTGGACATCAAAGAAGACGTCGAGGTTCCCTTGATCCTTGGCCGACCCTTCCTTGCCACCTCCGAGATATCATTGACGTAAACAATGGTAAGCTCTTCCTACGAGGAGGCGATGATGAAGTAATGTTGGGTACATTGGAAAATGTGTACCTGATTTGAAGAAGCCCAACTTAGCTCAATGATATACATCAAGGTGTATTTGATGTTGTTTTAAGTTGACATGTGCAGGTGAAGAAGTGTTAAAGAATGCAGAAAAATATTCTAAGTCCATGTGTCAACACCTGAAGAAACAGTGTCGACACTTCAGAATATTTGTGTCGACACTTGAAGGAAGCTGTGTCGACACAGAGAAAGATAGTCGACCACATTTGTGTCGACACTGGGAAGCAGTGTCGACTCACAGGAAGATAGTCGACCACATTTGTGTCGACACTGGGAGGCTGTGTCGACACAATGAGACAGAGTCGACACACATTGGCAGAAGTCGACAATACTTGTGTCGACACCAGAAGTCTAAGTCAACACATACTGAGTTCTGAATCTACAACAACTGTGTCGACACACAGGACTTGTGTCGACACACTGCAAAGTCAAGACCAAGTTATTCTCTGAAGAAGCTGTGTCGACTTAAAGGCAAACTTGTCGACATCATCAAAGGCTGTGTCGACACCAAAGTTACTTGTGTCGACACATACAGACAGTTGGTCTCGACACTTCCTGACAGTCTGTCTCAACACATTGCTGACCAAGACTAAGGCACAGGATCTGTTTGAAGACTTGACAGCTATGGGTTGCAGCCAGTTAACTGATGTTGTCAGACTTGTCAGAAGACAGTTATAAACCGGATCAGCCGGTTACCGTTAAGAAGATCTATAAATAGACAGATTCAGAGAGAAGTAAAAACAGTAATAAGAAGATTGAACTTTGGCAATCAAATTGAGAAATCAAATCAAGAAGGTGTAATACACTAAAGAAGATCTTCATCAGAAGATCTAAGAAGACGATCTCAGGATCGATCTAAGAAGAGTTCTAACAAGAATTCAGAAGTATCATCAAAGGTGTTGGATAGAGAGGGATCCACCCATTTTGAAGAAGAAGAAGGAAGCCATCAGTGGTTTCTCAAGAAGCTGTTTGGAAATCAACTCAGCTAAGTTCAGATTCAAGAAGCTTTGAAGAAAGCTCAGATTCAGTTGATTTCATCAGCTGATCAAGAATTGTCTTGTCCTCTTCTCTCTCAACAAAGGCAAGACATTAAAACTTCTTTTCTAAATTTCTGTAGGATCTGTTTTACACAGATCTGAGTTGTAAGCCTGTGATATAAAGGCTGAGTGTAGGAGAGTTGATCTCTGAGTGGTAGGGCTGTTTGCCTGAGTGTAGGAGAAGGTTCTTCTCTGAGTTGTAGGCCTTGTGGCAAGGCTGAGGTAGGGCTGTTGTGCCTGAGTTGTAGGAACCTATCCAGGTTCTGAGTTGTAGGATCTGAGGATCTGAGAATAGTGGAAATTTGGCCGAATCTAGCATACTGCTAGATAGGTGAAGGGGGAAAGTGGATGTACCCAGACCTTGGGGAACCACTATAAAACATTGTGCAATCTGTGATGATTAAATGTCTGTGAATGCTGTGCTGGATGTTTTAATTTTTGTAATTGAATTCTGCCTAAAAATTTGAACAAGCAATTAGAACCTATTCACCCCCCCCCCCCTCTAGGTGTTTAGGTTGTCTTGAAAGTAAAACTATCAAGTGGTATCAGAGGGAGGTTCCTCAAAAAGGACTTAACAGTCTGAGGTAGATCTGAAAGGCAGAATCAAGATTCAAGAAGATGGGTTCTGGAGAGAATCATAAGGAGCTAGGGTCTATGAAATTACCCATATGCAAGAAGGAAATCTTTGGAATTTGGAAAGAAAGAGTCAGGTTGTTTATGGAGGCATCTGACCCAAGAATATACATCACAGTTCAGGAAGGACCCTTCATTCCAATGAAGGTATCAGTTCTTGATGCTAATATTCAAACTCCAAAGAGTTATTCTGAAATGAACAAGGATGAAATCATTTTGGCAACCATGGATAAAAGAGCACAGAACATTATTGTAAGTGCCATAGATGATTCAACATTTCAGAATCTGATTCACTGCAAGACCTCCAAAGAAATGTGGGACACATTGATTGTCTACATGGAGGGATCAGAAGAAGTAAGACAGGACAGGAAATCTATGCTCAATCAGGAATATGAAAGTTTTAGACAAGGAAAATCTGATAGCATAACTGAGTGTTATAAGAAATTCTATAGAATTGTGAATGAGCTAATGTCCTATGGAAGAGTCTTCAGTACTTATGAACTGAATGACAAATTCTTGAGATCCTTAACAAAGGATTGGGACACAAAGATCTGTGTCATAAGAGAAGTGGCTAAATTGGCAGAGATCTCTCCTCCCACCTTGTTGGAAAGCTGTTATCCTATGAAATGCAACTTTTGGTGAGGAAGGAGGAGGAAAAGAATTCAAGAGGAGAGCATAGAGAAAAGACTGTGGCATTCAATGCAGAATCCATCAGAAAGAATAGGAGGATATCACCATCCCATCCTAAGGAAATTGCAGAAGTCAGTTTAGAAAATTCAGATAATCAGGGTTCAGAAAGCTGTGATTCAGATGCAGACTTTGCTGCATTCACAAGGCAATTCCAGAGGTTCTTGAAGAAGAAACAGTGGAAGTCTAAGCCCTCTACTTCACAGCAAGTTGATGACTATTATCAGAAGAAAAAGTCATCAAGGAAAGAAAAGAGCAGATCAAAGCCCAGCAAGGCTACTACTTCAAAGATTGTCTGCTATTGTTGCAATAGACTTGGACATGTAGTGGCTGACTGTCCTGATAAGAGAAAGGAGTCTTCAGACAAGAATAAGACTCATAAAAAGGGCAAGAAGGAGAAATCCTTTGTTGCAAAGAAGGATAAGAGCCTAACAGATCAGTCAACTTCAGAGTCAGAATCTGAAGCAGAAGCATATATTGGACTATATGCTGTATCTGAAGAAGAGGAGTTTCTGCAGTTGCTAGACTCCATCAATGATCAAGAGGATCATCAGTGCATGGGACTGATGGTAGGATCAGAAGAGGACATATGCCAGAATCAGTCTGGTCCTAATAAGGTACAATGTCCTTCTATGAAATCTGTTTATAGTACAAGTACAGAATCAGCTACATCTGCATCAAGTGATGTAGATACATCTGAATCTAAAGGAGATGTCTATCAATTGATAGATAAGTATGGGGACTTGTTGCAAGCCCTTAAGAAAAGCAAGAACCTGGTCAAATCTCAGGCTCATGAAATTGCTGAACTAAGGGTAGCTGCAACTGAGTTAGAGAAAGTAATTGATCAAAAGTTAAATGAAATTGCCAAGCTGAAGAATATAACTATTATTCAGATGGGCACAATTAATTATACCAATGATCAAGTGAAGAGTCTGGAGGCCAGACTAAGAATTGAAAAAGATTTAGTGGCTAGTTACTCTAAGCCAAAGTCTGTCTTACCCTTGATTGAAGAATTTGTGAATCATAAGGGTAAGGCAGGATTAGGATTCAAAGGTAACTCCAGGGCTGGCCAATTCAAGAGGAAAGGCAAAGCTCCTGTCAAGCCACTGAACTTTTCAGTCTCTATTAAGTTTAGAAAGGTGGAAGTGCCTTCTAACCTATATGATCATGAAAATATTCATGGTCATATTAAGTCTAATGTTCTGAAAAACAAGGGTGTAAATGCCAACAGGCCTACCTATGTTCATAAACCCAATGGTTATAAAAAATCAGTGGGTGAAGCTGCTGCAGCACCAGCAATGGACAGAAATTCTTTTGTCAAGGATGTATCTAGAACTAGATACAATAGGTTTGAATGTTGGCACTGTGGCAAGAGAGGCCATTTTGCACTAGACTGCTGGTATAACACAAGTGTTAGAAAGAACAATAGTCTACCTGTTAGAAGAAATAATGGTAGCTTTGTTTATGCTAACTTGAACCAAGGACCCAAGACTTACTTGGGTTCTAAGGGTAAGTAAATCTGTGTTGCAGGTGAATCCAAGTAACCATGCCCCTATATGGTACTTGGATAGTGGTTGTTCCAGGCACATGACTGGAACAAAGGGGCTGCTGAAGGAGTATTCATCTGTCAAAGATGGACCTAAAGTGATCTTTGGTGGATCTGAAAAAGGAGTCATCAAAGGGTTTGGTAATATCTCTTCCAACCTAATTACTATCACCCAAGTGGCTTATGTAAAAGGTTTGAAACATAATCTAATAAGCATAAGCCAGCTGAGTGATTTAGGATATGACATTTCATTTGTTAAGGATGGATGTCATATCAAAAGGTCAAGTGATCAAGAGATCATTTTGACTGGGTATAGGAAGAGAAATGTATATTGTCTTAATTTTGTATGTGAGAATAAAGCTTCTCCCATCTGTCTTGTAGCTGATGACAATGCTTCTCATTGTGTTAAGTGGCACAAGAGATTGGCTCATCTTAACTACAAGATAATTGGCCAACTCTTTATCAAAGAGTTAGTGAGGAATGGTCCTCAAGTTAAGTGTATGAAGGAAGGGATATGCTCAGCTTGTCAAAAGGGCAAGCAGACAAAATCCTCCTTTCAAAGCCTTGAAAACAAGGATTCTGTGAAGTGCTTATACCTCTTGCATGTGGATCTTTTTGGTCCTATGCCAGTTCATAGTCTAGGTAGGAAGGTCTACACTTTTGTGGTTGTAGATGACTATTCTAGATTTACATGGGTATTCTTTCTGAGACAGAAATTTGAAACCCCAAGTGTCTTACTTAATTTTGTAAAGCAAATTCAGAATGAACTGAATAGTACAGTGGTCAAAATCAGAAGTGACCATGGTACTGAGTTTCAATCTGAAAGCATGACAAAGTTATGTGAAGACTTTGGGATTTTCCAAGAGTTCACCTCACCAAGAACACCTCAGCAAAATGGAATTGCTGAAAGAAAGAATAGAACATTAATTGAAGCTGGTAGAACTTTATTGAGTGACACCTCTCTACCAGAATATTTCTGGGCTGAGGCAGTAAACACTGCTTGTCATGTGATCAATAGGGCTTCTATCACCAAGAGCCACAAAAAGACTCCCTATGAGATTATGAAAGGTAGAAAACCAAATCTATCCTACTTTAGAATCTTTGGTTGCAAATGCTATATACTTAACAATGGTAAGTCATATTTGACTAAGTTTGCTTCCAAATCCCAGGATGGGATATTTGTTGGGTACAACACAAATAGTAAGGCCTATAGAATCTTCAACTTGACTACTCAAGTTGTTGAAGAATCTGTGCATATTGTGTTTGATGAAACAAGATTAATCAACTGTGAGTTGTCTTGTAGATCAAATGACTCAACATGTATAAGCAAAGGAATGGACAAGCTCTCTATTGCTGAAGCTTCAAGGGAAGATGGAGTATTGGAAAATGAAGGATATTGTCCAGGGGGAGTATAAGACACAATAGAAGATGAAGAAAACCAAGAGGTTCAGCATAATGAAGGAGCTGGAGATGTTCAACCAGAAGGGAATCTTCCTCCAGCTACAAGACATTTAAGAGACCATCCAACTGATCAGATAATAGGTGATCCAAGACAGGGAGTGCAGACTAGAAGCAGAAGTCAAAGCACAGTTCTGCATTCAAGTTTCCTGTCACAAATGGAGCCTAAGAAGTTTGAAGAAGCCATCCAAGACCTGCACTGTACTGATGCTATGCAAGAGGAGCTGAATCAATTCAGAAGGCGCAATGTCTGGGAGCTTGTTCATAAACCAAGAGGCCACAATATAATTGGGACAAAATGGATCTACAGGAACAAGTTGGATGAGAATGGAGTAATAGTGAAAAATAAAGCAAGATTGGTTGCTAAAGGATACAGGCAGGAAGAAGGGATTGACTTTGATCAAACCTTTGCCCCAGTAGCAAGGCTGGAGGCAATCAGAATGTTCCTTTCCTATGCAGCCTATCAAGACTTCAAGGTATACCAGATGGATGTGAAGTCAGCATTTCTGAATGGTGATCTTAAAGAAGAAGTATATGTAGAGCAGCCATCAGGTTTTGTAGATCCTCTTAAACCTGATTATGTTTATAAGCTTAGAAAAGCTTTGTATGTGTTAAAGCAAGCCCCAAGGGCTTGGTATGAAACCCTGTCTACTTTCCTTATTGAGAATAAATTCTCAAGAGGAAAAATTGACAAAACTCTATTCCTTAGGGAATCCAAAGGCAAGATCATCTTAGTTCAGATCTATGTTGATGACATAATCTTTGGATCTACTGAAAACAACCTTTGTAAAAAGTTTGCCAAACTTATGCAAGGGAAGTTTGAGATGAGCAGTATGGGGGAACTGAAGTTCTTCTTGGGACTCCAAGTAAGACAGACTGATGATGGCTTATCCATATCCCAGTCAAAGTTTACTAAAGAATTAATCAAAAAATATGGTATGGAGTCATCCTCCATCATGAGAACTCCTATGGGGACAAGTATGCCAATATGCAAAGATGATGCAGGTAAACCTGTTGATGAGGCTTTGTATAGAGGAATAGTTGGTTCTCTACTATATCTCATAGCTAGTAGACCAGATATTATGTATGCTACATGTGTCTGTGCTAGGTACCAAGCCTGCCCTAAAGAGTCTCATTATACTGCAGTCAAAAGGATTCTGAGATATCTTAAGGGCACACTTAATCTAGGCCTTTGGTACCCTAGGAATAGAGATTTTCAACTAACAGGTTATTCATATGCAGACTTTGCAGGTTGTAGAGAGGATAGGAAGAGTACAACAGGTACTTGTCAATTCTTGGGAGGAAGATTGATATCTTGGAGTAGTAAGAAGCAGACCAGTGTGGCTATATCTACAGCTGAGTCAGAATATGTTGCTGCTGGCAGCTGCTGTGCACAACTATTGTGGATACAGCATCAGCTTAAAGATTATGGTATTCAAGTAAGTAGAACACCTCTTTTGTGTGATTCTAAGAGTGCAATTTCTATTGCTAATAATCCTATTTCTCATAGTAGAACTAAGTATATAGAAATTAAATACCATTTTCTTAGAGATCATGTAGAAAGAGAAGACATCACATTGGAATTTGTTAAAACAGATTATCAAATAGCAGATGTATTCACTAAGCCTCTGGATGAAACAAAATTCAATAAATTTAAAATTGAATTAGGCATGCTGACCATTGATTAGATTATCAACAAACTTACAAATAACATATTAGATTATCAAATGGTCTTAAATGGTGTAGACAGAAACAGAAATTGGCTAAGTAAAATAGTGTCGACACATTCAGTGATAATGTGTCGACTCAGTGAAGTAATGTCGACAAGTCAGAAATATTGTGTCGACACAGAGAATATGTGTCGACACTTAAGAATTAAATTGTCGACTTATCCAGGAATGTAGTGTCGACTTCACCAGAATAGTGATGTCGACACTTACAAATTTTGTGTTGACACTTATCCTAAGAGTCGACACAGATTTTCTGATACTCTACTATATCTCTCAGGTGTCGACATATCCACATTTGGTGTCGACACATAGTAGACAGATTTGTTGTCGAGACAATAGAAGTTTGTGTCGACACATTCCATCTGTGTCGACACATATAGACTGTTTTTGCCCGCCTTTTGATCTTCTTTCAATAGAAGGTATAAATAGGTCAAGAACTTATTCAGTCGACACGCTTACAAGGTTTTCGAGACTGAAACCCTGTGTCAACTTTCTCTCTCTCTCTCTTCTCTCAAGCTTTCTCACCTGAACAATGGCGCCGAAGATTGAAGACAACGTCAATGAAGGTTATGAGTTAGTAAGGAATGCCTTTGCCGAAGCCCCAATAGATGTTCAACGAGTTATCTCTCTTATTTCTGAATCCGGATTAGAGTTCATAGTTTCTGAACCTTCCAAGATATGGAAGAAGGAGGTGCATGAATTCTTTAACTCTGCATCAATAGGTTCAGATGTTCTCAAGATAAAGTCCACTGTGCATGGGTCGACAGTGAAGATTACCCCAAGAAGTCTAAGGAAGATTCTACATTTACCAATAATTGACAATGAAGAAGAAGTCCCTGCTTCTAAGTTAAGGGAGGCTATCCAATGGTGCGGATTGGATCCCACTCTGAAGATTGGAGCTGCTTTCAACAAGAAAGGGATGAATCAACAAGGGAAATTTCTGTCTGAAGTAGTTGTCAAGGTGATTCTGTGCAAACCAGGGGGACATGATAGGATTTCAGCCTCTATGTTCAGCCTCATGACCAGAATTATGTTTACAATTCCAACTGATTGGTCAGTTGTAATCTTTGAAAAGATCAAGGAAGGAATAAAGAAGCCAAATCTGGCTAGAATTATGAGTTTATATCTGAATGGAGTGATACCTGAGGTAATGCAACACCTGTTAGGAACAAAGATCAATCACATGAGAAAGATGGACATGAGATTGTTTTCTAGATGGGATAGGGTGCTGTCTAAGGATGTGCCTGATGAGAGCAGGCAGGATACCCCAGTGAAATCCTCTTCTCATGCTCAAGATACTGAGCAGCTTCAAGAAGAACAAGAGAGGAAGCAGGATGAAGATCACCCTGTATCTACTCCAGCCCAGCAAGACACTATACCTACACAAATGCAGGGGGAGCAAGCTCATTCTCCTGCCCAAAATGAATCTACTCCTAACCAGGTACAATTGCAGGGGGAGCTGGTGTATTTTCTTATAAAAGACATTTCTAATATTTCAATTTCTGTACAGTTGCAGGGGGAGCAAGTGTACTCACCTGCCCAGGACATTACCAATACTGAACAAGTACAGGGGGAGAAGATGTCAGACCCAGTGCAAGAGGAAGTCCAAATTGATATCTCCAAAGATCTGAATATAGAAGATCTAATTGATACATCTTCTGTTCAAGCTCAGAAGGAATATACTCTAGATGAGTTATTCCCTAATGTTGATATGGCTACTGATAGAGTAGAAGAGGGGCAAGAGATTGAAAAAGCACTTGACATGGAGATAGAAATGGAGAAGGAGAAAATAGTTGAGGGGGAGTCTGTGCATGTTGAGGCTGAACAACATGGCACTGAGATAGATATTCCTCCTCCTTCTCAAGAAAGAGTTCAAGTTGATAGTTCATCTGAATCTGAGACTGAAGAAGCCAGAATGGCTAAGAAGAGAAAACTTGTAGTCTTCAAGAGAAGGAGCAAAGGTTATAAGCAGGCTCTACAGACTACAACTCAACCATCCCAATTCTGAATTTAATTATAACAAGTTTATGGTTGATTTGCAAATTAAGTTAGATGACCATAGAGTGGCAGTTCAAAAATATGTTGATGAGAGCAATAAGGCCCTTCAATTTGACTTGGCTCAGGATATAAAGTCAATTCGATTTGAAGTCAATATGCATAAGAAGGAGATGACAGATTGCTTCCATAAGGGAGGTAATGCTGTGGTGTATTTGGCAAAACAACAGCAGTCCATCATCCCTAAAGTGGATGATATTGCTTTAAACCAAAGCTATGTTTTGGAGAATCAGCTAAGGATGAATGACAATTTAACTGAATCTCATCATGAGATTATTGCTGAATTGAAAAAGAATACTCCAGGCCTGCCTGCAGCTAGAGCAAAGGAGATGGAAGAATTTGATAAGACATTTCAAGCTGCTATTGAATCTGTTAAAACTGCTATCACTACCTCTCAAAAGGACATATCTGACAAGCTTCAAAAGTTAAAACCATTTTTTAAAGAGGGTGTGAATTATCTGGATGGACAGATCAGATTTCAGAAGGAAGATCTAAGAGATCATATTACCAGAGAAGCCATAAAGGGGGAGAGGTTGTTAGTTCATGCAGGCTCAGAGCACACCAAATGGGTGACCAATAGTATTCGAGCCACATTGGGATATCCACCTTTGTGTGATGATGCTATGGTGGCTGAGTCAGGAATACAAACAGGTCTACTTGAAGGCAATCAACCTGAGGTTGCCCAAGTTATTTACCCTCCTCTAGATTTTGATATGATTGATCAACAAGTTCAAGATATGTATAGCCCTCCAAAGGAGGTTAACAGGGTTGTTATTGAGAAAGTGGATAAGCCTGAGGCCACTTTGAAAGAACAGCAAGATGCTCTACTATCTAAGAAGAGATTTAGAGAGCAGGCTGAACTTAAGCCAGATTTTGAGCAGTGGAGCCCTACTTCAAGAAATATTATACTCACTGCATGGAAGGCTGTGAAAGACTAAGTTCATGAAAGAGGAAAGTGGTATAATGTAATAGAATTGCAAAAGCATGAAGCTAGGCAGGAGGCAATAATACAGTTCAGAAGAAATGCCAAGCTGGGTAGGCTGCCACCAGATGCTCAGGAGCCGAGCAAGTACTTTCCAAAGCCCTTTCATTACTTTGAAAGGCAAAGGCTCAAGGAAGAAGCAAAGAAGAAGGCTGATCAAAAAGGCAAGAAGCCAGCTGAAGATGTTGAAGCTCCTGTGAAGGCTCAAATCCAATCTGGCAAAGGGATTGTCATAAGAGAGCCTGATCAGTCTTAATTTTAAGTTCTTTCAAAAGTATTTTGTAATGTTTTGATTAAATCATTCAATGTAAAACTCTGTAATCAAATATTATCAAGTTATAAACAATATTTTGTTTGGAATCATATAATGTTCACTCTATATTGGATTGTTCATATTTTGTTTGGAATCATATAATGTTCACTCTGTGATGGATTGTTCATATTTTGTTAATATTAAGTATTCCTGTTATGTCATATATCATCATATTATACTTTTTATAAATGGTGTATATCATTTGCTATAAGGGTTATGACTTCTCCAAATAGGGGGAGATTGTTGTGTACATTGGAAAATGTGTACCTGATTTGAAGAAGCCCAACTTAGCTCAATGATATACATCAAGGTGTATTTGATGTTGTTTTAAGTTGACATGTGCAGGTGAAGAAGTGTTAAAGAATGCAGAAAAATATTCTAAGTCCATGTGTCGACACCTGAAGAAACAGTGTCGACACTTCAGAATATTTGTGTCGACACTTGAAGGAAGCTGTGTCGATACAGAGAAAGATAGTCGACCACATTTGTGTCGACACTGGGAAGCAGTGTCGACTCACAGGAAGATAGTCGACCACATTTGTGTCGACACTGGGAGGCTGTGTCGACACAATGAGACAGAGTCGACACACATTGGCAGAAGTCGACAATACTTGTGTCGACACCAGAAGACTAAGTCAACACATACTGAGTTCTGAATCTACAACAATTGTGTCGACACACAGGACTTGTGTCGACACACTGCAAAGTCAAGACCAAGTTATTCTCTGAAGAAGCTGTGTCGACTTAAAGGCAAACTTGTCGACATCATCAAAGGCTGTGTCGACACCAAAGTTACTTGTGTCGACACATACAGACAGTTGGTCTCGACACTTCCTGACAGTCTGTCTCGACACTTCCTGACAGTCTGTCTCAACACATTACTGACCAAGACTAAGGCACAAGATCTGTTTGAAGACTTGACAGCTGTGGGTTGCAGCCAGTTAACTGATGTTGTCAGACTTGTCAGAAGACAGTTATAAACCGGATCAGCCTGTTACCGTTAAGAAGATCTATAAATAGACAGATTCAGAGAGAAGTAAAAACAGTAATGAGAAGATTGAACTTTGGCAATCAAATTGAGAAATCAAATCAAGAAGGTGTAATACACTAAAGAAGATCTTCATCAGAAGATCTAAGAAGACGATCTCAGGATCGATCTAAGAAGAGTTCTAACAAGAATTCAGAAGTATCATCAAAGGTGTTGGATAGAGAGGGATCCACCCATTTTGAAGAAGAAGAAAGAAGCCATCAGTGGTTTCTCAAGAAGCTGTTTGGAAATCAACTCAGCTAAGTTCAGATTCAAGAAGCTTTGAAGAAAGCTCAGATTCAGTTGATTTCATCAGCTGATCAAGAATTGTCTTGTCCTCTTCTCTCTCAACAAAGGCAAGATATTAAAACTTCTTTTCTAAATTTCTGTAGGATCTGTTTTACACAAATCTGAGTTGTAAGCCTGTGATATAAAGGCTGAGTGTAGGAGAGTTGATCTCTGAGTGGTAGGGCTGTTTGCCTGAGTGTAGGAGAAGGTTCTTCTCTGAGTTGTAGGCCTTGTGGCAAGGCTGAGGTAGGGTTGTTGTGCCTGAGTTGTAGGAACCTATCCAGGTTCTGAGCTGTAGGATCTGAGGATCTAAGAATAGTGGAAGTTTGGCCGAATCTAGCATACTGCTAGATAGGTGAAGGGGGAAAGTGGATGTACCCAGACCTTGGGGAACCACTATAAAACATTGTGCAATCTGTGATAATTAAATGTCTGTGAATGCTGTGCTGGATGTTTTAATTTTTGTAATTGAATTCTGCCTAAAAATTTGAACAAGCAATTAGAACCTATTCACCCCCCCCCCTCTAGGTGTTTAGGTTGTCTTGAAAGTAAAACTATCAAGTAACTTTCTCTATCACCCCTTCGATGAAGACCACCCTAGAGAATGACGACTCTTGTTTCTTCTTAGATACCTTATGTGATGAATCTTCCTACCGCCTTTCTGAAAGTGAGTTTTTTGATTTTTGTTCTTCCTCTACTCTTCCAATTGAATCTCTACAAGAAGCCGTCATGGCCACTAGCTCCACCCCTTTCAATTTTCCATATAAATAAAAAGTCTACGAAGACATTATTTTTGAAAAAGAAAGAATTTTCAAGATGTCGTATAAAGAACCCCCTACACTGGAACTAAAGGAACTACCCGAACATCTTAGGTATGCCTTCTTAAAAATGGATTCCAAGATACCAGTAATAGTTTCAGCCTACCTAACTGAAGTGCAAAATTATAAGCTCCTACTAGTTTTACGTAAACATCGCCAAGATATTGCCTGGCAAATATCTGATATCAAGGGCATATGCCCATCTTTCTGCACCCACAAAACCTTAATGGAAGATAATTCGCATAATTAAGTCCAACCTCAGTTCCATATATATCCAAATATGAAATAAGTCGTAAAGGGCGATGTTATGAAACTCTTTGATGCAGGAATTATCTATCATATATTTGATAGTAAGTGGGTTAGCCTGTCCAGGTAGTGCCCAAAAAGGGAGGGATGACTGTAGTTAGTAATGAAAATAATGATTTAATCCCGACACGGACGGTGATGGGGTGGCGAATGTGTATTGACTATCGTAAGTTAAACGACGCCACCCGCAAGGACCACTTTCCCTTGCCATTCATCGATCAAATTTTAGATTGATTATTCGGCCATAACTTTTACTATTTTATCGATGGTCTCTCGGGGTATTTTCAAATCCCCATCTATCCCGAGGACCAGGAGAAAACTACGTTTACTTGTCCCTTCAGCACCTTCGCTTACCGAAGAATGTCGTTTGGATTATGTAATGCGCCAGCTACATTCCAGCGAGTATGCTCGCTATCTTCAAAAAGTGCGTAGAAAGCATTATGGAGGTGTTTATGGATGATTTCTCCGTGTTTGGCGATGCTTTTGATACTTGTTTAGAAAACCTCAAAAAATTCTTAGAAAGATGCGAAGAAACTAACCTTGCCCTAAATTGTTGAAAATGTCATTTTATGGTAAGGGAAGAGTTAGTTTTGGTTCATAAGATTTCTGCGAGAGGAATTAAAGTAGACATAGCTAAGATAGAAGTTATTGAGAATCTTTCGCCGCCTACAAACGTCAAAGCTATAAGAAGTTTCCTAGGACATGCTGGCTTCTACCGTTGCTTTATAAAAGACTTCTCAAAAATCACCAAACCCCTTACTCATCTTCTGGAAAAAGTTGCCCCGTTTATTTTTGATGACCTTTGTCTATCTGCCTTTGAATTAATAAAAGAAAAGTTAATTAATTCCCCTATTATGATAGCTCCGGTGTGGGACATTCCCTTTGAGAAAATGTGCGATGCGAGTAGTTTCGCGATGGGAGCCGTATTAGGTCAACGCATATCTAAGAACTTCCACCCCATCTATTATGTAAGTAAAACACTCACATCGACACAAGAGAATTATACTACAACCGAGAAGGAGCTCCTAGCTGTTGTTTTCGCTTTTGATAAATTCCGTCCTTATATTACGCTTTCCAAAATTATCATTTTTATGGACCACTCGGCCCTTAAGTATCTTCTTGCTAAGACGGATGCCAAGCCGCGCCTGATTCGCTTGGTCTTACTCCTCCAGGAGTTTGACTTAGAAATCCGTGATAAGCAAGGAGCCAAGAATTTGTCCGTCGACCATCTCTCAGGATTAGATAATCTTTATATAGAAAAAATAGATGAAAAATCTTTTAATGATTTCTTCCCCGATGAGAAGCTTCTTTTAATTAACACATTCCCCTCTCCTTGGTTTGCGCACATAGCAAACTATTTAGTGGCTCGTGTCCTCCCGAAAGAGTTCTCCTCTCAACAAAAGAAGATATTCTTTTCTGAGTTGAAAAACTATTTTTGGGAGGACCCGCATCTTTTCTGAGTCTGTGTGGACCAAGTGATAAGGAGATGTGTCTCTTTTGAAGAAGGATTAGATATTTTAAAACACTTACATGAAGGACCGACTGGTGGTCACTATCAAGCTGCTCGCACCGCCCACAAAGTGCTTTGTGTGGGAATTTACTGGCCTAGCATGTTTAAAGACGCACAAGCCTTTGTGAGTAGGTGTGATAGTTGCCAACGGTCAGAAAATATTTCTAATAAAAACAAAATGCCGCACAATTATTTCCTTGAGTGCGAAGTTTTCGACCTCTGGGGAATTGATTTTGTTGCCCGTCTTCCTTCTAGCTTCGGTAACAAATACATTTTAGTTGTTGTCGATTATGTTTCACGATGGGCTGAGGCCCAAGCTCTTCCTAATAACGACACCCGAGTCGTAATTATGTTTTTGAAAAAAATTATTTTCTCAATTCGGTACGCCACGATCCATCATTAGTGATAGGGGATCACACTTTTGTAACGCACACTTTTAAAAAATTCTTATTAAATACAGCGTTACGCATAAGCTTTCAACTGCCTACCACCCCCAAACTAACTGACAAGTCGAAGTAGTGAATAGAGAGATAAAAAGAATTTTAGAAAAAACTGTTTCCACCTCTAGAAAATACTGGTCAACCAAATTAGACGATGCTCTATGGTTCTACCGAACAGAGTACAAATCGCCATCGGATGTACGCCGTATCGGTTGGTCTATGGAAAATCGTGTCATTTACTTGTAGAATTAGAACACCATGCTTTTTGGGCCTTAAGGTTTTTAAATTTCAATCCCCACTCTGTCGGCGACCTTAGAAAATTTCAACTTAACGAACTCAACGAGTGGCTCTCTTATGCTTATGAAAATAAAAATTTTTATAAAGAGCGGACGAAACATTTTCACGACAAACACTTAAGGCACCCAAAAACCTTCAAGTCGGGCGCCCAAGTTCTTTTATATAATTCACGATTACGTTTATTTCCAGGCATATTAAAATCACGATGGTCTGGGCCGTTTACTGTTAAAGAAGTTATTCTGTATGGCACTGTGTTAATTTCGCACCCTTATAAGGGCGATTTCAAAGTGAATGGGCAGCGTCTTAAACTTTATTTCTATGGTGATGATGTCAGTCCGAACAATGTTAATTTTATTCTGCATGGACTTTAACTAGCTTAAGACTTTATTTTTGTTAAAATCTTTGGATATTATTTTGGTTATAATTATTTTTTGGATAATATTATTTTATTGCGTCGAGCTCAAATGACGTTTTAAAAGAATGGGCGATCTTTGGAGGAAACCCAAGTTATTTTTCTATTTTCTTTATTTTACACTTTTTTGCCCTGGATGGCTCCGACAAGCTGAAGCTTCTGCGAACGCCTGCTCAACCACTGCTGAATCCATCATAAAGTCTAAAGAATACATTTCATAAAGATCCAAAGCACAGGCATGGGGGAGCGACATCAATCAACCTTCCGCGACTCGTAAATCCGGGGAAGTACCTGTTTTCAATTTTGTACTTATATTTATGTTTTAATTTTTCTCTCTCCTTCCCCACTTTTCTCCAATGAGGACAATGTCCATTTTAAGCTTGGGTGAGGATTTCCTCCTTCTCTTTTCTATATTTTGTTTCCCTGAAAAAAAATTCAAAATCAAAAAAATTTCAGTGCTTTCTCCTCTTTCTTCTTAAAGAAAAATTCAAATAAAAAAAGAAAAATCATTAAAAATCAAAAAAAAAGATAATATCTTTAAAAATCCAAAAAAAAGAGAATATTTAAAAATTAAATATATATATATATATATATGTTATTTGTTTAGTTTAAACTACTTTTGGTATTTCAATAGTACCCCATGCTTTTGATTTATATTTCTCAAAATTCCTTATAACGACTTAGCTAATTATAATATTTCTAATCAATCTTTCCAATTATGTTTCATAAGTAAAATTTTGGTCATGCTGTATTTCTAATTTGCGGTATCATGTTAATGCGAAGCTTTTTTTCTAAAACTCGCATTTCTATTTTGGTTTTTCGTTCTTTATTTTTTTTTCTTTCTTAAAAATATTTCACCCACTATTTTCCTGTTCGTTTTTGGGTAATTTTTGTAATGTCAACTTTTGATTAGCGTAGTAGATGTGAACGATCCAAGGTGCCTATTATTTCTATATTCAAGATAATTGCATTAGTCTTCTTTTATTATCTAGGCTTTGCTTTTTGAAATTTTTCAAAACTAATGCTTTAGATAAATTTAGAAACATGAAAATGATTTACGCCGTTTTTGTTTTCGTTTGAGTCTTCTTGCCAACCTAAAAATTTTTATCCCTAGTTAGCTTCTTTTGAGCCGTTTTCCTATTCCATTTGATAACTCCACTCATCATTTTTCACCAAAGCTAAAATGTTCCAACCTATCTAATCACACTAACCTTTTGAGTTTCATTAAAAAATTTCATGATTATGATAGAATTATTTTTGTGATGTGTTTTGAGAACTTTTTGAAAAATGTATGCTCAAAAGAAGTGTTTATTTTTGTTTGACCAATTTCAAAGTGAAAAGACAAAATATTTATGGCCTCTATTTTGAAAAGAAAAAGAAAGAAAAAAAATAAAAAAAAATTAAAAAGAAAAAGAAAGAAAAATATTTTATTTATGATGAAAATTTTTGAAACTCTTTATTTTTGTTTAGAGTGATTTTAAGCATTCAGGTTTATCTTTGAATTCCATTCCTAATTATATGCATAAACCAAACGTTTCAATACTAATAAGTTCTTTTGATTCATGCTTTTGAATTTTATTTATTTGCTAAGTAAAGAAGAAAAGTAAAATAGTAAATTTTTGGATTTAAATTTATATTTTTGTTATTTGATTGATTTAGTATAATATGTCCATTGGATCTAGTAACAACTCAATGCATTTTTTCATTTTGTTGCTTTGCTAAAATTTATTTAATGAATTTTGCTAAAATTTTAGATGATTTATTTTCGTTAGTAAAGTTTATAAATTGTTAAACCATGTTTAAGTAATTATTTTAGGTTTACATTTCACCTTCTCCCTACTTAGAATTTAGCATAGTACTTGTGTTAGCATAATTAGAATTTTCCTGATTAGTCACTTTTATGTTAACTAGTTTTTATAATTTTGCTTGAGGATAAGCAAAGCTTAAGCTTGGGGGAGTTTGATAATACATTTTGTAGTTTAAACTACTAGGGTAATTACAAATTTTTATCATAGAAATCATATTTTAAAGTTTTATTTTGACCTCGTTTTGTATATAATTTAATACCAATAATGTTCTTCTCTTTTTGCAGGTTTTCAGCAAATTCGTAGACCTCAACAAAATTCATCGACCTCAGCAAATTCATCGACCTCAGCCAGTTCGTCGAGCTCATTTTATCGAGCTCAGCCACTTCATCGAGCTCAGCCTTCAGTTCTGCAATCGACGAATGTCCTCAACATTCGTCAAGCTTCGCCTTCAGCCCTAGTTCGTCAAGCTCAGCATTCGTCAAGTTCGACCAAATTCGTTGACCTCAGCCAGTTCATCGAGCTCATTTCGTGGAGCTCATTTCGTCGAGCTCAGCTAGTTCGTCAAGTTCGGCCTTTACTTCTGCGGTTGACGAACGTCCACAACATTTGTCAAGCTTTTCGTCGAGCTCAGTTCGTCAAACTCGCCTTCAATCCAGAATTCGCCAACCTCGCCTTCAACAAAGTTCGTCAACCTCTCCTTCAGCAAAGTTCGTCGACCTCAGCAATTTCGTCGACCTCCCCTCCACATTTTGTGTTCGACGAACGTCTCCAATTTCGTCGAGCTTGCTAGAATTCATCGAGCTCAGCCTTTTTGTTAAGCTCTCCCCCTTCTCAGTTCAATGTTCGTCGACCTCACCTTCTCTCCTCAAAGTTCGTCGACCTCATTTTCTGCATTCGACGAACGGCTCTTTCTGCTATTTTGTCGAGCTTAGCCTTTAGTTCTCCGGTCGACAAACTCCTCCAAAGTCGTCGAGCTCAGCCTTCAGTTCGACATTCGTCGACCTCCTATCCACCTTCTCTTTTCTCTATTCGTCGAGCTCTCCCTCCTTCTCCTCTGAGTTTGTAGACCTCGCCTTCTCTTCTCTCCTCCAGTTCATTGAGCTTACCTGCTGTCAGAGGATAAGTCCAGCTTTTTAACAAAATCCTGTTACCGCCATTAATGCACGTCACCCATACCTAGGAAATCATCATTTACCGCCAGAACCCGTACCAAGGTCAACTCCCGTGCATGGCTAAAGGCATTTCTTGCTCCTTGAAAATCTATAAATAGAGCCTCGGCCATTGAGAAAAAAATATAGAATTTTGGGAGAGGGGAAGTGCTGACATTTTCAATTCTCCCTTAGTGTTCTTCCTCTCTCCTATTTTTATTTCAGTTTTCTGTAATAGTTTAGTTTAGTATAGTTTCATTTTCAGCTTTAGTGCTAGCTTGGTTTCTTTTCTAGCAAGTGTTATTTCTGTTATACCAAATTGAAAGCTCTGTTTAATTTAATATAAATTTTGTGTACTGTTTTTGTCTCTGTTTTGCTTCCATGCACTCCTCATCATCTCTCTTCCTCCACTTCACCATGAGTAACTAATCCTCCTTGTACTTGACCTTGATGATCTGAGGTTCGAGTTGATTAAGTTATGATGCTTTAAGATTACTTTTTATTTTTAGGGTTTAGGCCTTTTATTTACTCTTGAAAAATCATGTTTGGAGCTATATCATCGATATATAATTTCCATATCTATCTTCACTCTTAGCTAGAGGAGAGGCTCATAGTTTGAAGTGAACACTCAAGAGTAAAGAGAGTTGCACGCACCCCTCGAGAGAGGCAGACGTTAAATCTCCCGGATTAGAGTGAAATCCAATAGCGGGGTTCACAGCGTAAAGCGAGCTTTAGTTCTCCGATTTGGATGAGAGTTCAGTCGAACCTTCCTAAACTCAGGTGGGTGATGAGTCCCTATTTCATACCGAATTCCGGACTCATCTAGGCTCATTTGCATGTATTTGCACTACCATTTAGCGCCATTAGCACTCCTTTTGGTTCGCTACGAAATTCCACGTCGTGTGCACTCTTTTAGCCTATTTCTGTGCGTGTATTTATTCTCATCGTGTGATGCAATTTTTATTTCTATCTGTGACTGCCATGTCGACATCCCGTCCAGTTTTCCTGCAGGTTCTGGGATCGTGTGGGCGTCCGGGATAGGGCTTTCACTTTTTGTAGCAAAGGAGTCAATGGTCGTGCGTTTTTACCCACACACGACCATCGACCTCTTTGGCGCATGACCACTGGTCGTGCGCAGTCTGAGCTCTCATTTTATTGTCCTGTCCCGCCATATCGCACGATCATCAGCTATACCGCGCACGATCACTGTTCGTGCGTTGTCGGTCGTGCACAGTCATGCTATATTTTTACATTTTTCTGTCCCATCGCACGATCACCACCCTTGCCGCGCACGATCACTGATCGTGCGCTGCTGATCGTGCGCATACTTAAATTTCCTGATGCAGGTTCTACAGGTTGTTGCTGCATGAGCGCTGACATTGTTCGCGCACGACCACTGGTCGTGCGCCGGTGGTCGTGCGCGCTATTTATTCCTATTTCTATATATACGCCTGTTCCGTGAATTAGGGAAAGAAGACCGGGATCGAACTCAGCTGCCACTTCGCCCTTCCCCATTCCAGATGCTCCATCCACCTCCACCTTCATCCCTACCATCGGGAGGTGATTTCCGGCACATCTAAAGCATTCCGCATCCTCCGGTGACCCCTCCGGCCATTAATGACCTCTTCTCCGAGCTTTCTACCGAAGAAGAAGATGATGAAGACGACCTAGAGAACGGACTCAAAGGCCCTCGAGGTGACAGCTCGACGGTACAGGAAGCCTCCTCGGACTGCGCGTGGAAGCGGATTGACAACCCGTACCTCCGGCCAACAACCGCGGTGGATCTTCACTCTTTTGGTTTACTCTTCCTCTACCTTTCTTGTAGTGTATGAATGACTCAAGCTTGTTGAGAACTTCGAATTTCTAGTTATTTGTAATTGGATTTTTGTTGTTTAAACTTGTTTGTGGGATTTGTGTTGTGATGCGCCTTGCCCCATCTCACTTCCGTCATTTCATGTGATTGCACTCCACACTAAACACCTCACCCACTGGCTCACCGTCCACTCGCCCTACCGAAGTACCGCATAGCGGACGATACACCCATCTCGCCTTGCGAAGCGGTGAATGCGACCCGCATAGTTAGCTTTAATTTCTTTGTTTGTAAGAACACAAATCTCAAAGCCCCTTTTGTTTCTTCTTTCATTTTACAAACTCTATTAGCAATAATTTCGGATTGTTCGTCGTTCTAAGCCAATTGCATTCCTCAAGAGACCGACACTTGGGGATTCACTCCCTAAAACTTTATTACTTATGCGACCAGTACGCTTGCCATATTTTCATGCATCAAGTTTTTATCGCCTCGCCGGCGCGATCGGTGGTGCTCACTACATCACTCGCATCGCCAAGAATTTGGGAGTTTGGGACAGTTTGCCGCCGATGGAGCAGGTTACCACCCCCTCTGTTATCACCCGTGCTAACATGGTTAGTTTTCATCTACTGCATGTTATTGGGCGGCGAGCCGATCATCGATTTGAAATTGTTATACCGGGCGACGCCCGAGGAACTTTGCAGGAGGATGAGGATGAAATTGTGCCGGAATCATCTGCCATGGGTAGGCGAAGAGCTGTAGGAGGCACTCAGCCACGTCATTCGTAGTCACCGCAGCCACCATCAGCTGAGCCGGAGAGGCAGCCCGACCCTCACTTCAGTGCTGCACAGGGTCAGAACATTCCATTTCTGAATGAGCGCCTTGTGGACATCAAGGCCTCCCAATTGTGGATGCAAAACTTTGTATATCAGCAGGCTTTGCGTGGTGGCCTGAACATCCCTCCGATGCCAGCTCGTTTTGCTCCCGCTCCCCGCCCGCCACCCGTTGAGATCAACAGCAGCGACGAGGAATGAGAGCAATTCCTCCACCCCACAGCTACCTCTGCATTTGTGTCTTCAGAATCTGTATCTCTTGCCTGTCCTTTTTATTTTATTTTTTGTTATTTATCTCCATTACTGCAAGAACATTTTATAAACTGCTAATACAGGTATTTAGTCCACCTTAAGGACGGTAAACAAAAGGGCTATTCGGGAGACAACCCAAGCTTGGACCTCTTTTTGGTCCCTTCTTTTTGTGCTTTTTATTTTTGCTTTTATATTATATTCTCGGTTATTTGTCTTTTCTGCGGCTCTACCTAATTTGCAGGTTCAACATTCTTTTATGCGATGCAACAACCTCCGCCTTCTGGTATGCTCATTCTTTGGAGCATGGATACCCTCTATCCTCAGCCTACTTTTTATTTTAGATGTCCATTAGCATTAATGCTTGTGTTTTCATTCAAGTCTGGGGGGAGAGCCGCTTATGCACACCGCGAGCACACTGTTAGCATGCCAGTAGTTTATTTTATGTTCATTATTGTAGAATCATGTCACGCACCACTGCACCCACTTGAGCGCGCGCTTAGCTTTTGCGTGTTGCGAGTCAAACTTTTGTCTTTGTTAGATTTGGGAAAATTTTGGTGCTGGTTTAGGATTGGGAGACAGAGTAAAATGTTGACCTTGCTGTGTTTCTAGTCAACTGCTCTCGTCTTGTGTAGAAATTCGTGTAGATTTAATTTTTCTTTATGCTTATAGTTTTGTAATTTTCTATTTGCGTAAATTCTTTTTATTCTACTCAAAAATTGTGAATCCGGTGTGAATCAAACGGTAGTTTAGGAATGTGTGTAGCCGCCACTATAATCGTTTTGCTCGAGTCGGGAGGAAGGATTATCTTTCTCGGTGGCTAAGAACTTGCCCCAAGCTACTCTCAAAGCATTGGTGCATGGTTAGTCTAGCGTGAGCATGATGTAGGCCATCATTTTGGCCCGGTTGAGCTTTGTACCGTTCCGAACGTCATACCCTCGCTAGCCCCGTTGTGCCTACCCTTCTTTTGATTCAGCTCCACCATTACTTCACCAAGGCTTTATAGCCTATCCTAGCTGCACACCCAAGTCGAGCTTAGAGTTGATCTCTTCATGTTGGGATGTGAAGTGGTGTTATTATTTGTGAATATGTGGATGTGCTCCAAGACTTATTTCTGCTGAGATTGTGAAAATAAAGAAAATGTTTTGAAAAGAAAAAAATATATATGTGAAAAAGAAAAGTGAAAAGTAAAAGTCTAATTGAAATATTTATTTGAGATGACTTGGATTTGGAGTAGGCGGTGCACACACCCATGTTGTAAAAATTACGTCTGGGGGTGTGGTGTACTCGTTTATATTGTGGGGTTTTTGAGGGATTCTTTTAGGCTAGCTCACTTGGGTTAGGTGCAAAGCCATTCTTTTTATCATTGTTTACCTCACCGTAACCCAAGCCCCGTATTACCTTAAGTCCTACGGATTTGCGCTTGAGTTTAACTAGTGCCGTGGAGAGAGTGTGAACGGGCAAGCGTATGGTCCCCGACATTGGTGGATTCCTTTGGAGGTGATCCTGAGCCCCGATCTTTGGCAAAGCTCACCTTAGTGGCCAGCCTACTTTCTTCCTACGCGTGACCGGTTGATTCACCGTGATTCTATTTTTGAGTAGTAATAAAATGTTTTTACGCATTGTGAAAAATATAAACTATTTTGCATAATTAGGAATTTCTTATATTGTATTTTTTTATGCACGCGAGCATGCGACTTCACATGGTACCCCGTATTTCAATCTCTATGTCAGCTAGATTATTTTTCGGACCTGCTTAGATTGTGTTTGCTCGGGACGCGCAAACAGTTAAGTCTGGGGGTGTGATGAGTCCCTATTTCATACCGAATTCCGGACTCATCTAGGCTCATTTGCATGTATTTGCACTACCATTTAGCGCCATTAGCACTCCTTTTGGTTCGCTACGACATTCCACGTCGTGTGCACTCTTTTATCCTATTTCTGTGCATGTATTTATTCTCATCGTGTGATGCATTTTTATTTCTATCTGTGACTGCCATGTCGACATCCCGTCCAGTTTTCCTGCAGGTTCTGGGATCGTGTGGGCGTCCGGGATAGGGCTTTCACTTTTTGTAGCAAAGGAGTCAATGGTCGTGCGTTTTTACCCAAGCACGACCATCAACCTCTTTGGCGCACGACCACTGGTCGTGCGCAGTCTGAGCTCTCGTTTTATTGTCCTGTCCCGCCATATCGCACGATCATCAGCTATACCGTGCACGATCACTGTTCGTGCGCTGCCGGTCGTGCGCAGTCATGCTATCTTTTTCCATTTTTCTGTCCCATATCGCACGATCACCACCCTTGCCGCGCACGATCACTGATCGTGCGCTGCTGATCGTGCGCATACTTAAATTTCCTGATGCAGGTTCTACATGTTGTTGCCGCACGGGCGCTGACATTGTTCGCGCACGACCACTGGTCGTGCGCCGGTGGTCGTGCGCGCTATTTATTCCTGTTTCTATATATACGCCTGTTCCGCGAATTAGGGAAAGAAGACCAAGATCGAACTCAGCCGCCACTTCGCCCTTTCGCATTCCAGACGCTCCATCCACCTCCACCTTCATCCCTACCATCGGGAGGTGATTTCCGGCACATCTAAAGCATTCCGCATCCTCCGGTGACCCCTCCGGCCATTAATGACCTCTTCTCTGAGCTTTCTACCGAAGAAGAAGATGATGAAGATGACCTAGAGAACAGACTCAAAGGCCCTCGAGGTGACAGCTCGACGGTACCGGAAGCCTCCTTGGACTGCGCGTGGAAGCGGATTGACAACCCGCACCTCCGGCCAACAACCGCGGTGGATCTTCACTCTTTTGGTTTACTCTTCCTCTACCTTTCTTGTAGTGTATGAATGACTCAAGCTTGTTGTGAACTTCGAATTTCTAGTTATTTGTAATTGGATTTTTGTTGTTTAAACTTGTTTGTGGGATTTGTGTTGTAATGCGCCTTGCCCCATGTAACACCCCAAAAAGGCCCCAAAAGACTCACCTTGAAAATTGAGTAGCAGGTCAGGTTACACGGCCTGGGACACGGGCGTGTCCCAGGGCGTGTCGGGTGACACGGCCTGGGACACGGGCGTGTCCCAGGGCGTGTTCTATTTATTTTGCAAAATTGGCCTATTCCGGGCAGAGCCGGACACGGCCTTGAACACGGCCGGGAACACGGGCGTGTCAGGCTGGACACGGGCGTGTCAGCTGCCGTGTTCCGACCCGTGTTCTGGTTGCAGCTCGATGGAGCAGGAGACCCGGGCGTGTCTCAGGTTTGACACGGGCGTGTCAGGTCCGACACGGGCGTGTCGATGACCCGTGTGGTTCAGTCGGTTCAAGCTGTGTGCACCGCTGAAGGGGTACACGGCCTGTGACACGGGCGTGTCACAGGCCGTGTCGGCCAAAAAGTGAAATTCTGGGGAAATCTTGGCCGTTCAGTTTCCTCTCTTTTGATCCAAAGGCTCAGGTGGTTTCTTGGGCTGGATAAGTCGTGAAAGAGGATTGAATCTTCATTCTTCATTATTCTTAAGGAAGAGAAAAAGAGAGAGGAAGAGAGGAAGAAGGAGGAGGAGACCAAGCCACCGGCGGAGCTCCCGTGGTTCGATTCGCGATCCGAAGCCGGCGTTGTGACGGCAAGGCTGCTGCGGTTCTTTCTCACCGGCTAGTTTGCGATGGCACCGAAGAGATCGACAAGGGTAACGATCTCCCTCCTTGGACATGTGAAGTCCTTCTTTTCTGCATTGCATAGGGAAAGCCCTTCCCCGCGAGTGTGCGGTGGGTTGTGGTGTCCCTTGGGGTAGATATGTGAAGTCCCCCTTGTTAGAGGCCGGAATTGGAGTACGGCTCTAGGCATGCTGTGTGAAGCCCATCTGGATGGAATCTGGATTGGTGATGCTTGTTTGCATATCGGAGAAGGCTCCGTGATAATGGCTTGTGATGCCTATGGCTTGTGATGCCTTGTTCCTACCTGTTGCTTGGTGCGGCAGGAAGTACTGGACGATGTCCAGGAAATGAAGAGGGTTGGCGGCAACTCTTGTGGCCGTGCGTTGCCACTTTGTGAGTAGTTGAGCCGTTGGGCTGCAACTCGTTGAAAAGGCTGTGTGCCGAACAGGAAAGGTGAAACCGACCCGCGCCTATAAAATGCCATGGATACTTCCGTATTCGAGGTGGCTAGGCGACTTGAGCAACGGGGGGTGGCTGATCCGTACCTGCGTTAGGTACGTCCGACTTGGAAGCCTGGTATAGGTTTTGTTGGAGCGCCTAATGAGAGTCTTAGGCCCGCGCGCCGGAAAGACTAGAAATGCTCAAATACCGTGTAGACGGTGGTGTTGACCCTGGTATTCCGGTACACCGAAAATGTGCCCTGAGTGCACGGACTGTCGGGCCGGGCGGCCGATGGTTGTGATGGCTTGAATGTGCCTGCGCGCACATAGTTGCTATTGTTGATGCCATGCTTGCAGGGAAAGAATGCTCATGCCCCGAGAAAGGGGTAGGATTGTTATAATTGGGTCAGCTGAATGCTGACCGTTGCATTGTTTGCCACCGGTTGGGTGGAATTGTTCCCGTGCAGGTGCTGGAGAGCCAAGTGGTAAGTGATGGGCGGGAGAGCCCTACTGCTGTTGCTGCTGCTGCTGCGGCTAGCCTGGAAGGCTAAGCGAATGGCTTTGTTTTGTTTTCTCTTTTACTCATGTATGGCCGGCCTGCGCGCCGAGGTTTGTAAAACATGATGTATGTTCAGAGGAATTGTAAGGCCTTAAGGCCAAACTCTTGTGGTTGTGTACATTCCATGGTTTATATATAAATGTGGTTTTATATATTGGACATTCCGGTTAAGAGTTCAAAGTTGTAACTTAAAGCTTCCGCTAGAATGCTCTGAGTTAGGATTCGTGTTTGATTTGGTATTATCCTGTGACCTCACCGTCTGTTTGTGACATATAGTGTGGGGCCCCGGCCGGACCTTCGACTATACGTCATTTAACGGATGGGGTCGTTACATTTTGGTATCAGCTTTTCGTCGGTCTTCCTCTTTCGAATTCGTGGTCGAATTCTTTTGTGGGGTGGCGAGCACGTGTTTGTGCGACCTGCTGTAACGCTAATGAACTCTGGAATGTCCATTAAGGAATGTACAAAATCTTGTTTGAGGAATCTGCGCGTTCCTTTTTGTGTTGTTTTGCTTGCATACGTTCGCTAATGTGTGTCTTGTCCACCTATAGGTGACACGTAGTGGTGCGGGGCAGTCTGAGCCCCAGCGTTCTGATGAGAGTGCGGCACCAGCTGAGGTGCCAACACCTCCTCCATCTGCGGAAACTGTTCGTTTAGTGGCTGAGGCGCTCTTTGCCATGATTCAGCCGTCCGGGCAAGCGCAGCCGGCAGTAGTGCCAGTTCGTGTAAGACCCGAGCCGGTTGAGGCTGTAGATCCACGAGCAGCTGACCGACAGTTGAAGCAATTCATGAGCTTCAGTCCTCCGACGTTTGCGGGAATGGGATCCCCAACGCAGGCGGAAGATTGGTTGTCGCGTGTCAAGAGGATAATGACAGCGATCAGGGCGGAGGAAACTCTCAAGGTCACCTTAGCCACCTTCATGCTTGAAGGGGAGGCGCGGTTGTGGTGGGATGAGGTAGAGCTACACCATTTGGCGGGCAGGCAATTAACACAAGTCTCAATTGAGGAGTTCTCTCGGATCTTTCTGGCGAAACATGTCCCAGCGGCGCAACGTATTGCTATGGAAAATGAGTTCCAACGGTTAAAGCAAGGGGACGATAGTGTGGATATCTACTTGCACGAGTTTACCAGGTTGGGACGATATGCGGGAACAATCTTCGCGGATGACCAAAGGAAAACGAATCGGTTCTATGAAGGATTGCGGGATGAGTTACGATTCCTGCTTTCGAGTTCTGTGAGCCAAGGGTTCCAGGCGTTGGTTGATACGGCGTGCGCGTTGGAGAAGGACATGAGGCGAGTGCAAGGGAATAAGGGCTTGGTGGTGTCTAAGCCAGAGTTTCAAGCACCTCGCCCAGGCAAGTCGTTTTACCAGAAGAAAGGGGGCAAGAGGTCCAAGCCATCTGGGCAAGTAACTACGACCGTTGTGTCGGGAGCGACATCAAGGCCGGATGCTCGTACGTGCTATAACTGTGGCCGGGTGGGGCATATAGCTCGGGATTGTCGAGTTGTGCAACCCAAAGGGGAGAAGAAGACGGGTGCGTCATATGCTGAGAAGGGCAAAGCGGTGGTGGATTCCTCTGCTTCCCAGGCGCAGCCCCGAATCTATCAACTTGGCCAACAGGAAGCGATTAAGCAAAGTGACGTCGTCACAGGTACGAGTTGATTTAGTTTACTTGCTGTGCTTTTGGTTTTGGTTTTGTTTAGCTTGTGCATGATGTGTGTGTGCTGCAGGCTTTGTCCTGATTCGGAATAACTTAGCGAGAGTCCTGTTTGATACGGGTGCTTCGCATTCTTTTCTGTCTGAGGATTTCGTATCGCGCATTGGGGTACCGAGTCATGTGACGGTGGATAGTACAAGGGTGCTATTGCCGAATGGCTGTGTGATGCTTGCGGATAGGGCTTGCGATGTGGATGTGCAAATAGGAAGTCGGGATTTCGGTTTGAGTGCAGCTGTGCTACCGTTATCGGAGTTTGATGTGATCTTTGGTATGGACTGGCTTTCGGAGCAGCGTGCCTTTATTGATTGCAACTCCAAAGAGATTACACTAGGCCAGAATACCGGGCTTGTGACGAAGTTCGCTGGTATGCGAGGAGTTGGCGGAACGTTGTTGTCTGCACTCCAAGTCGTCAATGCTGTGCGGAAGGGCGCGGAGTTATTCTTCACGCTAATTCAGGCTGTTGAGCCAAAGGCCAGTGTCGGTGAAGTGCCAGTTGTGTCAGAGTTTGCCGATGTGTTTCCTAAAGATCTTCCTGGGTTACCACCCCAGCGGGAGATTGACTTCTCTATTGAGTTGGTGCCAGGTGCGAAACCTGTGGCCCGCTCTCCATATCGCGTCGCGCCAAAAGAGATGGCTGAGTTGAAAGTCCAACTGCAAGAGTTGTTGGAACAGGGTTATATCCGCCCAAGTATGTCACCTTGGAGCGCGCCTGTTCTCTTTGTGAAAAAGAAAGACGGTAGCTTACGGTTGTGTATTGACTACCGCGAGTTGAATAAGCTGACGGAGAAAAACAAATATCCGATCCCACGGATTGATGACCTTTTTGATCAGCTGGCGGGATCAACGGTCTATTCCAAGTTGGATCTGAAATCGGGATATTATCAGCTAAGGATTCGGGAAGGTGACATTCCCAAGACAGCGTTTGGAACACGCTACGGTCATTATGAGTTCACGGTAATGCCGTTTGGCCTATGTAATGCGCCTTCGGTATTTATGGACCTAATGCATCGAACGTTCCGAGAGTATTTGGATTTGTTTGTTATTGTGTTTATCGATGACATCTTAGTATACTCTCAGTCAGAAGCGGATCACGCAAACCATTTGCGGTTGGTCTTGCATACCCTGCGGAGGAATAAGCTTTTTGCCAAGTTCTCAAAGTGCGAGTTCTGGCTCTCTTCAGTAGCCTTTTTAGGCCATGTGGTAAGCGGAGAGGGTATCGCGGTTGATCCGTTGAAGATAAGTGCCATCCGAGATTGGCCAGTGATGTCTTCAGTGGCCGAGGTCAGGAGCTTCCTTGGACTTGCGGGCTACTATAGACGGTTTGTGGAAAACTTCTCACGGATTGCTTTACCTCTCACCACGCTGACGAGGAAAGATCAAAAGTTCATATGGACGCCGGAGTGCGCTCGAGCTTTTGAAGACTTGAAGAGTCGTTTGACCACGGCGCCTGTGTTGACATCGCCATGTGGTACCGATGGGTATGAGATCTATAGTGATGCATCTGGGAGCGGCTTAGGCTGCGTTCTTCTGCAGTTTGGGAAAGTGATTGCTTATGGCTCGCGTCAGTTGAAAGTGCATGAGCGGAATTATCCCGTCCATGATTTGGAGTTGGCGGCGGTAATCTTTGCGCTCAAGTTGTGGCGGCACTATCTCTATGGCGTCAAAGTGGATATCTATACAGATCACAAGAGCCTAAAGTATTTGTTGGATCAGAAGGATTTGAATATGCGACAACGAAGATGGATGGAGTTCCTCGGGGACTACACCTTCGAGATTCACTATACTCCCGGGAAGGGAAATGTGGTCGCTGATGCTTTGAGTCGGAAGACTCCGGTACGGGCAAGCTGGTTGCAGAGGCATGATCAGCGTTTGATCCAAGAATTGGAGGCAATGGAGATATCGTGTGTTGACAAGGGTGCGTCAACCGATGCGTGCTTGAACTGGACGGAGGTGCAGTATGACCTTACGGACAGAGTTCGGCGAGCAACGGAGCTTGATGAAAGTCTCCAGCGCTATGCTAAAGATGGGCCGGATGATCAATTCTCTTGGGATAACGGGTTGTTACGGAGAAATGGTCGAGTGTGCGTCCCAAGTGTGGGTAAACTGAGGGAAGAGTTGATGTACGAAGCTCACTTTGCAAAGTACTCAGTTCACCCAGGGAGCACAAAGATGTACAGGGACATGAAAAAGCTGTTCTGGTGGCCCGGATTAAAGAGAGATGTGGCTCGTTATGTGGCTAAATGCAACACCTGTGCGTTGGTGAAAGCAGAATGCCAGAAGCCTGGCGGTTTTCTGAAGTCGTTACCTATTCCGGAGTGGAAGTTCGATGATATTTCGATGGATTTCGTGCACGGGTTGCCGAGATCTCAACGCGGTCATGATTCAATCTGGGTGATTGTGGACCGGTTGACAAAAGTGGCGCACTTCCTTCCAAATAGAAGAGACGATTCAGTGGAAACCTTGGCCAAGCTGTATGTGGAGCAGGTTGTTCGACTGCACGGTGTTCCTCGGAGCATCGTTAGTGACCGTGATGGACGGTTCACATCGAATGATTGGCGGCTCGTTCATCAAATGTTGGGTACAAAATTAGCGTTTAGTACGGCCTTTCATCCCCAAACGGATGGCCAGACTGAACGAACCAACAGGACGATGGAGGATATGCTCCGCATGTGCGCCCTAGACTTTGGTAAAAGATGGGAAGAGTATATATTTCTCGTTGAATTTGCCTATAATAATAGCTACCAAGCGAGTATTGGTATGGCACCATTCGAGGCGTTGTATGGTCGGAAATGCCGTACACCCTTAGCTTGGGCAGAAGCAGGCGAATCGAAGCTGAATGGGAAAAAGGAAGTCGAAGAAGCTACTTCGCTCATCCGCTCTATTCGGGAGAGGCTATTGATAGCCCAAGATCGTCAAGCAAAGTACTACAATGCCAAGCACCGGAACGTGGAGTTCGCGGTGGGTGATTGGGTATATTTGAAGATCAAACCCTTCAAAGGTGTGTCCAGGATTCGGCGTTTGAAAAAGCTAAGTCCGAGGTATCTTGGTCCGTTTGAGGTGGTGGAGCGTGTTGGGGAGGCTGCTTATCGACTAGCACTTTCAGCGGACTTGGGTGGATTACATGATGTGTTTCACATCTCAGTCCGTCGTAAGGCGGTAAAGGATCCAGCTCAAGTCGTGGAGGCTGATCGGGTACCGGTCGAGTATGGGCTAACGACGAGGGTTAGACCCATTCGGATCGAGGATCGAGCCGAGAAGCAGTTGCGGAACAAAGTGATCGGGATGGTCAAGGTCCGATGGGACAATTGTGGCCGTGAAGAGCTAACATGGGAGCGAGAGCAGACCATGCGAGCTGAGTTTCCCGAGTTATTTATATAACTGTAGACCGTGTACTTTTTGTTATAACATGCTTATAGCATTGCTGGTTTTCTTTCCTTACCGTGCAAATTTCGGGACGAAATTTTGATAAGGGGGGGAGGGTTGTAACACCCCAAAAAGGCCCCAAAAGACTCACCTTGAAAATTGAGTAGCAGGTCAGGTTACACGGCCTGGGACACGGGCGTGTCCCAGGGCGTGTCGTGTGACACGGCCTGGGACACGGGCGTGTCCCAGGGCGTGTTCTATTTATTTTGCAAAATTGGCCTATTCCGGGCAGAGCCGGACACGGCCTTGAACACGGCCGGGAACACGGGCGTGTCAGGCTGGACACGGGCGTGTCAGCTGCCGTGTTCCGACCCGTGTTCTGGTTGCAGCTCGATGGAGCAGGAGACCCGGGCGTGTCTCAGGTTTGACACGGGCGTGTCAGGTCCGACACGGGCGTGTCGATGACCCGTGTGGTTCAGTCGGTTCAAGCTGTGTGCACCGCTGAAGGGGTACACGGCCTGTGACACGGGCGTGTCACAGGCCGTGTCGGCCAAAAAGTGAAATTCTGGGGAAATCTTGGCCGTTCAGTTTCCTCTCTTTTGATCCAAAGGCTCAGGTGGTTTCTTGGGCTGGATAAGTCGTGAAAGAGGATTGAATCTTCATTCTTCATTATTCTTAAGGAAGAGAAAAAGAGAGAGGAAGAGAGGAAGAAGGAGGAGGAGACCAAGCCACCGGCGGAGCTCCCGTGGTTCGATTCGCGATCCGAAGCCGGCGTTGTGACGGCAAGGCTGCTGCGGTTCTTTCTCACCGGCTAGTTTGCGATGGCACCGAAGAGATCGACAAGGGTAACGATCTCCCTCCTTGGACATGTGAAGTCCTTCTTTTCTGCATTGCATAGGGAAAGCCCTTCCCCGCGAGTGTGCGGTGGGTTGTGGTGTCCCTTGGGGTAGATATGTGAAGTCCCCCTTGTTAGAGGCCGGAATTGGAGTACGGCTCTAGGCATGCTGTGTGAAGCCCATCTGGATGGAATCTGGATTGGTGATGCTTGTTTGCATATCGGAGAAGGCTCCGTGATAATGGCTTGTGATGCCTATGGCTTGTGATGCCTTGTTCCTACCTGTTGCTTGGTGCGGCAGGAAGTACTGGACGATGTCCAGGAAATGAAGAGGGTTGGCGGCAACTCTTGTGGCCGTGCGTTGCCACTTTGTGAGTAGTTGAGCCGTTGGGCTGCAACTCGTTGAAAAGGCTGTGTGCCGAACAGGAAAGGTGAAACCGACCCGCGCCTATAAAATGCCATGGATACTTCCGTATTCGAGGTGGCTAGGCGACTTGAGCAACGGGGGGTGGCTGATCCGTACCTGCGTTAGGTCCGTCCGACTTGGAAGCCTGGTATAGGTTTTGTTGGAGCGCCTAATGAGAGTCTTAGGCCCGCGCGCCGGAAAGACTAGAAATGCTCAAATACCGTGTAGACGGTGGTGTTGACCCTGGTATTCCGGTACACCGAAAATGTGCCCTGAGTGCACGGACTGTCGGGCCGGGCGGCCGATGGTTGTGATGGCTTGAATGTGCCTGCGCGCACATAGTTGCTATTGTTGATGCCATGCTTGCAGGGAAAGAATGCTCATGCCCCGAGAAAGGGGTAGGATTGTTATAATTGGGTCAGCTGAATGCTGACCGTTGCATTGTTTGCCACCGGTTGGGTGGAATTGTTCCCGTGCAGGTGCTGGAGAGCCAAGTGGTAAGTGATGGGCGGGAGAGCCCTACTGCTGTTGCTGCTGCTGCTGCGGCTAGCCTGGAAGGCTAAGCGAATGGCTTTGTTTTGTTTTCTCTTTTACTCATGTATGGCCGGCCTGCGCGCCGAGGTTTGTAAAACATGATGTATGTTCAGAGGAATTGTAAGGCCTTAAGGCCAAACTCTTGTGGTTGTGTACATTCCATGGTTTATATATAAATGTGGTTTTATATATTGGACATTCCGGTTAAGAGTTCAAAGTTGTAACTTAAAGCTTCCGCTAGAATGCTCTGAGTTAGGATTCGTGTTTGATTTGGTATTATCCTGTGACCTCACCGTCTGTTTGTGACATATAGTGTGGGGCCCCGGCCGGACCTTCGACTATACGTCATTTAACGGATGGGGTCGTTACACCCCATCTCACTTCCGTCGTTTCATGTGATTGCACTCCACACTAAACACCTCACCCACTGGCTCACCGTCCACTCGCCCTACCAAAGTACGGCATAGCAGTTGATACACCCATCTCGCCTTGCGAAGTGGTGAATGCGACCCGCATAGTTAGCTTTAATTTCTTTATTTGTAAGAACACAAATCTCAAAGCCCCTTTTGTTTCTTCTTTCATTTTACAAACTCTATTAGCAATAATTTCGGATTGTTCGTCATTCCACGCCAATTGCATTCCTCAAGAGACCGACACTTGGGGATTCACTCCCTAAAACTTTATTACTTGTGCGACCGGTGCGCTTGCCGTATTTTCACGCATCAGTGGGCACAACTTCGAGAGAAGCATGTTCATGCTTTAGGAACCTCCATGGTCAAGGTCCTTTGCCTTATTAAGTTAGAGTTTATTATCGCATGTTTTGATTAACTTAGGCCGAGGTGATTCTTAATCGAGTGCTTTTATCTATTATTATTTAACCCCTCACTGTAATCATTTTTAGTAGCTCTTTATTTATCTACAAGTAGTTCTCTTTTTAGCGCAAATATTTCCTTTCTTAATCGCAATTAGTTTTCTTTAAACAAACCCTAAAACAATCCTTCGATAAGATAATAGTCTTCGTGTGAATAAGATTACTCAACGGTTCTCGGATTTCAATACGACACTTGTGTCCCCTTGCTACAATTCGATAGGTATACTTGCCTAGTTGGATTGCTACTTCGGTTTTATTCTCTTTGCGAATATTCCATCCACCAACTATATGCTCTACATAGAAACATTTTTGTTGTATAAGACATCCAAACCTATTTTATCACTTTACACGTTTATGTATATTGTATATGAAGTGCTGACCTGCAGGGTGATGGAGTGCCCCGGGGTCTAATAGGGATGGACGAGAGGAGATGTGTTGGTTATACAGTTGAGGTCAGCCTTTGCTGACCCACATTACCACCAATATTTACTGGGAAAGGATCGCAAGTGGGAGCAAGCTCGCTGGCCAAAAAGGCCTATGCCTCATTAAGTGATTTCTATGTTTAATAGTGTATGTCTTGTTGAATGTTTTGCTCCATTAACTATGTTTTGGCTTGCATGCCGAGGTAGCCTAGGAGTGCTTATGCACGTTGATGTTTGATGTTATTGTTTCAGTTTTGGACTCATGTTTGTCGTAAGTCCTTAAGGCCGTTTAGATACTCATATATTGGTGGATAACTTCGAGTGCAGTTGTATATTTCCGCTGTGTTTTGTCTGAGTTTTGAGGTTGGTAGTTAATATCATCTTATAATGCTTAAGTTGTGGCGGCTGTATGCTGTGGGGCCCCGTTCAGACCCATTTATATGTTCATTACATGGGAGGCATTACAATTTGGTATCATAGGGAGGTTAATGTCCAAGGCAAGGATTCGTTGTCGAATCTCCAAATCGGATCACGTTAAGAAGTTATACACATAGGAGTATCGCGGTACCGTGAGTGTCCTTGTGTTTAAGTTTTATGATAAAAGCTGATTTTGTTCTACCTTGCTTTTGTTAAGGGTACAAGCGATGAGGAAGGGACGTCGAGACCGCGAGAGCAGCCTTCAGCAAGCAGTGCTACTTATCCAGGTTTGATGGGCATGGGGGTAACCCCGACAAATTTCTGTCGCATGCTTGCAGAAGCAATGGTAGCGGCCCAAGATGCAACGACATTTTAAGTTGTGACCCCTATTGAATAGGAAACAACTCTTGTTACCACAGATGCGACACCAGCCACTCTGGGCGGAGGAACCAGGCAGGAAGAGCCTTTGGCCAAGAGAGTGATTGTCGGGCAGGGAGACCGACAAATGAAGTATTTCCTAAGTTTCCATCCCCCAATGTTTAAGGGAGTCGGCACGCCGACTAATGCAGAGGACTGGTGGGCGAAGATTTAAGAACAGCTAAAGGCAGCAGAGATGCCAGTAAAGAAGCTGTCTGAGTTTGCGACTTTTATGTTGAAAGGTGACGCTATGATGTGGTGGGTGAGCCATAGCAGTCGCCAGTTTCCTAGACGTGCCCCGTCCATAGAATATTTTTGGATTGCTTTCTTGAAGAAGTATATTCCGGCATCAATAAGGCTTTCTCTTCAGAGACAGTTTTTGCACTTGGTGCAGCGGGACAAGACAGTAGATGAGTATGTCCAGGAGTTCACTTATTTGGGTTGTTATGTTGGAACGTACATGGCCAACGATGAGGAGAGGGAATATCTCTTTTACTATGGATTGAGGGAGAATCTGAGACAATCCCTCATAGATATGAAGAAAGCAGGCTTCAACGAGTTGATCGAGGCCACTAGGACGTTGGAGAGAAACATGGAGCGAATCCAATGTCAGAAGGGTTTTGCAGCCAAGCATGGAGAAGGAAAGCCTTCTCAATCTCAAGGCAAACTTGAATGATGTAAGTGCAAGAAGAATCCCCATCCCTACAAGTCTTGGGAGAAGAGTAGTACGACATCGGGGGGTCCTGTTTTATGGGACCACCCCTATGCTACAAGTGTGGCAAGCCAGGACACATAGCTCATTTCTGTACTGAAGGTGGCGCTGGGCAGGGGCCAAGGTAAGAGCAGTTGGTGTGCTCCGGGCCCAGTGTAGTGGAGAAAGGAAAAATGGCAGAGTCAAGCGCTTCACGTTTCCAACCCGTGCAGCCAAAGGCTTATAACCTTGGGCAACAAGAAGTGATCTGCAAACCTGATATAGTGACAGTTATGGTAATGTGTAAGTTCATTTATTTGCTTTAGACTTTTGATGTCTTTTATGTATGTCACCGGTGTTTTTAGGTTTCGTGCTAGTTTTCGGTTACCCTGCTAGGCTACTGTTCGATACGGGAGCGTAGCACTCCTTTCTTGTGGAAAGCTTTATCCGGATATTTGGAGTCGAGCCATTTTCTACGGACGAAAAACTTAGGGTGCGCATGCCCAATGGGTCTTTCATGACTACCGGGACGAGAGGGCGCATTGGTTGGAGTCTAGACAAAGTTGACTTCGGATTGGTAGCAGCGGTTCTACCGTTGGCCGAATTTAATGTGATCTTGGGGATGGACTGGCTTGTAGAGCGGCATGCCAGTATTGACTGTCTGTCAAAGGTAGTGAGCCTAAGGAGTGAAGGAAATGCAAAAGTTATATTTGAGGGCCTTAATGGAGTGGCTTGTTCCCTGATTTCGGCCATGTAGTTGGTGCGGGCAATTAACCATGGAGGAGTAGCTTGGTAGCATTATTGGAAGTTCAACTTTCCAAGCTATCTCTTGTAGAAGTGTCGGTAGTGGCAGAATTTGAGGATGTGTTTCCTAAGGAGTTACCTTGAGCACCTCCTCGACGGGAGATTGATTTCTCGATCGAGTTAGTGCTAGAAGCAAGGCCGGTTTCATATCCTCCTTTTAGGATGGCACCGAAGGAATTGGCTGATCTTAAGGTACAGTTGCAGGACATATTGGAGTAGGGGTATATAAGACCCAGCTCTTCGCCATGGAGCATGCTAGTGTTGTTTGTGAAGATGAAAGATGGTTGTATGCGGCTGTGCATAGACTACTGGGAATTGAATAAATTGACCGTCAAAAATAAGTATCTGATTCCACTGATAGATGACATGTTCGACCAATTGGTAGGGTCAGTAGTATGCTCTAGGTCGGATTTGAAGTCCGGATACTACCAGTTACAGATTCGAGATGAGGATATACCCAAGACAACGTTTGGTACGAGGTATGGTCACTTCGAGCTCTCGGTGATGTCGTTTGAATTGACAAACGCGCCATCAGAATTCATGGATTTGATAAACCAAGTGTTTCAGGAGTATTTAGACTCATTTGTGGTGGTCTTCATTGACGATGTTTTGGTCTACTTCAAAAATAAGGCAGAGCATGAGACTCATCTGAGAGTAGTTTTGCAGACTTTGAGAGAGAATCAGCTTTATGTGAAGTTCTCGAAATGTGAGTTTTGGTTAGAGAAGGTGGCATTTTTGGGCCATGTAATTAGTGGTGATGGGGTGGCGGTAGATCCAGCAAAAGTTTAAGCCATCAAAGATTGGCCAGTTTTGAGCACCGTGGCGGAAGTTGGGAGTTTCCTTGGACTAGCCGGGTATTATAGAAGATTTGAGGAAAAATTTTTGCAGATAGATCTGCCCCTCACATCGTTGACTCGCAGGAACTAGAATTTCGTGTGGACTCAAGAGTGCAAACAAGCGTTTGACAACTTAAAGGAGAGACTGATGACAGCTCCAATCCTATGTCTCCCTAAATGAACAGAAGGATTTTAGATTTACAGTGACGCATTAGGATTCGGATTGGGTTACGTGCTAGTGCAACATGACAAGGTGATAGCCTTTAGGTCTAAGTAGTTGAATTCTCATGATAGGAATTGACATGAAATTGGCGGCGGTAATTTTTGCATTGAAGTTGTGGCGGCACTATGTGTATGGAGCGAAGGTGGAGATCTTCACGGAACACAAAAGCCTGAAGTATCTTCTGGATCAAAAAGATTTGAACATGCGGTAGCGCAGATGGGTCGAGTTACTTGGGGACTACGATGTCGCGATTCAGTATACGCCAGGCAAGGCCAACATGGTGGCGGATGCCTTGAGTAGGTAATATTCTAGACAAGGAAATTGGATTGAAGCTCATGATGAGTGGTTGGTGCGGGACTATGAGTCCCTTGGCATCGAGTGTGTAGTCCGAAGAGATTCTAGCACGGATCGGTTGAACTCTATAGAGTTGCATAATGACTTATCTGATCGTATCCAGGAAGTGACCAATGTGGATGTAGAGTCCCAGCAATTCATGGTGGAAGCTCAAAGAGGCGAGGGTAATGCCTGGGAGATGATTGATGGGATCTTAAGGAAGGACGGAAGGATATGTGTACCGTAGTTTGGCAAGCTTCGTGAGGAGTTAATGTTTGAGGCTCATTTCACGAAGTACTCCATTCATCCGGACAGTAAAAAAATGTACTTGGATAAGAAGAAATCCATTTTGTGGCCTGGTTTGAAGCGGGAAGTTGCTTTATACGTGAATCGGTGTCAAACTTGTGCCTTAGTGAAGGCTGAATGTTAGAGGTCGGCGGGTTCCTGAAGCCTCTTTCTATCCCCGAGTGGAAATTTGATGACTTCTCCATGGACTTTGTGCATGGCTTACCTCGTTCGTAACAAAGAAATGATGTGATTTGGGTGATCGTGGATCGCTTGACCAAAGTGACTCATTTCATCCCAAATCGGAAAGAGTACAGTGTGGAGAAGCTGGTAGAATTGTATGTTCGCAACATTGTGCAGCTGCATGGGATTCCAAAGAGTATTGTTAGTGATCGTGATGGATGGTTCACATACAAAGATTGGAGATTTGTACAGAAAAGTCTGAGTACCAGACTCAAGTTTAGTACGACGTTCCATCCTCAAACCGACGGATAAATAGAAAGGACGAATAGTATAATGGAGGATATGCTGGGGATGTGTGCTCTTGACTTTGGTAAGAAGTGGGAAGATCACCTTTTCTTGGTGGAGTTTTCCTATAACAATAGTTTCCAGGCAAGTATTAAGATGGCGCCATATGTAGCTTTGTATGGAAGGCGGTGTCAAACATCGATATCATGGACAGAGACAGGAGACACCAAACTTTTGGGAAAAGAGGTCGTGACTGAAGCTTGCGAGTTGGTGCAAACAATTCAGGAGCGCATGAAGGTTGCTCTGGATCGGCAAGCGAAATATTTTAATGCTCGTCATAGGAACGTGGAGTTAGCCATTGGCGACTGGGTATATCTTAAGATTAAGTAGTTCAAAGGTATTTTGCGGATTCACCGGCTTAAGAAATTGAATCTTAGGTTTTTGGGACCGTTCGAAGTTACGGAAAGCATTGGAGAAGAAACCCACCGGTAAGCGTTGTCTGCAGAGCTTAGTGGATTACACGATGTTTTCCATATCTCAGTCTTGAGGAAAGCCTTGATGGAGGAAAGTGTTGTGGTCGAGTCGGCGGTAATGCCAATAGAAGAGGACTTAAGGACGAAAGTATGTCTTGTTAGTATAGAAGATTCAGAAGTCTGACAGCTGCGGAACAAAGAGGTCAAACTCGTAAAGTTGCGTTGGGACCACTGCGGCCAAGACAAGTTCTCTTGGGAGCATGAACAAGTAATACAGGAGGACTTCCCAAAACTTTTTACTTCAGGTATGCTTTTGTTTAAGTGCATGCTAAATTTCGATGACGAAATTCTGTTAAGGGGGAGGAGTTGTAACACCCCTGTTTTTCCATAACATTAACCTCGGGGAGCTATCGCGCGGCGATAGGTAGGTATCGATCGGCGATAGCCTCATTTCGTCGAAACCAAGCGTTGAGTGGAAAGTGCTGAGTGTTAGTATATGCCATTAGCTAGCTACCGCACGGCAATAGCTTGGCATTGAGTGCGTTGAGTGGCTGGCATTGAGTGGATGCATTGAGTGGTAGGCATTGAGTGAGCTACGACACAGCATTAGTCCTATCGCCGGTATTAGCGTGGCATTATTTTCTAGCCAAGCGATCGGGAAGATACCGCCCAGCGGTAGGTGGTTACTGCCCGGCGATAGCACGCAGGAGTTGTTCTGTCATTTTTCTTATTAGCCATCTGATTTCTCTTCGGATTTGATCTTATGGTCTAGGATACTCCGTCCAAGGGGCTTAAGTAGGGCTGAACGGTTGTTTTACCTCATTCTAGTCATTTGGCGTGGGAGTTAGGGTTTGAGAGTGTAACATCCCATTTCCGGCTAGACCCCTAGGAGTCGGTTGGTCGTGACAGAACCCTGTGAAGCCCAAAAATTGTAATAAATCGATCGAGGTTTCGGGTCACGGGTTGGTCACGCCCGTGACCGACCCGTCACGCCCGTGTCTTTGGGCGTGACTACTTCGACGATCGTCGATCTCCGCGAGACGATCGTCGAACTTGCTGCCCGGGCATGTCACGCCCGTCACCAAGGTGTCACGCCCGTGATCTAGGGCGTGACTACTTCGACGATCATCGATCTCCGCGAGACGATCGTCGAACTTGCAGCTCGGGCATGTCACGCCCGTGACCAAGGTGTCACGCCCGTGACCTAGGGCATGACTACTTCGACGATCGTCGATCTCCGCGAGACGATCGTCGAAGTTACAGCCCGGGCATGTCACGCCCGTGACCAAGGTATCACGCCCGTGACCTAGGGCGTGACCCCTTCGACGATCGTCGATCTCCGTAAGGAGATCATCGAAATTGAAACTCGGGCCTGTCACGCCTGTGACCTAGGTTTCACGCCCGTGACCTAGGGCGTGACCACCCTTCGACGACCGTCGATCTCAGTTCGACGATCGTCGACCCAGAATTAACCACCCGGGCCTGTCACGCCCGTGACCCAGGTGTCACGCCCGTGACCACCCTTCGACGATCGTCGATCTCAGTTCGACGATCGTCGAACCCAGAATTGGCTATCCGGGCTTGTCACGCCCGTGACCCATGTGTCACGCCCGTGACATTGGCCGAAACGACGGTTCAGGCCCGAAATTATTCTAACACGCGTGGTAATAAATGCTGGTGTGGGAAGTTACACCAGGAGTAATTACAGGCCGTTTTTCCTTCTGTAATTATATAATAAATGAGGAAGATGTGGTCTGATAGGAAATCGCCAACTGGACACACCTGTTCATCTTCCACCGTTTCTTATCCCTTTACTGTAACCGAAATGTTATTAGGAGGAGCCTTCATGACCATTATGGCTTTACCCTTTCACCTCCCCACATGCTGACTTATAAAAGCCCACTTGGAGCAAGAGGAGAAGGTTACACGCTCAATCAAACGATCAGATCCTTGTTCTTGCTGTAGGAGAAGTTCAGCAACGCCACCACCGCGCCATGGCACCCCGTCGTTCTTCTCGCCTCCAAACCGCGAATAAGGTCCTCCTCTGCTTCTTCTCTTTCATGGGTAGATCTTAGGATTCTTAGAAAGGAAGTTCGCGCTCAACGGAGCCGGACCCATCTCTCGTTTTCATGGAAAACCATGAAAAGTGTATTCTTGAGTTCGCCGGAAACCGCCGCCTCCGGCGGCCAAACCACCGCCGACCGATAGCCATCGCCTCAACGGAGGCGGTGGTGGTGGTGGCTGGCCAGGGAAGTGACCGGACGACCGGTGACGGAGCGCGAAAGAGCTACAGGAAATATGATTTTCTGTGTCTGGTTTTCGGGTTCAGTAGAAGATGAACAGTAAAAACTGTTTTTAATGTATAAATTATGTAAATAATTTTGTAAGGAAATTATACTTGGATGGGCACATTTTAATGCTGCAAAATGAGGCACTTAGAGGCCATGTTAGGAAAAGTAACCAGACACGAAAGTCGTAGCCCTTCGAGTCTAGATTAATCTAAAATTGGTTTCAACTTGTTTGGGTAAGCGGTTCGGCCGAAGCACCCGTTTTAGTGGGGGCTGTACCTAGAGTTGGGCAGAAATTAAAACGGATGCCCACTCTTCGTCCCTTGTCCAAATGACCTGAAATTTGGGCAGGGAATTAGCCTTAACAATACCTAAAGGCAGACCAAAAATGGGAATTTTTGGAGATACTTTGCCTAAAGTTTTTGTTTCAATTTAATAAACTTAGAGGAATTCATTTAAGTGGTCAAATGACCTCCAAACCCTCCCAAATTTTGGTGAGTGGTCCCTGGCTATAAAACCTAGGTCTGTACAAAATTCCAACTGATTTGGAGGAGTTTTGGGTAGGAAATCTTCTACCCTTAACTAGGCATTAGTGAGACACCTTTTAGTAAAAAGTGCACTAAGAGTTTGGAAAGGTCAAATCACCTCAACAGAGGCTGATTTTCTGATCTCTGACCTAGAAGGGTGTTATAACCTGCTTGGAGAAAAATGGTGAGGTTTAGGGTTGATTTACCCTAGGATCCAAGCTCAAACCCTAAATAAAGGATTTTGAGGGTTGTGAAGGACATGGGGGCAATTGCTCTTGTATTGCCTTGAAACACTGTAAAGTTGACAAAGGCTTGATAAGAATCGTCTGGATGTAATCTTGGAGAATTTGGAGACAAGAAGATACCTTAAAACCCTAACCTTAGTTTTAGGGTAAAATATCAAATAGGTAAAATCAGTCACTGAACCTTACTTAAAAACTGTGAAATTCGGGTAGAGTGAGTTTTGGATCAGGTAGAACTTATAGCAATTTTTCTGGAATTTTATGTCGAATATTGCTAGCACTTCATTTGTAAAGCTTGTTATGGCCTTAGATGATGATTTATATATTTAGGAATTTTTGTTCATTGAAATCTCATGAAATTTTAGAAATATAGATTTTAGAATAGAATGATTATCCATGAATTTTTATATAATTTTTAGTTGAGTACATCCAGTACTTCCTTCACAAAAGTTAAAAAGGGGTTCTATGCTTGGAAAATTATTTAGGGATGATTTTATTACTGAAAAATTATGAAACTGGGCCAGTGCTAATTTTAGGCCTTTATCTGCATGTCATAAATTATTTGTAATTTTTGGAAGAATATTTTCTGTACTTGATTCATAAATAACAAAAGATAGAGATTATTTCTAAAATAGTTTTAATGCCCTTTTGATGATAGAAAAATTATGATACTTTGAATTTAACCTATTGAGATAACCTACTATTTATCATAAATTTGCGGGACATCATGCATGAGAACTTAGGGTAGTTCATGTTCAAACCGGTAGCCCTTGGGATTTTCGAGGAACTTAATTTAATGCCAAATAAATTATGAAAATTTCCATTTTCTGGGTTTTAGGTCATTTATATCATGGTAAGTCTCCAGTAAATAATTTAGGGCATTTGGATGAGTATTGGATCATTGCATACCGGTTCGACATGTAGTCTAGGTCGGTCTGCATATAGCAATTTGTGAAATGCAATAGGACATGATCTGAGGAAGGCATTGGAGTTAATCATAATGTCTGGGTGGGCAATGGTGGAGGAAATCACAATAAGAAGGTATAAAGAGTAGTGAGAAGTGGTGATAGCTAGAGTTAAGAGGTGCTCGGGTTTCGGCGAAAGATCGCCTTTTCCCGAAGAGAGGAAGGTTAAAAATCACCCTAGGATAGTCTATCGTAATATGAGAAGGGAATCGGGTTAAGGGAGATAAACCAATAACAATAAGTGCCTTGCGAAAGGGAACTTCGGACCGTAATGCCGCCGTCTTGGTTCCTAGTGCCCCTTGAGAGCCCTTCACGGGGAATACCGGGGGCAATCCTGGGCTAACGTAAACTGTAATAACAAACCGACAAGAGTAACTTAGTAACTAGGGCTGCACTTTTCACAAACACTATTGGCACAGGAAGATTGATGACAGCTTCGGCTCGGTTGGTTCGGAGACGGACGTTCTGGTCCGGGGAGCTTCGGCTCGGTTGGTTCGGAGACGGACGTTTTGGTCCGGGGAGCTTCGGCTCGGTTGGTTTGGAGACGGACATTTTGGTCCGGGGAGCTTTGGCTCGGTTTTTGTGTGTTTACGATTACACTTGCATGTGCATAAAATAGGAAAAGTTAAGGTGGTGGGTTTTTCGATATCGGGGAGTTCGATTGCACCGACACCGATATCGTTGACTCGGCGGGGTGATTAGCACCTCGCCAACAGAAGTCCGGTGCGCCAGCCAGCAAGAGTACGCAGGCGTCCGCTTAGTGCACCAAGCGTTGAGGCGTACGATAGGTCAGACCAGTGGTGCTTTTACTGGTTTTGAGGTGGGCGAGGCCCAACCCACCGCTTCCGTCCGCCACTACGGAGGTATCCTGGGTAGTAACGGCTCCGAAAGGGGGAACTAAAGGTCTGTGAGCACAGAGTCGGGTGTGTGAGTTGCACTTGCATGTTTCATCATATCCACTAGCATGTCATAGCATAATCGATTCATTTAACCCTGACACCTAAAGTATAAGTGGTATGGGACGCTTATACATTAGGACCTGCAAAACGACCCCTTGGTCTATAAGCTTGTGTGGGCAAGTTTATAAATCAATGGTTAATTTCAATATATAAACATATGCCGTTGTTTGATAACCGACACCCCAACGTATAGGTGGTATGGGACACTCTATACGATGGGAGCCTTGCAGAAGACCCCTTGGCTTATGCGTTTTCGCACATAAGTTAAGGTTACTTTTCTTACTTTCTGTTTCTGTCATACTATTATAGAATTGCTAGATTAGTTCCGCTGCCATTTGGTTTATTGCTTAATCTCCACCTTCATGTCCTTCCCTTTCTTCTTCTCCGCTCGATACCTAGGAGCCATGGGGGAAGGGGTAGGGGATTATAGGGCTTAGTCTTTATGACTAACGGTTTTCGAACCGCGTCATTTAGGGGATAGTGGAGCCCAGCATGGAGGAGCAGCCCCAGAGATCGGTGCGCCTGGAGATGGGGCAGTCTAGCTCCGGAGTTCATACAGTCGGGACCGTGAGTCTCGACCCTGAGTAGTTCCTGTTTTTGCTTTCGCATGAGAGACTTGTAGTGAGGACATTTTGTAACGGGCATAAGCCCGCATTTATAGTACTCTGATGTTTTCTGTGGACACTCCCTTCGTGGAGATTTATTTCTATATATGTGATTTATTATTGTGGATTGCATTGCTCTTACTTCTATTATTGTGCTACCTTTCTATGATCGAATTGGCCGGCAAAATCGGCGCCTTGTGGTGATGACCCTTCAGGATGTGAAGGTGTCACCGCAAAGCGGCGATTCTGGGCCTAAGACCCCGGTGGTTGTAAAAGAAAAAAAGGGGGGTCTTACAAGTGGTATCAGAGGGAAACATCGATCTGAAAAGGTAGCAGTCCACAAACCCTGGGTCACCCCCGCTCGAGTTTAGTTTGGGGACAAACTAAGCAGCGGAAGCAGTGGTGTGCCCATATGGGGATCACATATAAATTGTCCACCTTTATGTAATATTTGCACATTTTCTCAGCATGTGTTTTTGTTACGCAGCCTCCAGCACAGCCTACGCCACAAGGCGGAGTTCAGAAGGCTCAGGGTGTTGCACCACCTCCACCGGTCCCCACTCCTTTCCTTCAGTCAGACATGGGACAGACTCTGACTGCCATCCTAGAGGCCTTCAGGGCCCAGCAGGTTCCGGCCCCGCAACCAAATCCGGGGGCCAACTAGCTAAGCATCTTCTGAGGACTATCTCCCCCGTCCTACTTGGGGACAGAGTCGGCAGTTCGGACGGAAGAGTGGCTCGATATCATGTACGAGATGCTGACCGGGATACGGTGTCCCTGGGAGGAGAGGGTGGCTCTAGTTGTCTCTTGCCTGGAGTCCCATGCAAAGAGGTGGTGGAAGACGCGGTTGGACACGACATTTGTCGATAGGGAGGTTGCGGAGGTTACTTGGGAGGAGTTCAGGGCCGCACTGCTGGAGCATTTCGTTCCGCAGTCGGCTAGGGATGATTTGGAGGAGCGGTTCTTACAGCTGAAGCAGGGCACCCAGACCGTGGTGGAGTACCATCGAGAGTTCGACCATCTGGCTCGATACACAGATTCCTACCAGCTGGACGAGGCAGGGTATATCAGGAGGTTCTATAAGTGCCTGCGGGAGGACTTGAGGGAGGCTCTGTTGTTTGTATCTGACGGGCCCATCTCCCGGATTTTGGAGATGGCAAAAAGGATTGAGGAAGATTGGCACGCCACCCGGGGCCGGAAACGGCCAGCAGAGGATCAGGGACGGAGAGGTAGAAATGACCAGCGGTGAGGTGTTATACCAGAGGGGAGGAGGACAGAGGACCAGCCTCATCAGGACGTGAGGTAGGAGCCGAGGGAACAGGTGATATTGGCCCCTCCACCTCTTCGGATGCAGGAGATGCCGAGACCCGGGGGAATGGCGTATCCCCCACCGGAGTGCTTCCTTTATCATCAGATTGGGCACATTCGGAGGAACTGCCCCATGAGGGGGGCACCACCTCCAGCACCACAGGGCGGCCCACCAGCTCAGCATTACGGAGGCCGAGGACGCGGCCGCGGTCGTGGATATCAGGAGGGAGATCGTAGACAGGGAAGAGAGCAGGTATATGCTTTGGACCTTGCGCAGCCTCGGAATCCGGAGCAGGTCATCGCAGGTACGCTGCAATGCTTCTTTATTTTCATAGAATTTCCCGTTCAATGGTCAAACTTTGAATCGCACTAGATAGATTAGCAAGGAAAGTAAAACTCACTATAGAACCCTAAGATATCTATCACCCCAGGTATAGTCTTCATCAGCGGCAAGCCGACCCGCACACTGTTCGATACTGGAGCTACTCACTCCTTTGTGTCGGAGACGTTCGTAGAAGGACTGGAAGGCGTGGAGCGGTTCACAAGCTCGAGGATGAGGGTGCGACTACCGGATGGATCTGAGCTCCTTACCACGGATCACTGCAATATGGAGACAGAAATTGGTGGAAGGCATTCGAGGCTCCAGCGACGATTTTGAAGCTGACAGACTACGACTTTATCCTAGGCATGGTATGGCTGCACTGGAACCATGCCCAGATTGACTGCCAGGTGAAGAGGATCACCGTGAGACACGGGGACTCTTTCATTACCATCGAAGGTATAAGACCTGTCTCTCGTATACTCTTATCTTCGGTACAGGCCGTTAAGGCCCATCTGCAGGGAGAGGAGGTCTATCAGATTCTATTTGAGATGGCGGAAGTTAAGGAGTCGGTGACAGACATCCCGGTGGTGCGAGATTTCGCTGATATCTTTCCAGAGAAACTGCAAGGACTACCTCCACACCGAGAGCAGGACTTTCAAATACAGCTTGTGTCGGGGGCCAAGCCGGCATCTAGGGCCCCTTATCGGATGGCCCCAAAGGAGTTGGCAGAGTTTCAGACTCAGTTGCAGGAATTGGTTGAGGCAGGTTTTGTTAGACCGAGTTCCTCGCCATGGGGAGCACCGGTCCTATTCGTGAAGAAGAAGGATGGGACACTCCGCCTGTGCATTGATTATCGAGCACTAAACAGGCTGACCGTCCGGAATACCTATCCGCTCCCTCGGATAGACGAATTGTTCGACCAGCTGGAGGGGGCCCATTATTTCTCGAAGCTGGACTTGAGGTCAGGATACTACCAGCTACGGATCCAGGAGGAGGATATCCCAAAGACGGCCTTCAGTAGCAGATATGGCCTGTATGAGTTCACTGTGATGCCCTTCGGGCTCACGAATGCCCCGTCAGCATTCATGCGTCTCATGAACCGGGTCTTCGAGGCCTACTTGGATGTGTTCGCCATAGTATTCATAGACGACATCCTGATCTACTCTAGAACGGAGGAGGAGCACACTCGGCATCTAGCACTGACTTTGGAAAGGTTGCGGGAGCATCGCCTTTATGCAAAATTCAGCAAGTGTCAGTTTTGGTTGAAGGAGGTGGCCTTCCTGGGCCACATTATCAGCGGAGCCGGGTTGGCAGTGGATCCGGCAAAGATTCGGGCAGTTTGCGATTGGCCACAGTTGAAGATAGCCACCGATGTACGCAGTTTCTTGGGACTTGCCAGTTACTACCGGAAGTTCGTGGAGGGGTTCTCTCAGATTGCCCTCCCCCTCACATCTTTGACTAAGAAGGAGGCACCTTTCGTTTGGACCCCGCAGTGCCAGGCGGCTTTCCAGGAACTGAAGGACCGACTCATCTCAGCCCCTATTCTGGCCCTTCCATCTGGAAAGGAAGGATTCCAGGTGTATACCGACGCATCATACCAGGGGATGGGAGCAGTGCTGATGCAGAACGGACACGTCATAGCATATGCCTCCCACCAGCTGAAGACCCATGAGAAGAACTACCCAGTGCACGACCTTGAGATGGGAGCGGTCGTTTTTGCTCTGAAGGTCTGGCGCCATTATCTTTACGGAGTCCACTGCGACATCTACTCCGACCACAAGAACCTGAAATACGTGGACACGTAGAAGGAGCTGAATATCAGGCAGAGGCGCTGGGTGGAGTTCTTAGCAGATTATCAGTATGAGATGCACTACTATCCAGGGAAGGCAAACGTGGTGGCCGACGCGTTGAGCCGGCGAGCTGCCACTTCCGAAGCTGGGCCCCAGGTTATGTCCATGGAGCTAGTCCGGTCATTCAGAGATATGCAGATATCCCTAGTGTCCGAGGATGACCCAGTTCTGTATAGGGAGTATCTGGCATCGATAGTGGCCGTAGATGATATTCGGGATCGCATTCGGGATGGACAGAGGACAGATGCGTGCGCAGAGCCGATGTTCCGAGCTTTGGAGGAAGGTTTGACAGGAGATTATTCCCTGAGAGATGGATTGCTACATTTCAGAGGCAGAGTATATATACCCGCAGGTGGCCAGATCCGAGAGGATATTATGATGGAGGCGCATTGCAGCCGGTACTCTGTGCACCCGGGGATCACAAAGATGACCGCTAATCTGAAGAAGACGATGTTTTGGCCGGGCATGAAGAAGGACATTACGTACTTCGTGACCCATTGCGAGGCGTGTCAGTTGGTGAAGGCGGAGTGCAGGAACCCCGCAGGATTGCTGCAGCCACTCCCGGTGCCGGAGTGGAAGTTCGACTTATAGCTATGGATTTTATACATGGTCTTCCCCGGTCTCGGACGGGGAACGACTCGATATGGGTGATTGTTGATCGGTTGACGAAGGTGGCCCGCTTTATACCGATCAGGAAGGATGACTCGGTGGGAGTGGTGGTACGGAAGTTCGTGGAGCAGTATATCCGATATCATGGCGTGCCCCGGACGATAGTGTCGGACCGCGATGGACGGTTTACATTCAGGGAGTGGCGGTTAGTGCAGGCATATTTGGGCACCCGGTTGACTTTTAGCACGTCCTTCCACCCTCAGACGGACGGGCAGACAGAGCGCACCAACCGGACCTTGGAGGATTTACTACGACTGTGTATACTGGACCGAGGGGAGCCGTGGGAGAAGATGTTACCGTTGGTCGAGTTCTCCTATAACAATAGCTACCAGTCCAGCATCAGGATGGCGCCTTATGAAGCCTTGTATGGAAGAAAATGTAGGACCCCGCTTTCTTGGGTTCAAGACGAGGATCCGAAGGTGTTGGGATCGGATTTTGTTGAAGACACCGAGGCTCAGGTGAGACTGATCAGAGATAGGATGTTGGAGGCGCAGAGCAGACAGGCTAAATACTATGATGCCCGGCATCGTCAGGTGGAGTTTCGGGTAGGAGATCGAGTGTTCTTGAAGATCCGGCCCATGCACGGAGTCTCACGGGTGCGCGGTCGGGGGAAGAAGCTCAGCCCTAGGTATATGGGCCCTTACCGGATCCTGGAGCGGATCGGACCCCTAGCCTACAGGCTAGAGTTGCCGCCAGAGCTGGCAGCTCTACACGACGTCTTCCACATTTCTTCGCTGAGAAGGGCTCTACTACGCCCGGAGCAGCGGATTTTGACCACCAAAGGGCCGGTAGCTTCAGACCGATCTGTTGACTTGGAGCTGGTCCGGATCGACGACAAAGGAGTACGGATCTTGCGCCGCAAGAAGATCCCCTTAGTCAAGGTTCTGTGGAGAAATCACGGTCAGGAGGAGCACACCTGGGAACCGCAGGACCTGATGAGGCAAAGATACCCGGAGTTGTTCAGTCAGGTACATCTCACCACCTCTCGGTATACTATAGATTGCCTTCTTGTTTTGGACAGTTAAGACTAGATAAGGAAAATTCAGGACCTAGGCATGCGCACTCAATCAGAAAGGTAGGGGCTAATCTTTTGTTTATTGGGGAGATTGTCTTCGTTTATCAAACGAATAGTCGCCTAAACCCGATAGAAAGATCGTATGAGATGTTACAAGTTTAATTTATTCCGATAGAAATCCCCGTAGGCTCAACCTCAATTTCGGGGACGAAATTTTTGTTTTGTTTATTGGGATTTGTAACATCCCATTTCCGGCTAGACCCCTAGGAGTCGGTTGGTCGTGACAGAACCCTGTGAAGCCCAAAAATTGAAATAAATCGATCGAGGTTTCGGGTCACGGGTTGGTCACGCCCGTGACCGACCCGTCACGCCCGTGACTTTGGGCGTGACTACTTTGACAATCATCGATCTCCGCGAGACGATTGTCGAACTTGCTGCCCGGGCATGTCACGCCCGTGACCAAGGTGTCACGCCCGTGACCTAGGGCGTGACTAATTCGACGATCGTCGATCTCCGCGAGACGATCGTCGAACTTACAGCCCGGGCATGTCACGCCCGTGACCAAGGTGTCACGCCCGTGACCTAGGGCGTGACTACTTCGATGATCGTCGATCTCTGCGAGACGATCGTCGAACTTGCAGCCCGGGCATGTCACGCCCGTGACCAAGGTGTCACGCCCGTGACCTAGGGCGTGACCCCTTCGACGGTCGTCGATCTCCGTAAGGAGATCGTCGAAATTGAAACTCGGGCCTGTCACGCCCGTGACCTAGGTGTCACGCCCGTTACCTAGGTGTCACGCCCATGACCTAGGGCGTGAACACCCTTCGACGACCGTCGATCTCAGTTCGATGATCGTCGACCCAGAATTAACCACCCGGGCCTATCACGCCCGTGACCCAGGTGTCACGCCCGTGACCACCCTTCGACGATCATCGATCTCAGTTCAACGATCGTCGAACCCAGAATTGGCTATCCGGGCTTGTCACGCCCGTGACCCGTGTGTCACGCCCGTGACATTGGCCGAAACGACGGTTCAGGCCCGAAATTATTCTAACACGCGTGGTAATAAATGCTGGTGTGGGAAGTTACACCAGGAGTAATTACATGCCGTTTTTCCTTCTGTAATTATATAATAAATGAGGAAGATGTGGTCCGATAGGAAACCGCCAACTGGACACACCTGTTCATCTTCCACTGTTTCTTATCCCTTCAATGTAACCAAAATGTTATTAGGAGGAGCCTTCATGACCATTAAGGCTTTACCCTTTCACCTCCCCACATGCTGACTTATAAAAGCCCACTTGGAGCAAGAGGAGAAGGTTACACGCTCAATCAAACGATCAGATCCTTGTTCTTGCTGTAGGAGAAGTTCAGCAACGCCACCACCGTGCCATGGCACCCCGTCGTTCTTCTCGCCTCCAAACCGCGAATAAGGTACTCCTCTGCTACTTCTCTTTCATGGGTTGATCTTAGGATTCTTAGAAAGGAAGTTTGCGCTCAACGGAGCCGAACCCATCTCTCGTTTTCATGGAAAACCATGAAAAGTGTATTCTTGAATTCGCCGGAAACCGCCGCCTCTGGCGGCCAAACCACCGCCGACCGATAGCCATCGCCTCAACGGAGGCGGTGGTGGTGGTGGCTGGCCAGGGAAGTGACCGGACGACCGGTGACGGAGCGTGAAAGAGCTACAGGAAATATGATTTTCTGTGTCTGGTTTTCGGGTTCTGTAGAAGATGAACAGTAAAAACTGTTTTTAATGTATAAATTATGTAAATAATTTTGTAAGGAAATTATACTTGGATGGGCACATTTTAATGCTGCAAAACGAGGCACTTAGAGGCCATTTTATGAAAAGTGATCAGACACAAAAGTCGTAGCCCTTCAAGTCTAGATTAATTTAAAATTGGTTTCAACTCGTTTGGGTAAGCGGTTCGGCCGCAGCACCCGTTTTAGTGGGGGCTATACCTAGAGTTGGGCAGAAATTAAAACGGATGCCCACTCTTCGTCCCTTGTCCAAATGACCTGAAATTTGGGCAGGGGATTAGCCTTAACAATACCTAAAGGCAGAACAAAAATGGTAATTTTTGGAGATACTTTGCCTAAAGTTTTTGTTTCAATTTAATAAACTTAGAGGAATTTATTTAAGTGGTCAAATGACCTCCAAACCCTCCCAAATTTTGGTGAGTGGTCCCTGGCTATAAAACCTAGGTCTGTACAAAATTGCAACTGATTTGGAGGAGTTTTGGGTAGGAAATCTTCTACCCTTAACTAGGCATTAGTGAGACACCTTTTAGTAAAAAGTGCACTAATAGTTTGGAAAGGTCAAATCACTTCAACAGAGGCTGATTTTCTGATCTCTGACCTAGAAGGGTGTTATAACCTGCTTGGAGAAAAATGGTGAGGTTTAGGGTTGATTTACCCTAGGATCCAAGCTCAAACCCTAAATAAAGGGTTTTGAGGGTTGTGAAGGACATGAGGCAATTGCTCTTGTATTGCCTTGAAACGCTGTAGAGATGACAAAGGCTTGATAAGAATCATCTGGATGTAATCTTGGAGAATTTGGAGACAAGAAGATACCTTAAAACCCTAACCTTAGTTTTAGGGTAAAATATCAAATAGGTAAAATCAGTCACTGAACCTTACTTAAAAACTGTGAAATTCGGGTAGAGTGAGTTTTGGATCAGGTAGAACTTATAGCAATTTTTCTGGAATTTTATGTCGAATATTGCTAGCACTTCATTTGTAAAGCTTGCTATGGCCTTAGATGATGATTTAATTATTTAGGAATTTCTGTTCATTGAAATCTCATGAAATTTTGGAAATATAGATTTTAGAACAGAATGATTATCTCTGAATTTTTATATAATTTTTAGTTGAGTACATCCAGTACTTCCTTTACAAAAGTTAAAAAGGGGTTCTATGCTTGGAAAATTATTTAGGGATGATTTTATTATTGAAAAATTATGAAACTGGGCCAGTGCTAATTTTAGGCCTTTATCTGCATGTCATAAATTATTTGTAATTTTTGGAAGAATATTTTCTGTACTTGATTCATAAATAACAAAAGATAGAGATTATTTCTAAAATAGTTTTAATGCCCTTTTGATGATAGAAAAATTATGATACTTTGAATTTAACCTATTGAGATAACCTACTATTTATCATAAATTTGTGGGGCATCATGCATGAGAACTTAGGGTAGTTCATGTTCAAACCGGTAGCCCTTGGGATTTTCGAGGAACTTAATTTAATGCCAAATAAATTATGAAAATTTCCATTTTCTGGGTTTTAGGTCATTTATATCATGGTAAGTCTCCAATAAATAATTTAGGGCATTTGGATGAGTATTGGATCATTGCATACCGGTTCGACATGTAGTCTAGGTCGGTCTGCATATAGCAATTTGTGAAATGCAATAGGACATGATCTGAGGAAGGCATTGGAGTTAATCATAATGTCTGGGTGGGCAATGGTGGAGGAAATCACAATAGGAAGGTATAAAGAGTAGTGAGAAGTGGTGATAGCTAGAGTTAAGAGGTGCTCGGGTTTCGGCGAAAGATCGCCTTTTCCCGAAGAGAGGAAGGTTAAAAATCACCCTAGGATAGTCTATCGTAATATGAGAAGGGAATAGGGTTAAGGGAGATAAACCAATAACAATAAGTGCCTTGCGAAAGGGAACTTCGGGTCGTAATGCCGCCGTCTTGGTTCCTAGTGCCCCTTGAGAGCCCTTCACGGGGAATACCGGGGGCAGTCCTGGGCTAACGTAAACTGTAATAACAAACCGACAAGAGTAACTTAGTAACTAGGGCTGCACTTTTCACAAACACTGTTGGCACAGGAAGATTGATGAGAGCTTCCGCTCGGTTGGTTCGCAGACGGACGTTCTGGTCCAGGGAGCTTCGGCTCGGTTGGTTCGGAGACGGACGTTTTGGTCCGGGGAGATCGGCTCGGTTGGTTTGGAGACGGACATTTTGGTCCGGGGAGCTTTGGCTCGGTTTCTGTGTGTTTACGATTAAACTTGCATGTGCATAAAATAGGAAAAGTTAAGGTGGTGGGTTTTTCGATATCGGGGAGTTCGATTGCACCGACACAAATATCGTTGACTCGGCGGGGTGATTAGCACCTCGCCAACAGAAGTCCGGTGCGCCAGCCGGTAAGAGTACGCAGGCGTCCTCTTAGTGCACCAAGCGTTGAGGCGTACGATAGGTCAGACCAGTGGTGCTTTTACTGGTTTTGAGGTGGGCGAGGCCCAACCCACCGCTTCCGTCCGCCACTACGGAGGTATCCTGGGAGGTAACGGCTCCGAAAGGGGGAACTAAAGGTCTGTGTGCACATAGTCGGGTGTGTGAGTTGCACTTGCATGTTTCATCATACCCACTAGCATGTCATAGCATAATCGATTCATTTAACCCTGACACCTAAAGTATAAGTGGTATGGGACGCTTATACATTAGGACCTGCAAAACGACCCCTTGGTCTATAAGCTTGTGTGGGCAAGTTTATAAATCAATGGTTAATTTCAATATATAAACATATGCTATTGTTTTATAACCGACACCCCAACGTATAGGTGGTATGGGACACTCTATACGATGGGAGCCTTGTAGAAGACCCCTTGGCTTATGCGTTTTCGCACATAAGTTAAGGTTACTTTTCTTACTTTCTATTTCTGTCATACTATTATAGAATTGCTAGATTAGTTCCGCTGCCATTTGGTTTATTGCTTAATCTCCACCTTCATGTCCTTCCCTTTCTTCCTCTCCGCTCGGTACCTAGGAGCCATGGGGGAAGGGGTAGGGGATGATAGGGCTTATTCTTTATGACTAACGGTTTTCGAACCGCATCATTTAGGGGATCGTGGAGCCCAGCATGGAGGAGCAGCCCCAGAGATCGGTGCGCCTGGAGATGGGGCAGTCTAGCTCCGGAGTTCATACAGCCGGGACCGTGAGTCTCGAACCTGAGTAGTTCCTGTTTTTGCTTTCACATGAGAGACTTGTAGTGAGGACATTTTGTACCGAGCATAAGCCCGCATTTATAGTACTCTGATGTTTTTTGTGGACACTCCCTTCGTGGAGATTTATTTCTATATATGTGATTTATTATTGTGGACTGCATTGCTCTTACTTCTATTATTGTGCTACCTTTCTGTGATCGAATTGGCCGGCAGAATCGGCGCCTTGTGGTGATGACCCTTCAGGACGTGAAGGTGTCACCGCAAAGCGGCGATTCTGGGCCTAAGACCCCGGTGGTTGAAAAAGAAAAAAAAAGGGAGGGGGGGTCTTATAGAGAGATAGATTTTGGAGGAGGAAGGAGAAGGTATTCCATCGCCATTGACGAAGCTTCGGGGCTCCGATCGTTTATCCGAGGCCAGATCCGTGGAGAGGACTTTAAGGCACACATTTTCATCTGTGAAAAGCAAGGTTTCCATGGAAAGGAACAGAAGCCGTAAGGTAATGACACTTCTCCTCTCAGTCTTTAGGATGCATGCATGGCATCCATGTTGTTTTTTCTTTCTTTCAAGCATTTAGGCACCAGATCTCTCAAGTGAGAGGGGTTCGGGTTGTCATGGATCAAGAGGAACCACCATGTCGATTGTGTCCGACCCCGGCATGATATTGCATTATAAATCTACTCTGTTAGTTGATTAGGCATTGTGGGTGAAGCCGTAGTCGCGACCATTAGTCCAACTCGGTGATGTTGTACAATGAGCCTTAAGAATTTTTGCTAGAAATCTATTAGCAGCAAGATGCCATTTGTGATGTTTGTTTACCCCCTCTTTGCATGATTATTTGTAACTAGAACCGGGCCAGGTGGAAATTAGAGTACACGCTGGGGCGCGGAAACGGTACGATATGAATGGTGGATTAGGGCGAGGAAGGCTTGGGATTGTGATGTGTTAAGGCGTGTCTTTGTCTCTATGGTCCGCTGGCTAGCCCGTGGCATGCAAGTCATGTGGGGAGAGTGTCCCGACGAGACAAGTCCCCTTCTGCTAAACTTAGGAGAACGCCAAGCTTAGGACAAGCCCGGGCAATGAAGCCCACAAGCGGGTGGGGTACAACAAGGGTTCTTAGAATCAGTTTGTGTATGAGACAAAATCCTGACGTGAGAAGTCAAAGTTGCAGGCAAGCTCGGGTTTTGAGATCCACAAGCGGATAGGGCCTTGGCAAGAGTTTCGTGTGGCGGCTTGTATGCCGTTAGGGGAAATTAGAGTACCCGCATGTTTGCGGCTTAAACGCAGAAGGGGAAACTGGAAATACTTGATTGGTGATGTGTGATGATGTGTTAGATTCATAGGATTTAGGGTGCCTTGGGTGAAACCTAGGTTTGCTTACCTGCTGCATTGTAGTCCTTTTTTTACTTTATGCTCAACATAGAAGCATGTTTGTTGTATGAGACATCCAAACCTATTTTATCGCTTTACATGTTTATGTATGATGGATCCCTAGTTTGTATTTGGGCTAAGGTTCACTATTAGGTTTTGACCCATCATGTATATCCTAGGGTCAATTTGTTAGTTCTAAGGTTAGGACAGTCTGACTTGGTTAGACATCTTATGATCCAGCCTTGAGAAGACTTCAGAGATCCATACTTAGAAGAATTGCAGTTCTAAAGAGTTCAGAAATCAGTTCGAATCTCTTCGAACTCAGCTCGACGATCGTCGATCGTAGATCGACGAACTCAGAGTTCCTTCTCTTAGTATAGCTCGACGATTTTCGAGCTCAGGTCAACAAACTCCCTTCTCTCTCTGTTTCTCTTGTCGACGATATTCTACCTCAGCTCGATGAACTTGGAGCTCAGCTTTGACAATTTCCTTCCAGATTTTTTTTTCTCTGAGCTCAGGTCGACGAAGATGATTTCTCAGCTCGACGAAATATGTTCTGAGGTCGACGAAATCTGTCAGTTCTTTGTTTTCTTTTCTCTGTAGTTTATTTCCAGATTGACCAAAGCTTATATAGTATATTATTGTATATATTGCTCTGAGTAATTAAATGCATATATTCTCATGAATATAGTCGTTCATTTGTATCATTAATTACTGGATTGAACAGAGTAAATATTCGGCTTAATAACTAGGATAGTTAAGGAATCAATTTATTGCCCTTCTAGCCGTTTGTCCAAGTTCCAAGATTTCAGCAGTCAATCAAGGAGTAAAATTCAAATTCAGAACATATATAGAGAAGAAACAATGTTATCATTTTTACAGGATAGAAAACAAGAAGTTATAGAATTGTAAAAGAGTTACAGGCAGACAGAGGAAACATGTTCAGTCTACATACTCATACAGTCTTCATAATCTGCAAATCTTCTCCAAGCTTTCAAGAGACATCAAAACTCAATAAGTATAAAATCTTCTGGAGATCATCAAAGAAGACCTACACCCTACAAAACTCTCTTCTTCCTGAACCATTCAACATCTCAGGGGGAGCTATGATAACATCAAGCAATCCACTAAAGTCTTCTCAGTTGTTTGAGAAAGAGAAGACAATATCACATCTTTCACCCCCACTGTACACAGGGTTTTAACTCCCTTCAAAAGTTAACCACTTGGTTCTTAAGTCTCCTTATCAAAAGGCTTAGCTTGGTTTTTGGGCACGTTATCAAAAGCCTAAAGGGTTGTGAGATCTCCCTTCAAAGAGATCTTGTGGTGACAGGGCATCTGAGCAAAAACCTATTGGTGACAGGGCACCTGATAAAAAACCTGTAGTGAATTCCTACCAGGGTGGTAGAAGAGTTGATGTACCCAAGTTTTGGGGAACCACTATAAATTTCTTGTGTCGTTTGGTTATTTGTTGTTTTCTTATTGTTGTGTGTTGTGTGTTGTGTTAGTTAGTTTCTTTTATTCCTGCACTCTCTTAAGATATATATCACTATTTAAATTCCACTATAAAAACCAATTAAGTTTTTAAAATACTCTATTCACCCCCCCCCCACCTCTAGAGTTAAATAGATCTACCCCCTCAGGTGGTAAAGCTTTTACCATCCTTCAATGTATATTCCATACAAAGTATTGACCTGCAAGGTGATGGAGTGGCACGGAGTCCGCTAGGGATGGCCAGGAGGAGATGTGTTGGTTACACATTTGAGGTCATCCTTTGCTGGCCCACGTTACCACCAATTTTTGCATGGCAAGGATCGCAAGAGGGAGCAAACTCGCTGGCCAAAAGGGCCTAAGCCTCATGAAGTTATTTCTGTGTTTAATAGCTTATGTCTTGTTGAATGTTTTGCTCCATGAACTATGTTTCCGGCTTGCATGCCGAATGCCGAGGTAGCCTAGGACTGTTTATTCACGTTGATGTTTGATGTTATTGTTTCAGTTTTGGACTCATATTTGTTGTAAGGCCTTAAGGTTGTTTTGATACTCATATGTTAGTGGATAACTTCTAGTGATGTTGTATGTTTCTGCTATGTTTGGTCTGAGTTTTGAGTTGGGTAGTTTATATCATCTTATAATGCTTAAGCTATGGCATCTTTATGTTGTGGGGCCTCGACCGGACCCATTTTATACGGTCATAACAGGGGAGGTGTTACAATTTGCTATTAGAGGGAGGTTAGTATCCAAGGCAAGGATTTGTGGTCGAATGTACTAATCGGATCACGTTAAGAAGTTATCCACATAGTATTATCGCAGGACCATGTGTGTCCTTATGTCTAAGTTTTGTGATAAAAGATGATTTAGTTCTACCTTGCTTTTGTTAAGGGTGCAAGCGAGGAGGCAGGGACGTCGAGTCCGCGAGAGAAGCCTTCGGCGAGCAGTGAAACTGCTCCAAGTCTGATGGGCATGGGGGTAACCCTGGCCGATTTCTGCTATATACTTGCAGAAGAAATGGTAGCGGCCCAAGCCGCAGCGGCTGTGCAAGTTATGAACCCTGTTGCACAGGAAATGACTCCCGTTACCCTGGATGCGACACCGGCCACTCAGGGCGGAGGAACCAGGCAGGAAGAGCCTTTGGCCGAGAGAGTGATTGTCTGGAAGGGAGAATGACAAATGAAGTATTTCTTAAGTTTTGATCCCCCAACGTTTAAGGGAGTTGGCGTGTCGACTGATGCGAAGGACTGGTGGGAGAGGATTCAAGAACTGCTAAGGGCAGTAGAGATGCTCGTAGAGAAGCAGTCTTAGTTTGCGACTTTTATGTTGGAAGGTGACACTAAGCTGTGGTGGGTGAGCATAGCGGTCGCCAGTTTCTTGACGCACCCCATCCATAGAAGAGTTCGAGAATGCTTTCTTGAAGAAGTATATTCCCGCATCGATAAGGCTAGCCCTTTAGAGACAGTTTTTGCACTTGATACAGTGGGATAAGACAGTAGATGAGTACGTCCAGGAGTTCACTCGTTTGAGTCGTTATGCAGGAACGACCATGGCCGATGATGAGGAGAGGGAAAACCTCTTTTACTACGGATTGAGGGAGAATCTGAGACAACCCCTCATAGCTATGAAAAAAGCAGGCTTCAACGAGTTGATCAAAGACGCTAGGACGTTGGAGAGCAATATTGAGCGAACCCAATGTCGGAAGTGCTTTGCAGCCAAGAAGGGAGAAGGAAAGCCTTCTCAATCGCAAGGTAAATTTGAAGGAAGTAAGTGGATGAAGAATCCCCATCCCTACAAGTCTTGGGCAAAGAGTAGTATGACGTCGGGGGATCCTGTTTTAAGGGACCACCCTCGTGCTATAAGTATTGCAAGCCAGGCTACATAGCTCGTTTCTGTACTGAAGGTAGCGCTTAGCAGGAGCATAGGCGAGAGCAGTCGGTGCGCTCCGGACCCAGTGTAGCGGAGAAAGGAAAAATGGCGGAGTCAAGCACTGATGAGTCCCATTTATATAGAGATTTTTGGACTCATCTGGGCTGTTTTTTGGGTCTTTGCACTACACTTTTAGGGACTTAACATTGATATTTCATTTCTTCTGTGCGTCACGCTTAGTGCACCTTTTTTGTCCGTGGTTGTGCAATTGCGCATTCATTTGCTGGGGGAATACACTTGGTGCTCCCCAGGGCTCTTTCCATTGTTTTGTTGTTTTTTTGTGCTGCTGGAGGGTCCTCCTTTGCTGTGTTTTTGTTGCTTGCAGGTGGTCAGTTTTCCTCATTTCAAAATTCTGATTTGTGAAAAACACACGGTCGTGCGTTTTCTTAGCACACGGTTACTTCTGATCGTGCGTTTTCTGTAAGTTATTCTTGAGGATTGACCGGCCCGTGTGATTCCTTCACGCACGGTTTCTTCGGAACCGTGGGCGAAGGAAACACACGATTTTCCTGTAGCTTTTGTTTTAGGCCATTCTGTGGTTAATCATGTGTTTTTCTTCAAGCACGGGTGGAAGCGCCCGTGCGTGAGTTAAACACACGATTCCAACTATTTGCCTGTGATTTGTGAATTCTATTGTTACCCATGCGATTTCCTTAACACACAGGCGGAATCTCCCGTGCGTGAGTAAAACACACGGGTCAACGCTCTTCTTCTTCAGGCGTATTCTGAAAGTTAATATCGCATGGTTTGCGCATGGTTGTGCACCAAACCGTGCATGACCATTATTTCTGACTTTCACTATTTAAGACGCAGATTTATTCTGGACCGGATAAACTCCGCTTCCCCCTCCATTTCCGCTCCTTTGAGCAGGAAATCATCCCTCCAGCCATCACTCTCTCTCCTTTGTGGGAAGCTCCTCCGGCCATTATTCTCCTCCAAAGAGCTTGAAAAATCTTTATCTCCAACCACCATTGCCATCTCCGACCTATAAGCCACCATTCGAGTTCCTTGTTGTTGCACTTGCGAAGTTTTCCATTCAGATCTAACTTAGTGACTCAACACAAAGAAGACGGGTTAGAAGAAGGAAGTGACAGCCCTTCTGGATCCCGGACACCTTCCAAAGACCGAGCAAGGACAAGGATCGACAACCCTCGCTTTCGGCCGTGAATCTTGGAGAGCTTTCGTGCGCTCGGTTGTATTCCTTCACTTTTTATTAAGCTTGCTATGTTCTGAACTTGTGCTACTGAGCTTGTAGCTTGATAACACTATTTTTGCTTGAGGTTTCAGCAATGTTTGGTAGTGATATTTTAATCTTCGCTTGTGTAGTAAACTTCTGTTCTGCTAGTGTGGATTGTGTTTGAGCCATTCTAGCGATTGCTAGAAGCGCGCACTGCGAAGAGGTGATTACGACCCTCGATAGTTCGTTCATCTACGTTATTACTTGTTGGAGTGATCCACCCGTACGACGCGGTGATGGCGACCCGCACTAGTTTAATTATGCTTAACGTAGGAACCCAAAACCAAACCCCCATTTTTTCATAGTTGCACTTACACTCGTTTTTCCAAAATTGAAATCCATGCTCCCTACTTGCACTCCGCGTGAGATCGATATCTGGGGAATCTACTCCTCATCTTTATTACTTGACCGTGATCGGTAAACTTTATGAGAGCGCATCAAGTTTTTTGAGCTGTTGCCGGGGAGTGCAATCGTTGTGTGTGATTTTGTTTCGATTGGGAAATAGTTTGTAAGTGTTTTAGTGTTTTAATTGTGTTGGAACACCCTATTATTAATTTTGGTCAGGATTACTATGTCTATATGATTGTTGCTTTGACCTTGTTGTATAGAGTAAAGGTCAACTAGTTAGGTCTAAGGCTTAGTACTTAGGTTGGAAGCTTTCCCCAAGACCTCCTAGTTCAGATGAGAAGCCCAAAAGAAGAATTCAACTTGTCGTCGAGCTGAGATCGACGAAGCGTCGAACCCAGTTCGACTATCTCCCTAAGCTCAAGTCGACGATGCGTCGAACTCAGTTCAACAATCTCTAAGCTAAGATCGGCGTTTTCTATCTTAGACTAATTTCAATGTCTCTGAGCTCAGTTCAACGATAGTTGAGCTTAGATCGACGATTATCTTTTGAGATCGACGATTTCTTGAATTTTGTCAGTTTGTTAAGGATTTCAAATGTCTTCAAGTAAGAGCATTTATTTAAGAAGATTTCTAGCCGTTATAATAAATCTGGAGCAAGTTTTAAGGGAACAAAGAAGGAATGTTTTTAGGTTATTTCCTCCAGAGACAGTTGATATTTAAGGAAAGTTTTTATGACTTTGCTAACGACTATTTAGAAGATTTGAAGACTAGATTTCATATTATTATTTAGTTAAGGAGAAACAAATATATATACAGAATAAAACAAAGAGAAGGAGAAAAACAACACAAAACAGAGAACAAACTCCTATTCCTTCTGATTCATTCTAATTCAAAGTCTTAAAAAAGTCTTCATCATTCTCACTCCAGACAACACATATTTCAGTTCTTACTGGAATCATCTTTTGCTGGAGCTTTCTTTTCATTGAAGACCTATCACCCTTGCAAAACTTCTAGTTCCTGAACTCTTGCTAATCTCAGGGGGAGCTTTGACAACATCTCATCCACTTGTGCTTCTCTTTGATTGTTGACAGAGAAGATAACTTCACCATTTTTCTTTTTTCTTTCCTGTAAAAGGGTTTTTAAACTCCCTTCAAAAGTTTTGCTTTGGTTTCTGAGACCTGATCAAAACTGGGTGGTGGCAAGACACCTGATCAAAAAATCTAGTTTGGTTTTTGAGCACCTGATCAAAAGCTCATTGGTGCCCAGGACACCTGATCAACTCATCCTGCAGTGGATTCTTACCAAGGGTGGTAGAAGAGTGGATGTACCCAGGTTTTGGGGAACCACTATAGTTCCTTGTGTCTTCTGGTTGTTTGCTATTTTATTTGCTGAGTGTTGTGGATTTGCTCTTTTGTTTGTTTTATTTTTATTTCTATCAAGCACTCTCAATAACTAAATTAAGTCTTCCACTACTAGAATAATTTTCATATTTGCAAAATTATTTTAAAACACTCTATTCATCCCCCTCTAGAGTGAAGGATTGATCGTACACTCACTTTCAATTGGTATCAGAGTCAGGTTGGTTGTTCATACAGGCTAACACCTGAACCAAAAGATCTCTCTTAAGATCCATCCTTAATAGAGGGTTAGTTTTATTATATTTATTTTAATCTAAATCCATGGCATAGAATAAAGATTATGCTAGCACCAGACCTCCAGTGTGCAATCTCTCCAAGTTTGCACTTTGGAAGGCAAGGATTAGATTATACATGAATTCCATTGATGAAGATATTTTTAATTCTGTTTTGACAGATAGCCCCAAGCCTCCTACAAGCACAAGTACAAATTTTGTTCCACCACCTTTAGGAACAGATGCTGATATAAAGAAATCGAAGGTTACTGATGCTAAAGCTATGAACATCCTAGCTCAAATAATGTTTGATGATATCTTCTAAAAGGTAGCTGAATGCAACTCAGCTAAAGGGATTTGGGACAAACTATCTGAGCTTGTGTCAGGATCAGCTAATGAGAGAAAAGATAGGAGATCTCATCTCATCACTCAGTATGAGAATTTTAAGAAAGCAGAAAGTGAATCAGTTGCTGACATGTACAACAGATTAAGTCTGATTGTCAGTGAACTCAAGACCTTGGACAAGGAGATCTCTCTCACAGAGATAAATGACAAAATCCTAATGTGCTTCCCCAGTACTTGGGATTCAAGGATCTAGCCCATCAAGGATGCCAGAAGTCTGAATGAGATCACTACAGAAGCTCTATTGGGCAAGCTCAAATCTTATGAGCAGCTCATCAAGAATAGAGAAGAAGAGCAGAAGACAACTTCTCCAGCAGTCAGGAAGGAGAAGTCAATTGCCTTCAAGGCAACAGAATAATAGCCTGAGGACAAAGTCACAGGCAATGAAGAACTGATGAGCCTCCTAGCCAAGAGATTCTACAAAATGGCCAGGAAGGACTTCAGAAAAAGGTCATCCAGTGGCCAAGAAAAGCTAAGGTATGATAAATCAAGTAATAAAGAGATTATTTGTTATGGTTGCAGGAAACCAGGCCACATACTGCCTGATTGTCCAGAAAGTCAAAACAAGGACAAGAAGGACAAGAGAGAAAAGAGAAAAGATAAAGACTCCAGAAGAAATCACTATGACAGATCCTCTTCCAACAAGAACAAGCACACTAGGAAGTGATTTGTTACTGAAACATGGAGTGAAACAGAAGAAGAATATGATGCATCATCAAGTTCAAGGGATGATGAGGATGATGCACAAGAAAAAGAATTCTGCATGATGGAAATCAATGCATCTCAGAACAACACTGATTCAGAACATGAATCTGAATCTGTATCTGAACCAGAGCTAGAAGAAGACCAGGTAATTGATTCATTTGATTTTAATTCTGAGGACTTCAAGTCTGAATTTAAAGCACTGTGTTTAGATCTACTCAATTCTGAGAAAGAAATTATCTCTCTTAGAAATCAATTATCTGAATACAGTACCTTAAGTAAAGATAACCTCAAACTCTCAAAAGAGTTAGAATGTTGTAGGGAATAGATAGCTTCACTGAAAAGTGAACTATTTGAGGCCAAGAAGTTTGAAGAAATCCTCAATGGGAGAAGTATCAAACTGATGGACATCACAAGCACAGTGAACTCAAGACTCAATAGTACACTGGGCTTGGGTGCTTCATCCAGCCAAGCTATTGTGTTAACAACTCCCATTAAATTTATCTCTGATAAAGGAAAAGGAGTTGTGGAGGTAGCTAGAAAAAATTCTGATCTACCCAAAAAGAACAAAGTTCAACAGAAATCGTCGAATAGAGCTCGACGATCTTCGAATGGAGCTCAGCGATTTCATGCCGAATCGTCGAACTCAGGTCGACGATCTCTGATCTCTGAACATAGGAAAGATCGATCGTTGAACGGAGCTCGATGATCTGACCCAAGATCATCGAACTCAGCTCAACGATCGTCGTACGGAGCTCAGAGATACGACCAGTTCTCAAGAGGTATGTCAAAAATTAATTCTAGATATCCTACATCTCAAGGGTTCAACCCTTATACTGAATGGATAATTCCTCCTAGGAGATATCATCCTGAAGGATATAAGAGTCAACAAGAGATGTCTTTCATTTTTGATTTCAAAGGTTATCAAGCTAGACCCAAGGTAAACTGGGTCAAAAACAAATGAACTGTTATTTGTGCATGTGAAGACCTATCCAACCATGGACCAGCATTGGTATCTAGATAGTGGGTGCTCCAAGCACATGACTGGAAGCAAGGATAAACTAATATCCTTCAAGGCTAAACATGGACCCAAAGTTATGTTTGGAGATTCAAACTTTGGACAGACCAAAGGATATGGTGCAGTCCAAACAGGATCAGTAACAATCAAGAAGGTAGCATATGTGGAAGGACTGAAGCACAATCTTATCAGTATCAGTCAGCTATGTGATGAAGGCTACCAGGTTACATTCAACAAGTCCTCATGCATCATCAAATCAGAAGACAACACAACTGTGTTGATAGGTAACAGAAGAGGTAACATCTATCTAGTAGATTTTCATTCAACCAAGGTAGATATCTTTTTATTTAATTCTCTTAGCAAACCTAATGAATTATGGCATAAGAGATTAGGACATGTCAACCTTATAACCATTGCTAGGCTATCCAAGGACAACCTTGTTAGAGGAATACCTTCTGGCCCCTACAAGAAGGAAGGACTCTGCAGGTCTTGTCAATTAGGCAAGCAAACTAAAAACAGCTCTAAGTCACTTAACAAGAGTAATTCACCTAGGATTTTGTACTTGTTACATATGGATCTGTTTGGACTCATTACTTTACAAAGCCTAGGAGGGAAATCTTATACTTTAGTAGTTGTAGATGACTTCTCTAGATTCACATGGGTGTTCTTTCTGAGGAAGAAGTCTTATAACTTCAAATGTTTGATAAAGTTTCTCAAATGTACACAGATTGAGTTCAATACTTGCATAGCCCTGATTAGAAGTGATCATGGGACAGAGTTTGATTCTCTTCTTATGCAAGAGTTCTGTCAGAAGGAAGGGATCAGGCACACTTTCTCAGCTCCTAGAACTCCTCAATAGAATGGGGTAGCTGAAAGGAAGAATAGAACCATTATTGAATCTGCTACAACATTGTTGAAAGATTCTCACCTCCCTCTATCCTTTTGGGCAGAGGCTGTTAACACTTAAAACTATGTTTTGAATAGGAGTTTGATACATAAGCTAAAGGGCAAGACTCCCTATGAATTACTCAAAGGTAAGAAACCTAAAGTTGATTATCTTAGAATTTTTGGTTGTATTTGCTACATTCATAACAATAACAAGAAATACTTAGAAAAATTTTAAGCCAAAGCTGATGAAGGAGTGTTTCAAGGATACTCCATGATCAGTAAGGCCTATAGGGTTTATAATAAATCATCTCATAAAATTGAAGAAACAGTGCATGTCTCTTTTGATGAAACTAATATGTCTTACAAGGAGAAGAGCACTTCTACCATAGACCCTTTGCAGGTACATTCTCTATCAGAGAATTTGAACAAGCTAAATATCATTGAAAAAGATCCATCACCTTCATCCACTCAACAAGAAGCTGAAAGCAGTGAAAATGAAGATGACAGTCAGATCTTAACAATCCATGGTGACAATCTAAATGAAGAGCCAGTTGTTGTTCCACAAGAGGAAATAACAACACAGGTTGGTGAACAATCAACACCCATTGTTGATTTAGTAACATCAAGAGATCATCCAATCTCCCAAGTGATTGGAGACATCTCAGCTTGTGTGCAAACCAGAAACCAATTTAATCAAAATATGATGCACACTTGCTTTCTTTCTCAAATTGAGCCTCAATCCATACAAGATGTAGAACAAGATCCAAACTAGATTATTGCAATGCAAGAGGAATTAAATCAATTTGAAAGAAACAAAGTTTGAGAGCTAGTGCCAAAGCCAAAGAATCATCCCATTGTTGGAACAAAATGGGTATTCAGAAACAAGTTAGATGATCAAGGAGTTATAGTAAGAAACAAGGCAAGGCTTGTTGCTCAAGGATATTCTCAAGAAGAAGGCATAGACTATGACCAAACCTTTGCACCAGTTGTAAGGTTAGAGGCCATAAGAATCTTCCTAGCATATGCAGCTCACAAGAAGTTTAAAGTATATCAAATGGATGTCAAAAGTGCATTCCTCAATGGTTATATCAAGGAAGAAGTTTATGTAAAACAACCTCCAAGTTTTATCTCTCTAACTCACCCTAATTTTGTTTATAAATTGCATAAAGCATTATATGGTCTCAAACAAGCTCCTAGAGCATGGTATGAGACCTAGCTTGCTTTCTCTTGGAAAATGATTTTAAAAGGGGTGGAGTAGACAAAACACTTTTTATTAGAACCAATAAGTCTCAAATCCTACTAGTACAAATCTATGTAGATGATATTATTTTTGGCTCTACTGATTCAAATTTGTGCAAAAGGTTCTCCAACCTAATGCATTCCAAATTTGAAATGAGTAGCATGGGTGAGCTATCCTTCTTTCTAGAATTGCAAGTCAAACAAAATGCTGATGGCATCTTTATTTCTTAAACCAAGTATGCAAAAGAATTAGTTAAGAAGTTTGGTATGTATGATGCATTATCTATGAAAACATCCATGCCTACTAATGCTGTATTAGATGATGATGAACATGGGAAACCAGTTGATCAGACCACATATAGAGCAATGATTGGCTCCTTATTGTATTTTATAGCTAGTAGGCCTGATATAATGTTTGCTACATGCATATGTGCTAGATTCCAAGTCATCCCTAGAGAGTCACACCTCACATTAGTTAAGAGGATTCTTAGGTATGTAAAAAGTTGTCCAAATCTAGGTCTCTGGTATCCAGTTGATTCAGGATTTAATTTAACTGGATTTTTTGATGCTGATTATGCTAGATGTAGAATTGACAGGAAAAGCACCAGTGGAACTTGCCAGTTTCTTGGTGACAGACTTGTCTCCTGGTTTTGCAAGAAACAAACATCTGTGTCCACATCAACTGCTGAAGCTGAATATATGGAAGCAGGTAGTTGTTGCTCACAGATATTATGGATTCAAAATCAGCTCCTGGACTATGACTACAACTTAGAGAAGTCCAAAATATTTTGTGATAACACTAGTGCTATTTCAATAGCTCAAAATCCAGTCCTCCATAGTAGGACAAAACACATAGAGATTAGACATCATTTCTTAAGGGATAATATAGAGAAAAATAAAATTGAATTGGAATACATCTCAACTGATTTATAAAGGGGAGATATTTTCACCAAACCCTTGGATGAAAAGAAACATACTTTCTTCCTTAATCAGTTAGGAATGTTAGATGGAGTAAATCTTAATTAAGTTCCAAGATCTTTAAACCTAAAAAGAGACAAATACTAGGTTAAAATTTTGAATTTCCTAGTGTCTATAGGTTTTTTCTATCTCTGAATTGCGCTCGACGATTCTCCTGAAGATCATCGAACGGCGCTCGTCATTTCCAGAAAGTATTCATCTATCTTTCGTTTTCCGTCGAACGAAGATCGGCGATGTTAGGAATCATCGAATGGAGCTCGACGTTTCCAGATAGTGCTAGACTATCCTTCTCAGTCAGCGATCTCAATTATCGTCGAACGAAGATCGACGATGTTAAATATCGTCGAACGGAGATCAATGATGTTGAGACCTTTCAAATTCCCCTAGAGTCGTAGATCGTCGAACTTAGTTCAACGATCTTTCCTTTTCTGTGTCGAACCCAGATTTAAAATCCTTTTTCAGGCGTCGTTCTCCTTTGCACTTTCATACCTTCTGTAAGAACTTTCTTTCCCTCCAAAATTTTCTACACTTGATCTTGTTTGTTTTTGCAGGAAATATGTCGGTGTCAGTCGTCGTTCTAGCCGCAATGAAGTTCGACACCGGCTTCGATATCGACATGGAATCATTTGAGGGTACGGATCAAATATTCAAAGAACTTCTGGAACCTTTCAAGGAGCAACAACTTGTGAACATTATGTCTTCCAGAATCAAGTTAGCAGCAGATGAGATTAAAGAATGGGTCTATACTGCCACAATCTGGATCAAAACACAGTTATTGGAACCATCTCAGGGACACAGGTATCCCTAACCCCAGCCATTCTTATAGAGATTTTTGGATTAAGTACTGGAAATGATAGCATAGAACTATCAGGTGTAGAATTTACTGAAATGTTAGATAGAATGAGTCATAATTCTAAGAACCCTAATAAGTTGCTGAAGAAAAATCTATCTATGGAGTATCGATTTCTAGCATATATTGTACACAAAGTGATATTGGCAAAACATTCAGCCCATGATACAATATCTAGACATCAATTTTGTTTAATGGCTGTAATAGTAGATAAGAAGCACATGGATTGGGGAGCCATTTTCTTTGACTTGATTAAGAAAAAGATCAATAAAAATTTTGTGAATTTTGGAAGGATTTTGGGCCAATTCCTGCAGAATAGGTGCCCTCAGTTGTTAGTGTCCAATGGGATGCACATCAATGCTTCAAAGAGGCTTTCTTCAGCTATATTTGGCAAGTGGGAAAGACAAATTGTCAAACCCAGCAGGGCTCCTGCAGCAAAAGCTTCTTCAGGCACAAGGACTGAATCAGTCACTCCTCCTCAGTCCACTGCCCCCATTAGAAGTTTTGCCATCCCCTACCATATCCTCTCCTCCATCTCCACATCCAATTACATCTTCCATACCTTCATCTTAAATAGCTTCTCCACCTCCTCTAGCCACCCATCAAGAAGTTTTCAATCCACTACATTACTTCTTATCCGTAGATTTAGAATCATCCTCCCATCTTCCATAATTAAACCTTTTAGATGATTCCTTCATGGATGATTCTCCATCTTCACCTCAAGACATCCCATCCACCTCAACATCCTTTCAACAAATCCTACATGACATCATATCTCAACCATCCTTTCCCCCTACCATCTCCTCATTTCTACCAACAGTCACTATCCCAGCTCCATCCATAACATCCATCCCCATCTCTCAACCATCCATACCACTTCTCTCTGCATCAATTCCATCCATCTCTGCAGCCCCTCCCTCTACCTCTACTCAAGTTAATCTTAAGAAAGTAGATCTTCTTCCTCTAGCAGATAAATTATATGAGTTGTTGGCACCCAAGTTAACTCTCTTACTGGATTCAACCTTGGCTCCCTTAGTCAAGATTTTGAATGATTTATCTGTTAGATGATGCGTGGAAAATACGGCAAGCGCACCGGTCGCACAAGTAATAAAGTTTGGGAATAAATCCCCGAGTGTCGGTCTCTTGAGGAACACAGTAAGGGATGAGTTAATGTCGAGGAGGACTTGAGATTGAAGTCCTCGGGTTGGCTCAAAAAGGGGGGTTTTGATTGTTGCGGAAACAGGAAGTAAATGCTACAAGCTACTCCTATGCAACGTCACTATGCGATGCTTCACCAGGCGGGATGGAAACTATACGGGCCGCTATGCACCGAATCGCTTGATGGATGGATGAGTAGGCTAGCGGATGAGGTGGAGAGAACGGTGAAATGAGGGTCGTAAGCACCTCTTCGCAACGCACGCCACTAGCAATTGCTAGTGCGGCATGGGAGGATAGAGGTGGATGGAACAAGGCGCACCTCAAGTAAATATAACAAAAACACTAACTCACATAGACATGAATAAGAGTAAATGTTAACTACAAATAAGCATTCTTTATCAATACATGGAAAATAACTAAGCTAACAACAACAAGAGGAAGAGGTGTGCGAATCGACCGAATCCGAAGCCTTGTTGAGGGTTCACGGTTGGAATCCTGGGTTGTCAATCCGAGTCCAAGCTCGGTCCTCAACTGCGTCCGGGGTAGAGGAGGCTGTCACTCACTCCCAATGGACCCGTCTTCTTCGTTGAAATGACCCGGTAGATTGCGGCTCTAGCCCCTCCTAACTTTATGGAGAAAGCTCGGTCAAAACTCCGCTTGAAGCTTGGGGATGATGGAGGAGGCCGAGGGGATGCTCTGGCATTGATTTGGCGTTGAAGGCTTGCCCGGAGCAACTCCCTATGGTGGAGGATGATGGGAAATGGCGAAACCCTTTGTCGGGGACGAAAAACGGCGGAAGAATGTCGAGCCATCCGGAATAGGGCGAAACCTGCGCTATTTATAGAAAACAGATTAAACAGCGTGCACGATCACAGGCGCACGACCAGTGGTTGTGCGCGATATGGTTCGTGATTGTGCGATATGGAGGCAGCAAAATGGAAAAAGAAGGTGTGACTGTGCACGACCGGCAGCGCACGAGCAGTGATCGTGCGCGGTATGGCTGGTGATCGTGCGATATGCCGGGACAAAACTTTCACAGGAGAGGTCATGACTGCGCACGACCGATGATCGTGCGCCAAAGAGGTCGATGGTCGTGCGTGGGTAAAAACGCACGACCATTGACTCCTTTGCCAAAAAATGGTGAAAGTCCTACCCCGGACGCCCACACGATCCCAGAACCTACAGGAAAACTGGACGGGAAGTCGACATGGCAGTCACAGACATAAATATAATGCACAGCAAAAGGGAAATACACACATGCACAGAAATAGGCTAATAAAGTGCACAAGACGTGGAAAACCGTAGCGAACCAAAAGAAGTGCAAATGACGCTAAACGGTGTGCAAAGACAAGAAAATAAGCCTAGATGAGTCCGGAATTAAGTATAAAATATGGACTCATCACACCCCCAGACTTAACCGTTTGCGCGTCCCGAGCAAACAAAACCTAAGCAGATGGGGAAAATGAACTAGCTAACAAAGAAATTGCAAAACGGAGTACCATGCGAAGTCGCATGCTCGTATGCATAAAAATAAAGTAGAGGAAATTTTTAAGTATACAAAATATTTTATATTTTTCACAATGCGTATCAAAAATTTATTATTACTCAAAAGTGGAATCACGGTGAATCATCCGGTCCTACGCAGGAAGAAAGTAGGCAGGCCACTAAGGTGAGCATTGCGGAAGACCGGGGTTCAAGATTACCCCCAAAGGAATCCACCAATGTTGGAAACCATAAGCTTGCCCGTTCGCACTCTCTCCACGACACTAGTCAACTCAAGCGCAAGTACGTAGGACTTCGGGTAATAATGGGGCTTGGGTTACGGTGAGGAAAACAAGGATAAACATGAAGGGTATGCACCTAACCCAAATGAGCTAACGTACAAAACTAAAACCCGCTGCCCACAAAATAAACATGGGTGCACCACACCCCCAGACTTAACTTTTACTAAATGGGTGTGTGCACCGCCTACTCCAAATCCAAATCATCTCTAATAAAGATTTTCAATCAAACTTTTTTCTTTCTCTTTTTCTTTTCTCTTTTTCTCTTTTTCAAATATTTTTCTTTTCACAATACACAATTTTCAGCAAATAAAACTTGGGGGCACTTCCACATTTTCACAAATAATAACACCACATCACAACCCAACATAAACATGTAAAACACTAAGCTCGACTTGGGTGTGCGACTAGGATCGGCTATGAGGCTTTGGTTAAATAAAGGTGGAGCTGAATCAAAAGAAGGGTAGGCACGACGGGGCTAGCGAGGGTATGACGTTCGGAACGGTACAAATCTCAACCGGGCCAAAAGGTGGCCTACATCACTCTCACGCTAGACTAACTGTGTACCAATGCTTCAAGAATAGCCTGGGGCAAGTTCTTAGCAACCGAGAAAGATAATCCTTCCTCCCGACTAAAGCAATACGAGTCTAGTGGCGGCTACACACATTCCTACGCTACCGTTTGATTCACACCGGATTCACCAACTTTTGAGTAGAATAAGAAATATGTACGCAAATAGAAAAATATAGAACTATAAGCATACGAAAAAATTAAATCTACACAAATTTCTATACAAAACGAGAGCAGTTGACTAGAAACACAGTAAGGCCAATATTTTACTTTATCGCAAAATCCTAAACTAGCACAGAATTTTTCCAAATCTAACAAAGATACAAGTTCAACTCATGGCACGCTAACAGCTAAGCTCGCGCTCATGTAGGTGCAGTGGTGTGCAAGAAATGAACTAAACAAAATAATAACTATAAAAGCTTCTAGTATGCGTAAGAAATGTGCACGTACAAAAGGTAAACATGCTCTCCCCCAGACTTAGACTAAACAACATTGCATATGATATTGAAATTAAAATCAAAAAGGGAAAAGGGGAGAAGTTACCCAATGCTCAGCTAGTGAGCATACTAGAAGACACGTGGAAAGTAGCAACAGGCCCGCCAAACGAAGAATCACAACCCCGCCAATGCGTAGTTTCCATGAATACCTGCAGGGGTGAGCTCCGCAAAAACAAAAGAAAAATATACAAAAAGAAAATACTAAACTAAGCTGACATAAAAAAAAAGAAAAATGCAAAAAATGGAAGATAAGCACTGGGGTTATTGTCATCCCAGCATGACTTATTAAATTCTAAACAGTTCTAGCTAATGGGCCTATGAAATAGAAAATGCACAGGCAACTGTCCTAATATCCGTGTTGGTAACGGGTACCGATACGGTGATAGAACAGTTACCCCTCTGCCTAAATAATCATACCTGCTCCTCGTAGGCAGAGGGAATAGGAAGTAAGATGAGGAGGCCTGGTCCTCACTCATCCCACCACAAAAAATATCCTTGCCTAGCAAGGTATAGTCCACCACCGGTTCGTAGGAAGCGACGGCAATGGCAAAAATGCCAAGCACATCGACAACCTCACATACCCGTGGAGATTCCACCTGCACAGGCTCAGATAAAGAAGGGGGATCAAGTAATAAAAGAGACGAAGAACATAAGGAAATAATCGGGGGAGTGATCCCGGTCTCACTCCCAGCAGGATCCAAGCATAGATCACTGTCGGTGTCATGTGAGTCATGACGAGGGGAAACTGAGACCACGAGGTCCTCGGTGGTGGTTTGGACCTCCTCAACCAATAAGGAAGTGGGAACTTGTAACGACCCCATCCGTTAAATGACGTATAGTAGAAGGTCCGGCCGGGGCCACACACTATATGCCACAAACAGACGGTGAGGTCACAGGATAATACCAAACCAAATACGAATCCTAACTCAGAGCATTCTAGCGGAAGCTTTAAGTTACAACTTTGAACTCTAAACAGGAATGTCCAATATATAAACCACCTTTATATATATACCACGGAATGTACATAAATCCAAGAGTTTGGCCTTAAGGCCTTACAGTTCCTCTTACATACAACATGTTTTACAAACCTCGGCGCGCAGGCCGGCCATACATGAGTAAAAGAGAAAACAAAACAAAGCCATTCGCTTAGCCTTCAAGGGCAGCCGCAGCAGCAGCAGCAACAGCAGTAGGGCTTCAGCCCATCACTTACCACTTGGCTCTCCAGCACCTGCACGGGAACAATCCACCCAACCGGTGGCAAACAATGCAACGGTCAGCATTTAGCTGACCCAATTATAACAATCCTACCCCTTTCTCGGGGCATGAGCATTCTTTCCCTGCAAGCATGGCATCATCAAATAGCAACTATATGCGCGCAGGCACATTCAAGCCATCACAACCATCGGCCACACGGCCCGACAGTCCGTGCACTCAGGGCACATTCTTGGTGTACCGGAATACCAGGGTCAACACCACCGTCTACACGGTATTTGAGCATTCTAGTCTTTCCGGCGCGCGGGCCTAAGACTCTCATTAGGCGCTCCAACAAAACCTATACCAGGCTTCCAAGTCGGACGGACCTAACGCAGGTACGGATCAGCCACCCCCCGTTGCTCAAGTCGCCGTGCCACCTCGAATACGGAAGTATCCATGGCTATTTATAGGCGCGGGTCGGTTTCACCTTTCCTGTTCGGCAATCTGCCTTTTCATCGAGTTGCAGCCCAACGGCTCAACCACTCACAAAGTGGCAACACACGGCCACAAGAGTTGCATCCAACCCTCTTCATTTCCTGGACATCGTCCAGTACTTCCTGCCGCACCAAGCAACAGGTAGGAACAAGGCATCACAAGCCATAGGCATCACAAGCCATTATCACGGAGCCTTCTCCGATATGCAAACAAGCATCACCAATCCAGATTACATCCAGATGGGCTTCACACAGCATGCCTAGAGCCGTACTCCAATTCCGGCCTCTAACAAGGGGGACTTCACATATCTACCCCAAGGGACACCACAACCCACCGCACACTCGCGGGGAAGGGTTTTCCCTATGCAATGCAGAAAAGAAGGACTTCACATGTCCAAGGAGGGAGATCGTTACCCTTGTCAATCTCTTCGGTGCCATCGAAAACTTGCCGGTGAGAAAGAACCGCAGCAGCCTTGCCTTCACAACGCCGGCTTCGGATCACGAATCGGACCACGGGAGCTCCGCCGGTGGCTTGCTCTCCTCCTCCTTCTTCTTCTCTTCCTCTCTCTTTCTCTCTTCCTTAAGCCAAATGAAGAATGACTTCTTCATTCTTCTCTCACGACTTAATCCAGCCAGGAAACCACCTGAGCCCTTGGATCAAAAGAGAGAAAACTGAACGGCCAAGATTTTCCCAAAAACCAATTTTTGGCCGACACGGCCTGTGACACGCCCGTGTCACAGGCCGTGTACCCTTAAGCGGCACACACAGTTTGAACCGACTGAACAACACGGGCATCGACACGCCCGTGTCGAACCTGACACGCCCGTGTCATTCTTGAGACACGCCCGTGTCTCCTGCTTCATCGAGCTGCAACCAGTACACGGGTCGGAACACGGTAACTAACACGCCCGTGTCCAGCCTGACACGCCCGTGTTCCCGGCCGTGTTCAAGGTCGTGTCCGGCTCTGACTTGAATAGGCCAAATTCGAAAAATAATTCGAACACGCCCTGGGACACGCCCGTGTCCCAGGCCGTGTACACCCGACACGCCCTGGGACACGCCCGTGTCCCAGGCCGTGTCAAACAGCCTGCTACTCAAACTTCATGTTGAGTCTTTTTGGGGCCTTTTTGGGGTGTTACAACCCTCCCCCCCTTAACAAAATTTCGTCCCGAAATTTGCACGGTAAGGAAACAAAAACCAGCAATGCTATAACTCTGTTATAACAAAAAGTACACGGTCTACAGTTTATACAAATAACTCGGGAAACTCAGCTCGCATGGTCTGCTCTCGCTCCCATGTTAGCTCTTCACGGCCACAATTGTCCCATCGGACCTTGACCATCCCGATCACTTTGTTCCGCAACTGTTTCTCGGCTCGATCCTCGATCCGAATGGGTCTAACCCTCGTCGTTAGCCCATACTCGACCGGTACCCGATCATGCTCCACTACTTGAGCTGGATCCTTTACCGCCTTACAAAGGACTGAGATGTGAAATACATCATGTAATCCACCCAAGTCCGCTGAAAGTGCTAGTCGATAAGCAGCTTCCCCAACTCGCTCCACCACCTCAAACGGACCAAGATACCTCGGACTTAGCTTTTTCAAACGCCGAATCCTGGACACACCTTTGAAGGGTTTGATCTTCAAATATACCCAATCACCCACCGCGAACTCCACGTTCCGATGTTTGGCATTGTAGTACTTTGCTTGACGATCTTGGGCTATCAATAGCCTCTCCCGAATAGAGCGTATGAGCGAAGTAGCTTCTTCGACTTCCTTTTTCCCATTCAGCTTAGATTCGCCTGCTTCTGCCCAAGCTAACGGTGTACGGCATTTCCGACCATACAACGCCTCAAATGGTGCCATACCAATACTCGCTTGGTAGCTATTATTATAGGCAAATTCGACGAGAAATATATAATCTTCCCATCTCTTACCAAAGTCTAGGGCGCACATGCGGAGCATATCCTCCATCGTCCTGTTGGTTCGTTCAGTCTGGCCATCCGTTTGGGGATGAAAGGCCGTACTAAACGCTAACTTTGTACCCAACATTTGATGAATGAGCCGCCAATCATTCGATGTGAACCGCCCATCACGATCACTAACGATGCTCCGAGGAACACCGTGCAGTCGAACAACCTGCTCCACATACAGCTTGGCCAAGGTTTCCACTGAATCGTCTCTTCTATTTGGAAGGAAGTGCGCCACTTTCGTCAACCGGTCCACAATCACCCAGATTGAATCATGACCGCGTTGAGATCTCGGCAACCCGTGCACGAAATCCATCGAAATATCGTCGAACTTCCACTCCGGAATAGGTAACGACTTCAGGAAACCGCCAGGCTTCTGGCATTCTGCTTTCACCAACGCACAGGTAGTGCATTCAGCCACATAACGTGCGACATCTTTCTTTAGTCCGGGCCACCAGAACAGCTTTTTCATATCCCTGTACATCTTTGTGCTCCCTGGGTGAACTGAGTACTTTGTAAAGTGAGCCTCGTACATCAACTCTTCCCTCAATTTACCCACACTTGGGACGCACACTCGACCATTTCTCCGTAACAACCCGTTATCCCAAGAGAATTGGTCATCCGGCCCATATTTAGCATAGCGCTGGAGACTTTCATCAAGCTCCGTTGCTCGCCGAACTCTGTCCGTAAGGTCATACTGCACCTCCGTCCAGTTCAAGCATGCATCGGTTGACGAACCCTTGTCAACGCAAGATATCTCCAATGCTTCCAATTCCTGGATCAAACGCTGATCATGCCTCTGCAACCAGCTTGCCCGTACCGGAGTCTTCCGACTCAAAGCATCAGCGACCACATTTCCCTTCCCGGGAGTATAGTGAATCTCGAAGGTGTAGTCCCCGAGGAACTCCATCCATCTTCGTTGTCGCATATTCAGATCCTTCTGATCCAACAAATACTTTAGGCTCTTGTGATCCGTATAGATATCCACTTTCACGCCATATAGATAGTGCCGCCACAACTTGAGCGCAAAGATTACCGCCGCCAACTCCAAATCATGGACGGGGTAATTCCGCTCATGCACTTTCAACTGACGCGAGCCATAAGCAATCACTTTACCAAACTGTAGAAGAACGCAGCCTAAGCCGCTCCCTGATGCATCACTATAGATCTCATACCCATCGGTACCACATGGCGATGTCAACACAGGCGCCGTGGTCAAACGACTCTTCAAGTCTTCAAAAGCTCGCGCGCACTCCGGCGTCCAAATGAACTTTTGATCTTTTCTCGTCAGCGTGGTGAGAGGTAAAGCAATCCGTGAGAAGTTTTCCACAAACCGTCTATAGTAGCCCGCAAGTCCAAGGAAGCTCCTGACCTCGGCCACTGAAGACATCACTGGCCAATCTCGGATGGCACTTATCTTTAACGGATCCACCGCGATACCCTCTCCGCTTACCACATGGCCTAAAAAGGCTACTGAAGCGAGCCAGAACTCACACTTTGAGAACTTGGCGAAAAGCTTATTCCTTCGCAGGGTATGCAAGACCAACCGCAAATGGTTTGCGTGATCCTCTTCCGACTGAGAGTATACTAATATGTCATCGATAAACACAATAACAAACAAATCCAAATACTCTCGAAATGTTCGATGCATTAGGTCCATAAATACCGAAGGCGCGTTACATAGGCCAAACGACATTACCGTGAACTCATAATGACCGTAGCGTGTTCCAAACGCCGTCTTGGGAATGTCACCTTCCCGAATCCTTAGCTGATAATATCCCGATTTCAAATCCAACTTGGAATAGACCGTTGATCCCGCCAGCTGATCAAAGAGGTCATCAATCCGTGGGATCGGATATTTATTTTTCTCCGTCAGCCTATTCAACTCGCGATAGTCAATACACAACCGTAAGCTACCATCTTTCTTTTTCACAAAGAGAACAGGCGCGCTCCAAGGTGACATACTTGGGCGTATATATCCGTGCTCCAACAACTCTTGCAATTGGACTTTCAACTCAGCCATCTCTTTTGGCGCAATGCGATATGGAGAGCGGGCCATAGGTTTCGCACCTGGCACCAACTCAATAGAGAAGTCAATCTCCCGCTGGGGTGGTAACCCAGGAAGATCTTTAGGAAACACGTCGGCAAACTCTGACACAACTGGCACTTCACCGACACTGGCCTTTGGCTCAACAGCCTGAATTAGCATGAAGAATAACTCCGCGCCCTTCCGAACAGCATTGACGACTTGGAGTGCAGACAACAACGTTCCGCTAACTCCTCGCATACCAGCGAACTTCGTCACAAGCCCGGTATTCTGGCCCAGTGTAATCTCCTTGGAGTTGCAATCAATAAAGGCACGCTGCTCCGAGAGCCAGTCCATACCAAAGATCACATCAAACTCCGATAACGGTAGCACAGCTGCACTCAAACCGAAATCCCGACTTCCTATTTGCACATCCACATCGCAAGCCCTATCCGCAAGCATCATACAGCCATTCGGCAATAGCACCCTTGTACTATCCACCGTCACATGACTTGGTACCCCAATTCGAGATACGAAATCCTCAGACAGAAAAGAATGCGAAGCACCCGTATCAAACAGGGCTCTCGCTAAATTATTCCGAATCAGGACAAAGCCTGCAGCACACACACATCATGCATAAGCTAAACATAACCAAAACCAAAAGCACCAGCAAGTAAACTAAATCAACTCGTACCTGTGACGACGTCACTTTGCTTAATCGCTTCCTGTTGGCCAAGTTGATAGATTCGGGGCTGCGCCTGGGAAGCAGAGGAATCCACCACCGCTTTGCCCTTCTCAGCATACGACGCACCCGTCTTCTTGTCCCCTTTGGGCTACACAACCCGACAGTCACGAGCAATATGCCCCACCCGGCCACAGTTATAGCATGTACGAGCATCCGGCCTTGATGTCGCTCCCGACACAACGGTCGTAGTCACTTGCCCAGATGGCTTGGACCTCTTGCCCCCTTTCTTCTGGTAAAACGACTTGCTCGGGCAAGGTGCTTGAAACTCTGGCTTTGATGCAACCAAGCCCTTGTTCCCTTGCACTCGCCTCATGTCCTTCTCCAACGCGCACGCAGTATCAACCAACGCCTGAAACCCTTGGCTCACAGAACTCGAAAGCAGGAAACGCAACTCATCCCGCAATCCTTCATAGAACCAATTCGTTTTCCTTTGGTCATCCGCGAAGATTGTACCCGCATACCGTCCCAACCTGGTAAACTCATGCAAGTAGACATCCACACTATCTTCCCCTTGCTTTAACCTTTGGAACTCATTTTCCATAGCAATGCGTTGCGCCGCTGGGACATGTTTCGCCAGAAATATTCGAGAGAACTCCTCAATCGACACTTGTGTTAATTGCCTGCCCGCCAAATGGTGTAACTCAACCTCGTCCCACCACAACCGCGCCTCCCCTTCAAGCATGAAGGTGGCTAAGGTGACCTTTAGAGTTTCCTCCGCCCTGATTGCTGTCATTATCCTCTTGACACGCGATAACCAATCTTCCGCCTGCGTTGGGGATCCCATTCCCGCAAACGTAGGAGGACTGAAGCTCATGAATTGTTTCAACTGTCGGTCAGCTGCTCGTGGATCTATAGCCTCAACCGGCTCGGGTCTTACATCAACACGAACTGGCACTACCGCCGGCTGCGCTTGCCCGGTCGGCTGAATCATGGCAAATAGCGCCTCAGCCACTAAGCGAACAGTTTCCGCAGATGGAGGAGGTGTTGGCACCTCAGCTGGTGCCGCACTCTCATCAGAGCGCTGGGGCTCAGACTGCCCAGCACCACTACGTGTCACCTATAGGTGGACAAGACACACATTAGCGAACGTAGGCAAGCAAAACAACACAAAAAGGAACACGCAGATTCCTCAAACAAGATTTTGTACATTCCTTAATGGACATTCCAGAGTTCAGTAGCGTTACAGCATGTCGCACAAACACGTGCTCGCCACCCCACAAAAGAATTCGACCACGAATTCGAAAGAGGAAGACCGACAAAAGCTGATACCAAAATGTAACGACCCCATCCGTTAAATGACGTATAGTAGAAGGTCCGGCCGGGGCCCCACACTATATGCCACAAACAGACGGTGAGGTCACAGGATAATACCAAACCAAATACGAATCCTAACTCAGAGCATTCTAGCGGAAGCTTTAAGTTACAACTTTGAACTCTAAACAGGAATGTCCAATATATAAACCACATTTATATATATACCACGGAATGTACATAAATCCAAGAGTTTGGCCTTAAGGCCTTACAGTTCCTCTTACATACAACATGTTTTACAAACCTCGGCGCGCAGGCCGGCCATACATGTGTAAAATAGAAAACAAAACAAAGCCATTTGCTTAGCCTTCAAGGGCAGCCGCAGCAGCAGCAGCAACAGCAGTAGGGCTTCAGCCCATCACTTACCACTTGGCTCTCCAGCACCTGCACGGGAACAATCCACCCAACCGGTGGCAAACAATGCAACGGTCAGCATTCAGCTGACCCAATTATAATAATCCTACCCCTTTCTCGGGGCATGAGCATTCTTTCCCTGCAAGCATGGCATCATCAAATAGCAACTATATGCGCGCAGGCACATTCAAGCCATCACAACCATCGGCCACACGGCCCGACAGTCCGTGCACTCAGGGCACATTCTTGGTATACCGGAATACCAGGGTCAACACCACCGTCTACACGGTATTTGAGCATTCTAGTCTTTCCGGCGCGCGGGCCTAAGACTCTCATTAGGCGCTCCAACAAAACCTATACCAGGCTTCCAAGTCGGACGGACCTAACGCAGGTACGGATCAGCCACCCCCCGTTGCTCAAGTCACCATGCCACCTCAAATACGGAAGTATCCATGGCTATTTATAGGCGCGGGTCGGTTTCACCTTTCCTGTTCGGCAATCTGCCTTTTCATCGAGTTGCAGCCCAACGGCTCAACCACTCACAAAGTGGCAACACACGGCCACAAGAGTTGCATCCAACCCTCTTCATTTCCTGTACATCGTCCAGTACTTCCTGCCGCACCAAGCAACAGGTAGGAACAAGGCATCACAAGCCATAGGCATCACAAGCCATTATCACGGAGCATTCTCCGATATGCAAACAAGCATCACCAATCCAGATTACATCCAGATGGGCTTCACACAGCATGCCTAGAGCCGTACTCCAATTCCGGCCTCTAACAAGGGGGACTTCACATATCTACCCCAAGGGACACCACAACCCACCGCACACTCGCGGGGAAGGGTTTTCCCTATGCAATGCAGAAAAGAAGGACTTCACATGTCCAAGGAGGGAGATCGTTACCCTTGTCAATCTCTTCGGTGCCATCGAAAACTTGCCGGTGAGAAAGAACCGCAGCAGCCTTGCCTTCACAACGCCGGCTTCGGATCACGAATCGGACCACGGGAGCTCCGCCGGTGGCTTGCTCTCCTCCTCCTTCTTCTTCTCTTCCTCTCTCTTTCTCTCTTCCTTAAGCCAAATGAAGAATGACTTCTTCATTCTTCTCTCACGACTTAATCCATCCAGGAAACCACCTGAGCCCTTGGATCAAAAGAGAGAAAACTGAACGGCCAAGATTTTCCCAAAAACCAATTTTTGGCCGACACGGCCTGTGACACGCCCGTGTCACAGGCTGTGTACCCTTAAGCGGCACACACAGTTTGAACCGACTGAACAACACGGGCATCGACACGCCCGTGTCGAACCTGACACGCCCGTGTCATTCTTGAGACACGCCCGTGTCTCCTGCTTCATCGAGCTGCAACCAGTACACGGGTCGGAACACGGCAACTAACATGCCCGTGTTCAGCCTGACACGCCCGTGTTCCCGGCCGTGTTCAAGGTCGTGTCCGGCTCTGACTTGAATAGGCCAAATTCGAAAAATAATTCGAACACGCCCTGGGACACGCCCGTGTCCCAGGCCGTGTACACCCGACACGCCCTGGGACACGCCCGTGTCCCAGGCCGTGTCAAACAGCCTGCTACTCAAACTTCATGTTGAGTCTTTTTGGGGCCTTTTTGGGGTGTTACAGAACTTCCTCATCAGCAAGGATCTCCTCATCAACACACCTCAGTGCGTCACTGTGTTCCAAGACATAATATTCTCCATTGACGAGAATAATGTCCTCATCACACCATGGCGCATCCTCATGTTCCCAATCTCCAAAGGGCGCAACATCATCAACCAACTCACTAAAAAGAGGAGTAGATGATTCTTGAAAAGAAAGCGGAGGAACAACAACATCAGAGAAAGTAGGTGCAGGTTCCTCCGGGGGTGAATCAAGAAGAGGGGAAGAAGGTATAGAGGGCGACGGTACCGCAATGTCGTCACATCGACTAGTGGAAGGTCTGATGGGTGTATCCACAGCAGTCCCCCATAGACAAGGTGGTACTGCGGATACATCATCAGAATCAGAAGGAGCGGCCATTTGAGAGGTGGATGAGACAATCCGGATATCCGGTTCATCATCCGCCTCCATCTGGCGCTGAAATTCTGCGCAATCTTTCAACACATGGTCGGTGCTACGATAACACAAACACCGTTTTCCATTACTCCTCGGTCCAGGTGGGATCGGAGAGGAATATGAAAAAGGTGAAGGCGGAGAAGAGTAGTGACCATAAGACTGAGGTACGGTGTATGAAGTACCATAAGACAACGGTGCTCCATACACTGAACCACGAGAATTATGCTCCCATTCTTCAGTGGGGCACTCATCACTACTATGCCTATAATCCCCGCACCAACGGCAATGAATATTCGCATAAGAATACATGGTGCAGCAAGAAAGAATTCACCACAAGAATTTTCTAAGCAAAAATTAACTACACACAAGCAGATAAATAAAAAGGAACACCTGCTACAGCAAAATAAAAACTAGAAAGGGAATAAAATAAAATAAACAACAACTAAAAACCAAAACAAAAAATAAAACATGAAATATACAAATGGAAAGGGCAACTATCTCAAATTTTCCTCTCCAAAAACTCAAACGACTGTGTTCCCCGGCAACGGCGCCAAAAACTTGATGCGTGGAAAATACGGCAAGCGCATCGGTCGCACAAGTAATAAAGTTTGGGAATAAATTCTCGATTGTCGGTCTCTTGAGGAACACAGTAAGGGATGAGTTAATGTCGAGGAGGACTTGAGATTGAAGTCCCCGAGTCGGCTCAAAAAGGGGGGTTTTGATTGTTGCGGAAACAGAAAGTAAATGCTACAAGCTACTCCTATGCAACGCCGCTATGCGATGCTAAGCCAGGCGGGATGGAAACTACACGGGCCGCTATGCACCGAATCGCTTGACGGATGGACGAGTAGGCTAGCGGATGAGGTGGAGAGAACCGCAAAATGAGGGTCGTAAGCACCTCTTCGCAACGCACGCCACTAGCAATTGCTAGTGCGGCAAGGGAGGATGGAGGTGGATGGAACAAGACGCACCTCAAGTAAATATAACAAAAACACTAACTCACATAGACATGAATAAGAGTAAATGTTAACTACAAATAAGCATTCTTCATCAATACATGGAAAATAACTAAGCTAACAACAACAAGAGGAAGAGGTGTGCGAATCGACCGAATCTGAAGCCTTATTGAGGGTTCACGGTTGGAATCCCGGGTTGTCAATCCGAGTCCAAGCTCGGTCCTCAACTGCGCCCGGGGTAGAGGAGGCTGTCACTCACTCCCAATGGACCCATCTTCTTCGTTGAAATGACCCGGTAGATTGCGGCTCCAGCCCCTCCTAACTTGATGGAGAAAGCTCGGTCAAAACTCCGCTTGAAGCTTGGGGATGATGGAGGAGGCCGAGGGGATGCTCCGGCTTTGATTTGGCATTGAAGGCTTGCCTGGAGCAACTCCCTATGGTGGAGGATGATGGGAAATGGCAAAACCCTTCGTCGGGGACGAAAAACGGCGGAAGAATGTCGAGCCATCCAAAATAGGGCGAAACCTGCGCTATTTATAGAAAACAGATTAAACAGCGCGCACGATCACAGGCACACGACCAGTGGTCGTGCGCGATATGGTCCGTGATCGTGCGATATGGAGGCAGCAAAATGGAAAAAGAAGGTGTGACTGCGCACGACCGGCAGCGCACGAGCAGTGATCGTGCGCGGTATGGCTGGTGATCGTGCGATATGCCGGGACAGAACTTTCATAGGAGAGTTCATGACTGCGCACGACCGATGATCGTGCGCCAAAGAGGTCGATGGTCATGCGTGGGTAAAAACGCACGACCATTGACTCCTTTGCCAAAAAATGGTGAAAGTCCTACCCCGGACGCCCACACGATCCCAGAACCTGTAGGAAAACTGGACGGGAAGTCGACATGGCAGTCACAGACATAAAAATAATGCACAGCAAAAGGGAAATACACACACGCACAGAAATAGGCTAATAAAGTTCACAAGATGTGGAAAACCGTAGCGAACCAAAAGAAGTGCAAATGACGCTAAACGGTGTGCAAAGACAAGAAAATAAGCCTAGATGAGTCCGGAATTAAGTATAAAATATGGACTCATCATTAGAATATCTTCTTCCTTCTCCCTTCAGGCCATCCCTTCGTCTGGGGGCCTAGATTCAGCTATCACTGAAACTAGGCAGGGGGAGATGCCTTATGAAGAAGTGCTGCCCTCAGAGAATTTTGTTTCAGAAATGCAAATATCAGAAGTTCTAGCTTAAGAGATTCCAGCTTCAGAGAAAATTTCAGTTCCAGCTCCAACCATCAGTCCTGCAGTAGATCTATATTCTTTATTATCATTATTTGATTCATTTTATAGTTGTTATCTTCCAGCACCTCTCCCTGCTGAAGATCTATCCAAAGTTATAGTTCCCTTCTCCTACTGTGATCCAAATCTGATATAAATGTATATAAATTCTGCTAAAACTGTGGATAGTATTCCTTTGGTTCTTGCTACTGCTGCTGCTGATGTTGTTTTTTCAAAGGCTATTATAGAGCCAGTAGAGCCAGTTTGTTCAGTTTCTACTCCTACTGCTTCAGATGCTGCTGATGTTGTTATCTCTACCACTACTCCTCCTACTTCAACTCCTGCTATCTCTAAAGAAGTGTTAAAGCAAATAGATGCTTTATTTTATGAGCCTCAGAGCTCTGATGATGAATTCAGGACTAACTCTGATGATTCCTTGTCAACTATTGCAAAGAAGAGGAAAGCTAGAAGTAAAGCCATGAAAAGAGTTAAATTGTCCAAAGCTACATCTGATCATGATATACCCTATTATATTCTGCATAACTTCCCCATAACTGAGCACTGGATGCAATTCTCTAAGAACCAGTTGAAGGCCATGAGGAAGAAAAGGAAATATTACCAAGGAACTTCTCATTATAATCCTCCTCCTCCTCCTCCTTCTCCAGGTGCAGGATCTGGTGGAAACTCAGCTCATCAATCCTCATATGCTTCATCTCAAAGATCCTCTCAGTTTCAAGGAAGATCTCAATCCAGAGGATATCTGCAAAGAGGAAATCAGTCAAGAGGAAGTTAGTACAGAGGCAATCAAAGAGATTATCAAGTTTATTCCAAAGGACAATCCAGACATCAACTTTATCAAAGGAAAGGACAAAGCCCAAGTGATTCAACTTCTGGTCCTTTTCCTTATAAGCTCAAAGAAGGCTTTCATCCAAAAGCTCCTCCCACTAACACCATCAATAAGTATGAGCCACCAGTTCCTTTTGAAGATCTAGAGAATAACTCAGTCTCCTGGATAGCCAGACTAAAAGAAATGGCTTCTCTAGATCAAATCAAGAAAGCAAGAGAAAAAGGCCAAGATACTTCCAATATCTCTACTCTATCAGATCAAAGAAGACAAGAACTTGAAAGATATTGCTCCAAGAAATTCTTTAATACTGAGGAGTACATGCAGCTACATCCTTAAGCTGTAGTTCCTAGAAACAGAATCCAGAAGACTCTTGGTGCTGCTGATTACTTCAGATCAAAGAAAGATTCAGAAAATCCAAATAGATAAATCATTTTCAAGAAAAGAACTGATGATAAGCATTAATCTGGGTGTAAGCTAAAAACTCTTTCATATCTCTGCTGAACTATTTGGTGTGATATAATTATATTTCTGTGGTTCTGCATTGCTTTTTTGTATTTCTATTTCTTTTGATGTTTTTATTTCCTATAACTCATGTAAATAGTAATCCTAACCCAAATAGGGGGAGATTGTTGGAACACCCAATTACTAATTTGGGTCAGGATCACTATGTCTATAGGATTGTTTCTTTGACCTTGTTGTATAGAGTAAAGGTAAACTAGTTAGGTCTAAGGCTTAGGACTTAGGTTGGAAGCTTTCCCCAAGACCTCCTAGTTCAGATGAGAAGCCCAGAAGAAGAATTCAACTTGTCATCGAGCTCAGATCGACGAAGCGTCAAACCTAGTTCGACTATCTCTCTGAGCACAAGTCGACGATGCGTCGAACTCAGTTCTACGATCTCTGAGCTCAGATCGATGTTTTCTATCTTAGACAAATTCCAATGTCTCTGAGCTCAGTTCGACGATAGTTGAGCTCAGATCGACGATTATCTTTTGAGATCGACGATTTCTGGAATTTTGTCAGTTTGTTAAGGATTTCAAATGTCTTCAAGTCAGAGCATTTATTGAAGAAGATTTCTAGCCGTTATAATAAATCTGGAGCAAGTTTCAAGGAAATAATGAAGGAATGTTTTTAGGTTATTCCCTCCAGAGACAGTTAACATTTAAGGAAAGTTTTTATGACTTTGCTAACGGCTATCTAGAAGATTCATAAGACTGGATTTCATATTATTATTCAGTAAAGGAGAAACAAATATATATACAGAAGAAAACACAAGAGAAGGAGAAAAACAACACAAAACAGAGAACAAGCTCCTATTCCTTCTGATTCATTCTGATTAGAAGTCTTAAAAAAGTCTTCATCATTCTCACTCCAGACAACACATATTTCAGTTCTTACAGGAATCATCTTTTGCTTGAGCTTTCTTTTCATTGAAGACCTATCACCCTTGCAAAGCTTCCAGTTCCTGAACTCTTGCTAATCTCAGGGGGAGCTTTGATAATATATCATCCACTTGTACTTCTCTTTGATTGTTGACAGAGAAGACAACTTCGCCATTTTTATTTTTTCTTTCCTGTAAATGGGTTTTTAAACTCCCTTCAAAAGTTTTGTTTTGGTTTCTGAGACCTGATCAAAACTCAGTGGTGGCAAGACACCTGATCAACAAATCTGGTTTTGTTTTTGAGCACCTGATCAAAAGCTCATTGGTTCCCAGGACACCTGATCAACTCATCCTGCAGTGGATTCCTTCCAAGGGTGGTAGAAGAGTGGATGTACCCAGGTTTTGGGGAACCACTATAGTTCCTTGTGTCTTCTGGTTGTTTGCTATTTTATTTGCTGAGTGCTGTGGATTTGCTCTTTTGTTTGTTTTATTTTGATTTCTGTCAAGCACTCTCACTAACTAAATTTAGTCTTCCACTGCTAGAATAATTTTCATATTTGCAAAATTATTTTAAAACACTCTATTCACCCCCTCTAGAGTGAAGGATTGATCTTACACTCACTTTCAAATTGTTTTCTTTTTTGAGTGTGGTATGACAGATCTGAACCCTGGTGGTGGGGGTGAAGATTTGGGTGTTGATCCTGAGACCGCACGAACAAGGAGAGCACGTGTGTGTACTGCTGCTGCAGTAGAGAGAATGGAAGACCTAGGCCAAGGAGGGAATGGCCAAGGTGAAAGAATTGTTGAGGGCCAGGAGGTGGTCCAACCTCGTGCCAGGACGATGCGGGATTTCACTACCCCCACAGCGGGGAGTGTCTATCCCGGGTTCGGACCAGCCATTGCCAACCCTCATTTCGAGATAAAGCCCGCAATCTTGAACATTATTAGAAACAATATGCAGTACTCGGGTCTGCCGAGCGAAGACTCTCAGCTCCATTCTGTGGAGATTTCTGAGATATGCGGTACATTCTGCTATGTTGGCATTTCGAATGAGGTGGTGAAGCTGAAGTTATTCCCTTTCTCGCTGTGAGGTAGGGCTAAGACATGGCTTCATACAATTGCCTCTGGCCCCGCAACTACCTTGGAAATTTTATCTTCTATGTTCTTGGTAAGTTCCACCCAGTAGATAAAATTGTTAATGCTCACAGGGAAATCGCTATATTCAGACAGCTGGACCAAGAGAACTTATTCGAGGCGTGGGGGAGATTTTCTGACTTGCAGCGTCGTTGTCCCCAGCATGGGTGTGAGCCTTGGAGCCTGGTGGAGATATTTTATTTTGCCATCGAGCCAAATTTCAGGGCAATGATTGATACGGCGGCAGGTGGGACAATCATGAATTTATATCTTAAAGAGGCGTTGAGGCTCCTTAGAGACACGACCTCCCACAGCACGTACTGGACGGCAGGCAGGAATTCCCCAAGAGGGGCAAGAAATATATTTGATGTAAATGCGGTGGGGCAACAAGCAGAATCGAGCCATCATACTTTAGATTGGAGGATAATGTTGACTAGATCGACCCCACCACTAGCTCCAATTATGAACATCTCATGCCAGGGTTGTGGAAGCCCTGGCCACCATGCTTATGAGTGCCATGCGGGGGACTTATTTATTGACCCGGCAGGTATGCCTTCTGATGAAAATGTTAATTTTATAAGCAATCAAAAACGTGTTGTACCTTACAATAACGCGTATAACCCTAACGCGAGAAATCACCCCAATTTCTCGTGGAACCAAAATTCCCCTGATCAAAGATGGCAGGGAGGCCAGCATCAATTCGATGCTTAGGATTCTAGCAGCCAGCCGCGACCGGCTCAGCCGGGTTATAATCTGAATATGCAAGGGACGCGCAAGAGCGCGCTAGAGGAGATGATGGAGAAGTTTGTAAAAATGGCTCAGTCCAATATGGTGACTCAGACTGCATCTATGAGGAACTTGGAAACACAACTGGGGCAACTAACCCACGTGTTTTCCGAGCATACTCGCGTCGCACTTCCTAGCGATACAGAGAAAAATCCCACTTAACAGAGGAAGAGTGTCGAGGATGCAGAGGAGTGCAATACTAATGAAACGACCATTAAATGTGAAATTAATGCTATTGATACTTTAGCACTATGCGATTTCGGTTCATCCTGCAACATTCTTCCTTTGCAAGATATTGAAAAGCGAAATTTAAATATCAAATCTGATGGGCGGAAATCCTTAGTGCTAGCGGATGGATCAGTAGTTAAGACTAATGGGGAGGTTAAGGGTGTAGAATTGGTTTTGAATGGGGTTGCGGTCATCACAGACTTTCAGGTGCGAGGACCAAGGGGTAACATGTCAAAACCCATCCTTGGGGTCCCCTTCCTAAAAGCCAGTGAAGCGACCCTGCATTTTAATGCTAGTGGCGTCACTCTTGCGCCCAAAGTTATTTTGCCTCTACCTCCTTCACTTCCTCATGTTGCTTCTGATGAACTTGTAGAACCGGTGAACTTAACCCTTGTGTTATCTAATGAGGCTTCTAGTGCTGTTAAGGAAGATTTTCAATTGCTGGGATAAGAGCAGGGTGAGAAAGCTATAAAAACACCGATGACAACTGAAGGAGAAGTAGTGACGCTGACACTCGATGTGATACAAGATGTCACTGTGAAGAAGGATGAGCTACGCACGCCGGTTAAGAGTGTGCAGGAATTTGGATTAAAAACTGCTATTTATTTGGACAAAGTTTGTAAAACTATTAAACAGGTATCTTGGGATGATCTTGTAACGCCCCGAAACTTAAAAGTTAAACGGGCGGTGTTCGAACCAAGTTTGGGTCTTGGTGGGGTGAACACGGCCTATGACACGGGCGTGTCACATGGCCATGTCGTGCTCGGGTCATTGAGTTGAGGTCGATGAGCGTTGAGTGCTCGAACACGGCCTGGGACACGGGCGTGTCCCAGGGCGTGTCAGGCACACAGCATGTGATACAGGCATGTCACATGGCCGTGTACTCCTCTAGAAGTTTGGTCCTGTGTCGACTTGGCACACGGCCCGGAACACGGGCGTGTAACGTATGACACAGGCGTGTCAGATTCGGCACGGGTGTGTGGCCACCCGTGTCGACCAAGGGTCGTGACGGTTGGCATGGCGGTTATTGGTTACACGCCACTGGTCACGGGCGTGTCGATGACCCGACACGGGCATGTTAGGTTGGGACACGGGCATGTCCTAACCCGTGTGCTTTTATGTACTCGACAATCGTGTCTGGATCGAGGCACACGGCCTAGGACACGACCGTATGCAAAGCCGTGTTTGGCCCAGGATTAAGAGATTTTAGGCGAATCATAGCCATTCGTTTTCTTTAAACAAGATCTGACGGCCCAGATGAGTTCCTGCTTTCTTAAGTCCGGGAATAGAGGATTAATTCCTCATTTCCTCTAAAGTTTTCTCTTTCTAAGGAGTTAGAGAGAGGAGAGAGACGGGAAGAAGGAATGGGAGGAATCCGGCCGTCGGCGGAGCATCAGAGCACGAAATTGAGAACCGAGACCAGATCCGTGGAGAGAATTCCCTTGCGAAGCCTTTTATCCGGCTAGTTTTTCATGGCGCCAAAGAAGAATTCAAGGGTAATGATTCTAAACTTGAGCTTGTGAAGCTCTTCTTCCTTTGCATAGGAAAACCCTCTCACGTGAGTGTTCGGTGAGTTTGCGGTGTTCCTTGGGGTAGATATGTAAATTCCCCATTATTTAGAGTCCGTAATCGTAGTACGGACATTGGCATTGTATGTGAAGCCTACTCGGACATGTTTGTCTGGATCGGTAATGTTGCATTGCATGAGTAGCCGAAGAAGACTCTGTGCCTTTAATTGTTTTCAGGTTTCTACGCGGTAGAATGCATCAGGGATCCTTGGGGATTAACTCCAAGGCGCACCCGGAAAACTGGGCGAAAACGTAATTCTGCTAACTTGGCGGCCGGGGAGCCAGCCTTGAACATAACTGGGTTATGTGTTGTTTGGGAATGAATTAGGATCCGGGTGAAGCTTGGCCCGCGCGTATGTCTTAAAGTGACTCGGCGGAGTGAGCAACGGGCGGGTGGAAACGGACCTGGGCTTTGCGGTTCGGTGCTAGAGGCCCTAAAGTGGAACTGGCCATTGGCATAGTTGGGAGTCTTGTACTGTGGTCGGAAAGACTCAAAAATGCTCACAATGTTTGCCATCCCTAGGATGATGGTGAAGCCACGGAATTGACCAGATTAATCGAGAATGTGCCCTGAGTGCACGGGGTGTTTGGCCGAGCGAGCCTACACCTGTGGCGAATTATACTTATGCACTTAATTGTTTAGTTGGGCTAATGAAATGCAGGGAAGAAGCATTGTTGTCCCAAGTAAGGGGCGGGGTCGTTATAATTTGGTCAGCCTTAGCTGACCGTTTCTTTGTTTGCCACCATGCGGTGGAATGTTGCTTGCAGGTGCTGCGGAACCAAGCGCCAAATAGCGGGCTGAAGCCCAAGTTGCTGAGCTGGCCCTTGAAGGCCAAAGCAAACTGTTGTTTTACTTTTGTCATGTGTGGCCGGCCTGTGAGCCGATGTATATAAAACATTATATTGTCAAGTGAATATTTGTAAGACCATAAGGCCAAGAATTTTTGTTTATTTTGGTATTTCATTCCTATTGTGGTTGGTGGACATTCATGATTCATACTATCTGTTATTTGGGTTCTTTCAACTAATTAAAAGCTTCCGCTAGTTTCTCTGTGTAGGACGTTTGTGATTGGGAGAATGGTTTCATTTTGTAACCCTTCGGTCTGTCTGTAGTATAGAGCGACGGGCCCCGGCCGGACCTACTGTTATATACCATACGACGGATAGGGGTGTTATAATTTGGTATTAGACTAGCGGTTCCGGTCTTGCTTATTGGAATTTGTGGGTGAATTCTTTTAAGGGGTGGTGAGCTCATGTGTGCGTCATCGTTATAACATAAAAAGAACCCATGAATGTCCACTAAGGAATGAAAATACACTTGTTTTTGAGGAACCTGAGTGTTCCAATGATTTATTTTAGCAATTTATATGTCTCCTAATCGACAGTTATGCTATATAGGGGACTACAAGTGGTGTGGGGCAGTCACAAGGTCAGCAATCCACGGAGAGTAGTGCACTTAACAGCGTGCCTGAGACCCTGCTTTCTGTTGAAACCATAAGAAGGATAGTTGAAGTGGTGTTCGCGGTGACTAAAGCACAACTTGGAGGGCAAGTGCAGCCCCCTGTTCTAGGGGTAACTTCAACACCGAGTGGTGTGATGGAACAACTGGCATGTATAAGACCTTTGGATCAACAGTTGAACATGCTTTTAGTGCAGGGTACGCACTCAGTTGAGGAGTATTTGCAGGCGTTTCTTATCATAAGGCACTACCAAGGGTTTGATTTGGAGAACGAGCAGACTATAGTTAATTGATTCTACAATGGTCTGCGTGATGAATTACGACTGCTACTCGTAGGACCAAAGCTACTTGGATTCTGAGCATTAGTGGAGTCGGCTAGAGCTTTGGAAGCAGATCTGGCCAGAATCAACTAGACGTCAGAGTACAGCTTACCAAACTCCCCAGGTCCCGCAAAGTCTGTACAATGAAAGAGGAGTAAAGTGAGGCCTAACGTATCTGCTAGTCAAACTCCATATTACTATTATAAATATGGAAGGTTTGGTCACTTTTCCCGAGATTGTCATAAAGACGATCAGGGGACAAAGAAAGCTATGAAGGGAGTCCAAGAGAAGAAAGACTCCAGTGCTGAGAAGACAGAGTTCAAGGCGCTACCCACCTCGAAGTCCGATTTCCGTAGATGGTGTAAGAAGGCAAGGAGGTCGGGTCTAGTTCCTTCTTTTGGTGCGTCTAGAACAATTATTGGCCGAGACCCAAACGCATGCTTTTGCTGTGGAAAGCTGGGACACTTTGCCTGAGAGTGTCGAAGCGGATGTCTGGAGTCCGAGAAGAAGCCTAGAGCGACCTATGAAGAGAAGGGAAAGGGGTTGGAGGTAGTTACACCTCAATATGCTCCATCCCAACCTAGAGGATACAACTTTGGCCATTAGGAGGTTATGGAATATGCTGACATGGTGACAGGTATGGTTTAATTTTTGGTATGTCAGCTTTAGATACTTATTGCCTTACGCATGTTAGCCTATGTTTGGTTGTGATAGGATTTGTATTGATTTTCTGAGTGTCCGGTGAAAGCACTGTTCATCAGGGGAACTTCTCATTCCTTTTTGTCTGAAGGATGTGTATCGAGCATTAGAGTTCCTTCTTCGATGGCCAGAGACAAATCGATAGTACTACTGTCTATTGGGTGCTCTATACACGTGAATAGTGTCTGTTGTATGAAGTTACGTATAGGGCGTTAGGAGTTTGACTTGCAAGCATCGCTATTGCTGTTTGTAGAATTTGACGTAATCTTTGGTATGATTGGCTCTCGGAGCAGCGTGTGTAGATCAATTTCAAACGTAAGGTGGTCAGTTTGGTACTAGCTATAGGTTGTGAGATGTCGGAACTGAAGTAGTACTTCAAGAGCTGGTGGAATAGGGTTATGTGCATCCAAGTTTACTGCCTTGGAGCACACCGGTCATCTGGTTGAAAAGAGGATGGAAGCTTACAACTCTGTAATGGTTACTAGAAGTTGATTAAGTTAACGGGAAAATAATAAGTATCCAAACCCAAGTAGTGATTATCTATTCGATCAACTCAATGGGTCAAGTGTGTACTCAAGTTGAATCTTAAATCCAGATACTATTTTTTTCGCTAAGGGAAAGTGATATTCCCAAAACGGCGTTTAGCACACAATATGGGCATTATGAGTTCATCGTTATGCCGCTTGTGCTGACAAATGCGCCGTCCGTGTTTATGGATTTGAGGTATAGGGCGTTCAGTGAGTACCTGAACCAGTTCGTGATAGTATTTATCGACGACATCTTGGTGTACTCGCGATGTGAGGATGATCACTACAAACATCTGCATATGGTATTGGAGACGTTGAGGAAGAATCAGCTGTATGCTAAGTTCTCAAAGTGTGAGTTCTGGTTATCCTCAATTGCGTTCCTTGGTCATATTGTTAGTGGTGAAGGCATAACGGTGGATCCGGCGAAGATAGCGGCGATTCAGGAGTGGCCAGTGTTGACTACAGTGGCGGAAGTTCGGAGCTTTCTGGGGCTTGCCGGCGACTATAGGTGCTTCGTAGAGAACTTATCGCAGATAGCGCTACCACTCACGATGCTGACAAGGAAGGATCAAAAGTTTGTGTGGACTCTAGAGTGCATGTAGGCTTTCGAAGATTTGAAGAGGCGGTTGTTCACGGCGCCCATTTCTCATTCGTCGAGTGGGTCCGAAGGGTTTGAAATTTATAGTGATGCTTCGGGCAGTGGTTTGGGCTATGTTCTGCTACATCATGGGAGCGTGATAACCTATGGATCACGATAGTTGAAGGTTCATGAGAGAAATTATCCGGCCTATGACTTGGAGTTAGCGGCCGTGATATTTGCTCTAAAGCTGTGGAGGCACTATCTGTACGGTGTGAAGGTCAATATATACACCTATCATAAGAGCTTGAAGTATTTGCTAGATCAAAAAGACCTGATCATGAGGCAGCGGAGGTGGATGGAGTTCCTGGGGGACTACACTTTCGAAATTCATTATGTTCCCGGGAAAGTAAATGCAATGGCAGATGCGTTGAGTCGTAGGGCACCTGCGCAAGCCAACTTGTTGGCAGTGCATGATGAGAGTTTTGTCCGTGATTTGGAGGCATTGGAGATCTCCTGCGTTGACAAGCAGGCTAGTGCCGAGGAAATATTGTGTTGGGTGGAGGTGCAGTATGACCTAGCTGATAGGATTCGGCGGGCTTTGATTCAGGATAGCAGTATGAAGCAGATTTTGGATGAATCGTTGGATGGGTCAAATTTCCAATTTGCGGTTGAAGATGGACTTCTAAGGAAGGACGATCGCCTATGCATCCCTAGTGTGGATAATCTTCGGGAGGAGTTTATGTACGAGGATCATCATACCAAATACTCAATCCACCCGGGGAGCACGAAGATGTATAGGGACATGAAGAAGTTTTTTTGGTGGCCAGGGTTGAAGAAGGATGTAGCACTTTATGTGGCGAAGTGCCAAACTGTGCCTTGGTGAAGGCGGAGTGCAAGAAGCCAGGAGGTTTCTTGAAGTCCTTGCCTATCCCGGAATGGAAGTTCGATGACATTTCCATGTATTTTGTGCATGGTTTGCCAAGGTCGCAGAAGGGAAACGACGTTATCTGGGTGGTCGTAGATAGATTAACAAAGGTGTTGCACTTCATCCCGAATAGGAAGGAAGATCTGGTGGAAAGTTATCCAAGCTCTATGTTGATAATATTGTACAGTTGCATGGTGTGCCACGCAGTATTGTTAGTGACCGAGACGGACGCTTCACATAAAATGACTGGAGGCTGGTGCATAAGTTGTTGGGAATTAAGCTGAGTTTCGGCACAGCCTTTCATCCGTAAGCAGATGGTCAGAATGAAAGGGGTCAACAGGACGATTGAGGACATGCTTCGCATGTGCATCTTGGATTTCGGAAAACAGTTGGAAGATCACCTGTATATGGTAGAGTTTGCATACAATAACAGTTTTAAAGCGAGTATTGGAATGATGCCTTTCGAGGCCCTGTATGGGAGAAAGTATCGCACGTCGTTGTCTTGGTTGGAGAAAGGCGAGTCAAAGTTATACAAACGTCAGGCAAGGGAAGACGTCACTTCAAAGGTACGTACGATTCAGGAACAGTTAAAGATCGCTCAGGACAGACAGGCAAAATACTATAATGCCAAGCATAGGAATGTGGAGTTCAGTGTTGGCGAATCGGTGTATTTGAAAATCAAGCTTTTCAAGGGTGTCTCGCGGATTTGACGCTTGAAGAAGCTGAGTCTGAGATACCTTGGACCGTTTGAGATCCTGGAGCGGATTGGCGAAGCAGCGTATCAATTGAAGTTGTCGGTGGAATTGAGTGGGCTACACGATGTATTCCACATTTCAGTATTGCGGAAGGTGGTACAAGAGCCTTCTCAAGTTGTTGCGGTCAATCAAGTGCCGATTGATAATGGGTTGATGACCAAGGTCAAGCGAGTTCGCATTGAAGACTTTGAAGTCAAACGGCTCCGCAATAAGAAAATTTGAATGGTTAAAGTCCGATTGGATAACTGCGGATGTGAGGAGCTTTCTTGGGAGCGAGTGCAGACTATGTTTGAAGCATACCCCGAATTATTCCACGCAGGTAATACTTAAATTTTTTTGTGTACCTTTACATAATTTCGTGGATGAAATTCTTTAAGGGGGGAGATTTGTAACGCCCCAAAACTTAAAAGTGAAACGGGCGGTGTTCGAACCAAGTTCGCGTCTTGGTAGGGTGAACACGGCCTGTGACACAGGCATGTCACATGGCTGTGTCGTGCTCGGGACATCGAGTTGAGGTTGATGATCATTGAGTGCTCGAACACGGCCTGGGACACGGGTGTGTCCCAGGGTGTGTCAGGCACACGGCATGTGATACGGGCATGTCACATGGTTGTGTACTCCTCTAGAAGTTTGGTCCTGTGTCGACTTGGCACACGGCCCGGAACATGGGCGTTTACCTTATGATACGGGCATGTTAGATTTGGCACGGGCGTGTGGCCACCCGTGTCCACCAAGGGTCGTGACAGTTGGCGTGGCGGTTATTCGTGACACGCCACTGGTCACGGGCGTCTCGATGATACGACACAGGAGTGTCAGGTTGGGACACGGGCGTGTCCTAACCCGTGTACTTTTCTGTACTCAACAATCGTGTCTGGATCTAGGCACACGGCCTGGGACACGGCCGTGTGCAAAGCCGTGTTCGGCCCAGGATTAAGAGTTTTTAGGAAAATCTGAGCTGTTTGTTTTCTTTAAACAAGATCTGACAGCCTAGATGAGTTCCTGCTTTCTTAAGTCCGGGAATAGAGGATTAATTCCTCATTTCCTCTTAATTTTTCTCTTTCTAAGGAGTTAGAGAGAGGAGAGAGCAAGGAAGAAGGAAGGGGAGGAATCCGGCCGCCGGCGGAGCATCGGAGCACGAAATTGAGTACCGAGACCAGATCCGTGGAGAGAATTCCCTTGCGAAGCCTTTCGTCCGGCTAGTTTTTCATGGCGCCAAAGCAGACTTCAAAGGTAACGATTCTCAACTTGAGCATGTGAAGCTCTTCTTCCTTTGCATAGGAAAACCCTCTCACGTGAGTGTGCGGTGAGTTTGTGGTGTTCCTTGGGGTAGATATGTAAATTCCCCCTTGTTTAGAGTCCGAAATCGTAGTACGGACATAGGCATTGTGTGTGAAGCCTACCCGGACGTGTTTTTTCTGATCGGTGATGTTGCATTGCATGAGTAGCCGGAGAAGACTCTGTGCCTTTGATTGTTTTTGGGTTTCTACGCGGTAGATTGCAGCATGGATCCTTGGGGATTAACTCCAAGGCACACCCGAAAAACTGGGCGGAAATGTAATTCTGCTAACTTGGCGGCCGGGGAGCAAGCCTTAAACATAACTGGGTTATGTGTTGTTTGGGAATGAATTAGGATCCGGGTGAAGCTTGTCCCGCGCGTACTTCTTAAATTGACTAGGCGGAGTGAGCAACGGTCGGGTGGAAATGGACCTGGGCTTTGCAGTTCGGTGCTAGAGGCCCTAAAGTGGAAATGGTCGTTGGCATAGTCGGGAGTCTTGGACTGCGGTCAGAAAGACATAAAAATGCTCACAATGTTTGCCATCCCTAGGATGGTGGTGAAGCCACGGAATTGTCCGGATTCACTGAGAATGTGCCTTGAGTGCACGGGGTGTTTGGCCGAGCGAGCCTATACCTGTGGCGAATTATACTTATGCACTTAATTTTTTAGCTGGGCTAATGAAATGCAGGGAAGAAGCACCGCCATCCCGAGTAAGGGGCGGGGTCGTTATAATTTGGTCAGTCTTAGCTGACCGTTGCTTTGTTTGCCCCCGTGCGGTGGAATGTTGCTTTTAGGTGCTGCGTAACCAAGCGCCAAATAGCGGGCTGAAGCCCAAGTTGCTGAGCTGGCCCTCGAAGGCCAAAGCAAACTGTTGTTTTACTTTTGTCATGTGTGGCCGACCTGTGAGCCGAAGTATTTAAAATATTATATTGTCAAGTGAACATTTGTAAGGCCATAAGGCCAAGTACTTTTGTGTATTTTGGTATTTCATTCCTATTGTGGTTAGTGGACATTCATGATTCATACTATCTGTTATTTGGGTTCTTTCAACTACTTAAAAGCTTCTGCTAGTTGCTTTGTGTAGGACGTTTGTGATTGGGAGAATGGTTTCATTCTATAACCCTTCGTTATGTCTGTAGTATATGGCGTCGGGCCCCGGCAGGACCTACTGCTATATACCATGTAACGGATAAGGGTGTTACAGATCTTTCACCCGCTGCGGGTTAGGAAAGAATGCCCCCGATCGTGAATGGTAAACTGGCTACTGTGATGCCGGATATGACCTTACCACCCTGGTGATCCCCTTCTGTGGAGTTGAATCGTAAGGAGCTGCTCCTGTGCAAGGCGTAGAGTTTTGCCTGACAGCGTGGGAAGGAGGAGGTTAGGGGTGGGGGAGGTTTACCTTCCCTGGGCCCTAAGGATTTCACCTCTTCCTCGTCCCGCGTGTCTGGGGGGATCTGTCACAAATCAGCGTTTAGCTGAAGAGTGAGGGATCTCTGGGACCGTCTCCCTTTTTCCTGTTGCTGCTAGTGTTAGATTTTCTTAGTGTTGTGTGTGCCTATGGATTCTTCTTATTCTTTGCGTGTTAAATTTTTTATCTGAGCAAATATATATAATTGTTAATATAGGTATTTTGTCTACCTTAAGGATGGTAAAGAAAAGGGCTAATGGGAGACAACCCAATTTTGCCGCTTCTAATTTGATTTAAGGTTGTTGCTTGCTGTAATTTATTTGGCTGCCTGTTTATGTACCTACTATCTGCGTGGTTGGGGAAATGCTTTTTGCAGGTGAATTTCGCCTGGACTGTGGGCTTGTTGCTGAAGTTAAACGCCAATCTTCTGGTATGCTCATCTGCTGAGCATTAGGTAACTTCTCTCCTTATCTTTTTTTGGTTTTAACTTCAACATATTATGCTGTGATGCTTAGTTCTAGTCTGGGGGAGAGCTCGTCACTGTTACCTTTTGCACATGCACTTCATTTGCATACTAGTAGTTGTTATTATTTTATTTGCTTAGTTCATTGCATTGCGCACCACTGCACCCACATAAGCGCGTGCTTAGCTTTTTGCGTGTTGCGAGTTAAACTCGTTTCTTTGTTAGATTTGGGGAAAATTATGGTACTGGCTTAGGATTGTGAGACGGAGTAAAATGTTGACCTTGTTGTGCTCCTAGTAAATTGCTCTCGTTTCTGGTAGAAATTAGGGTAGAGCTAATTTTTCTGCATGCTTTTAGTTTTATATTTTTATTATTGCGTAAATTCTTTTTATTCTACTAAAAAATTTGTGAATCCGGTGTGAATCAGATGGTAGCTTAGGGATATGTGTAAACGGTCGTTAGATTCGTATTGCTCGAGTCGGGAGGATGGATATTCTTTCTCGTTGACTAAAAACTTGACCCAAGCTACTCTCGAAGCATTGGTGCACGGTTAGTCAAGCGTGGGCATGATGTAGGCCATCATTTTGGCCAGGTTGAGCATTTTACCCATTCCTAACATCCTATCCTCGCTAGCCCCTTTGTGTCTACCACTTCTTTTGATTCAGCACCACCTTTATTTCACCAATGCCTCATTGTCGATCCTATACGCACACCCGAGTCGAGCTTTAGTGTTTTTCGTTTTTATTTTAGGTTGTTGATGTGGGTATTGCCCTTGTGAAATGTGGATGTGCTCCAAAGTTCTTTTTTTTTCTGAAGTAGTTAAAAGAAATATGATGATAAAAATAAGTAAAAAAGGTAAATATGAAAAAGGAAGTTGAAAAGAAAAAGTATCATTGAAAATTCTATTTGAGAGAGTATAGTATTTGGGGAAGGTGGTGCACACACCCATTTGTTAAAAATTAGGTCTGGGGGTGTGGTCTACCTGCGTGTTTGTGGTAGAAGATAGATTCTTTTTGTGCTAGCTCAGTTGGGTTTGGTGCGTAGCCTCCATTTTTATCATTGTTTACCTCACCAAAACCCAAGCCCCATCATTACCCGAAGTCCTACGGACTCGCGCCTAAGTCAGACAAGTGTCGTAGAGAGAGTGCGAACGGGAAAGCATATGGTCACCGACATTGGTGGATTCCTTTAGAGGCTGTCCCGAATCCCGATCTTTGGCAATGCCTGTCTTAGCGATTAGTCTACTTTCTCCCTACGCGTGACCGGATGATTCACCGTGATTCTAATTTTAAGTAGTCATTAAAATTTTTTTTACGCATGTTGAAGAGTATAAACTATTTTGTATGCTTAGAAATTTTCTTTACTGTATTTTTACGCGCTTGGGCATGCTACTTCGCATGGTACTCCGGACTATAATTACTATGCTAATTAGTTCTTTTTCTTATCTGCTGAGATTTTCCTCGCTCTGGACGCGCAAATAGGTAAGTCTTGGGGTGTGATGTGTCCCATTTATATAGGGATTTTTGGACTCATCTGGGCTGGTTTTCGGGCCTTTGCACTGCACTTTTAGGGACTTAACGTTGATATTTCATTTCTTCTACGCATCAAGCTTAGTGCACCTTTTTTGCCCGTGGGTGTGCAATTGCGCATCCGTTTGCTGGGGGAATGCACATGGTGCGCCCCAGGGCTCTTTCTAGTGTTTTGCTATTTTTCTGTACTATTGGAGGGTCCTCCTTTGCTGTGTTTTTGTTGCTTGCAGATTGTTAGTTTTCCTCATTTCAAAATCTTGATTTGTGGAAAACGCATGGTCGTGCGTTTTCTTAGCGCACGGTTACTTCTGATCGTGCATTTTCTGCAAGTTATTCTAGAGGATTGACCGTCCCGTGTGATTCCTTCACGCACAGTTTCTTCGGAACTGTGCGTGATGGAAACACACGGTTTTCCTGTAGCTTTTGTTTTAGGCCGTTCTGTGGTTAATCGTGTGTTTTCCTTCACGCCCGTGCGCGATTTAAACGCACGATTCCACCTATTTGCCTACGATTTGTGCATTCTGTTGTTACATGTGCGATTTCCTTAGCGCACGGGCGGAATCGCCCGTGCGTGAGTAAAATGCACGGGTCAATGATTCTTCTTCTTCAGGCATATTCTCAAATTTAATATCGCACAGTTTGCGCACGGTCGTGCGCCTAACCGTGCGTGACCATTATTTCTGACTTTTACTATTTAAGACGCAGATTTCTTCTGGACCGGATCAACTCCGCTTCCCTCGCCATTTCTGCTCCTTTGAGCGGGAAATCATCCCTCCAGCCGTCACTCTCTCTCTCCTTCGTGGGAATCTCCTCCGGCCATTGTTCTCCTCCGAAGAGCTTGCAAAAGCTTCGTCTCCAACCACCATTGCCATCTCTGACCTACAAGCCACCATTCGAGTTCCTTGTTGCTGTACTTACGAAGTTCTCCGTTTAGATCCAACTTAGCGACTCAACACAAAGAAGACGGGTTAGAAGAAGGAAGTGATAGCCCTTCTGGATCCCGAACGCCTTTTCAAGACAGAGCTAGGATGAGGATTGACAACCCTTGCTTCCGGCCGTGAATCTTGGAGAGCTTTCGTGCGCTCGGTTGTATTCCTTCACTTTTTCTTAAGCTTGTTATGTTCTGAACTTGTGCTTGTTAGCTTGTAACTTGATAACACTATTTTTGCTTGAGGTTTCAACAAGGTTTGGTAGTGATATTTTAATCTTAGCTTTTGTAGTAAACTTCAGTTCTGCTAGTATGGATTGTGTTTGAGCTGTTCTAGCAATTTCTAGAAGCGTGTGCTGCGAAGAGGTTTTTACGACCCTCGATAGTTCGTTCATCTACGTTATTACTCGTTGGAGTGATCCACCCGTACGACGCTGTGACTGCGACCCGCACTAGTTTAATCATGCTTAACGTAGGAACCCAAAACTAAAGCCCCCTTTTTCCATAGTTGCACTTACACTCATTTTTCCAAAAGTGAAATCCATGCTCCCTACTTGCACTCCGCGTGAGATCGATATCTGTGGAAGCTACTCCTCATCTTTATTACTTGACCGTGATCGGTAAACTTTCTGGGAGCGCATCAAACACTTCATGTTTCCAACCCGTGCAGCCAAGGACTTATAACCTTAAGCAACAAGAAGCGATCCGCCAACCCGATGTGGTGACAGGTATGGTAATGTTTAAGTTCATTTATTTGCTTTAGACTTTTGAGGTCTTTTATGTATGTCATCGGTGTTTTAGGTTTCGTGCTAATTTTTGGTTACCTCGCTAGGGTACTGTTCGACACGGGAGCGTCACACTACTTTCATGTGGAAAGCTTTATCCTTAGAATTGGAGTCGAGCCCTTTTCTACGGATGCAGAACTTAGGGTGTGCATGCCCAATGGGTCTTTCAGTACTACCGGGACGAGAGGGCGCATTGGTTGGAGTCTAGACGGAGTTGACTTCAGATTGGTAGCAGCGGATCTATCGTTGGTCGAATTTGATGTGATCTCTGGGATGGACTGGCTTGCTGTCAAAGGTAGTGACCCTAAGGATCGAAGGAAAGGAAGAATTTTTTTTAGGGCCTTAATGGAGTGGCTTGTTCCCTGATTTCGGCCATACAGTTGGTGCGGTAGTTAACCAGGGTAGAGTAGCTTTTGTAGCATTGTTGGAAGTTCAACTTTCCAAGCTATCTCTTGGAGAAGTGCCGGTAGTGGCATAATTTAAGGATGTGTCTCATGAGAAGTTACCTCGAGCACCTCCTCTATGGGAGATCGATTTATTGATTGAGTTAGTGCAAAAAGCGAGGCCAGTGTCACATCCTCCTTTTAGGATGGCACCGAAGGAATTGGCTGAGCTCAAGGTACAGTTGCAGGAACTGTTAGAGCGAGGGTACATAAGACCCAGCTCTTCTCCATGGAGCGCAATAGTGTTGTTTGTGAAGAAGAAAGATGATAGTATGCAGCTGTGCATAGACTATTGAGAATTGAATAAACTGATAGTAAAGAATAAGTATCTGATTCCACTGATAGATGACCTGTTCGGCCAATTGGTAGGGTCAGTGGTGTACTCTAAGTTGGACTTGAAGTCTGGATATTGTAACACCTCTACCCGTCAAGAAGAATATAATAGAGGGTCCGGCCGGGGCCCCACACCATATTCCACAAACAGGCGGAGATGCTACTAAATAATATCATAACCAACGCATCCTAACACAGAGCATTCTAGCGGAAGCTTCACGGTTGAATTACTGAACTCAAGATAAACAACATTGTCCACTAACATAGGAATGTATATCTATACATCAAAAGAGTCTGGCCTTAAGGCCTTACAACAGTTTCTCTTAACAAGAGTGTGGTTTACATACATCGGCACGCAGGCCGGCCACACATGAACAAAAGAAACAAAACAATGCCTTCGAGGGCAGCAACGCAGCTTTGGGCTTCAGCCCGCTAAGTCCCGCTCGGACCAGCTCCTCCAGCACCTGTAAGAACCAATCCACCAAACGGTGGCAAAACAGGGCAACGGTCAGCATTCAGCTGACCAATTATAACGACCCTACCCCTGGCACGGGGCAGCGGAATTCCATCCCTGCAAAGCATTCATCCAACATGATATATATAGCCATTCAAGCAAGACGTGCACGCCCGCACTGTCATATATCACAAACGTCGGCTCGACGGCCCGACGCTCCGTGCACTCAGGGCACATTCACACCGTTCAGAGGTCCCAGACATAACGGCGCACTATGAGCATTCTAGTCTGATCGGCTCACCGGCCGTCGACTCTCGCTATGTGATCCTAACAGGGTCTTAAGCACCCAAGGTTAGACAACCATAACGCGGGTACAGATCCACCTTTCCCGTTGCTCACATCGTCAGACTCACGCCTGGACTGACGCGGGTACAGTTTCACCTTGCCCGTTCCACCATTTCCTAGTTGCAGCCTCACAGCTCAACTTTCCACCAGTAGCACTCACGGCCACAAGAGAGTCCAACTCTCATAATTTCCTGGACTTCCTCCAGTACTTTTATCCATCATGCATACAAGCAATCATCACGGAGTCTTCTCCGATATGCAACCAAGCATCACCAATCCAGACCATGTCCAGATGGGCTTCACACAGCATGCCTAGATCCGTACTCCAATTCCGGACTCTAACAAGGGGGACTTCACATATCTACCCCAAGGGACGCCACAACCCACCGCACACTCGCGGGGAAGGGTTTTCCCTATGCAATGCAGGAATTAAGGACTTCACATGTCCAAGCAGGAAATCGTTACCCTAGGAGTTCGCTTCGGAGCCATGGAGAGAAATTTGAGACGGATGAAAGCCTTCGCAGCAGCGTTGCCTTCGCAAATCCGATCTCGGCTCGCGATTTGGACCACCGTAGCACCACCGGCAGCCGGACTCCACTTCCTCTTCTTCCTCCTTGCTCTCACCTCTCTCTTACTTTAGAAAGAGAAGATGAAAAAGAAGAATGAGCTTCTCCCCCCTTTTCCCGGCCTTATCAGCCCAGGAATGAACTCCAGCCACAGGATCTTATTTAAAGAAAATGAAGGGCCACGATCTACTGAAAATTCCCCTGAAATTTGGCCGACACGGCCTGTGACACGCCCGTGTCACAGGCCGTGTACCCTTAAGCGGCACACGCGGCAGTCGCACCGCCTGAAATATTCGAGAACCCGGGCATCGACACGCCCGTGTCGAACCTGACACGCCCGTGTCAGTCATGAGACACGCCCGTGTCTCCTGTTACACGGTACTCACCGATTTCCAAAACCAGTACACGGGTCGGAACACGGCAGCTGACACGCCCGTGTCCAGCCTCACACGCCCGTGTTCCCGGCCGTGTTCAAGGCCGTGTCCGGCTCTGACTTGAATAGGTCATTTTCGAAAATTAATTCGAACACGCCCTGGGACACGCCCGTGTCGAAGGCCGTGTCCCAGGCTCGACGATCGTCGACTCTCAAACGTCGACCAGCCTGAACACGCCCTGGGACACGCCCGTGTCCCAGGCCGTGTACACCCGACACGCCCTGGGACACGCCCGTGTCCCAGGCCGTGTCTAACAGCCTCCAACCCAAAATTGTGTACAAACATCTTTTTGAGATTTTGGGGTGTTACAATCCTCCCCCCCTTAATAAAATTTCGTCCCGAAATTTGAAGATAATAGGGAGAAAATAACAAAACACTTATATGTGTCTATTACATATACAACGAGTGAACAAGCTACGAAAATAACTCGGGAAACTCGGCTCGCATGGTCTGCTCGCGCTCCCATGTTAGCTCTTCTCGGCCACAATTGTCCCACCGGACTTTGACCATCCCGATCACCTTGTTCCGCAACTGTTTCTCGGCTCGATCCTCTATCCGTATAGGCTTCACCTTTGTCGTTAGCCCATACTCAACTGGCACTCGATCATTTTCAACTATATGAGCTGGATCCTTGACTGCTTTGCGTAACACCGAGATGTGAAACACGTCATGCAATCCACTCAATTCCGATGAAAGAGCTAACCGATAGGCAGCTTCCCCAATTCGCTCCACCACTTCAAACGGACCAAGGTATCGCGGACTTAGCTTTTTCAATCGCCGGATCCGAGATACGCCTTTGAAGGGCTTAATCTTTAAATAGACCCATTCACCCACCGCGAACTCCACGTTCCGGTGCTTAGCATTGTAATACTTGGCCTGCCGATCTTGGGCTATTAGGAGCTTCTCTCGAATAGAGCGTATTGTTGAGGTAGCATCCTCGACTTCCTTTTTGCCTAACAGTTTAGTCTCGCCAGTTTCTGCCCAAGCTAGCGGTGTACGACACTTACGACCATACAGCGCTTCAAATGGGGCCATGCCTATACTCGCTTGATAGCTATTATTATAGGCAAACTCCACCATAACAAGATGTTCTTCCCACTTCTTACCGAAGTCCAGGGCGCACATACGGAGCATATCTTCCATCGTTCTGTTGGTTCGTTCAGTTTGGCCATCCGTTTGCGGGTGAAAGGCCGTACTGAATGCTAACTTCGTGCCCAACATCTGATGAACTAATCTCCAATCCTTTGAAGTAAAGCGCCCATCTCGGTCACTTACGATGCTCCGGGGAACACCGTGCAATCGAACTATCTGCTCCACATAGAGCTTTGCCAACGTTTCCACTGAATCGTCCCGCTTGTTTGGTATAAAGTGAGCCACCTTTGTCAACCGGTCTACAATCACCCAGATTGAGTCATGGCCACGCTGAGATCTCGGCAATCCGTGCACGAAATCCATAGAAATATCCTCAAATTTCCATTGCGGAACCGGCAACGACTTCAGGAACCCACTCGGCCGTTGACATTCTGCCTTTACCAAAGCACAAGTACGACATTTAGCCACATACGCAGCTATGTCCTTCTTTAAACCAGGCCACCAAAACAATTTCTTCATGTCTTTGTACATTTTTGTGCTCCCAGGGTGAATTGAATACTTTGTAAAGTGCGCTTCATATAGCAGCCCTTCACGCAATTTACCCGCACTAGGGACGCACAATCGGCCATCCTTCCGTAATAAGCCATCATCCCAGGAGAACTGATCACCCGATCCCTCCTTTGCATAGCGTTGAAGACTTTCATCCAACTCCGTTGCCCGCCGAACCCTGTCAGCAAGGTCATATTGAACTTCCAACCAGTTCATGCTTGCTTCAGTTGAAGAATTTCTTTCCACACAAGATATCTCCAAGGCTTCCAACTCTTGGACTAATCGCTCATCATGTATCCGCAACCAATTTGCCTGTACCGGAGCCCGACGACTCAAGGCATCAGCGACCACATTTCCCTTTCCGGGAACATAGTGAATGTCGAAGGTATAATCCCCAAGGAATTCCATCCACCTTCTCTGTCGCATATTCAACTCCTTTTTATCGAGCAGATACTTTAAGCTTTTATGATCGGTATAAATGTCTACTTTCACGCCATATAGATAATGCCGCCACAACTTTAACGAAAAGATCACCGCCGCCAACTCCAAATCATGGACGGGATAATTCCGCTCATGCACTTTCAATTGACGTGAACCATAAGCGATCACCTTGCCAAATTGCAGGAGAACGCAGCCTAAGCCGCTTCCTGACGCATCGCTGTATATTTCAAATCCATCTGTACCACATGGCGACGTCAACACGGGCGCCGTGGTCAAACGACTTTTCAACTCCTCAAAAGCTCGTGCGCACTCCGGCGTCCAAACGAACTTCTGATCCTTTCTCGTCAACGTAGTCAGAGGCAAAGCAATCCGGGAGAAGTTCCCCACGAACCTCCTATAGTAGCCCGCCAGTCCAAGGAAACTCCTGACTTCGGCCACTGAAGACAACACTGGCCAATCCCGAATGGCACTTATCTTAGCCGGATCCACCGCTATGCCCTCTCCACTTACCACATGGCCTAGAAAAGCCACCGACGAGAGCCAGAACTCACACTTTGAGAACTTGGCATACAGCTTATTCCTTCGCAAGGTATGCAATACTAACCGCAAATGGTTTGCATGATCTTCCTCCGATTGTGAATATACCAGAATATCATCAATAAACACAATCACAAACAGATCCAGGTATTCGCGGAACGTACGATGCATGAGATCCATGAATACCGAAGGCGCATTACACAAGCCGAACGGCATCACTGTGAACTCATAATGACCATAGCGTGTGCCAAACGCTGTCTTGGGAATGTCACCTTCCCTAATCCGCAACTGGTAATACCCGGACTTCAAATCCAACTTCGAATAGACGGTTGAGCCTGCTAGCTGATCGAACAAGTCATCGATCCGAGGAATTGGATACTTGTTTTTCTCCGTCAGTTTATTCAGTTCGCGATAATCAATACATAGTCGCAAACCACCGTCTTTCTTTTTCACAAAAAGAACAGGCGCGCTCCAAGGTGACATACTTGGGCGTATATATCCCTGCTCCAACAACTCTTGCAACTGAACTTTCAGTTCGGCCATTTCTTTTGGCGCTACCCGATACGGCGAACGGGCCACGGGTTTTGCACCCGGCACCAGCTCGATAGCGAAGTCAATTTCCCTTTGGGGAGGTAACCCCGGAAGGTCCTTTGGAAACACATCCGCATATTCCGACACAATCGGCACTTCACTCACACTGACCTTCGGCGCCACCGCCTCTATGAGTGTGAAGAACAACTCCGCACCCTTCCGAACTGCCTTAACAACTTGGAGAGCGGATAACAACATCCCACTCATCCCTTGCATACCAATAAACTTGGTCTCTCGTTCGGTATTTTGCCCAAGTGTGACCTCTTTTGAAGTGCAATCGATACAGGCACGCTGCTCTGAAAGCCAGTCCATACCAAAGATTATATCAAACTCTTTGATCGGCAATACTAGTGTTTCCACCTTGAACTCCCGACTTCCTATCTTGACCTCAAGACCGCAAGATCGATCCGCGCACATCAAACATCCGTTAGGCAACAACACCTTTACACTGTCTGTCTTGGTCCGGATAGGCACCCCGACACGCAAGACAAAATCCTCAGACAGAAACGAATGTGAAGCACCTGTGTCGAACAGTGCTCGCGCCGGATACTCTCGTATAAGGACAAACCCTATAACATGACAATTAAAACAAGCACAGCACACCAAAAGTACAAACATTAAAACTTAAGCGCACCTGTGACGACATCAGCCTGCTTAATGGCCTCCTGTTGTCCAAGGTTGAAGACCCTGGGCTGCGCGTGCGAGGCAGAAGACTCCACCACAGCCTTCCCCTTCTCCGCATAAGACGCTCCCGTCTTCTTATCACCCTTTGGAGGACCAAATCGGCATTCACGTGCGAAGTGTCCAACCTTCCCGCACGTAAAACAAGCACGAGCTCCATTCCCAGATGTGTCCGTCACAGTCGCAGATGGAGCTTGTCCAGAAGACTTAGACTTCTTATTCCATTTCCTTCGGTAGCCAAACTTGTCCGGACGCGGCGGCTTAAACTCCGGCTTCACAACCGCCAAGTTTCCCTTTGATTGCCCCCGTTTCATATCCGTCTCCAAAGAACGAGCCGTACAGACTAAGGCTTGGAATCCCTGACTCACAGAACTTGAGAGCAAATACCTTAGCTCATCACGCAGTCCCGTATAAAACCGACTAGTCTTACGCTCTTCTTCGGCGAAGATCGAGCCCGCATATCTTCCCAACCGGGTGAACTCATGCAGGTAGTCATCCACACTTCGATCTCCCTGTGCTAACCGTTGGAACTCCATTTCCATCGACATCCTTTGTTGCATCGGCAGATGTTGTGCTAAGAACAACCGAGAGAATTCTTCCATTGTAATCTCTGCCAATTGCCTGCCGGCCAAGTGATGCAGTTCAATCTCATCCCACCACAATCGCGCCTCTCCTTCCAGTAGGAAAGTGGCTAACATCACTTTCTGTTCCTCCTCAACCCTGATAGCCCTCATAATCCTCTTAATTCTTGCAAGCCAATCCTCTGCTTGGGCCGGTGTACCCGCCCCATGAAACTGCGGAGGGTTAAAGCTCAAGAATTGCTTCCATTGTTGATCTGCTACCCGCGGATCAACTTCGGCTTCTACCGGTTCTTGCCGTACCCCAGCTTGCGTTGGCACCACTGCAGGACGTGCTTGCCCCGCTTGCTGAGCATTCATCACAGCAAGTACCGTTTCCGTAATGAGACGGACTGTTTCAGCGGATGGGGGAGTTGTGGGCACCTCGGCTGGTGCCGCACTCGCAACAGAACGTTGTGGTTCGGACTGGCCCGCAACACTTCTGGTCACCTATATGTGTAAAACACATAGGTTAACGACCAATATAAACGGCAATCATACAAAGAGAATACACAAGTACAACAAACAAGTGTATTTGCATTCCTAAGTGGACAATCTTGAGTTCAAATTAAGTGTTATAACGACGGCACTGACACGTGCTCGCCCCCTCTCAAAAGAATTCGTCCGCGAATTCGGAAGAGATCGACCAACAAGCTGATACCAAATTGTAACACCTCTACCCGTCAAGAAGAATATAATAGAGGGTCCGGCCGGGGCCCCACACCATATTCCACAAACAGGCGGAGATGCTACTAAATAATATCATAACCAACGCATCCTAACACAGAGCATTCTAGCGGAAGCTTCACGGTTGAATTACTGAACTCAAGATAAACAACATTGTCCACTAACATAGGAATGTATATCTATACATCAAAAGAGTCTGGCCTTAAGGCCTTACAACAGTTTCTCTTAACAAGAGTGTGGTTTACATACATCGGCACGCAGGCCGGCCACACATGAACAAAAGAAACAAAACAATGCCTTCGAGGGCAGCAACGCAGCTTTGGGCTTCAGCCCGCTAAGTCCCGCTCGGACCAGCTCCTCCAGCACCTGTAAGAACCAATCCACCAAACGGTGGCAAAACAGGGCAACGGTCAGCATTCAGCTGACCAATTATAACGACCCTACCCCTGGCACGGGGCAGCGGAATTCCATCCCTGCAAAGCATTCATCCAACATGATATATATAGCCATTCAAGCAAGACGTGCACGCCCGCACTGTCATATATCACAAACGTCGGCTCGACGGCCCGACGCTCCGTGCACTCAGGGCACATTCACACCGTTCAGAGGTCCCAGACATAACGGCGCACTATGAGCATTCTAGTCTGATCGGCTCACCGGCCGTCGACTCTCGCTATGTGATCCTAACAGGGTCTTAAGCACCCAAGGTTAGACAACCATAACGCGGGTACAGATCCACCTTTCCCGTTGCTCACATCGTCAGACTCACGCCTGGACTGACGCGGGTACAGTTTCACCTTGCCCGTTCCACCATTTCCTAGTTGCAGCCTCACAGCTCAACTTTCCACCAGTAGCACTCACGGCCACAAGAGAGTCCAACTCTCATAATTTCCTGGACTTCCTCCAGTACTTTTATCCATCATGCATACAAGCAATCATCACGGAGTCTTCTCCGATATGCAACCAAGCATCACCAATCCAGACCATGTCCAGATGGGCTTCACACAGCATGCCTAGATCCGTACTCCAATTCCGGACTCTAACAAGGGGGACTTCACATATCTACCCCAAGGGACGCCACAACCCACCGCACACTCGCGGGGAAGGGTTTTCCCTATGCAATGCAGGAATTAAGGACTTCACATGTCCAAGCAGGAAATCGTTACCCTAGGAGTTCGCTTCGGAGCCATGGAGAGAAATTTGAGACGGATGAAAGCCTTCGCAGCAGCGTTGCCTTCGCAAATCCGATCTCGGCTCGCGATTTGGACCACCGTAGCACCACCGGCAGCCGGACTCCACTTCCTCTTCTTCCTCCTTGCTCTCACCTCTCTCTTACTTTAGAAAGAGAAGATGAAAAAGAAGAATGAGCTTCTCCCCCCTTTTCCCGGCCTTATCAGCCCAGGAATGAACTCCAGCCACAGGATCTTATTTAAAGAAAATGAAGGGCCACGATCTACTGAAAATTCCCCTGAAATTTGGCCGACACGGCCTGTGACACGCCCGTGTCACAGGCCGTGTACCCTTAAGCGGCACACGCGGCAGTCGCACCGCCTGAAATATTCGAGAACCCGGGCATCGACACGCCCGTGTCGAACCTGACACGCCCGTGTCAGTCATGAGACACGCCCGTGTCTCCTGTTACACGGTACTCACCAATTTCCAAAACCAGTACACGGGTCGGAACACGGCAGCTGACACGCCCGTGTCCAGCCTCACACGCCCGTGTTCCCGGCCGTGTTCAAGGCCGTGTCCGGCTCTGACTTGAATAGGTCATTTTCGAAAATTAATTCGAACACGCCCTGGGACACGCCCGTGTCGAAGGCCGTGTCCCAGGCTCGACGATCGTCGACTCTCAAACGTCGACCAGCCTGAACACGCCCTGGGACACGCCCGTGTCCCAGGCCGTGTACACCCGACACGCCCTGGGACACGCCCGTGTCCCAGGCCGTGTCTAACAGCCTCCAACCCAAAATTGTGTACAAACATCTTTTTGAGATTTTGGGGTGTTACAGATATTACCAGTTATGTATTTGAGACGAGGACATACCCAAGACAGCGTTTGGTATGAGGTATGGTCACTTAGAGTTCTCGGTGATGTCGTTCGGGTTGACGAACACGCCATCAGTATTCATGGATTTGATGAACCGAGTGTTTCTGGAGTATTTAGACTCATTTGTGGTGGTCTTCATTAACGATATTTTGGTTTACTCCAAAACGGAGGTGGAGAGTGAGACTCATTTGAGAGTAGTCTTGCAGACTTTGGGAGAGAACCAGCTGTATGCGAAGTTTTCGAAATGCGAGTTCTGGTTAGAAAAGGTGACATTTTTGGGCCATGTAATTAGTGGTGATTGGGTGGTGGTGATTCCAGTAAAAGTTGAAGCCATGATAGTTTCACAAGTTTTGAGCACCGTGGCGGAAGTCAGGAGTTTCCTTGGCCTAGCCGGGTATTATAGAAGATTTGAGGAAAACTTTTCGCAGATAGCTCTACCCCTCACTATTGGAACTAATGTTTCACGTTCCCTGTGTTTGAAAATATCAACTCCCAGGTTGTATTTGATCACTCCCTGTGTTGATAGAGTCTGCAGGTTGACAGGTACAAGTGAAGAAGAAGACTCCTATGGAAACTGATTCCAAGCGGTAGAAGTTACCGTCGGTCGGTAGCCGTGAATTAATTGGACAGAGGTATCGGGAAACTACTGTGTCGCGCTTGTCCTACTGCTCGCGCTAACTAAAGGAATTATCTTGGCGAGCTTCTTGGGAAACAACCGCAGACGGTAGTGCTTACCGTGCTGCGCTGGCCTCTCGACAAATGTCCAAAAGGACTTCTCGCGAAACCAAACTACTGCAGGCGATAGTAGTTATTGCACAGCGCTAACCTCTCGACGAATGCTGAGAATGATTTCTCGAGAAATCAAACTACTGTAGGCGATAGCAGTTGTCGCGCCACGCTATCCTCACGACGAATTATGAGAAGGATTTCTTGAGAAATCAAACTACCGCGGGCAATAGCTGTTACCGCGCCATGCTAGCCTCTCGATGAGTATCAACACGACTGTTCAGAATCGTTCTGTCCTATATTACCACGCGGCGGTAGCTATAACCGTGCGGCGCTAGCAATGATAAAATGGTAAATATTCATTTTGAATATTATTCCAGATTTGGATGACAACTGGCACAACAAGCGAGCAAACCTACCACCGGGTGCTATACTTACCGTCGGTGGTAGCCTATTTTAACAAAGATATATAAAAGGCCGCCTTGGTTTCTGTGCCTTGTACCATGAAGAGAATCTAGACAAAAATAGATAGAAGTTCCCACACTCTAGGGTTCGGGCACCTTCCTTGCATCAATTCCAATCGTATTTGTCTAAGAAGAAGAGAATCGTCTCCCTCATATTCGTGATGGAAAGACTTCGGCGATCCAAGATCTACATCGACTACGAAGAGCCGACCGGTTGCTAGCAAACGAAGATCTCAAGCACCTGTCGCGGATCGCTCAACGGAGAATTCATTAAGAGGGAGAACTTTATCTTTGAAATATTCACATCTTTTATTCTTGTAATCTTTTCTTTTTCTAAATCTTGTGGTGAGGAAAATCGACCGGTAAGGGTCGTCGGAATCCAGGTAGGATTCCACACAAAATCGTCCTGGGGATAGGAACTTCTAGATCGGAGGATCTTACAGGGCTCTAAGACCCTTCCTTGTGTTGAGGTGAAGAGCTGGCTTGAAGACTTTTCCTGGAGGAAAAAAGAGAGAGCCAACTGGTCCATGGAGCAGATCGATATAGAAACCAAAAGATCGTTTCTACTCACTACCTTAGATCTCCTTGTCTTTTTGACAGTGTATGAGAATTCGAAGTTGACAGCATCACGGAGATCACCTTTTTGTACTCATCTAGAACTATTGTTTTTTTTTTGAATTCATGCAATGAAATCTTTTATTTCTGTGTTGATTACCTCTGGGTGTGTGTTGTTATTGTTTAGCGAGTGTGTGTGTTTGTGGACTTTGAACTCGGACTTGCACAGGAAAATGAGCTCTGTGACTTACCGCCATGCGTTAGCTACCTAACGCCCTGCGGTAGCTTCTAGAACTCGATTTTTCTAAGGCAAAATATTTTAAATCCAGATAACGCATCAAATCTTATTCCCCCCCCCCCCTTCTAAGGTTGGCCACTAGATCCAACAAGTGGTATCAGAGGAGGTTACTTCAAAAATGTCTTAAAAACCTAAATTAAGATGGACAACTCTATTCACGCATTCAATGAGTGACAAGGTGTAAGTAGACCTCCACTGCTTACGGGGAGTGACTATAGTCACTGGAGGACTCGGATGAAAATATTTCTGATGACTCACAGCATGGACTTATGGGCCATGATAGAGACAGAGTACACTGCACCTACTATCACGGTTGGGGATACCGTCGTATAAAAACCTCGTGATAAGTTGGATGAAGCAGACAAGCTTAAATGTACAAATAATGCCAAGGCTATGATCTAGTTATTTTGCGCCTTGGACAAAATTGAAATAAATAGAATATGTACGTAACTGCGAGATAGCTTATGATACATGGCGTCTTCTTAAGCTAACTCAAGAAGGTACCTTGCAGGTGAAGGAGTCAAAGCTGTTCCGACTCGAATCTAAATATGAACAGTTCCAGAAGAAGATCGACGAGGATGTTGATAGCATGTACACGCATTTTACCAAGATCCTCAACACCTTAAGATCTCTTGGAAAGAGCTTTCAAAATGGTGACCAAGTGAGGAAGAGGTTGCGATCTTTGCCTCCTTGCTTCAACCCGAAGGTGATGGCTATTTCTTAGTCTCATGAAATTAGACCCTGGAGATAGAGAGCCTCATCAGCAATCTGAAGTCACACAAACTTGATAGTATGTTTTGTAGTCTAAACTATTAGGGTATTTTAAGGTTTTTAATACATGAATCATGTCTTGTAAGCTTATATGTTGACCTCCTTTTGTATATATTATTTCCACTAATGTTTATTCCCTTTTTGCAGGTTTTCATAGCTTTCGGCAAAAATGACCTGACACGCCACCCTGACACGACCTCCCTGGGTGTGTCACATGGTGTGTAACCCGATCCCGAGGAAGTTTGTTGCCAAAACACAAATACTGAGAAAAACACCTGACACCCCCCCCCCTAACACGCCCTCCTAGGGAGTGTCTCTAGGCATGTCACCCCAATCCCGAATCCTGTTGCCGCAATTAAAGATTTTTCGTTGCTACCTGTCAACAGTACTAACACCCCCCCCCCCTACATGGGCGTGTGATGGAGACATTGCTGACACGACCGCCATTGATCCCCGCCTGAGAGAGTTCATAGATTGGGACGATCGCTGCCGCAAGCTCGAGGATGAGATCGACGTCCGCCGCCATTATATAAAAATATATAATTATAAATTAAATAATTATAATTATATATTTTTAATAATTTTATTATTTTAGCAATTTTATTTTAAGTATTTATTTCATGTTTTAATTTTCATTTCATGTGTAATGATGGGTGCTTATATCCATCATGCGTGTTTTAATTATTTCATTTCATGTGCTATGATGGGTGCATATAACCATCATATTTTCAATTTTAATTATGAATTTTGAATAGAGGGAGATTGAGTGGTGTAGGCTATATATAGCCATGTTATGAAGGATTGATTAGAGAATGAATGATAAGAATTTGAATCCCTAAAATCTTTCTTGAGATCTTTTCCCTCTCCTTTTCAAATTTCGGCTCCTCCTATCCTCCTCCCCTCTCTTTGGCCGCCGGCCACCATCTACTCCCTCTCTCTACTCGGCTCCTCTCCACCTTCTCCTCCCTCTCCTTTCTCCACCATAAAATCCGACCATCTTCAACCCTAAAAAATCTGACCACCCTCATTCCCTACAAAAAACCGACCTACATTTTTTCCATTTGGGTGAAATTCGGCTAAGGCAAAGATCCCCCTTGTGGATTTCAACCCCGGCGTGAATTTATGAAGGCGGACGAGTTTTCTCTCCATCCAGCGTGACTACGGTGGAGCCGTTGAAGGACGATCCAGAAAATAGTGAATCGGAATCATCCTTTCTGATTGGGTAACGAAACCTTTCTACTTTTGGTGTTTTCCCTCTAGATTTTTATTGTGGTGGATACTTTGGCGTGATCTTTGAAACGTTGAATTTATCGTGGTTTCTTAGTTTGATTTTGTTATTTATCCTTATTTTATTTATGTTCGAAAGGTTTGGTGAACCTTCGTTTTATTTTTGTTGGGAAAGATCTACCGTTTCCGAATCGTAATTTTTTGGTAGATCTCTTTTGGTAAAACCTTTGCTCGATCGGATCGGGTGGGTCCTTTTCGCCGGAAAGAATACTTGCCTATAGCCTTTTATTTTGATCCTAATCAGTTTGGATACCCATACGTTAGCATTTAATTAATATAATTGTTTAGCGTGTGTGCTGCGTTGGAATTTGTGCGGGTGTAAGATTTGATCGTAGAGAGACAATCATGCTTTGTCCATAGATTTTACGGTGTCAACGTGTGAGCCTACTTATATTTGGTATCAGAGGAAGGTTCATGTCAATTTCCTAATTGGCACCCTCCCCCTTTTATTAGCACGTCGACATGCACTTTGTATGCACGTATATTTGCCAAAATTACAAAAAAAAATCCTGGTCTGCCAATAGCGGCCTAAATTTCTTATTTTTCAGCAAAAATAATAAAAACAACATTTTAATAATCCCTTTATTATTTCCTGTAAGAAAACAAAAAAAATTATTTTTTACCCTAGTTATTAGGCGGGAACAATTCCATCTTTCCTAGAGTTTAGTCGTTCAGGTTCCTTTTTCATTGCTTGTGCACACATTTCGACTAGATTTTTTTGGCCCTACTGAAAATGGCATATGATGTTAACGTTTCCCTATTGAAACCATTAGGTTCCATGACAAACGTTAGGAAACCATTCCATTCCACAGTAGTAGATGAGATTAAGACTTTAATTGCACAACTAAAGGCTAGCTAAGTAGCACCCCCACCCCCTAGGCAACACCCCATGTATCCTACTTATGACAGTTTAGGATGTCCAAAAATTTTTAGAGATTGGCTTAAGGGATTAGAAAATTATTTTAATTGTCACTTATGGGATGACCACAAAAAGGTTAACATTGCCCGAGAGCGATTAGTTGGTCAAGCCAAATTGTTTTGGTTAAACGAAGAGAGTCGTGTTGGTAGATATCGTTATGCTTGGTCGCACATGCATAGCCTACTCTCGGATCAATTTGATCCTGACTACCTACATACTAATATCACCACACCCGTTAGTTAGAATATTTATGGCACTAGACCCGTATCTACTTATAGGAGTGACCCTATGCCTCAGGTTAGATCATTTCCCCATAACGATAGGACTACACCTAGTGTGCCTAATTCCACTCCTAGGAAAAATACGCAGTTTAGAACCTATGTTTTTGAATCAAAAAATGTTACTACTAGGATTATGCCTCCTTTAGCCTCGACGTCTAAGCCCCCTCATATAGTGACTGATACCCATGAGGATGCTAATGTAGTTGTGGTATCTCTTGATCCTGAGGATGCTGATGTTGACATACTATCTCTAGATTCTGAAGATGACCAGCTAGGTGAGAGTATTCCTTCATGTACAATAGTGCCTGATGAGTTTGATGATTCTGAAAGTGAGGGAATCCATAGTGATTTGGAAGACGATGTATGGGATGATGCTAGTCCGATCTGTGAGAGTGTCTCTTTGCCTATTACGTGCCCTACTAGCATTGTGTCTGTTCACCCTAGTATTGAGTGCCCTCTCCAGGATACGATCCCCATCGCGCTAGAGCCTACAATTACACTAACTGAGGTTTTATGTGACTTACCTAAGGATCCTGAGAGTGAGGATGTTCCTATTGATCTTGTGGATGAGTTACCATTTGAGGGAAGGGTAAGTTTGGATGATTCTATTATGGTACACCCAGATGAGAGTTCTTTGATGCCGTCGATGGGTGAAATTTCTATTGATTTTAATTTTATCCCAGGTTTGATTTTACCGACTTTTCCCCCTGCTTATTTGCCCATAGACGTTGACCCTTTAGGACGAGGAACCAAAATTCCTAGTCTGAGTTGTGGTGTAACGCCCATTTTAGCTCCTACCTTGACGTTGACTCAACATGTAGATATTACTATGTTGAGCGCACTAGTATTTGGACTTTTCATCGCACCTCATAGGAATGACTACACGTCACTTTTGCCAGATCATTTTTCTGTGTGTCCGTCTACGGTTCCGACCCCTACTATGACTGATTCTGATTCATCGTCAATTGTTCCTCTAGATGTGGTGTCCCCTAGATATACTTATATACCACACCCTATCGCACGCATTTACACACCGCCTTTTGATGACCCTCATTCCCCCATGTTTGTGAGTATAGTTGGGTCTCTTATGTTGTTTCGCTTGCACACCTTTGCACATTCGAGGGCGTCCAATTCTATTGTTTATGATGCGCGATTCACCTTGGGATATCTTCATGCCAAGTGTAAAAATATTAAACTCTAAAATAAGACTACGGTTCTAGAGCCCGTTAAAATCATCACTGATTATAAGGCTCTCGTACCACCTGACTTAACACCCTTATCCTCCGTGTTTGGGTCTAGTCATGTAGCACATGGATTCTCTCCTCATATGTCTTGTACGTTAGTATTTCTCCTTAAGTTATGTCGCACACACTTCCACGCCTTTTCGATACTGTCCGATGCTATAGCTAGTGATTTGGGTTTAGTCTGGTCAGTTCCCAAGTGGATGCCTTCTGGCTCCATTGACAAATTAATACGTCGGAACGCCGACCCATCCATGATTATGAAGAACGTCGGATTTTATGCTTTTATTTTAAATTTTTATATAGCACAGGGTGTTTCACTTTATTTCAAGTTTCTGGACTTTTTACTGTAAGTCTCTGTTCTACCTGAGTGCATTTCTCCGTCGTCTATTCCTACCACTAAATATTCTCTTGGGATGGGGAGTGTTAGTACTGTTGTATCTATTTTCCATGTTGACTCCTTGGTTCTTGAACTATATGGTAAGATTCTTTTTTTATTTTCTTTTTCTTGACACCCTTTCGAGTTTTCTCGAAAGTCTTGTTGTTTGTGTGCCAGACAGGTTCTCAATCCTGATGGATGTTCATACTACTACGACACGGATTGTGGGGCCAGATTTTCCCCATGTTGCTATAGCTTTCGACTGTTCCCCCCTCATGGGCCACTCATCGGTGATGATTAATTTTTAGTGGGGGAGGATTGATGGAGATGTTGCTGACATGGCAACCATTGATCCCCGTCTAAGAGAGTTCGTCGATTGGGACGATTGCTGCCGTAAGATCGAGGATGGGATCGACGTTTGCCGCCATTATATAAAAATATATAATTATAAATTAAATAATTACAATTATATATTCTTAATAATTTTATTATTTTAACAATTTTATTTTAAGTATTTATTTCATGTTTTAATTTTCATTTCATGTGTAATGATGGGTGCTTATAACCATCATGTGTTGTTTTAATTATTTAATTTCATGTGCTATGATTGGTGCATATAACCATCATATTTTCATTTTGAATTTTGAATTTTGAATGGAGGGAGATTGAGTGGTGTAGGCTATATATAGCCATGTTATGAAGGATTGATTAGAGAATGAATGATAAGAATTTGAATCCCTAAAATCTTTCTTGAAATCTTTTCCCCCTTCTTTTAAAATTTTGGCTCCTCTTATCCTCCTCCCCTCTCTTTGGCCCCCGGCCACCATCTCCTCCCTCTCTCTACTCGGCTCCTCTCCACCTTCTCCTCCCTCTCCTTTCTCCACCCAAAAAGCCGACCATCTTCAACCCTACAAAATCCAACAACCCTCATTCCCTACCAAAAACCGACCTACATTTTTTCCATTTGGGTGAAATTCGGCTAAGGCAAAGATCCCCCTTGTTGATTCCAACCCCGACATGAAGCGATGAAGGCGAACGAGTTTTCTCTCCATCCGACGTGACTCCGGCGGAGCCTTTGAAGGACGATCCAGAAAATAGTGAATCGGAATTATCCATTCTGATTGGGTAACGAAACCTTTCTACTTTTGGTGTTTTCCCTCTAGATTTTCATTGTGGTGGATACTTTGGTGTGATCTTTGAAATGTTGAATTTATCGTGGTTTGTTCGTTTGATTTTGTTATTTATCCTTATTTTATTTAAGTTCAAAAGGTTTTGTGAACCTTCGTTTTCTTTCTGTTGGGAGAGATCTACTGTTTCCGAATCGTAATTTTTTGGTAGATCTCTTTTGGTACAACCTTCGCTCGATCGGACCGGGTGAGTCCTTTTAGCAGGAAAGAATATTGGCCTATAGCCTTTATTTCGATCCTAATCAGTTTGGCTACCCGTCCGTTAGCATTTAATTGACATAATTGTTTAGCTTGTGTGCTGCGTTGGAATTTGTGCGAGTGTAAGATTTGATCGTAGAGAGACAATTGTGCTTAGTCCATAGATTTTACGGTGTCAACGTGTGAGCCTGCATCAGCATGTCACCAGGCGTGTACCACCTTTTTTGAAGATTGATGGATTTCTGACCAATAATTTTTACGTGACGTGCCTTACGTGCCCATCCTACACGGGCATGTCATAGGGCGTGTCCACCGTTGTACAAAAGTAATCATCATTCCTGCCAGAATACAGAACCCGAGGTCAACCCCGTACCTGACATGCCCCCCTGACACTCTCTCCCTAGGCGTGACAGAGGGCATTACCGACCCAGAAAAAAATTATATAAATTCAATGGCTCCACCTTGTGTCCAGAGGCAATAGGCTTAGTGTACCCACTTTTGTAATCGCTTTTGTAATTGTTTTATTACCTTAATGTTAATGTTATCTTAAGTTTCATTTCCAAGCAATTGTAATCTTTTATTTCAAAGTTGTAGTTCTCTTTTAGAATTAATATAAAGTGCCCATTTTTCTTGTTTTCATAATGTTCTTCTACCCATCTCTCTTCCTCCACTTGTTCATGATTAACTAATCCTCCTTGTACTCGATCTTGATGATCCAAGGTTTAAGTTGATTAAGTCATGATGCTTTAAGTTTACTTTTTCTTTTTAGGGTTTAGGTCTTTGATTTACTCTTGATAATTCATGTTTGGAGTTATATCATCGATATATAATTTCCATCAAGGTTTTCACTCTTAGCTAGCCGAGAGGCTCATAGTTTAAAGTGAACACTCAAGAGTAAAGAGAGGTTCACACACCCCTTGATAGAGGCAGACGTTAAATCTCCCGGATTGGAGTGAAATCCAATAGTGGGGTTCACCGCATAAAGCGAGCTTTAGGTCTTAGATTTGGACAAGAGTTTAGTCGGACCTTCATAAACTCAGTTGCGCACGACTTTAAGAGAAGAGTTTTCAAGCTTTAGGAACCTCCACGGTCAAGGACCTTTACCTTATTAAGATAGGGTTTATTATCGCATTTTTAATCAACTTTTGCCGAGGTGATTCTCGATCGAGTGCTTTTCTATTTCATTGTTTCAACCCCTCATTGTAATCACTTTTAGTAGCTCTTTATTTAACTGCAAGTTGTTCTCTTTTAAGAACAATATTTCTTTTCTTAATTGAAACTAGTTTTCTTTTAACAAACCCTAAAACAATCCTTTGATAATATAATAGTCTTTTTGTGAGTAAGATTACTCAATAGTTCCAGTATTTTAATACGACACTTGTCCCCTAGCTACAATTTGATAGGCATACTTGCCTAGATGGATTGCTAGTTCGGTTCTTATTCTCTTCACGATTAGTAGACAACAAGTTTTTGGCGCCGTTGTCAGGGAGCAACTTTTGTTGATAATTCGAAATCACGAACCTATTATTCTTATTATTTCTCTTTCTCTCCCTCTTTCTTAAAAATTAAAAATTCAAAAAAACATATTAACGCTCTTAATAGAAACCGGCATCACAATTTTTCTACACCACCTTACTATCTCGAAAAGGGCAATGTGGCTTAAATACCACTATCTTGTCTAGTACCATGTGAACCCTTTATCGGGTAGCCCTTGAGAAGTTCGGGAGTTAAAACATTAAAAAAAATCTATTTCAAAAAATTTTTTAACTCTTTTTTCTAGTTTTTTTGTCTCTTCCTTTATCTTCTCTTCTTCTATTGCATGACCCGCGGAAATCCGTCGGTAATTTTGGACTTGGACTAAGAAATTGAGCGTACTCTTCAGAGAAGATCACGATTTCAAGGTCCTACTCTCCAAATAACGGTTGAGGATTTCGAGTCATTTTCTACCTTAAGAATGGAAAAACCCAATGTAGAGGAAGCCAAGCATAGTCCTATGTCCTATTTTGCAAGATCGAATCTAGAGGATACAGAATCAAGCATAGTTCGCCCTGTTGTAGCTAATAATAACTTCGAACTAAAGCCTAACATAATTCAAATAGTGCAGCAGTATGTGCAATATGATGGACTTCAAGATGAAGACCCGAATGTGCACATCGCTAGCTTTCTTGAGATTTGGGACACCTTTAAATCAATGGTGTTACAATTGATGCTATAAGGCTAAGACTGTAACACCCCTATCCGTCGCATAGCATATAGCAGTAGGTCCGGCCGGGGCCCGACGCCATATACTACGGACAGACCGGTTGGTTACGCGTTGAAACCATTCAACCAATCACAACGTCCTACACAACACCTAGCGGAAGCAATTTATTAGAGTTGCAAAGAATAAAGAACCCTGCCAAGCATGAATGTCCACTACTCAAACCCATAGGAATGTATAATACACAAAACGGAAGAAATAGCCTTAAGGCTTTACAAGAGTTGCTTAAATACAAGTGTCTTCCAAACCTCGGCACGCAGGCCGGCCACACATGAGTACAAGAGGTAAAACACTCAAAACAAGGCCTTCGAGGGCCAGCATAGCAACTTGGACTTTAGCCTGCTAATTACCTCTCAGCTCCGCAGCACCTGCAAGCAACAACCCACCGCACGGTGGTAAACAAAGGCAACGGTCAGCAATGCTGACCAAATTATAACGATTCCGCCCCCAAACCGGGGCGGCAGAGCTTCTTCCCTGCACTTGTTAGCAAAACACGCAACACAGCCAAACAAGCATCTCAACATAGGTGCACGCTCTCACGGCCGTACACCCCGTGCTCTCAGGGCACTTACTCGGCGAAGCCAGTCCGAACCCCGTCCGGTCCTCGACTCCACCACCACCCCCAGGATGGCAATCTTTGTGAGCATTTAGTCTTCTCAGCCGCAGCCTAGACTCGATCTCCAAATATCAGTAAGTCCCACGTAAACTTTAGGTCGCTTTAACCGAGCAGGTGGAGCGGGTAGAGGGCTACTAGTCCGTTGCTCACTCCGCCACTGCCATTTGGCCCTTTGGCGCGGACTAAGCTTTCCCCAGTCCCAAATAACGATCAAACACGGTACTTAGCCCCGCTAAGTACCCGGTTGGCTCCCAGGCCACCGATATGACAGAACTACATTTCCGTCCACGATTTCCGGGTGCTCCTCGAGTTTCATACCCAAGGCTCCCTGCCGTAATCAAACATGATGCATAGCCCCGCTATGGTCCCGGCTGGCACCCAGGCCACCGAGATGGCAGAACTTCGTTTCCGCCCAGATTTCCGGGTGCACCTCGGGGTTAATCCCCAAGATTCCCTGATGCATTCTACCGCATAGCAACCCGAAAACAACCACAACGCTCGGAGTCTTCTCCGGCTAAAATATGCATAACAAAACATCACCGATCTGGAACACACGTCCAGGTAGGCTTCACACAACATGCCTATGTCCGTACTACGATTCCGGACTCTAACAAGGGGACTTTACATATCTACCCCAAGGAGTACCACGATCTCGCCGCACACTCGCGGGAGAGGGGTTTTCCCATGCAAAGGAAGAAGAGCTTCACATGCTCAAGAAGAGAATCATTACCCTTTCGCTTTTCCGCGGCGCCATCGAAAACTATGCGGTTGGAAAGCACCGCAACGGCGTCACCTCCGCGGATCTGGACTCGGATCGCGATTCGGAGCTCCGAAGCTCCTCCGGCGGCCGGATCTTGGTCTCCTCCTCCAAACTTGCTCTCCCCTCTCTCTAAACTCTTAGAGAGAGAATGGCTAAGGGAAATGAGGATTCCCAACCTTAAATCCCGGATAAAACCCCTCAGGAACAGCCCCCCACCGTTGGATCCAAAGCCAAGGAAACGAACGGTCAAGATTAGATCTGAAATCCCAAAAACTGGGCCGAACACGGGTTCACACACGGCCGTGTGCCTGGCCGTGTAGCTCATTCGCCGTCTCGACCAGATCTGAAAACCAGCACACGGCATGTGACACGGCCTCCGACACGCCCGTGTCGCCTGCGACACGCCCGTGTCGGGACCCGTGTCACGCCCCCCGTGTGCAATAAATCAACACTTCGCAGTCAGAGAGGTACACGGCTTGGTGACACGGCATTAGACACGCCCGTGTCAATCTAGACACGCCCGTGTCCGTGCCCGTGTCATTACCCGTGTACCCAACCGCACAGCATAGGTGTGACACGGCCTGGGACACGCCCGTGTCCGAGGCCGTGTTCCACCACACGACCATCGTCGACCTGCAGTGGTCGACGACACGGCCAGCTCGACGGCTCGAGCTCGACACGCCCGACACGGCCTCCGATACGCCCGTGTCGGGGCCCGTGTCACCTGCACCAAAAATCTGACTTGGCCAAATTCGATCCCCGTCGCTCCTACAACATTTTGTGGTGTTACAATTCTACCCCCCTTAAAGAATTTCGTCCACGAAATTAATATAGGAAAAACAGGACTTAACTCAAAACAGTACCTGAGCGGAACAATTCCGGGTACTCCACGAGCATAGACTGCTCCCGTTCCCAAGAGAGCTCCTCACACCCGCAATTATTCCCACTGGACCTTAACCATCCGGATCTCCTTGTTATGGAGTCTCTTGACCTCCACAACTTCGATACGAATGGGCTTGACCTTAGTCGTCAACCCCTCGACTACCGGCACTTGGTCAACCGCGATCACCTGCGAAGACTCTTGCACCGCCTTCCGCACACAGAAATGTGGAACACATCATGTAATCCACTCAATTTCTCTGATAACCTCAAACGGTACGCAGCTTCGCCGACTCGCTCCAGAACCTCAAAAGGTCCAAGGTATCTTGGGCTCAGCTCCTTCAAGCGTCTCACCCGCGAAACCCCCTTGAACGGCTTCACCTTAAGGTATACCCAATCGCCTACCGCGAACTCCACGTTCCGGTGCTTGGCATTGTGATACTTCGCCTGCCGGTCTTGAGCGATCAACAAGCGCCCCCGAATGATCTGCACTAACGAGGTATCACTCTCCACCTCCAGCTTCTTGTACAACCCTGTCTCACCCGTTTTTAACCAGGATAACGGCGTGCGACATTTTCTACCATATAGGGCCTCAAAGGGCGCTATTTAGATACTCGCCTGGTAGCTATTATTGTACGAGAATTCCACTAAAACAGGTGGTCCTCCCAAAGCTTCCCGAAGGCTAGAACACACATGCGGAGCATGTCCTCCAGCGTTCTATTGACCCTCTCGGTCTGCCCATCCATCTGCGGATGGAAAGCCGTGCTGAACTTTAACTTTGTTCCCAGCATCTGCTGCACCAACCTCCAAACATTTGACATGAACCGCCCATCGCGATCACTCACAATGCTACGGGGCACACCATGCAGTCTAACAATATTGTCAACATACAACTTTGCCTACTTCTCCACCGAGTCATCCTTCCTATGCGGAATGAAGTGCGACACTAGTGTCACCACAACTACGATCACACAAACGGCGTCGTTAATTCACTGTGAATTTGGCAAACCATGCCCACAGTCCAGTCGAACTTCTATTCCGAACTAGGCATGGATTCAAGAATTCCCCGGCACTTGGCACTCTGCCTTCACTAAGGCGCAAGGCTGGCACTTTGCCACCTATGGTGCCACGACCTTCTAAAGTTCTGGCCACCAGAGCACTTCTTTAGATATCGGCACAACTTCGTGCCACTTAAGCGAGTTGAGTACTCGATATGACGTATCACAACTCCACCAACAGATTATCCACGCTTGGGCCGCACAAATAATGGTCTTACCTTGGTAGCCCACCTACGACCGTCGATTCGGGATCTCGACCCATCGAGCCGCACTTATGATTTCCTTCATGCAGCTACACATCGCCGTGTGCATGATAAATCTTGAACGTATAGTCCCCCAGGAACTCCTTTCATCTCCGCTGCCTCAAGTTCAGGTCCTATTGATCCAACAGATATTTCAGGCTCTTGAGGTCGGTATGAATATCGACCTAACGTCATACGAGTAGCGCCTCCACAGCTTAAGCGCAAATATCACGGCCGCCAACTCCCAGTCGCGGACCGACTAATTCCTTACATGCACTTTTAGCTGACGAGAACCATAGGCTATCAAGTTCCCATGCTGCAACAGCACGCAGCCCAAACCACTACCCGAAGCGTCACTAAGAACCTCGAAGCCCTCGGTCCCATACGGCGAACTAAGCACTGGCGACGTGGCCAACCGACTCTTCAGCTCTTCAAAAGCTTGCGCACCCTCATGCGCCCACACAAAACTCTAATCTTTCCTTGTCAAAGTCGTGAGAGGTAGCGCTATCTGCAAGAAGTTTTCCACGAAGTGCCTGTAAAAGCCGGCAAGCCCCAGCAAACTCCGGACTTCCTCTACCGAAGACAACACAGGCCACTTCCGTATTGTAACAGTCTACGACGGATCCACCGCAACTCTTCCCTACTGACTAAGTGACCAAGGAACGACACTGAAGATAACCAAGGCTCGCCTTTGGAGAACTTTGCGTATAGCACGTTCCTCCTTAGTGTCCCCAAAACCAAACGCAGATGCTTGAAGCGATCTTCTTTGCACTGCGAGCACACCGATAGGTTGTCAATAAAGACGACCACAACACGGTCTAAGTACTCCCTGAACATTCTGTTCATCAGGTCCATGAACACCGATGACGCATTAGTCAACCCGAACGACATGACCGTAAACTCGAACTGCCCATATCTTGCGTTGAACGCTATCTTTGGGATAACACTTTCCTTGATTCTCATCTGATAGTAACCAGACTTAAGTTCCAACTTTAAGTACACCGATGACCCACCCAACTGATCAAACAGATCGCCAATACTTGGGATCGGGTACTTGATCTCTTTTAACGACTTGCTCAGTTTTTCATAAACGGTTCAGAGCCGCACACTCCCGTCCTTCTTCTACACGAAGAGGGACGGTGTGCTCCAAGACGACAAACTTGGACGCACAAAACCTTGATCCATACGCTCTTCAAATTGAACTTTCAGTTCTGCCAACTCATTAGGTGTTAGCCTATGAGGAGAGCATGACCCAGATTTGGCACCTGGCGCCAGCTCACTCGCGAAATCGATTGCTCGCTACGGAGGGACTCCAGGGAAACACATCAGGATATTCGGATATACCCGAGATACTACCCAATGTAGGCTTAGGCTTCAAAGCCTCCCATGGTGGCAGTAACGACGCTTGCACGTCGAATCCCTGACCCCTAAACCGTAACCTTGCAACACAGAATCTCTTTTCGCGCGCATTGAACATTCGTAACGCCACAACGCATCCAATTTGTCCTTTGCCATCGAAGAAGGTACTTCAATACATGATATAAACCCCTTGGACAAAAGGTGCGCGAATCTCCCGTATCGAACAATGCTCTCGCCGGATTGCCAATAATCCAAACAAAGCCTAGAACCTCCAGTCCTAAGCTAACACGCAAAAGGGTGGCAGGTATAAGAAGCTAAATTGCTATCAATTAAACCATACCTGTCTTCCCGACGGTCGGCCACATGACCTCCTGCTGGCCAAGGATGTTCACTCCCAGTTGTGCCGGAGTAAATAGCGGTGCGGTAAACGCCACCGCCTTTCCTTTCTCCTCCAAGATTGCCCCCGACTTCTTTTTGGACATTGGGCGTCCAAACCAACAGTCCCGGGCATAGTGCCCCGGCTTTCCACAAACAAAGCATTCATCCAGGGTTTGGACTGTAGTCGCTCCGGATGTGCTAGAGGAAGGGACTAGACCCGACCTCCTAGCCTTCTTGTACCACCTACGGTACCCAGATTTTGAGGTTGTCCGCTTGACCACCGAATCTCCGACTGTTCCTGCCAAAACTTTCCTTGTCTTCTGAGCACTCTCCCAACACTCTCTGGCGAGGTGCCCTTTCTTGCCACAAGAATAACATTTGACGGTAGTTTGGGTAGTAGATGACCCAGCCTCTTCTCTCGGCATCTTTCGATACGCAGTCCTTATAGGATCTGTAAGGTTTGGAACCCTATTCACCGGTACTCGGTGAGTTTCCCCCAACTCCACTTCCAACGCTCTGGCCGATTCCACCAAAGCTCGGAATCCCAATAACTTTGGTCCTAGCAGTAGGATACGCAACTCGCTGCGCAGACCGTTATAAAATCTATCCACTATAGATTGCTCGCTTTCCCATTCAAAGCCTGGGTAGCGCCTTACCATAAGGAACGTCTGCAAATATGCGTCCACTGAATGCGCTCCCTGCGCCACAGTCCTTCTCCTCTGCTGCTCTACTTGACACCCAAATGCCCTTTGCTCCAACATACCACCCGATGTTGGGGCCATCTCAGGGACAAATGGTTGCACATTACTCCCATGATGTGCGTTGCTCACAGCGAACACCACTTCAACCACCCTTCTTATGGTTTCCAAAGACGTAGGGGTCTCCAGCACATCGCTGGGTGCATTACTTTTCTCAGAAAGTGCGCATTCAGACTGCCACGCGCCACTCTCGGACACCTACAGTCGAACAGAACACCAATAAGGGACCGAACAAAATTTCAAAAAGCAATTATATGAACACGCAGGTTCCCCAAACATGTGTATTTTCATTCCTAAGTGGACATTCATGGGTTCTTTTCATGTTATAACGATGACGCACATACATGTGCTCACCACCCCTTAAAGTGAATTCGTCCACGAATTCATTTAAGCGTGACCGAAACCAGTAGTCTGATACCAATTTGTAACACCCCTATCCGTCGCATAGCATATAGCAGTAGGTCCGGCCGGGGCCCGACGCCATATACTACGGATAGACCGGTTGGTTACGCGTTGAAACCATTCAACCAATCACAATGTCCTACACAACACCTAGCGGAAGCAATTTATTAGAGTTGCAAAGAATAAAGAACCCTGCCAAGCATGAATGTCCACTACTCAAACCCATAGGAATGTATAATACACAAAACGGAAGAAATAGCCTTAAGGCTTTACAAGAGTTGCTTAAATACAAGTGTCTTCCAAACCTCGGCACGCAGGCCGGCCACACATGAGTACAAGAGGTAAAACACTCAAAACAAGGCCTTCGAGGGCCAGCACAGCAACTTGGGCTTTAGCCTACTAATTACCTCTCAGCTCCGCAGCACCTGCAAGCAACAACCCACCGCACGGTGGTAAACAAAGGCAACGGTCAGCAATGCTGACCAAATTATAACGATTCCGCCCCCAAACTGGGGCGGCAGAGCTTCTTCCCTGCACTTGTTAGCAAAACACGCAACACAGCCAAACAAGCATCTCAACATAGGTGCACGCTCTCACGGCCGTACACCCCGTGCTCTCAGGGCACTTACTGGGCGAAGCCAGTCCGAACCCCGTCCGGTCCTCGACTCCACCACCACCCCCAGGATGGCAATCTTTGTGAGCATTTAGTCTTCTCAGCCACAGCCTAGACTCGATCTCCAAATCTCAGTAAGTCCCACGTAAACTTTAGGTCGCTTTAACCGAGCAGGTGGAGCGGGTAGAGGGCTACTAGTCCGTTGCTCACTCCGCCACTGCCATTTGGCCCTTTGGCGCGGACTAAGCTTTCCCCAGTCCCAAATAACGATCAAACACGGTACTTAGCCCCGCTAAGTACCCGGTTGGCTCCCAGGCCACCGATATGACAGAACTACATTTCCGTCCAAGATTTCCGGGTGCACCTCGGGTTTCATCCCCAAGGCTCCCTGCCGCAATCAAACATGATGCATAGCCCCGCTATGTTCCCAGCTGGCACCCAGGCCACCGAGATGGCAGAACTTCGTTTCCGCCCAGATTTCCGGGTGCACCTCGGGGTTAATCCCCAAGATTCCCTGATGCATTCTACCGCATAGCAACCCGAAAACAACCACAACGCTCGGAGTCTTCTCCGGCTAAAATATGCATAACAAAACATCACCGATCCGGAACACACGTCCAGGTAGGATTCACACAACATGCCTATGTCCGTACTACGATTCCGGACTCTAACAAGGGGGAGTTTACATATCTACCCCAAGGAATACCACGATCTCGCCGCACACTCGCGGGAGAGGGGTTTTCCCATGCAAAGGAAGAAGAGCTTCACATGCTCAAGAAGAGAATCGTTACCCTTTCGCTTTTCCGCGGCGCCATCGAAAACTATGCGGTTGGAAAGCACCGCAACGGCGTCACCTCCGCGGATCTGGACTCGGATCGTGATTCGGAGCTCCGAAGCTCCTCCGGTGGCCGGATCTTGGTCTCCTCCTCCAAACTTGCTCTCCCCTCTCTCTAAACTCTTAGAGAGAGAATGGTTAAGGGAAATGAGGATTCCCAACCCTAAATCCCGGATAAAACCCCTCAGGAACAGCCCCCTACCGTTGGATCCAAAGCCAAGGAAACGAACGGTCAAGATTAGATCTGAAATCCCAAAAACTAGGCCGAACACGGGTTCACACACGGCCGTGTGCCTGGCCGTGTAGCTCATTCGCCGTCTCGACCAGATCTGAAAACCAGCACACGACATGTGACACGGCCTCCGACACGCCCGTGTCGCCTGCGACACGCCCGTGTCGGGACCCGTGTCACGCCCCCCGTGTGTAATAAATCAACACTTCGCAGTTAGAGAGGTACACGGCTTGGTGACACGGCATTAGACACGCCCGTGTCAATCTAGACACGCCCGTGTTCGTGCCCGTGTCATTACCCGTGTACCCAACCGCACAGCATAGGTGTGACACGGCCTGGGACACGCCCGTGTCCGAGGCCGTGTTCCACCACACGACCATCGTCGACCTGCAGTGGTCGACGACACGGCCAGCTCGACGGCTCGAGCTCGACACGCCCGACACGGCCTCCGACACGCCCGTGTCGGGGCCCGTGTCACCTGCACCAAAAATCTGACTTGGCCAAATTCGATCCCCGTCGCTCCTACAACATTTTGGGGTGTTACAAAGACTCTTCCCCTTCTCCCTTAGAACCAAAGCTAAATATTGGTTGATGACTCTGCCAAGAGGGAGCATCACCAGTTGGGATCAACTAACCAAAAAATTTCTGATGAAGTATTTTCCGCCAGCTAAAACTGCAAAACTTAGGAACGATATTTCTGTCTTTTGTCAAATAGAATATGAATCTCTATATGAAACCTGGGAAAAATTTAAAGAACTCTTAAGACGATGCCCCCATCATGCGCTGCCTGTATGGTTACAAGTGCAAATGTTTTATAAAGGGCTAAATCAAAATACAAAACAAATGATAGACGTAGCTTCCGGTGGTACTTTAAACCACAAAACCCCAGAAGCAACTCTTAAGCTGTTAGAGGACATGGCCATGAACACATATCAGTGGAATGTGCCTAGACCTCGCCCAAACAAACCTGCAGGTATATTTGAAGTAGACAACGTCTCCCAGCTGGCCCTACAAGTGGAAATACTAAGTAAAAAGATAACGGAGATATCTGCTGCCTCCGCCCCTCAGGTATGGGAATCTGCAACTACTGCCCCTAAACAAATAGATTATGTTAACAATATGCCTAGAAATGCTTTTAATAATTTTTTTGCTGCGAATTTTCCTATGTAGGGCTTTGCTTTTCTGAATAGTTATAATCCTGCTTTACGAAACCACCCAAAATTCTCGTGGAATAACCCTTCAAACGCAATGTACCCGCCACCACAAAATGATTTTTCTGCACCACCTCCACCTCTTCAAAATTATCAAAAACCTCCAAGCTTGGAGGAAATGTTTTCAAAATATATGAATGTGAATGACGCGACTATAAGAAGCCCAGCTGGATCTGTTAAAAATCTAGAGAATCAAATAGGACAACTAGCTAAAATTATATCTGAGCGACCCGCCGGGTCTCTTCCTGCCAATATCGAGCCCAACCCAAGAGAGCAAGCGAAAGCTATAACTCTTTGAAGTGGGAAGAAAGTTCTGGGTATGGTTAGCGAAGAGCCTGAGGCAATCTCTGCCCCCATTTTGAATATTCCACCATCTACTAAAAAAGAAGTTATCACTCCGCTCTCTGCTTTAGAAAAAGATCTCGCTCCACTACCCATTTTTAAAAATGATCCAACTCCACAATACCCTTACCAAATTAACAAACAACGTCTTGATGATCAGTATACCCGCATCTTAGAATTGTTTAAGCAAATCCACATAAATCTACCCTTCCATGAAGCGATTTCCTAGATGCTGAAGTATGCTAACTACTAAAGGACCTACTGACTAATAAGAAGAAGTTAGAGAACTTATCGCACATCACATTAAACGTCGAGTGCTCTGCTGTCTTGACAAATGGTTTACCAAAGAAGATCAGTGATCCGGGTAGTTTTTTTGTACCGTGTGTCTTTGGTGATCTCTTTGTCAAGCATGCATTGGCTAATTTAGGTTGAAGTATCAACCTAATACCCTTCTCATTATTCAAGAAGTTAGGAATTGGTAGCCTCAACCCCATGCATATGAGTATCCAACTCGCTGATAGATCGGTCAAATACCCATTAGGAATAGTGGAGGATGTTCTAGTTAAAGTCGACAAATTCATCTTCCCTGTGGATTTTGTCATATTGGAAACCGAAAAAGACGTCGAGGTTCCCCTGATCCTTGGTCGACCCTTCCTTGCCACCTCCCGAGCTATCATTGACGTAAGCAATGGCAAGCTCTTCCTATGAGTAGGCGACGATGAAGTGACCTTCTCTATTACCCCTTCAATGAAAAATACCTTGGAGAATGACAAGTCCTGTTTCTTCTTAGATACCTCAAGTGATGAATCTTCCTACAGCATTCCCGAAGATGAATTTTCTGATTTTTGTTATTTCTCAACTTTTCCTACTGAAAGTCTACGAAGATATTATTTTTGAAAAAGAAAGAACTTCCAAACATCTTATGAAGAACCCCCTACCCTAGAATTAAAAGAACTTCTTGAACACCTCAAGTATGCCTTCCTAGAAAAAGATTCCAAACTACCAGTTGTAGCTTCTGCCTACCTAACTGAATTACAAAATGACAAACTCCTTCTAGTTTTACGAAAACATTGTCGATCCATCGCTTGGCAGATATATGTTATCAAGGGCATAAGTCCATATTTCTGCACCCACAAAATCTTAATGGAAGATAATTTCCATAACTCCATCCAATCTTAGCGCCGTATAAATCTGAACATTAAAGAAGTCGTAAAAGGCGAGGTTATGAAACTCTTAGACGCAGGAATTATCTATCCTATTTCAGATAGTAAGTGGATTAGCCCTATTCAGGTAGTGCCGAAAAAAGGAGGGATAACTGTAGTTGTGAATGAAAATATTGATTTAATCCCGACACGGACGGTGACGGGGTGGCGAATGTGCATTGACTATCGTAAGTTAAATGACGCCACCCGTAAGGACCACTTTACCTTGTCGTTCATCGATTAAATCTTAAAGAAATTATTCGGCCATAGCTTTTACTATTTTCTTGATGGCCTATCAGGGTATTTTCAAATCCCTATCTCACCTAAGGACTAGAATAAAACTACGTTTACTTGCCCTTTTGGCACCTTCGCTTACCGAAGAATGTTGATTGGGTTGTGCAATGCGCCAGCTACATTCCAAAGATGTATGCTAGCCATCTTTGATAAGTACATAGAAATTATTATGGAGGTATTTATGGATGATTTCTCCGTGTTCAACGATGCCTTCGATAGTTTTTTAAAAAACTTAGAAAAGTCTTAGAAAGATGAGAAGAAACTGTTGGGTATTGTATCCATAATGTACCTGATTTGAAGAAGCCCCTAAACAAGCTAAGGTGAATTGACTATGTATTTGATGAAATCCTTCTAGTTATGCTTGCAGCTATTCATTGCTAAGTACACACCAATGTCAGGGTGCAGTAGGTCAATATACATGGATCTGCACAATGTAATCCCTCGTTGAGCAGATCAGTGTGTTGGCTTACGTGTACTCTCTCTATTGGAGTGTACTTATTTCCAAGCACAGGGTCATGAAAGATCAAGAGCAGACAAGGAGCAAGGATGGGCCAAAGACCAGCTCACGGGTGGAAAGATGAGAAATCGTCTAAGTCCAAATCATCGAGAATCACTAGTTGATTCTTGCCAGTTGGAGCCGGCAGTCTCTACGCTGCCAGAAATTTCTCTAAGGCAGAATCGTCGAGATTCACTAAGTGATTCTCGCCGATTCGTCGAGAATGACTTTGCATTCTCGACGATCCGGCGAGAATCAAGTGTGACTCCTGCCGATTCTCCCCGGCTTCTATATCAGTGCAGCCAGAATTCGGCTAAGTAGAATTCGGCAAGAATCGTAGGTGATTCTCGCTGATTCGTCGAGAATCACCTATGATTCTCGCCGAATTTAACTTGGGCAATTTTCCGATTCTTTCTGGACCGGTCCATATTACCTGCGGTATTTCGAACCGGACTTAGGTCTTTTTGTGGGTGGGGCCCACAACGGTCATGTGCTTGACCTAAGGTATATATACATCCGTATGTATGAGCGGAAGTAGATACAAAATATGCGAATTCAAAAAGAACAGCCGCCGACGTGACCTAGATCGCGATCTTGCTCCGCCGACCACCTTCGTCGTTCGTGCAGTTGTCGCCGCTGTTGATCTCAAGTTCTTCCAGATCTCCGGCGACAGAAGCTTAGGCTAGCATAGCTTCTCACGCGTCTAACCAGAGATCCCTTGTCTCTTGATTCGTTGATCGGGAAAAACCTTCCCCTTCCGAATCGATCGAGACGACCGATCCTAATGTGACCATTGGAAGACCTTGCTTCCTTTGCTACGAAGTTTGAATCCCCATAGCACTGCAGCAGCTTTCAGTCGTCACTGCCTATTCCGAGAACCTTGTCGCCGCTCCAAGCCTCCGCCGGTTTCGGGAAGATTCACTCCAAGAGAGATCTAAGGTTGTAGACTCTTCGTTGACTTCAAGAACACGTCGTCGAACGAAGAGGGACACCTTAATCTCCATAAGTTGTTTGTATTCCTTATACATTCTAGTTTCTATTTCTTTGTAAAGGAACGGTTGGTTCCTAGTTGTAAGGGTTGGGTGCAACCCGTGTTGTGGGAGTGGTGACTCCTACGTGTGGAAGGGTTCCTTCCGTTAGTGCAAGGATTGGATTTCAATCCAGTTGGTGAAGTGACCGAGTTGTCCCTGGTTGGGAGATAGGTCGAAGGGGGAAAGTGGACGTACCCAAATTGGGGAACCACTATAAATTTTTTGAGTCTTTTCTGTGCTGTGTTGTTTGATTTACTTGTGCAGGTACAGTTTTTAATTCCGCAAAAACCCCACAAGACACCTATCCCCCCCCCATAGGTGAAGCTAGTTGGCACTAGGTGGACTTTCAAGTGGTATCAGAGGGAGGTTGCTCATCAAAAAGGTTCACACCTTGAGTAGAATCCTGCCACCAGTGTCAAGAAGAAGACAGATATCTTCCATGGACGGACTCAAGTACTCCAGCAAAATCCCAGTGTGCACCAGACTGAACTTTCCTATCTGGAAGGAAAGAATCAGATTTTACATGGAAGCAGTCGACCCCCGACTCTTCATGATCGTGGAGGAGGGACCTTACATTCCCACTAAGGCCTCCACCATTGATCCTACCAAGAAAGTGCCCAAGAAACTTTCGGAAATGGACAAGGACGAAATGGTGTTGTTCGGACTCGACAAGAAAGCTCAGAACATCCTGGTAAGCGCAGTTGATGACTCTATGATGCAGAACTTCTACAACTGCAGGACAGCCAAGGATCTCTGGAGCTGTCTGATTGTATTAATGGAGGGCACAGATGAAGTGAGGGACGATCGGAGATCCCTCCTCAACCAGAAATATGAGGCCTTCAGGCAAGGGCCCAAGGAGGAGATCAGAGTTACCTTCGAAAACTTCCTCAAGATCGTCAATGCACTCAAGAGATATGGAAGAGTGTTCACTGACGCTGAGCTCAATGATAAGTTCCTTAGGTCCCTTACTAAGGAATGGGACACAAAGATCTGCGCAATTCGGGAGTTTGGCAGATTTGCGGAAACCGACCCTCAGATTCTGTTCGGGAAGCTCATGTCCTATGAGCTTCAATTGAACACAAGGAAGGCTGAAGAGGAAGCAGAGAAAGCCGCAGCCAAAGAAAAGACCGTGGCCCTAAAAGCCATTCACTCCAGAAAGGATAAGGGTGCTGCTTCTTCCCATGCGTGGAAGAAGGATGAAGAGGAAGACTCTGAGCCAAGCTCCTCCAACTCAGAATTGTCTGAGGAAGACTTCTCTCTTATCACACGGGAATTCAAGAAGTTCCTCAAGCTGAGGAATCAGAGAAAGAGAGACGTCTCCTCCTCAAGGGATCAGAAGAAGAACTATTCTTCTGACTGGCATGTTTCCAAACCGAACAAACACCGCTCATCTGACATTATTTGCTTTGGTTGCAACAAGTCAAGACACGTCGTGGCCGACTGCCATCAATGCAAGAGGGAGAAGGGAAAGGGAGAGGAGCACAGATCCTCAAAAGACAAGAAGAATGAGAGGAGTTACATCGCGAAGAAGCCAAAGACGCTGAGTGAATCTGACACGTCAGACACCAGCGATGACGAGGAAGCCTACTTTGGGCTAATGGGTCGCTGTGACTCGGAAGGAGATTGCCCCCCATTTACTGGGAAGGTAAAATCTCACACCCCTCTCTCCGACTCTGACTCTGATCCTGAGTCTCAGGATGATGACCCTGAGGATAGCCCTTCGGCCCGTGAAGCTGAGCTCCTCGATAAGTATGAGCTTCTACTCAATACTTTCGAGGAATGTCGAAAGAGACTGAAGGCTGAGAAAAAGGAAGTTAAATTCCTTAAAGGTGAGAGTGTATCCCTGAGGGAAGAGATCACCAGTTTGATCTCCCTCCGACGGGAGCACTTGGACCTGACTTCAAAGCATTCTGAGTCCCTTAAGCTCCTCGATCTTAAGCAAGAGGAAATCGTCAAGTTGGAAGAATAACTTGCGGCAGAAAAGAAGATCGTCATGAGCTTCTCTATGCCTAAGACAGTTCTTCCACTAGTTGATACCTTCACTGCTCAGACCAAAGGAGCTGGTTTGGGGCACGTAGGGGCACCTCGTTCCTCTTCCAGGAGAAACAGGAACCAGAGGAAGAATAAGGCTGCTAAGAAGGCCTCTGCTGCTGAAAAGGGAAAGGCCCCACTCAGCCCTGTTGAGTTCAGAAAGCCCAGCTTTCCCTGTAACCAACATGATTTTGAGTCAACATATGGCCATCACTTCAGGCCCTCGGTTGCAAAGCCAAAGAGCCGGTATGATGGTTGGACCTTTCCCCGCAACTTCAGTGAGAGTGTCTTCAAGGCACCTTTTGAGGAAATCCGCGTGGAAAATTATGGTCACTTCTCTAGCGGCCATAATCGGAAGCAGGCGCCTAAGGCCAAGACTGTCACACTGAAAAGCCAAGAGGTGAAGAAATCATGTAACTGTGGTCATCTTGATGCCTCCACCTCCAGGCCCTCGGCCCCAGTTGAACCCTACATTCCAAGGGTGAAGCAGGAGCCTAAGAGGAGGTATAACAGGTTTGACTGCTGGTGCTGTGGCAAAGTTGGTCACTTTGCCATGGATTGCTGGTTTAATCCAAGGAATAACGAGACTCCTCATGTTGGCAATACGAGGCCGACCTCTTGTAGGGCTAACCAATCGAGGGGGAGTATGCTAACAAGGAATCTAGGACCCAAGTTCGATTGGGTTCCTAAGCCAAATTAATTCTATTTTGCAGGAATGTCCAAAGGCCAACAAAACTCCCATTTGGTATTTGGACAGTGGATGCTCCCGTCATATGACTGGGACAAGAAGCCTGCTGCGGGAGTACTCTCCAGTCGAGAATGGACCCAAAGTTATATTTGGGGGATCTGATCGGGGAGTCACCAGAGGTTACGGTACGATTTCCAACGGTATACTCTCTATCACTAACGTAGCTTATGTTGAGGGTTTAAATCATAACCTGATCAGTGTAAGCCAGTTATATGATAAAGGGTATGACGTTAAGTTCTGCAAGGATAAATGTCTGATAATATCATGTGCCTCTTCGGAGACAGTATTAACTGGCATTAGGAGCAGAAATATTTCTGCTTAGATTTTCTCAGTCTAGATTCTTCTACCCCAGTATGCCTCGTTGCAAAAGGCAGTGCATCTCTTTGTGAACATTGGCACAAGAGATTGGCACATATTAATTATAAGACAATTAATGTGTTGTTTTCCAAAGACTTAGTAAGGGATGCTCCCATTATTAAGTGCATTAAAGATAGTCCCTATCCTGCATGCCAGATGGGCAAGCAGACTCGGGCTACCTTTAAGGGCATCCCAGACAAAGACTCCTCCAGATGTCTTTATCTTCTGTACATGGACTTGTTTGGTCCAATGCAAGTTCATAGCTTAGGAGGGAAGTCTTATACGCTAGTGATTGTAGATGATCACTCTCGGTTTACTTGGGTGTTCTTTTTAAAACGCAAGTCTGATACGTTTGACATCTTCACCAGCTTTGTCAAGCAGATTCAGAACGAACTTAACTGCTCAGTGGTCAAAATCAGAAGTGACCATGGAACAGAGTTCGAGTCTGGTGCTATGACAGAGTTTTTTGAAGAACTTGGTATCTTTCATGAGTTTTCCTCCCCGCGCACTCCTCAACAAAACGGAGTTGCGGAGAGGAGAAATAGAACACTCATTGAAGCCTGCACGACAATGTTGAATGACGCTTCACTCCCAGAATACTTATGGGCCGAGGCTGTCAATACGGCTTGTCATGTTCAAAACCGGGCGTTGATCAACAAAAGTCATCGTAAGACGCCTTACGAGCTAATGAAAGGCAGGAAACCAACCATGTCCTATTTGAGGATCTTTGGTTGCAGATGTTATGTACTGAATAATGGGAAGTACCCGCGTACTAAGTTTGGTGAAAAATGCTTCGAAGGCATATTCATGGGCTATAGTAGCCATAGCCAGGCTTATAGAGTTTTCAACAAGAAAACCCTAGTGGTAGAGGAATCAATAAATGTTGTATTTGATGAAGGAAGTTTGCTTAATTGCAAGTCTTCTAGTGGTCTTCTTGAAGTTACAGGTGCCAGACTCGAAAAGCTACACCTGGATGAGCCCGATAAAGATGCAACTCCAAAATACGTCAAGGTCTCCACCTCAATGCCAATCGGAGAGGATGACAATCAGGATGGAGCAGTCCTCCCTGAAGAGGAAGGAGCCCCAGAAATCGCTAGAGCTCCTGATGCAAGACTTTTAGAGCTCCGACACGTGAGGGATCGTCCTAGAGATCAGATCATCGGAGATCCTCGCGACGGTATCAGAACTCGAAGAGGTACTATTAATGAGATTTTGCATCTTAGTTTCCTATCACAAGTTGAGCCAAAGAAGTTCGACGAGGCGAACAAAGATGCAGCATGGATAGTGGCCATGCAAGATGAACTATATCAATTTGAAAGATGCAACGTCTGGACGCTGGTTCCCAGACCAAAGGGGCAGAACGTGATCGGCACCAAGTGGATCTTCAGAAACAAACTGGATGAACATGGTGTCATCATAAAGAATAAGGCCAGGCTGGTGGCTCAAGGATACCGATAGGAGGAGGGGATTGACTTCGACCAGGCGTTTGCGCCAGTTGCACGGCTTGAGGCAATCCGTCTGTTCCTAGCCTATGCCTCTCATAAAGGATTCACTGTCTATCAGATGGACGTGAAATCGGCATTCTTGAATGGAGACTTGAAAGAGGAAGTATACGTCGCTCAACCTCCAGGTTTTGTCAGTCCTACTTATCCTAATCATGTCTACTTTCTCAATAAAGCTCTATATGGGTTAAAACAAGCTCCTCAATCTTGGTATGAGACATTGTCTAGTTTTCTTCTTGAGAACAAGTTCTCTAGAGGAAAAATAGACAAGACATTATTTCTTAGGGAAGTCAAAGGCAAGATCTTGCTGGTGCAAATCTATGTCGATGACATTATATTCGGGTCAACGGACAACAATCTTTGCAAAAAGTTTTCTAAACTTATGCAAGGAAAGTTTGAAATGAGCAGTATGGGAGAGCTAAAGTATTTCTTGGGACTTCAAGTGAAATAGTCTGAGAAAGGAATTTTCATTTCTCAGACAAAGTTTACCAATGAACTCCTCAAGAAATTTGGAATGGAGAATGCAACCTCTATGAGGACTCCAATGGGATCCACCATGTCTCTGGATAAGGATGAGAAAGGGAAACCTTTTGATGAAACCAAATATAGAAGCATCATTGGATCCCTGCTCTATCTTATTGCAGGTAGACTGGATATCATATTCTCCACATGTGTTTGTGCCAGATATCAGGTGAACACTAAGGAATCTCATTATGTCGCTGCAAAGCGAATTCTTAGATACCTTAAAGGTACCGCTAATCTTGGCTTGTGGTACCCGAGAAACAATGATGTCGAGCTAATAGGTTTTTCAGATGCTGATTTTGCAGGGAGTAGGGATGACAGGAAAAGCACTTCCGGGACGTGTCAATTTCTCGGAAGAAGGCTCATCTCATGGAATAGCAAGAAGCAGAATTGTGTAGCAACCTCCACAGCAGAGTCTGAGTACATCTTGGCTGGCAGCTATTGCGCACAACTCCTATGGATCAGAAATCAGTTAGCAGACTATGACCTTCAGTTCAAGGAAGTACCAATGTACTGCGACTCCTCCAGTGCAATTGCTATTGCCAACAATCTGGTATCGCACAGCAGAACGAAGCATATTGAAGTGCGCTACCACTTCATTCGGGAGCACGTGGAGAACAAGGACATCTCTCTCTGCTATGTCCCCACAGACAAGCAGATTGCAGATATTTTCACAAAGCCCCTAGACGAGGCCAAGTTCAGTCTTTTCAAAACTGAATTGGGGATGCTAAACTACGAGGAATGAAGACTTCAGCAACTCCAGGCCGGTGCATCTAGGGGGAGCATCTACCAGGAACTCAAGTGTAAGCACAGGTGCAAGAACTGAGGGGGAGCATGGTGTCAAATGCACCAGACCCAGATTTGCAGAAGTAGAAAGGGGGAGATTACCCTCTCGGTCGGCTAAGGTGCTAAGGTGTATGCTCCAAATGCTCTAAAGATAATGGTATAGAATTTCAACTCACTCTCGTTTTTCAAAGTTGTGTTGTCTTCCAAGCCGTTATATTCACCTTAGCTTGTAGGGTTTAGGCTTCTTCAAATAGGGGGAGATTATTGGGTATTGTATCCACAATGTACCTGATTTGAAGAAGCCCCTAAACAAGCTAAGGTGAATTGACTATGTATTTGATGAAATCCTTCTAGTTGTGCTTGCAGCTATTCATTGCTAAGTACACACCAATGTCACGGTGCAGTAGGTCAATATACACGGGTCTGCACAACGTAATCCCTCGTTGAGCAAATCAGTGTGTTGGCTTACGTGTACTCTCTCTATTGGAGTGTACTTATTTCCAAGCACAGGGTCATGAAAGATCAAGAGCAGACAAGGAGCAAGGATGGGCCAAAGACCAGCTCACGGGTGGAAAGACGAGAAATCGTCTAAGTCCAAATCATCGAGAATCACTAGCTGATTCTCGCCGGTTGGAGCCGGCAGTCTCTACGCCGCCAGAAATTTCTCTAAGGCAGAATTGTCGAGAATCACTAAGTGATTCTCGCCGATTCGTCGATAATGACTTTGCATTCTCGACGATCCGGCGAGAATCAAGTGTGACTCCCGCCGATTCTCCCCGGCTTCTATATCAGTGCAGCCAGAATTCGGCTAAGTAGAATTTGGCGAGAATCGTAGGTGATTCTCGCCGATTCGTCGAGAATCACCTATGATTCTCGCCAAATTTGACTTGGGCAATTTTCCGATTCTTTCTGGACCGGTCCATATTACCTATGGTATTTCGAACCGGACTTAGGTCTTTTTGTGGGTGGGGCCCACAACGGTCATGTGCTTGACCTAAGGTATATATACCTCCGTATGTATGAGCGGAAGCAGATACGAAATACGCGAATTCAAAAAGAACAACCGTCGACGTGACCTAGATCGCGATCTTGCTCCGCCGACCGCCTCCGTCGTTCGTGCAGTTGTCGCCGCTGTTGATCTCAAGTTCTTCCATATCTCCGGCGATAGAAGCTTAGGCTAGCATAGCGTCTCACGCGTCTAACCAGAGATCCCTTATCTCTTGATTCGTTGATCGGGAAAAACCTTCCCCTTCCGAATCGATCGAGACGACCGATCCTAGTGTGACCGTTGGAAGACATTGCTTCCTTTTCTACGAAGTTTGAATCCCCATAGCACTGCAGCAGCTCTCAGTCGCCGCCGCCTATTCCGAGAACCTTACCGCCGCTCCAAGCCGCCGTCGGTTTCGGGAAGATTCACTCCAAGAGAGATCTAAGGTTGTAGACTCTTCGTTGACTTCAAGAACACGTCGTCGAACGAAGAGGGACACCTTAATCTCCATAAGTTGTTTGTATTCCTTATACATTCTAGTTTCTATTTCTTTGTAAAGGAACGGTTGGTTCCTAGTTGTAAGGGTTGGGTGCAACCCGTGTTGTGGGAGTGGTGACTCCTACGTGTGGAAGGGTTCCTTCCGTTAGTGCAAGGATTGGATTTCAATCTAGTTGGTGAAGTGACCGAGTCGTCCCTAGTTGGGAGATAGGTCGAAGGGGGAAAGTGGACGTACCCAAATCGGGGAACCACTATAAATTGTTTGAGTCTTTTCTGTGCTGTGTTGTTTGATTTACTTGTGCAGGTACAGTTTTTAATTCCGCAAAAACCCCACAAGACACCTATCCCCCCCCCCCATAGGTGAAGCTAGTTGGCACTAGGTGGACTTTCAGAAACTAACCTCGCCCTAAATTGGAAAAAATGACATTTTATGGTGAGGGAGGGGTTAGTCTTAGGACATAAGATTTCTGCCCGAGGGATTAAAGTTGATATCGCTAAGATAGAAGTAAATTAAAAGCTGCTGCCACCTACGAATGTTAAAGCAATAAGAAGTGTCCTAGGTCATGCCGACTTTTACCGCCATTTCATAAAAGACTTCTCCAAAATCACAAAATCCCTTACTCAACTCTTAGAAAAAGACTCCCCATTTGTTTTTGATGACCTTTGTCTATCTGCTTTGGAAACAATTAAAGATAAATTTATTAATGCACCAATTATGATAGCTCTAGTGTGGGACCTTCCCTTTGATATAATGTGTGATGCGAGTAGTTTCGTGGTGGGAGTCGTATTAGGTCAACGAATATCAAAAACTTCCACCCCATTTATTACGCGAGTAAAACACTCACATATGCACAAGCAAACTACACCGCGATGGAGAAGGAGCTCCTAGCTATTGTCTTTGCCTTCGATAAATTTCGACTATATATTACGCTTTCAAAAATTATAGTTTTCACGGAACACTCGACCCTCAAGTACTTACTTGCTAAGAAGGATGCCAAGCCGCGCCTGATACGCTGGGTCTTACTCCTCCAGGAGTTTGACTTAGAAATCTGCGATAAGAGGGGGGCCGAGAATTTGCCCGCCGATCATCTCTCTCGCCTTGATAATCCTTATATAGAAAATTTAGATGAAAAAATGTTTAATGATTTCTTCCCAGATGAAAAGATATTTTCTATTAACACTTCTCCTGCCCCCTGGTTTGCAAACATTGCCAACTATTTAGTGGCTCGTGTCCTCCCGAAGGAATTTTCCTCTCAGCAAAAGAAGAAATTCTTTTTTAAGTTGAAAAACTATTTTTGGGAGGACCCACATCTTTTTCGAGTTTGTGCGGACCAGGTAATAAGGAGATGTATTTATTTTGAAGAAGGACAAGATATTCTAAAACATTTGCAAGAAGCACTGATTGGTGGTCACTATCAAGCTGCTCGCACCACTCACAAAGTGCTTTGCGCAGGATTTTACTCTCCTTGCCTCTTTAAAGACACGCAAACTTTTGTGAGTAGGTATGATAGTTGTCAACGGTCGGGCAATATCTCCAATAAAAATGAAATGCCGCAAAAATATTTTCTCGAGCGCGAAGTTTTCGAACTCTTGGGAATTGATTTTGTTGCCCCCTTCCTTCTAGCTTCGGGAACAAATACATCTTATTTGTTGTAGATTATGTTTCACGATGGGATGAGGCCCAAGATCATCCTACTAATGACTCCCGAGTCGTAATTACTTTCTTAAAAAAATTATTTTCTTGATTCGGTATACCACGATCCATCGTTAGCGATAGGGGTTCACATTTTTGTAACGCGTAGTTTTCCAAAACTCTTATAAAATACAGTGTTACACATAAGCTTTCAACTGCCTACCACCCCCAAACTAATGGACAAGTTGAAGTTGTGAACAGAGAGATTAAAAGAATTTTAGAAAAGACTGTTTCCACCTCTAAAAAAAACTGGTCAACCAAATTAGACGATGCTCTATGAGCCTACCGAACAACGTACAAAACAGCCATCGGATGTACGCCGGATTGATTAGTTTATGGAAAATCGTGTTATTTACTTATAGAATTAGAACATCATGCTTTTTGGGTCTTAAGGTTTTTAAATTTCGATCCCCACTCTGTCGGTGATTTTCGAAAATTCCAACTTAATGAACTCAACGAGTGGCGCTCTTACGCATATGAAAATAACAAATTTTATAAAGAGCGGATGAAACATTTTCACGACAAACACTTAAGGCACCCAAGAACCTTCAAACCGGACGACCAAGTTATTTTATACAATTCACATTTACATTTATTTCCTAGCAAACTAAAGTCACGATGGTTTGGGCCGTTTTCTGTTAAAAAAGTTTTTTCGTATGGCACTGTGTTAATTTCACACCCTGATAAGGGTGATTTCAAAGTGAATGGGAAGCATTTAAACTCTATTTTTCTGATGATGATGATGTCAGTCCGAACAATGTTAAGTTTCTTCTACACGAACTTTAACTAGCTTCAGAATTTTTTATTTTTGTTAAAAACTTTAAATATTATTTTGGACAATATTATTTTGGACAATAATCTTTTGGACAATATTATTTTATTGCGTCGAGCTCAAACGACGTTTTAAACAAAGGGCGCTCATGGGAGACAACCCAAGTTATTTTTGTGTTTTCTTTATTTTACACTTTTTGCTCGGACGGCTCCGACAAGCTGAAGCTTCTACGATCGCTTGCTCTAATGCTGTTTAATCCATCACGAAGTCCAAAAAAACATTTCAAGAAGTTCCAAAGCGCAAGCATGGGGGGGCAACATCACTCAACTTTCGCGACACATAAATCCGGGGAAGTACCAGTTTTTTAATTCTGTACTTTCACTTCTATTTTAATTTCTCTCTCTCTCCTTCCCCTCCTTTATCCATTGAGGACAATGTCCATTTTAAGCTTTGGGGAGGTTTTCCTCCTTCTCTTATCTTTATTTTGTTTCCTTTAAAAAATCAAAAAAATAATTAAAAAAAATTATATCTTAAAAATCCAAAAAAAGAGATTATTGTAAAAATCCAAAAAAATAGTGAATATTTCAAAATAATATATATACTATTTGTTTTTTACTTTAATAGTTTAAACGAATTTTTGTATTTCAATAGTACCCCTTGCTTTTTGTTTTGTTTTTCTAAATATCACCTATAATAACTTAGCTAATTATGATCTTTCTAATCGTTCTTTTTAATTATGTTTCATAAGTAAAATGTTGGTCATGCTGTGTTTCTAATTCACGGTAGCATGTTAAAGTGAAACGTTTTTCTAAAAACTCGCATTTTTATTATGGTTTTCGTTCTTTATTTTCTTTACTTTCTGAAAAATCTTTCATCCACTATTTTCCTTTTTGTTTTTGAATTTTTGTAATGTCAACTTTTGATTAGCATAGTAGATGTGAACGTTCCAAGTCGCTTAATATTTCTATTTTAAAGATAATTTCATTAGTCTTCATTTATTATCTAGGATTTTCTTTTTGAAATTTTTAAAAGCTGATGCTTTAGATAAATTTAGAAGCATGAAAATGATTTATGCCGTTTTTATTTTCGTTTGAGCCTTCTTGCCAACCAAAAAAAATTTTATCCCTACTTAGCCGCTTTGAGCCTTTTTTCGATTTCAATTGATAGCTCCACTTATCATTTTATTTTCACCAATGCAAAAATTTTCCAACCTATCAATCACACTAACCTTTTGAGTTTCATTAAAAATTTTCATGATTATGATAGGGTTGTTTTGTGATATATTTGGAAAACTTTTTGAAAAAGTATGCTCAAAAGAAGTCTTTACTTTTATTTGGCCAATTTCAAAATGAAAATAAAAATTATTTATGGCCTTTGTTTTGAAAAGAAAAAAAAGGAAAGAAAAAAAAATGGAAAAGAAAAAGAAAGAAAAATATTTTATTTATGATGAAAATTTTCAAACTCTTTATTTTAGTTTAGTGTGATTTTAAAGCCTCCTTCTTTATCTTTGAATTCCACTCCTAATCATAATCCTAAACCAAACGTTTCGGTCCTAATAAGCCTTTTGATTCATGTTTTTGAATTTTATTTATTAGCTAAGTAAAGAAGAAAAGTAGATTTGTGAAGTTTTGGATTTAAATTTAGATTTTTGTTATTTGATTAATATAGTTATAATATGTCTCTTAGATCTAGTAACAAATCAATGCGCTTTTTCATTTTGTTGCTTTGCTTAAATGTATTTAAAGAATTTTGTAAAAAAATTGGATGATTTATTTTAGTTAGTAAAGTTTATAAATTGTTAAACCATGCCTAAGTAACTGTTTTGGGTTTACATTTCACCTTCTCCCTACTTAGAATTTTGCATAGTACTTATGTAAGCATAATTAGAACTTTTTGATTAGTCACTTTTTATGTTAGTTAGTTTTTATATCTTTTCTTGGGGGCAAGCAAAGCTTAAGCTTGGGGGAATTTGATAGTACGTTTTGTAGTCTAAACTATTAGGGTATTTTCGGATTTTTAATACACGAATAATGTCTTGTAAGCCTATATGTTTACCTCCTTTTGTATATATTATTGCCACTAATATTTTCTTCTCTTTTTGAAGGTTTTCACAGCTTTCAGCCAAAATGACCTAACACGCCCCCCTGACACGCCCTCCCTGGGCGTATCATAGAGTGTGTAACCCGATCCCGAGGAAGTTTTCTACCAGAACTCAAATCACGAGAAAAACACCTGACACGCCCTCTCTAGGCGTGTCTCTAAGCGTGCCATCCTGATCTCGAAGCTTGCTTCCGCAATTAAAGATTTTCCATTGCTGGACGTCAACAGTACAGACATGCCCCCCTACACGGGAGTGACACCGGGCATGTACCAACTTTTTTGATGATTGATGGATTTCCGACCAAAGATTTTGACATGACGTGCCTTATACGCCCCCCCCCCCCAACCCCCGCACGGGCATGTCCTAGGTCGTGTCCACCATTGTACAAAAGCAATAATCATTCCCACCAGAATCCAGCACCCGAGGTCAAACTCGTACCTGACACGCCCCCTGACACGCCCTCCTTGGGCGTGACAGGGGGTGTGACCATCCCATAGAAAAGTTCTATAAATTTAGTGGCTCACCCTTGTGTCCAGAGGAAGTAGGTTGAGAGAGGAGGTGCTGTCCTTTTATTTCTTGAAGTTTTTTTAGTGTTCTTCCTCTCTCTCTTTCTCATATTAAGCTTTTCCTAATTCTAAGCTTAGGTGGCGTTTGGCGCGGGTTATACGCTGAGGTGCGGTGGAAACGCACCACTATAATAAATGTAAAGCACTGTTTGGCGCGGCTTATATCTAACCTCCATTTTATTTCCTCCGCCGTTTCCGCTTATATCATCCGCCGCGATATTTTATCGCGTCCAAACGCAGCTTCGCTAACCTAACCCCCCGCGATCCCGTCTTCCTCGCTCCCGCTCACGATTCGTTCCCGATACCCCGCCAACACTCCCGATTCCGCCGGCGTATACGGTCGGCATTGACGCTCATTCAGCGGCGTCCTTGCTCCCACATCTACCTCGGCGTCGACGCTCTTCCATTCGTGCAACCCGACCTCGCGCGATGCCACTGAAGCCCTCTTTGGTGCAAAACCTTGCACGTCATCTTCCCCGGCTGATTTCTCCACAGGTTTGTTCAATTCCACCTTGCTTTTAGGGTTTTTTTTGCTTCCTCATGTGTTGCAAATTTCCTGATTTCTCCCCTTTTCATCGATTTTAGGTAGCAGAAAATCACCACGTTCCTCCGGCGCTTTGAAGATTATTGCATCCATTAGGTAATCATCTTGCATCCACCCTTGCACTGCGTGATAGTATAGAGGATCAGTTGTATGAATCGAGAGCATAGCTCGAGATTGCGGGTGTACCTGGATTTCTTGTGTTATGTGTTTATTTAGACTAAAGATTTTTTTTTTGGAAAAAAAATTCAATTCAAAACTTCGTTTTGAATCCAAACAACTTTTTCAAAACTTTGTTTTAAAAACTTCATTTCATCCAAACAGTTTTTTTAACAAAACTCTGTTTTCCAGAATCAGCACTTTTTCCATCAGTAGCTTCTCATCAGCAGCTTTCCATCAACAACAGCCAAACCAAACAGACCCTTAGTGTACCCCCTTTTGCAATAGCTTTTGTAATTGTTTTAGTATCTTAATGTTAATGCTAGCTTAGGTTTCATTTCCATGTAATTGTAATCTTTTATTTCAAAGTTATAGTTCTCTTTTAGCATTATTATAAAGTGCCCATTTTTCTTGTTTTCATAATGTTCTTCTACTCATCTCTCTTTCTCCACTTCTCCATGATTAACTAATCCACCTTGTACTCGATCTTGATGATCCGAGGTTTGAGTTGATTAAGTTATGATGATTTAAGTTTACTTTTTCTTTTTAGGGTTTCGGCCTTCGATTTACTTTTGATAATTCATGTTTGGAGTTATATCATCAATATATAATTTCCATCTAGGTTTTCACTCTTAGCTAGCCGAAAGGCTCGTAGTTTGAAGTGAACACTCAAGAATAAATATAGTTGCATGCACCCCTCGAGATAGGCAGACGTTAAATCTCCCAGATTGGAGTGAAATCCAATAGTGGGGTTCACCGCGTAAAGCGAGCTTTAGGTCTCCAATTTGGACGAGAGTTTAGTCGGACCTTCCTAAACTCATTTGGGAATGACTTCGAGAGATGAGCGTTCAAGCTTTAGTAACCTCCATGGTCAAGGACCTTTAACTTATTAAGATAGGGTTTATTATCGCATTTTTTATCAAATTTTTCCGAGATGATTCTCGATCGAGTGCTTTTCTATTTCATCATTTCAACCCCTCGTTGTAATCACTTTTAGTAGCTCTTTATTTAACTCCAAGTAGTTCTCTTTTCAGTGCAATATTTCTTTTCTTAATTGCAATTAGTTTTCTTTTAACAAATCCTAAAATAATCCTTCGATAAGATAATAGTGTTCGTGTGAGTATGATTACTCAAATGTTCCCAGATTTTAATACGACACTTGTGTCCCCTAGCTACAATTCGATAGATATACTTGCCTAGATGGATTGCTAGTTCGGTTCTTATTCTCTTCATGATTAGTAGACACCAGAACTTGAATTGAAGATTCAAGCAGAGGAATATCCCAGGGAAATGAAGAAGAAGGGACTGGAACTAGAAGTCGCACGGGAGAGAAAAGTTTTTTAAGATTCTGAGGAAGATGAGGAGGAGAGCCTCTATGTTCGAGAGTTCAAAAAATCCATGAGGAATCCCAAGAAGTAGGTACAGTTCAAGAAATTCCTGAAGAGAGGAGCTGGAGAAGGTAGAAGGTGGAACAAGACATTTAAAGAGATGGAAACCGATGATGAGAAGTCCCAACTGGAGTGTTATCACTGCCACAAGCCTGGTCACCTAAAGAGAGAATGCCCAAGACTCCAGAAGGAGGAAAACGAAAAGTTAAGCAGCACAAAGGGAAGAAGAAGGTGTTGAAGGCACTCACCTGGGATGAAGATGGATCTGATGAATCAAGCACCACAGACTCTGATAGTGAAGATGAGGCAAATCTATGTCTCATGGGGAAGAATCAAGAAGAATCTGACGATGAGTCTAGTGTCCAGAGCGACACTGAGGTAAATCCACCTACTTATACTGAACTTCTTGAAATTTATGAACACTTAGTTGATAAATTAGAAAGTGTTATTTATGAGAAAAATTCATTTAGAGTCAAGAATAAGAAAATCAAAAAGGACTTAGAAAAATTAAAAGGTGAAGTTATTAGAAGTGGCAAAAAAAGATCGAGTGTCTAGAGTGCTCTCACTTGATGACAATGATCGAAGAATAAAAGGCAAGTCTCTCCAAGTCGTCGGTGAGAATGAATAACCTCATAAATGAAAAGAATGTATTGGAGAAGAAAATTCACTTGTCGCTTGCCAAGGTAGAGGAAAGCAAAAAACAATTTGCCAATCGGTGTGTAATGCTTATAACTGAAAACACCGCCCTAAAGGCGAGGATCCATGATCTCAACTGTGCCATCTAGAAGTTTGGAATAGGCCAAAAGTTTTTAAATATGTTGTTGGGTGCACAGTGTTATGGATCTAGGAAGTTTGGACTATGATACGTGTGTCCAACGTCCCCACCGAGTAGTAATCGTTATCAAACTACCTCTAGACATAATAATAAAAACTCAACAAATAAGGTCAAAAAGTCTGAAAGGCTTTCCCCATCTTCTAACACGAGCTCAAGCAACCCAATAAAGACATTGTCTACTGCTTGCATTGTGTGCCCAAACTGTCATAAGTTTGGTCACACTTCTGGCTCGTGTCTGAGAAAAGGTGCCAAGAAAAATATGCATGTCTGGCTACCAAAGTCTTCTACCTATCATATGGGTGGGACAACTTGGGTAACCAGAAATTTACCCTCATCTTCTTTTTAGGTCTGTTGGCAGGCTAAGGACACCAAGATCGTGTGGTACTTGGACTCTGGTTGCTCCAAGCAGAAGATTGGATATAAAGACAAGTTCCTTAGCCTTGAGAAGAAGAAGGGTGGCATGGTGACCTTTGGGGACAACAACAAAGGATGGATACTGGGAATCGACACTATAAGTAACAAGGCATTTTCTATTTCTAATGTTCTGTTTGTAGATGGACTTAAGCATAATCTCATTTCTATTAGTCAATTGTGTGATAAAGGTCTAGATGTCATATTTGAGTAATCTACAAACACCTGCAAAATCATTGATGACAAAACTACTAGTGTATTACTTGTAGCTCACATAAATTAGAATGTTTATACTGTTAGTTTTGATGATATATCTTCATCTAATCTAAAATGCCTAGTTACTAAGAATGACAAATTAGAACTTTGGCATAGGAGACTAGGACATTCTGGAAGTAAGCTTATTGTAAAACTATCGAAAAATAAACTTGTTCGGGGACTTCCCATCTTAAGAAGTAGTTTAAATGTATTATGCGCTCCTTGTCAAAAAGGCAAATTTGTTAAAACCTCTTTGAAGAGCAAAACTGAAGTTTCCACGTCTAGACAACTCGAACTCATTCACATGGATTTGTTTGGACCTCTTAGTATATGTAGTCTAGGTGGAAAACGATACACCTTCGTTATCATAGATGATTATTCACACTATTGCTGGACGAACTTTTTTGTGAATAAATCTGACACCTTTAGTGAATTCTCAAATCTGTGCATGCGACTTCAAAATGAGGATCTAAAAATAAAATGTATTAGATCAGATCATGGAGGAGAGTTTGATAATGAGGACTTCTCAAACCTGTGTGACACTTTAGGTATTAAGCACGAATTCTCTGCCCCTCGCATGTAACGTCCCAATTCGCGCTAGGCCCCTTGATTGCGTATTCGAGTCAAGGGGGCTGTGGTGAGCCCAATGGGGGATGTGGGTGAACAGGTGCGGACGTGCGGGAAATGAGGAAAACAAGGCAAAACAGCATTTTTGGCTGACACGGGTATGGACACGGCCGTGTCCATACCCGTGTGCCTCATAAAAATAGGTTTACCAGTCAGAGAGGTACACGGGCATTGGGACACGGGCGTGTCCCTAGCCGTGTGCCAAGGACACGGGTTGGGACACGGGCGTGTCCCTAGCCGTGTGCCAAGGACACGGGTCGGGACACGGCCGTGTCTCTACCCGTGTGCCGCAACCCTGACCCGGCAGAAAGTGGTTCTGGGAGGAACACGGCCCTAGACACGGCATGCCACACGGCCGTGTCACCTGAACACGGGTAGGAACACGGCCGTGTGCCTACCCGTGTCTGCGATGTATAAAAAGGAAAAAGTTGGGAAACCCTAGCATTTCATCTCCTTTCTTCTGCCCCGAAATTCCTGAGAGGGTTCTTGGCTGGAGGAGGAGGAAGGGCTTGCCGGAGCCATCTTTGGAGGAATCAAAACGCCGCCACCGTCAAGGGAAAAACAATGCCGCCGCGAAGGAGTGCGAGGCTCATGGCCGGCCATGGTGGTACCGCTGGACTTGAGGTGAGCTTCCTCCCCTCTCCCTTGGTGCTAGATCTATAGTTATTATAGGAGAGACATCGACTCCATAGAGTCTTGATGGTGAGGAGGAGAGTTCTTAGGATAAGCCATGCCTAGGTTTTAGGCTTAGTCTCCCTCAACCTTCTCATCCTTCAAAGTGGAGATGAGAGGGGTTTTCGTTGGGGGTTTGGCTTTGAAAGGAGAAATAAGGTTGGGTGTGATTTCTGGAGAAGTTTATGCGAGGTCGTTGCAAGGAAGAAGATGAACGGATGCCGTTCATCTCGCCTTAAGATGCGTGCAGAAATCTGATTTCTGCACGCGGCGACCTTCGTGGCCAATTTCGGAGGTGTTCTGGCCAGATCTGGGTGATCGACTCAACACGAAAGTCGTAGCCCTTGAAATTACCTTTCCAACGAGGGGTTGCTCGTTTCCATGCGATACCTGTAGCCACGGGAAAGCTGGTTCGAGTCCGCTGCGTTCGGGAAAATTCCTGTACAGGAAACTGTTTCCTGTACGTATTCGAGTTGAATTTCTGGTATGTTGCGACCAGATCTGGGCGATCGACTCAACACGAAAGTCGTAGCCCTCGCGAATACCTTTCCAACGAGGGGTTGTGCATTGTGATCGGATTCCTGTAGCTCCGGGAATCCCAGTTTTAGTATTGGACTATCCTATGTTAATGCACTTGTTAAATTATAATGTTAGCACTCTTGCAATGATTGTGATTTGCTCATGTGATATCTTGCTCCCATATAACTATAATGTCGTTGTTGCTATAATTTAGTATGGTTACTCATTTGGTTGTGTAATAAGGGATAACCATGCAATGGTAGAGAAATGGATTGGATGGGAAGGCTAGATATTAGGAGTTGCTATTGGTAAAGGATATATTTATACAAATTGGCGTTGAACATATCTAATGTACGTAGTGTTGAGGTGAAATCATTGAATAGGTGGGCGTGAACATGATGAACACTATGTGAAGAGTATTTTGTAACTGTAATCCGAGCCCAAGGGGTTTATTAACAACCGATGCTTAGAGTTGAAGTCTCCCTACGGGTAGCATCGAGTGAGTTGTTTTGGGGCATGTGATGTGCGACGATTCATCGTGTCACGGTGTTGAGATAATGATTGTGGCAGGTCTACGGGTTCGCCAGTCGTCACACCGATGGGAGCCAATGAGTAGACCTTGGGCGGTAGGGTTAGATACTTGGTGTCCATAACCCGAGATCTCCTCCGTGCCATGAGAACGGTTGGGCTTGCACCTCGTGCGTTTCCGAGGTTCCATCCGGTTCGAAATCAAGGCCAGGTTGGGCTGTGATCTTGGTGCACATTTACCCAAGACCCCTTCTGAGCCGTAGTACGCATGTGAGCTCCGCTGTTGTGTTCTTAGCGTTGAGGCGTACGGGGGCCTAGGATAGGTAGTGTGATACCACCTAGTAGTGGAGACGCCCGCTCCACTGTCGCCGTCTGGCCACGACGGACGACGCCTGAGAGGTTAGCTACCTGCTCGAAAAGTGGGAACTTCTAGTCTGTGTCGACATAGCAAGTTGCATGTGCGTGCGCATGGTTCGGTCATAGCATAACATTCATATCATGTCATTCATTGCATACACAAGATCCTCATCGTATAAGTTTGTATGGGCACTCTTATACGATGAGTTACTTTACTGTTAAGCCGATCCTTAACTTATAAGTTTGTATGGGCACTCTTATAAGTTAAGTTACTATTCTGATTAATTATACCTGCTGTCACTTATATATTATTGATATTCGTAGAACTTGCTAGTTGTGTAGCGTAGTTTATACTTCACCATACTTATTGTCACCTGCTTGTTTACTTGCATATATATATATATATTGTACCTTGTTCCTTTCTCCGCCGGTGCCGAGGAGTCGCCGGGGGAGCGGATGTGAAGCCACTTAGTCTTATGACTAACGGTTGCTACGTCTTCCTTTTTAGGAGGAAACCCCGCAGGTAGAGCGGCAACGGACTATGCAGCAGGACAGCCAGGCCCGGATGATAGGACCTGAGGTGGTGGTGCCATCGGCACCGTCAGTGATAGTAGTGAGTGTTTTCATGTAGCCGTTTGGCAAAACATTTCTAGACTCTTGTTTATTTGTACAAGCATGTTGTGCTTGTTATCTTCCGCTATTTTTGGACTTTAACTTAGCTGTGAACTGAACTGCTTTTAGCTTTACTTTTCTGTTATGGTTGGGTTGGCATAATTGTTGTGATATGGATTGTAGCCGGCGGAATAGGCGTCTTGTGGTAAAGGCTAACACGTGTGTTAGTGCTACCGCAAGGCGGCTATTTCGGGCATAAGACTCCCCTCGTGCCGTGTGTTGTGTTCCGGGAGGGGGGGTCTTACAAATGGTATCAGACTAAGCCGATCTTCACCTACAGCAGTCAGATAACAATGGGCCACTCCCGTTCGATTAGTCGGTTTGGGGACAAACCGACTTAGCGGAAGCAGTGGTGCGCCCATATGTAATTCACACTAAGTTGTCCAACTTTGACATTAGTTTTAGCCAACCTGACCCTAGTTTGTACCTTGCGTATAGGTCCCAGCGCAGGTGGAGCCGGTTGGGGGCACTCCTACCCCTTCCGTCCCTTCACAATTCCAGCAGTCGGAACTGGGACAAACGCTGTCAGCCATATTGGATGCATTTAAAGCCCAGCAAGCTCCGGTGCAACAACAGGCGCCAGGCTCCAACTGGGTGAGCACCTTCCGTGCCCTGTCCCCTCCTGCCTATCTTGGGACAGAATCGCCGGTGCGCACCGAGGAATGGCTTGATACCGTGCAGGAATTGATGGCTGGCATAAGATGTCCGAACAACATGGCGGTGACATTGGTAGTGACGCTGCTAGAGCTACACGCCAAAAGGTGGTGGAAGTCCCTCATGGGCTCCACCTTCCAAGGGCGGTTGTACACGGACATCAGTTGGAACGAGTTCACCGAGGCTTTTCTGGATCACTTCATTCCTTCTTCTGCTCGGGATGAACTTGAAGAAAGATTTCTGCAGCTGAAGCAGGGATCGAAATCGGTAACGGAGTACCAGAGGGAGTTCCAACACCTCGCTAGGTTTGCTGATTCCTATGATCTGGACGATAGAGGCTATGCGAAGCGCTTCTACAAAGGGTTAAGGGACCCCCTGAGGCAGGCCCTTTTGTTTATAGCCGATGGAAGCCTGGCAGAAATCATTGACATGGCAAAGAGACTGGAGGCGGACCACATGGGATGTGGCAAGAGACCTGCGGAAGGTGTAATTGAAGTCGGCCCTAGTAATAGAAGGCGGAATGATCATGGCAGAGGAAGGGGAAACCACAGAGGCGGTCGGTGGGTCAACCGGAACTATCGGGTGGAGTACCCAATTCCGCAACCATTACCTTTACCACCACCACCGCAGCAGCAATATTATCAACAACCTGGGGGCCGACGTGAGGTGATATGTTTCGAGTGCAACCAACCGGGGCATGTCCGGCGAGTTTGCCCGCGATTGGTCGGGGATGCTCCTATTGCTCCCCCTCCAGTAGCTCCACGGGGGCGAGGGCACATGCGTGGCCGAGGAAGAGGACCACCAGGGAGAAATCAAGGACATGCACGGGAGCATGTATTCGCATTGGATATGACTCAGGAGAGAAATCCGCAGGAAGTCATCACCGGTACGTGCAAAATTGTTTTAATATTATATGACTTGTTAGATTTATGATACAAATGATACGCGCTATTCTGAATAGTGATTACCCTTTTGGAACCTAGGCACTGTCGTGGTTAGCGGGAGACCCGCCTATACGTTATTTGACACGGGTGCGTCTCACTCATTCATTTCGGAGGACTTCGTGAAGGACTTGGAGGGAGTGCAACACTTCACGGGCATTACTCAAAGGGTGCGCCTTCCGGACGGCTCTGAGATGACGTCGTCAGCAAGTTGCGACTTCGACACCCTTATTGGAGGAAAGTTCTTTGAAACTCCGGCGACAGTGTTAAGAATCCCGGAGTTCGATCTCATCCTGGGCATGAGGTGGTTGGACTGGCACCACGCCAGGATCAATTGTGCGGAGAAGCAAGTTATGTTGAGGCATGGAGACTCGGAAGTCATCTTCCAAGGTATTAAATTCGCACCCCGTAAATTATTGTCTTCGATCCAAGTTATGAAATCTCATATAGAAGGGGACGAGGTCTATGTAATTTGCTTCGAGTTGAAGAAATTGACATTAGAGGTCAAGGATGTGCGGGTGGTGCGAGAATTTCCCGAGGTATTTCCCGAGAAATTGCCGGGACTACCCCCGCATAGGGAAGTGGACTTCCAAATCAAGCTAATTCCGGGTGCCAAGCCTGTCTCGCGAGCTCCATACCGAATGGCTCCGAAGGAACTTGCAGAGTTTAGAGTCCAGCTTCAGGAATTGGTGGAAGCAGGGTTCGTTCGCCCAAGCTCGTCGCCTTGGGGAGCGCCCGTTTTGTTCGTCAAAAAGAAGGATGGCACCTTGCGGTTATGTATTGATTATCGAGAGTTGAACCGGTTAACGGTGCGGAACACCTATCCCCTACCGCGCATTGATGAATTATTTGATCAATTGGTGGGATCGTATTGGTTCTCCAAGTTAGATCTGCGTTCGGGATATTATCAGCTGAGGATACAAGAAGATGACATTCAGAAGACGGCGTTCAGTTCGAGATATGGTTTGTATGAATTCACCGTGATGCCGTTTGGGCTCACAAACGCCCCTTCCGCCTTTATGAGCCTGATGAACAAGGTGTTCGGCCCTTATTTGGACGTCTTTGTCATCGTGTTCATCGATGATATCCTAGTCTACTCAAAGACTGAGGCAGAACACGCCGAGCATCTAACTTTAGTGCTGAGGAAACTAAAGGAGCACACTTTGTTTGCCAAGTTCAGCAAATGTGAGTTTTGGCTTCGAGAGGTCGCGTTCTTGGGACATGTGATTAGTGGGGCGGGGCTAGCTGTAGATCCGGCCAAGGTGCGGGCCGTGAAGGAGTGGTCGCCATTGAAGTCAGCGGCCGACATACGGAGCTTTCTTGGACTTGCCGGGTACTATCGCAAGTTCGTGAAAGGCTTCTCGAAGATCGCCCTTCCCCTTACTACGCTGACCAAGAAGGGTGTGCCGTTTGAATGGACACCCCAGTGCGAAGCTGCATTCCAAGAGTTGAAAGACAGATTGACGACTGCACCCATCCTAGCTCTTCCATCTGGGAAGGAGGGCTTTCAAGTTTACACGGATGCGTCGTATCAAGGGATGGGAGCTGTGTTGATGCAGAATGGGCATGTGATCGCTTATGCTTCAAGACAGTTGAAGAAGCATGAAGCCAGCTACCCGGTGCATGATCTAGAGTTGGGAGCGGTGGTATTCGCCTTGAAGATGTGGAGGCATTATTTATACGGCGTCCACTGCGAGATCTACTCGGATCACAAAAATCTGAAGTACGTTCACACCCAAAAGGAGTTAAACTTGAGACAGCGGCGGTGGTTGGAGTTCTTGTGCGACTATGATTTCACCTTGAACTACCACCCCGGGAAGGTTAATTCCGTAGCTGATGCCTTGAGCCGGAAAGCGCCGGAAGCGAGCACGGAATCCCGCTTGATGAGGATGGAGTTAATCCGGACGCTGCAAGAGATGGAAATCACTTTGGTCTTTAAGAATCAACCGGAAGAGTATACCGAATATTTGGCCGCGATGAGTATAGTTTGCAACATACGAGACCGGATCCGTACGGAACAAAAGAAGGATGCGGCTTTAACCCCGGCTTTCAAGTCAATGGAGGATGGGACTACGGAAGAATACTCCCTAAAAGACGGCCTCGTCCATTTTCGTGGCCGGCTTTACATCCCCGAAGGTGACAACATTCGGGAGGATATTCTAAAGGAGGCCCATTGCTCCAAGTACTCGGTGCACCCGGGGATCGCGAAGATGTACACCGATTTAAGAAAGACGATGTGTTGGCCGGGCATGAAGAGGGATGTCAAGTACTTTGTTACTCATTGTGTGGCCTGCCAAATGGTGAAGGCAGAGTGCCGAAGCCCCGGTGGAATGCTACAGTCGTTGCCCATCCCCGAATGGAAATTTGAGGACATCTCCATAGACTTCGTCCACGGTTTACCTCGCTCGCGCTCGGGGAATGATTCTGTGTGGGTGATAGTTGACCGGTTGACCAAGGTAGCCCGATTTATCCCAATGAAGAAGGAGGCGCAAGTGGGCGTCTTAGTGCGTCTCTTTGTGGAACAATTTGTGCGGTACCATGGTGTGCCAAAGACGATCGTCTCCGACAGGGATGGTCGGTTTACTTCAAGAGAATGGAGGGCTGTACAGGCTTATTTGGGCTCGCGGCTCGCCTTTAGCACAGCCTTTCACCCACAAACGGACGGGCAATCTGAACGAACCATCCGAACATTGGAGGACCTATTGAGGTTGTGTGTGCTAGATAAAGGAGAACCATGGGAGAGACTCTTACCTCTCGTGGAGTTCTCTTATAATAACAGTCATCAAGCCAGTATTGGAATGGCACCTCATGAAGCTTTGTATGGAAGGAGGTGTAGAACACCCTTGTCCTGGGTGCAAGACGAAGATCCGAAGACATTGGGAAATGAGTATATTGATGACACGGACGCGGTGGTTAGGTTGATCCGGAATCGAATGCTAGAGGCTCAAAGCCGACAGGCGAAATATTACAACGCAAGGCACCGTATGGTAGAGTTTCAAGTGGGTGATAAAGTGTTCCTGAAGATTCGACCGATGCACGGAGTGTCGCGGGTGCGTGGAGTCAAGAAGCTCAGCCCAAGGTATGTTGGGCCCTATGTCGTAGTGGAAAGGATTGGCCCTCTGGCCTATCGATTGGAGTTACCACCGGAGCTGGAGAACCTTCACGACGTGTTCCATGTATCGTCGCTTCGGAAGGCTTTGTTGCGACCTGAACAGTATATCCCAACGGCGGATGGTGCCGTGGCATCTGATAGGTCTGTGCGACTGGAGCCGGTGCGGATCGTTGATAACGAGACAAGGACCTTGCACCGCAAAAGTGTTCCCTTGGTGAAGGTGCTATGGTCTAATCACGGGAAGGAAGAGTGCACATGGGAGCCAAGGGATTTGATGCAAGAGCGCTACCCGGAATTATTTACTCCAGGTAAAAATTTTATTTGAAAGCATAGTTCCCTTTTTATGTGTTTCACTCCCATAGCCTTACCCTGATTTCGGGGACGAAATCTTTTATTTTGTTTATAGGATTTGTAACGTCCCAATTCGCGGTAGGCCCCTTGATTGCGTATTCGAGTCAAGGGGGCTGTGGTGAGCCCAATGGGGGATGTGGGTGAACAGGTGCGGACGTGCGGGAAATGAGGAAAACAAGGCAAAACAGCATTTTTGGCTGACACGGGTATGGACACGGCCGTGTCCATACCCGTGTGCCTCATAAAAATAGGTTTACCAGTCAGAGAGGTACACGGGCATTGGGACACGGGCGTGTCCCTAGCCGTGTGCCAAGGACACGGGTTGGGACACGGGCGTGTCCCTAGCCGTGTGCCAAGGACACGGGTCGGGACACGGCCGTGTCTCTACCCGTGTGCCGCAACCCTGACCCGGCAGAAAGTGGTTCTGGGAGGAACACGGCCCTAGACACGGCATGCCACACGGCCGTGTCACCTGAACACGGGTAGGAACACGGCCGTGTGCCTACCCGTGTCTGCGATGTATAAAAAGGAAAAAGTTGGGAAACCCTAGCATTTCATCTCCTTTCTTCTGCCCCGAAATTCCTGAGAGGGTTCTTGGCTGGAGGAGGAGGAAGGGCTTGCCGGAGCCATCTTTGGAGGAATCAAAACGCCGCCACCGTCAAGGGAAAAACAATGCCGCCGCGAAGGAGTGCGAGGCTCATGGCCGGCCATGGTGGTACCGCTGGACTTGAGGTGAGCTTCCTCCCCTCTCCCTTGGTGCTAGATCTATAGTTATTATAGGAGAGACATCGACTCCATAGAGTCTTGATGGTGAGGAGGAGAGTTCTTAGGATAAGCCATGCCTAGGTTTTAGGCTTAGTCTCCCTCAACCTTCTCATCCTTCAAAGTGGAGATGAGAGGGGTTTTCGTTGGGGGTTTGGCTTTGAAAGGAGAAATAAGGTTGGTGTGATTTCTGGAGAAGTTTATGCGAGGTCGTTGCAAGGAAGAAGATGAACGGATGCCGTTCATCTCGCCTTAAGATGCGTGCAGAAATCTGATTTCTGCACGCGGCGACCTTCGTAGCCAATTTCGGAGGTGTTCTGGCCAGATCTGGGTGATCGACTCAACACGAAAGTCGTAGCCCTTGAAATTACCTTTCCAACGAGGGGTTGCTCGTTTCCATGCGATACCTGTAGCCACGGGAAAGCTGGTTCGAGTCCGCTGCGTTCGGGAAAATTCCTGTACAGGAAACTGTTTCCTGTACGTATTCGAGTTGAATTTCTGGTATGTTGCGACCAGATCTGGGCGATCGACTCAACACGAAAGTCGTAGCCCTCGCGAATACCTTTCCAACGAGGGGTTGTGCATTGTGATCGGATTCCTGTAGCTCCGGGAATCCCAGTTTTAGTATTGGACTATCCTATGTTAATGCACTTGTTAAATTATAATGTTAGCACTCTTGCAATGATTGTGATTTGCTCATGTGATATCTTGCTCCCATATAACTATAATGTCGTTGTTGCTATAATTTAGTATGGTTACTCATTTGGTTGTGTAATAAGGGATAACCATGCAATGGTAGAGAAATGGATTGGATGGGAAGGCTAGATATTAGGAGTTACTATTGGTAAAGGATATATTTATACAAATTGGCGTTGAACATATCTAATGTACGTAGTGTTGAGGTGAAATCATTGAATAGGTGGGCGTGAACATGATGAACACTATGTGAAGAGTATTTTGTAACTGTAATCCGAGCCCAAGGGGTTTATTAACAACCGATGCTTAGAGTTGAAGTCTCCCTACGGGTAGCATCGAGTGAGTTGTTTTGGGGCATGTGATGTGCGACGATTCATCGTGTCACGGTGTTGAGATAATGATTGTGGCAGGTCTACGGGTTCGCCAGTCGTCACACCGATGGGAGCCAATGAGTAGACCTTGGGCGGTAGGGTTAGATACTTGGTGTCCATAACCTGAGATCTCCTCCGTGCCATGAGAACGGTTGGGCTTGCACCTCGTGCGTTTCCGAGGTTCCATCCGGTTCGAAATCAAGGCCAGGTTGGGCTGTGATCTTGGTGCACATTTACCCAAGACCCCTTCTGAGCCGTAGTACGCATGTGAGCTCCGCTGTTGTGTTCTTAGCGTTGAGGCGTACGGGGGCCTAGGATAGGTAGTGTGATACCACCTAGTAGTGGAGACGCCCGCTCCACTGTCGCCGTCTGGCCACGACGGACGACGCCTGAGAGGTTAGCTACCTGCTCGAAAAGTGGGAACTTCTAGTCTGTGTCGACATAGCAAGTTGCATGTGCGTGCGCATGGTTCGGTCATAGCATAACATTCATATCATGTCATTCATTGCATACACAAGATCCTCATCGTATAAGTTTGTATGGGCACTCTTATACGATGAGTTACTTTACTGTTAAGCCGATCCTTAACTTATAAGTTTGTATGGGCACTCTTATAAGTTAAGTTACTATTCTGATTAATTATACCTGCTGTCACTTATATATTATTGATATTCGTAGAACTGCTAGTTGTGTAGCGTAGTTTATACTTCACCATACTTATTGTCACCTGCTTGTTTACTTGCATATATATATATATATATATTGTACCTTGTTCCTTTCTCCGCCCGGTGCCGAGGAGTCGCCGGGGGAGCGGATGTGAAGCCACTTAGTCTTATGACTAACGGTTGCTACGTCTTCCTTTTTAGGAGGAAACCCCGCAGGTAGAGCGGCAACGGACTATGCAGCAGGACAGCCAGGCCCGGATGATAGGACCTGAGGTGGTGGTGCCATCGGCACCGTCAGTGACAGTAGTGAGTGTTTTCATGTAGCCGTTTGGCAAAACATTTCTAGACTCTTGTTTATTTGTACAAGCCTGTTGTGCTTGTTATCTTCCGCTATTTTTGGACTTTAACTTAGCTGTGAACTGAACTGCTTTTAGCTTTACTTTTCTGTTATGGTTGGGTTGGCATAATTGTTGTGATATGGATTGTAGCCGGCGGAATAGGCGTCTTGTGGTAAAGGCTAACCCATGTGTTAGTGCTACCGCAAGGCGGCTATTTCGGGCATAAGACTCCCCTCGTGCCGTGTGTTGTGTTCCGGGAGGGGGGGGGTCTTACATCGCATTCCACAACAGAATGGTGTTGTAGAAATAAAGAACCATACTCTTCAAGAATTAGCCCGCACAATGCTCGCCGAGTTCGGCTTACCACGATCTTTCTGGGCTGAAGAGTTTAATATGGCAAGCTACGTGATGAACCGAGTCATGCTTCACCCACTTTTAAAGCGAATTCCATACGAGCTGTAGTTTGACTTGAAAAGAAACCCTCTGTATCGTACTTTACGATCTTTGGTTGCCCGTGCTACATTCTTAACACTAAGGATCATCTAGGAAAATTTGACAAAAAATATGATCTAGGTACCTTCTTAGGATACTCGAGCAAGAGTCGGGCCAATAGGATCTATAATAAGAGGACCTTAGTGGTTGAAGAATCGGCTCATGTGCATTTTGATGAAAATTGCCCAACTAACGAGCCTAAGGTGATTGAAGAGGAGGTTGAAGAGAGTGTACTGATCAGGGATGAAGGTGAGGAGAGAATCGTGGAGAGTGAAACTCAAATTCTTGAACAAGGATATAGGCCTCCTAGTAACTTAATTTTTTTCAAAGCAACATCCTCGTGATCTAGTCATAGGAGAGCCATCTCATGGAGTTAGAACTCGATACGCACTTCATGAGTCATTCTAAAACCTGTGTTTCCTATCTGATATTGAACCTAAGAATGTTTCAGAAGCCTTAAAAGATGAATCATGGTTCTTGGCGATGAATGAGGAGCTGAGACAATTTGAGCGAAGTAAGGTATGGTTAGTGGCACGTCCAGATAACCATTCAGTCATAGGCTTAAAATGGGTTTTCAAAAATAAACTTGATGGTGAGTCTAGGATAACAAGAAATAAAGCGAGGTTGGTGTCTCAAGGGTATTCTCAGATAGATGGTGTGGATTTTAAGGAGTCTTTTGCACTTGTTACACGTCTTGAGACCATTCGTATGTTCTTAGCATTTGCCAGCTATAGACAGATTCGATTATATCAAATGTACGTTAAGAGTGCATTTCTGAATGGGTATATTAAGGAAGAGGTATATGTCACGCAACCACCCGGTTTCGTGAATCCGCCTATCCAAACCACGTATACAAGTTGGTGAAGGCCTTGTACGGACTGAAGTAGGCACCTCGTGCTTGGTACGATAGGCTCACTACCTTTCTCTTAGATCATGGTTTTAGGATGGGTAGTGCGGTCATAACCTTATTTGTAAAGACCTAGAATTCATATCTAATTATACTACAAATCTATGTGGATAATATCATTTTTGGGGCCACAAATGAAATATCTGTGAAGAAATTGTCACCCTAATGAAATCTGAATTCGAAATGAGTCTAGTAGAAGAACTTACCTATTTCTTAGGATTTCAGATTTCTCAACGCAAAGACGGGATTGTTATAAGTCAATCAAAATATATCAAAGATATGCTCGTGCGTTTTGGGTATGAGAATCTGAAACAAGTCAAAACTCCTATGAGTGCCTCTCTGAAATTAGGAAAAGATGCAAGTGGCATTTTTGTCGATTAGATGGTGTTTAGAGGTATGATAGGATCATTGCTATATTTGAGTGCCTCTAGGGCCTATATCATATTCGCAGTGTGTCTTTGCGCTAGATATCAAGCCAACCCTAAGGAGTCACACTTGAAAGCCATAAAGCACATCTTTAAGTATCTGATTGGCGCGCAAACCCTTTGAATCTGGTACCCACACACCACTGATTTCACAGGTACTCATACTCAGACTATGTTGTATGTTCACTTGATCGCAAGAGCACAAGTGGTACATGCCATTTCCTAGGCCCGGCACTAGTCTCTTGGTCAAGTCACAAACAGAACTAGGTTGCACTATCCACCGCTAAAGCCGAGTATATTGCCTTAGGAAGCTGTTGTGCTAAAGCACTATGTATGTCTCAAGCATTAGAAGACTTTGGTCAAATGTAGGGGGAGAATGTTAATAATATGTGCACATAGATAGGTGATCAAGTCGAACATGTAGATAGGGGGAGCGTGCGTGTATGGGAACCATAAAGAACCTACAACCTGAAGTTAGATTATAACTCTCATTCTTTATATGCACTCTATCTCATTGTTATTTTCTCATGAATGGGATTTGATATTATCCATCCTAAAACCATCAGGGTGGTAGGACTAGTGCGACACGGGAACCTGATGTTAGCTTATAACATAAGGGTGTTTGAGAATATCAACTCCCAAGTTATATTTGATCACGCCCTGTGTTGATAGAGTGTTGATGAGTCCATATTTTATACTTAATTCCGGACTCATCTGGGCTTATTTGCATGTCTTTGCGCTACCATTTAGCGCCATTACCACTCCTTTTGGTTCGATGCGACATTCCACGTCTTGTGCACTTTATTAGCCTATTTCTGTGCGTGTGTGTATTTCCCTCTTGCGATGCATTTTATTAATATCTGTGACTGCCATGATCGACAACTCGTCCAGTTTTCCTGCATGTTTGGGGATCGTGTGGGCGTCCGGGATAGGGCTTTCACCATTTTTTGTCAAAGGAGTCAATGGTCGTGCGTTTTTTCCCACGCACGACCATCGACCTCTTTGGCGCACGATCATCGGTCGTGCGTAGTTTGGCTTCTCTTGTAAAAGTTCTGTCCCGCCATATCGCACGGTCACCAGCTATACCGCACACGATCACTTCTCGTGTGCTGCCGATCGTGCGCATTCACGACCTATTTTATGCCATCCCTGTCTCCGCTATCGCACGAGCACTGACCATGCCTCGCACGATCACCGATCATGCGCCTTTGCTCGTGCGCTTATTTCTCTGACTTCTTCGACAAGCTATAGGTTTCCAGGTGTGTTGCGCACGATCATCGACCGAACAGCGCGCACGACTAGTGGTCGTGCGCCACTGATCGTGCGCGCTCAATTCTGTTTCGCGCCTATAAATACTGCTCGCAATTTTAGGTTAGAGGGCGATTTTTGGGAGCGTCGTATTCTGCAATTTTCAGCAGGGCTCGCCTCCTTCTCCACCCCCCACTATAGGGAGGGTCTTCGGGCAATCTTACAACGCCAAATCAACATCGGAGCATCCTCTTGGCCTCCTCCTTCATCCACAAGCTTCAAGAAGATCTCGACCTAGCTTTCACCAAGCTTGGAGCAGTTTATGCCATTCTCCACCAGGTTGTGACATGAAGAAGACGGGCCATTAGAAGGTGGTGACAGCCCTTCTCTACCCCGGAAGCAGTTGAGGACCGAGCTTGGACGCGGATTGATAACCCGGTGATTCCTTCCGTGAATCCTCAATAAGACTTCGGAGCCGGTTGATTTCGCACACTCACCTCCTCTTGTATTGATAGCATAGTAGATTTTTTTGTATTGATGAAGTGTATTTTGACTGTTAGCTTGTTTAGTTAATCATGTCTATGTGATTTAGTATTCCTGCTTATCTATTTGAGGTGTGCTTGTGTGGTGTGGATGTGTTTTGTGCCGCACTAGCAATTGCTAGTGGCGTGCTTCGTGAAGCAGTGTATAGCGTCCTGCATAGTAGGATTTCCGTCGTTCTCTCCACCTCATCCGCTAGCCTACTCGACCATCCGCCTAGCGATTCGGTGCATAGCGGCCCGACTAGTCTTCCATCCCGCCTGGTGAAGCTTCGCATAACGGCGTTGCATAGGAGTAGTTGATAGTGTTTTATTTTCTTTTATTGCAACCACCAAAACCCCCATTTCATTACCTCCGACCTAAGGACTTCAATCTCAAGTCCTCCTCGAAATTAACTCCACCTTTCTGTGTTCATTGTGAGATCGATACTTGGGAAAACTCGCCCATTTTATATTACTTGTGCGACCGGTTCACTGTCGTGATCTTTTGCATCAAGTTTTTGGCGCCGTTGCCGGGTAACACAGTCGTGTGAGTTTTTGGAGAGGGAGATAGTAGATCAAAGCCCTTTTTCCATTTGTTCATTCCATATTTTCTTTTTCTTTGTTTTAGTTTTTTTTTTAAATTTACTATTTATTTTTCTTTGTTCCTCTTCTAGTTTTAATTTTTCAGTAGCAGGCATTCCTTTCATTTTATTTGCTAGTGTGTAGTTAATTCTTTGCTTATAAAATTCTTGTGGTGAATTCTTTCTTGTTGCATCATGTATTCTTATTTGAATATTCGTTGCCGATGGTGCGAGGATTATAGACATGGTAGTGATGAGTGCCCCACTGAAGATTGGGAGCATAATTCTCGTGGTTCTGTGTATGGAGCGCCGTCTTCCTATGGTACTTCATACACCCAACCCAGGTCTTATGGTCACTCCTCTTCTACGCATTCACCTTTTTCTTATTCCTCTCCGGGTTCACCTGGACCGAGGAGTACTGGAAAATGATGTTTGTATTGTCACAGCACTGATCATGTGTTGAAGGATTGTGCAGAATTTCAGCACCAATTGGAGGAGGATGACAAGCCGGATATCCGAATCGTTCCATCCACCTCTCAATCGGTTGCTCCTGCTGATTCGGACGATGATTTCGCAGTACCACCATGTTATTTTGGTGGTGCTGCAGATCGGTGTGATGACATTATGGTACCGTCTCCCCCTATGCCTTCTTCCCCACTTTTTGAGTCACCACCGGAGGAACCCGAACATGTTTTCTCTGATGCTATTGTTCCTCCATCTTCTTTGAAAGAATTATCTACTCCATTTTCTTGTGAGTTGGCTGATGATGTTGTGCTCGATGGTGATGTTGAGTCTGAGGTTGCGTCATGGTATGACGAGGACATTATTCTCATTAATGGAGAGTATTACGTCTTGGAACATAATGCCGCACCGAGGTGTGTTGATGAGGAGATCTTTTCTGATGAGGAAGTTTCAACTTCCTTGTTGGATGAGGGAATCCAAACCACCACCGAGGACCTCCTATTCTCAGATCCCTATCGTCATGACTCATATGACGCCGACGATGATCATTGTTCGGAGCCTGCTGGGAGTGAGACCGGGACCACTCCCCTGATTAGTTCCTTATGTTCTTCGTCTCCTTTATTTCTTGATCCCCTTTCTATATCTGAGCCCGTGCGAGTTGAGTCTTCGCAGGTGCCTCAAGAGGACTTGGAGCTTTTTGCTCGAGTCGTGGATGATAGCATCCTCTTTTACGAGGAGGGTGATTCCTCCTCTATTGAGGAAGCTCCATTCACTGCTTTCTCCTTATGTCGTCTCCCTGTAGTAGATGATACCTTACAGGGCAAGGATTTTTTGTGTGAGTTGAGTGAGGACCAGGCCTCCTCCTCATCTTATATTCTGTTTCCTCTACTTGCAGTTTGCAAGTATTATTATTCAAGTAGAGGGGTTACTGTTCTATCACCGTATCGGTACCTATTACCGACACGGATATTAGGATAGTTGCATGTTCATTTTTCTTTTCATAGGCCCATTAGCTAGAACTGTATAGAATTGAATAAGTCATGTTGGGATGACAGTAACCCTAGTAGTTATCTTATATTTTCTGCATTTTATTTTTCATGTCTCGTTTTAGTTTTAGTATTTCTTTTTGTATATTTTCTTTTGTTTTTGCGGATCTCACCCCTGCAGGTATTCATGGAAACAACGCATTGGCGGGGTTATGATTCTTCATTTGGCGGGCCTTCTTCTACTTTTCATGCGTCTTCTGGTATGCTCACTAGCTGAGCATTAGGTAACCTCTTCCCTTAGCTCTTTTTGATTTAAATTTCTATATCGTATGCTATGCTGCATAGTTTAAGTCTGGGGGAGAGCTATTATTTGTTACCTTTTGCACGTGCACATTTCATGTGCATACTAGAAGCTTTTTTTAGTTTTATTTTGATTAGTTCACTGCATTGCACACCACTGCACCCACATGAGCGCGTGCTTAGATGTTACCGTGTCGCGAGTTAAACTTGTGTTTTTGTTAGATTTTGGAAAATTATGGTGCTGGCTTAGGATTGTGAGACGGAGTAAAATGTTGACCTTGCTGTGTTTCTAGTCAACTGCTCTCGTCTTGTGTAGAAATTCGTGTAGAATTAATTTTTCTTTATGCTTATAGCTTTATATTTTTTCCTATTTTCGTGAAGATCTTTTTATTCTACTCAAAAGTTGTGAATCCGGTGTGAATCAAACGGTAGTGTAGGGATGTGTGTAGCCGTCACTAGACTCGTTTTGCTCGAGTTGGGAGGAAGGATTATCTTTTTCGGTGGCTAAGAACTTGCCCCAAGCCACTCTCGAAGCATTGGTACATGGTTTTTCTAGCGTGAGCGTGATGTAGGCCATCATTTTGGCCCGGTTGAGCTTTGTACCGTTCCTAACGTCATATCCTCGCTAAGCCCCATTGTGCCTACCCTTCTTTTGATTCAGCTCCACCATTATTTCACCAAAGCCTCATAGCCGATCCTAGTCGCACACCCAAGTCGAGCTTAGTGTTTTATATTTTCATGTTGGGTTGTGATGTGGTGTTATTATTTGTGAAAATGTGGAAGTACTTCCAAGTTATATCTGCTGAAATTATGAAAATAAAAAGATGAAAAAGAAAAGAAAATGATTTTTAAAAAAAAAGTGAAAATGAAAAGTGAAAAGAAAAAGTTTGATTGAAAATCTTTTTGGAGATGATTTTGATTTGGAGTAGGCGGTGCACACACCCATGTTGCAAAAATCAAGTCTGGGGGTGTGGTGCACCTGGTTATATTGTGGTTTGCTGAGGGATTCTTTTAGGCTAGCTCATTTGGGTTAGGTGCATAGCCTTTCTTTTTATCATTGTTTACCTCACCGTAACCCAATCCCCGTGATTATCTTAAAGTCATACAGATTTGCGCTTGAGTCTAACTAGTACTGTGGAGAGAGTGTGAACGGGCAAGCGTATGGTCCCCGACATTGGTGGATTCCTTTGGAGGTGATCCTGAGCCCCGATCTTTGGCAAAGCTCACCTTAGTGGCCAGTCTACTTTCTCCCTATGCTTGACCGGTTGATTCACCGTGATTCTATTTTTGAGTAGTAATAAAATGTTGTTACGCATTTTGAAAAATATAAACTATTTTGCATACTTAGGAATTTCTTCTATTGTATTTTTATGCACGCGAGCATGCGACTTCGCATGGTACTCCGTATTTCAATTTCTATGTCAGCTAGATTATTTTCCCTACCTGCTTAGATTGTGTTTGCTCGGGACGCGCAAACAGTTAAGTCTGGGGGTGTGATGAGTCCATATTTTATACTTAATTCCGGACTCATCTGGGCTCATTTGCATGTCTTTGCGCTACAATTTAGCGTCGTTAGCACTCCTTTTGGTTCGCTGCGACATTCCACGTCTTGTGCACTTTATTAGCCTATTTCTGTGCGTGTGTGTATTTCCCTCTTGCGATGCATTTTATTAATATCTGTGACTACCATGATCGACAACTCGTCCAGTTTTCCTGCAGGTTCGGGGATCATGTGGGCTTCCGGGATAGGGCTTTCACCATTTTTTGGCAAAGGAGTCAATGGTCGTGCGTTTTTTCCCACGCACGACCATCGACCTCTTTGGCGCACAATCATCGGTCGTGCGCAGTCTGGCTTCTCTTGTAAAAATTCTGTCCCGCCATATCGCACGGTCACCAGCTATACCGCGCACGATCACTGCTCGTGCGCTGCCGATCGTGCGCATTCACGACCTATTTTATGCCATCCCTGTCTCCGCTATCGCACGAGCACCGACCATGCCTCGCACGATCACTGATCGTGCGCCTTTGCTCATGCGCTTATTTCTCTGACTTCTTCGGCAAGCTGCAGGTTTCCAGCTGTGTTGCGCACGATCATGGACCGAACAGCGCGCACGACAAGTGGTCGTGCGCCACTGATCGTGCGTGGTCAATTCTGTTTCGCGCCTATAAATGTCGTTCGCGATTTTAGGTCAGAGGGCGATTTTTGGGAGCGCCGTATTCTGCAATTTTCAGCAGGGCTCGCCTCCTTCTCCACCCCGCACTATAGGGAGGGTCTCCGGGCAAGCTTACAATGCCAAATCAACGTCGGAGCATCCTCTTGGCCTCCTCCTTCATCCACAAGCTTCAAGAAGATCTCGACCTAGCTTTCACCAAGCTTGGAGCAGTTTGTGCCATTCTCCACCAGGTTGTGACACGAAGAAGACGGGCCATTGGAAGGTGGTGACAGCCCTTCTCTACCCCGGAAGCAGTTGAGGACCGAGCTTGGACGCGGATTGATAACCCGGTGATTCCTTCCGTGAATCCTCAATAAGACTTCGGAGCCGGTTGATTTCGCACACTCACCTCCTCTTGTATTGATAGCATAGTAGATTTCTTTGTATTGATGAAGTGTATTTTGACTTTTAGCATGTTTAGATAATCATGTCTATGTGATTTGGTATTCTTGCTTATCTATTTAAGGTGTGCTTGTGTGGTGTGGATGTGTTTTGTTCCGCATTAGCAAATTCTAGTGGCGTGCTTCGTGAAGCAGTGCATAGCGGCCTGCATAGTAGGATTTCCGCTATTCTCTCCACCTCATTCGCTAGCCTACTCGCCCATCCGCCTAGCGATTCGGTGCATAGCGGCCCGACTAGTCTTCCATCCCGCCTGGCGAAGCTTCGCATAGTGGCGTTGCATAGGAGTAGTTGATAGTGTGAAAGTGAGGGTAAGATCTATCTCAACTCTAGAGGGGGGTGAATAGAGTTTATTCAAATAAGTTTCACAGTTTTGAAAATATCAACACATATAAAATTTAATTTACACTATAGTGTAGAGTGCTAGAAAGAAATTTAAGAAGCAAGAAATTAAGAACACAGCACACAGCAATAATCACACAAACAATCCAGCAGACACAAGGAAATATAGTGGTTCCCCAAAAACCTGGGTACATCCATTCTTCTACCACCCTTGGTAGGAACCCACTCAGGATGAGTTGATCAGGTGTCCTGACACCAATGAGCTTTTGTTAAGGTGCTCAAAAACCAAAACTAGATTTTTTGATAAGGTGTCTTGCCACCACTGAGTTTTGACAAGGTTCTCAGAACCAGACAGAACTTTTAAAGGGAGTTCAAGAACCCTTTTACAGCAGGAAAATAAAAAGGAAAAGGAAATGAAGTTGTCTTCTCTGTTCTCAAATCAAATGAGAGAAGACTTAGTGGATCTTTGTTGTCAAAGCTCCCCCTGAGATCTAGACTGGTTCAGGAAAAGAAGCTTTGCTCTAGGGTGATAGGTCTTCAGAATTTTGATCTCCAGTAAAAGATTGTTTCAGCAAGAAGGCTGAAAGATGAGGTGTCTGGAGTTCTTGAAATGAAGTTGTGAACACTTTTCAGTAAGCAAGAAGATTTTTATGTCACAGTTCTTCTGTTGTTTTTTTTGCTATCAGTGTTCTGTATATGATATTTTTTTTTGATTGAAAAAGGAAGATCTTATTCTCTGAAAAATTCTTTGTCCAAAGTAGCCGTTGACAGTCATAAATGTCTTCCATAAAGAGTCTTGTCTTCTAGAGGAAAGTCCAGCAAACATTCTCTGAATAATACCTTGAAACTTGCTCCAGAATAAAGACAAACGGCTGGCAGATCTTCTTATCATAAATGCTGATAATATTCAAAAACATTCCAAAGAATAACAGCATTTGAATCCTTAAATGCGTCGATCTCTCAGAAGAATCGTCGATCTGAGCTCTACGATCGTCGAACTGAGCTCAGAGATGAAATGAGATAAAGCAGACAGAAAACGTCGAACTGAGCTCGAAGATCGTCGAAAGGAGTTCGACGATTAAGAAGAACGGGCTGAAGGCAAATAGTCGATCTAAGCTCGAAGATCGTCGACCTGAGTTCGACGATTTATCGAAGTTGAGCTCAGAGAGCGTCGAATGGAGTTCGACGATTCGTCGACCTGAGCTCGACGAAAATTGCCTTAGACTTAGCTCTTCAACCTTGATCTTGGAATGGTCCTGGGGGCAGCTTCAAACTTAAGTTCTAAGCCCTAGACTCACTCTAGTGTTGACCTTCACAACTATACAACTAGGTCAACCTGGTTTCCTAAGACAACCATAGTGATCCTTACCCAAATTAGTAATAGGGTGTTCCAACAATCTCCCCCTATTTGTGTTAGGATTACTATTTACAAATAACATTAGGAAATGAATAAGCATTCATACAAAAACAAGAGCTAACCAAGCAAAGATATAGCAGCAAGCAGATCACAGAGAAAGAGCAGCAATTATCCAGAGGTGGATGAATGTTTAGCTTACACAATTTTACTTCTTCTCAGTTCCCTTTTTAAACAAAATTTCTCTGTTAGGATTCAGGGTTTCTTTCTTTGATCTTCTGTCATCCTCTGCACCTAGAGAAGTTTGAGATCTTGGCCTTGGAACTACAGCCTCTGGGTGCAGCTTCATGTAGTCTTCTGGGTTGAAAAACTTTCTTGAAGCATATCTTTCCAATTCTTTCTTCCTTTGATCTGATAAAGTTGTTATATTGGAGATGTCCATGCCTTGCTATCTGGCTTTCTTTAGTTGATCAAGAGCAGCTAGCTCTTTCATTCTTGCTGTCCAGGATAGAGGATTATTCTCAGGATCCTCAAAAGGAACAGGAGGTTCATACCTGTTGAGAGATTCAGAAGCAGGAGGAGTCCTGGAAACAACTGTGTCTTTCAGCCTGTAAGGGAAAGGACCTGAAGAGGAGTCAGTGTGGCCTTGTCCTTCCCTTTGATAAGATCTTTGTCCTCTCTGATTTCCTCTGTAATGACCCCTTCTGGATTGATATCCTCTTTGATGTTGTCCCCTTTGATAGTATCTTGGATATGATTGGGAGGAGCTTTGCCTTGAAGCTGGAGCTTGAGGGACTGAGCCTGATCCAGAATCTGGAGGAGGAGGAGGAGGAGGCTGATATTGTGAAGATCCTTTTTCATATTTATCAAGCTTCCTTCTCTTCTTCATAGCTTTCAGTTGATTCTTGGAGTATTGCATCCATGGCTTAGAAATGGGGCAATCATGCAGAATGTAGTAGGGAATATCATTGGAGTCTTTTGCTTTAGCTGGAGGAACTGACATCATGGCTTTGCTTCTAGCTTTCCTCTTCTTGGCAATGATATTGGCAGAGTCATCTGATTCAGTCTGGAATTGGTCACTATCTGAGCTTTGTGGTCTGTCATACAGATCATCAATGCTTTTCAAGTACTTTTCTTGTAGCTTTAACTGATCAGAAGTCAGAGCAGGAGCAACAGCAGCAGCAGACACTTGAGCAGGAGCAGGCATTGCAGCAGGTGTGGGATCTTCTAGGTAGGAAGCAAGTTCTTCATCAGCAGTTTCATCAGCAACAGTTACTGGAATCATCTCTATATCTTCAGCAGCAGCAGCAGCAGTTTCAATAATAGGAGGCACAATGGCCTTAGTAGCAGCATCAGGAATATCCACAGCCTTCCAAGAATTGATATAGGATTCAATGTGGCTGGGATCACAAACAGATACAGGCACAATGGCCTTAGACAGATCTTCAGTGAGAGGTACTGGCAGAAAGCTGAAATGAACTGTATCAAATTGAGATAGCAGGCTCTGAAGATTTAGTGCAAAAGCACATCCACTGCTTTCTGAGTGAGCAGGAGCTGGAGCTGGAGCAAAAACAGGAGCATCCACTAGCACATCCACTTCTTCATAAAGCATCTCCCCCTGCCTTGGTTCAAGGAGAGCTGAATCAAGGCACCCAGTAGAAGGGATTGCCTGGGAGGAGGAAAAGGAGGAAAGCTTGGTAGACAGCTCCTGAACTTGTTTCAGGAGTGGAGCCAGGGAAGTCTCCAACAGAGATGTCAGCCTGGGAGCTAGCAACTCATAAAGTCTGTCTACCAACCTTGGAAGATCTACATGCTCAAGCGGGGCTTGAGCAGAGGTAGGAGTAAAGGTAGATGGAGGGATGTTGGCTGGAGCTGAAGGTGTGGAGGTAGGTGGAGTAGGAATGGATGGCTCTGAGGATGGAATTGTGGAGATAGAGAAGGTGGAGGTGGAGATAGGTGAAGCAAGAGAGGGGGTGAAGGATGGTTGGGAAAGAATATCATTAAGCATTTGTTGAAAAGAGGAGGTAGAGGGTGGCTCAGGAGGAGTGGAGGGAGAATCATCCATGAAGGAATCATCTACAAGGGAAAAGGATGGTAGGGTGAAGGTTGAATAAGAGAAGAGGGGATGGAATTCCTCTGAGGTGGATACTGGAGGGGATGAAACTGGTGAGGAAATGGTAATTGGGGATGATATGGTTATGGTTGTGACTGGTGGTGAGGAGGAAATGGCTGGGGTAGATATAACTGGAGGAGGAAGAGAGGCAGGCAACACTTCTGCTGGTGGAGTGACTGAAGCAGTCCTTATGCCTGAAGGAAGTGGTGCAGTAGCTCTTGTAGGGTTGATGATTTGCCTGTCCCATTTCCTGAATAGGGCACAGGAGAGCCTCTTGGATGCATTGATGAACATCCTAGAGGAGGTTAACAGTTCAGGGCATCTGTAGTGCAGATAGACCCCTAAGATTCTCCCAAAACTCACGGCAGTCTTATTGATCTTCTTCTTAATTAAGTTGAAGAAGATGGATCCCCAATCAAGGTGTTTCTTATCGACTAAAGCTCCCATCAAGCAAATTTGATATCTAGAGATGGTGTCATGAGCTGAGTGCTTGGCCAACAGCACTTTCCCAACTACATCAGCCAGGAATTGATATTCCAGAGACAGATTTTTCTTTAAAAGTTTGTTAGGGTTGACAGCATTGTGACCCATTCGATTAAGCATTGAATCATAATCTTCTCCAGATAATTCAATAGAATATTCTCCAGTACTAAGTTGAAAGACATCTGTTAAGAGAGCCAGTGATAGATGTACCTGAGTCCCTTTAATGATGCCGACGACAGAGTTCTCAGTCTCGTCTGTCGCTGTAAACCACCACTCTTTGATCTCTTCTGAAGCAATCTTCATCCGGGTAGTCATTATTTGGATCAGCTGTTGTTCTCTGAACAGATTGAGAATATCCTTGAAGCGCTGATCGCTTCCATCAAACGAGTTTATATCAATGTCAAATCCTGTGTCAAATTTCATCTTAGAGATAGCAGCACTGGATTTAGCCATTTGCACCTGCAACAGAAAACCAAACGCGACCAAGTGTAGAGGATTTGGAGGGAAAACGAAGAAAGTTGCAGAGTATGAAAGCGCAAAAGGAGAATGAAGGCTGAAGAAATGATTTTATATTAGGGTTCGACGGCGAAACGGAAAGTCGTTGAGCTCAGTTCGACGAAGCGTCGAACTCAGCTCGACGATTTGGGCTGCAGAAGGAATCTGAAGAGACGTCAATATCGTCGATCTCCGTTCGACGATGTTGAAAAGCGTCGAGCTCCGCTCGACGGCCTCTGAACAGAAAGAGAAAAGGCCTAAAGCTGGCGAGGGCTTTGAACTCAGATCGACGACTTCGGAAGTGTCGATCTCTGGTCGATGATTTTTGGAAAATCGTCGATCTTCGTTCGATGATTTCTGGGAAAATGTCGAGCACAGTTCAGAGACAAAACCTATTCTACAGACACAAAAGGAACTGATTTTTTTGCTTAATCTTGGTCTGTTTTATCTTTTCAAAAATCTTGTAAGTTATTTAAGGCTTCCTCCATCTAACATGCCTAACTTATTTAGGAAGAAACTGTGTTTCTTTTCATCCAAGGGCTTGGTGAAAATATCTCCCCTTTGCAAATCAGTAGGTATATATTGAAGTTCTATTTTGTTTTTCTCTACATTATCCCTTAGAAAGTGATGCTTAATCTCTATATGTTTTGTCCTACTATGGAGGACTGGATTTTGTGCTACAGAGATAGCACTAGTATTATCACAAAAAATTTTAGACTTCTCTAAGTTGTAGTCATAGTCTAAGAGCTGATTTTGTATCCACAATATTTGTGAACAGCAGCTGCCTGTAGCCATATACTCAGCTTCAGCAGTTGAGGTTGACACAGATGTTTGCTTCTTACAAAACCAGGAGACAAGTCTGTCACCAAGGAACTGACATGTTCCACTGGTGCTTTTCCTGTCTATTCTGCATCCAGCATAATCAGCATCTGAGAATCCAGTTAATTCAAATCCTGAGTCTTTTGGATACCAGAGTCCTAGATTTGGACAACTTTTTACATACCTAAGAATCCTTTTAACTAGAGTTAGGTGTGACTCTCTAGGGCTAACTTGGAATCTAGCACATATGCATGTAGCAAACATTATATCTGGCCTACTGGTTGTAAGGTACAATAGAGAGCCAATCATTGCTCTATATGTTGTCTGATCAACTGGTTTCCCATGTTCATCAGCATCCAATACAGCATTGGTAGGCATGGGTGAGGCACCCAAGCCCAGTGTACTGTTGAATCAAGAGTTCACTGTGCTTGTAATGTCCATCAGTCTGATACTTCTCCCATTTAGGGATTCTTCAAACTTTTTAGCTCTTGACAGTTCACTTTTCAGTGAAGTTATCTCCTCCCTACAGCATTCTAACTCCTCAGAGAGTTTGAGGTTATTTGAGTTCAGGACATTGTATTCAGATAATTTATTTTTGGGAGAGATTATCTCTTTTTCAGATCTTAGTAAATCCAAGCACAATGTCTTAAATTCATTTTTGAAGTCCTCAGAATTAAAATCAAAAGAACCAGACAGAACTTTTGAAGGGAGTTCAAGAACCCTTTTACAGCAGGAAAATAAAAAGGAAAAGGAAATAAAGTTGTCTTCTCTGTTCTCAAATCAAATGAGAGAAGACTATCTCAACTCTAGAGGAATTGAAAGTGAGGGTAAGATCTATCTCAACTCTAGAGGGGGGGTGAATAGAGTTTATTCAAATAAGTTTCACAGTTTTGAAAATATCAACACATATAAAATTTAATTTACACTATAGTGTAGAGTGCTAGAAAGAAATTTAAGAAGCAAGAAATTAAGAACACAGCACACAGCAATAATCACACAAACAATCCAGCAGACACAAGGAAATATAGTGGTTCCCCAAAAACCTGGGTACATCCACTCTTCTACCATCCTTGGTAGGAATCCACTCAGGATGAGTTGATCAGGTGTCCTGACACCAATGAGCTTTTGTTAAGGTGCTCAAAAAACAAAACTGGATTTTTTGATAAGGTGTCTTGCCACCACTGAGTTTTGACAAGGTTCTCAGAACCAGACAGAACTTTTGAAGGGAGTTCAAGAACCCTTTTATAGCAGGAAAATAAAAAGGAAAAGGAAATGAAGTTGTCTTCTCTGTTCTCAAATCAAATGAGAGAAGACTTAGTGGATCTTTGTTGTCAAAGCTCCCCCTGAGATCTAGACTAGTTCAGGAAAAGAAGCTTTGCTCTAGGGTGATAGGTCTTCAGAATTTTGATCTCCAGCAAAAGATTGTTTCAGCAAGAAGGCTGAAAGATGAGGTGTCTGGAGTTCTTGAAATGAAGTTGTGAACACTTTTCAGTAAGCAAGAAGATTTTTATGTCACAGTTCTTCTGTTGTTCTTTTGCTATCAGTGTTCTGTATATGATATTTTTTTGATTGAAAAAGGAAGATCTTATTCTCTGAAAAATTCTTTGTCCAAAGTAGCCGTTGGCAGTCATAAATGTCTTCCATAAAGAGTCTTGTCTTCTAGAGGAAAGTCCAGCAAACATTCTCTGAATAATACCTTGAAACTTGCTCCAGAATAAAGACAAACGGCTGGCAGATCTTCTTATCATAAATGCTGATAATATTCAAAAACATTCCAAAGAATAACAGCATTTGAATCCTTAAATGCATCGATCTCTCAGAAGAATTGTCGATCTGATCTCTACGATCGTCGAACTGAGCTCAGAGATGAAATGAGATAAAGCAGACAGAAAACGTCGAACTGAGCTCGAAGATCGTCGAAAGGAGTTCGACGATTAAGCAGAACGGGCTGAAGGCAAATAGTTGATCTGAGCTCGAAGATCGTCGACCTGAGTTCGACGATTTATCGAAGTTGAGCTCAGAGAGCATCGAATGGAGTTCGACGATTCGTCGACCTGAGCTCGACGAAAATTGCCTTAGACTTAGCTCTTCAACCTTGATCTTGGAATGGTCCTGGGGGCAGCTTCAAACCTAAGTTCTATGCCCTAGACTCACTCTAGTGTTGACCTTCACAACTATACAACTAGGTCAACCTGGTTTCCTAAGACAACCATAGTGATCCTTACCCAAATTAGTAATAGGGTGTTCCAACATAGTGTTTTATTTTCTTTTATCGCAACCACCAAAACCCTCCATTTCATTACCTCCGACCTAAGGACTTCAATCTCAAGTCCTCCTCGAAATTAAATCCACCTTACTGTGTTCCTTGTGAGAACGATACATGGGAAAACTCGCCCATTTTATATTACTTGTGCGACCGGTTCACTGCCGTGATCTTTTGCATCAAGTGTGCAGGTTGACAGGTGCATGTGAAGAAGAAGACTCTTATGGAAACTAACGCCAAGCGATAGAAGTGACCTTCGGGAGGTAGCCGTTAATTAATTGGATAGAGGTCTTAGGAAAGTACTGTGCCGCACTAGTCCTACCGCCCGCGCTAACTAAAGGAATTAAGTTGGCAAGCGTCTCAGGAAACTACCGCAGGCGGTAGTGCTTACCGCACCGTGCTGGCCTCTCAACGAATGTCGAAAAGGACTTCTAGCAAAACCAAACTACCACAAGCAATGGCAGTTATCGCACCGCGTGTAACGCCCCCGATTTTTCGACGATTTTATTTAAATGGGAAACATCATATTTATGACGTCATGGCATTACCTTTAACGTCAAGATGACGACGTAATGCCATAAAGGCATTTTCGCGTCCATGCGGTCAAGTCGGCCGAATTCTTGTTGTTATGAGAAAATTTTGCATTTGGAATTTAAGTTGAGTAATTTTTGACTTACTCGTCAAGTTTCGTCGTGATCCGAGCTATATTTGGGCCTCGGCGTTTTTCCAAAGTTTTGTGGAATTTATGTTCGTCGTAAACTTTGAAAACTTATATCTCGAGAATGGCTCGTCTGATCTTGGTTTTGACTTCGCCGTTGTGTTCGTAGCGTCTGTGTTCGCCTATAGCGTGAGTTTCGTTCAATTCGGCGCTCGTTTGGGCCTCCGTTTTGATCTCGCGTTTCCTTATTCAAATATATATAAATACGATTATTTTAATATTAAATTACTATTCAAAAATGAAAAGTACTATTCATTCTTATAGTTTGATCAAAAGGTTAGATTTGCCAAGAAATTGTTTTTCCTGCAACCTTGACTCGTGTGAAGTTTCTGCTTATTATGTAAATCTTCTGTTCCTCCAATTCTGTATACTCGAGTAGTCTGTTTATGTATACTCGAGTAGTCTGTTTATGTATACTCGAGTAGCCTTCTGTATACTCGAGTAGTCTGTTTCTGTATACTCGAGTAGTCTGTTTATGTATACTCGAGTAGCCTTCTATATACTCGAGTAGTCTGTTTCTGTATACTCGAGTAGTCTGTTTATGTATACTCGAGTAGCCTTCTGTATACTCGAGTAGTTTGTTTCTGTATACTCGAGTAGTCTGTTTATGTATACTCGAGTAGCCTTCTGTATACTCGAGTAGTCTGTTTCTGTATACTCGAGTAGTCTGTTCTGTATACTCGAGTAGTCTGTTTCTGTATACTCGAGTAGCCTTCTGTATACTCGAGTAGTCTGTTCCTGCATACTCGAGTAGTCTGTTTCTGCTTACTCGAGTAGCCTTCTGTATACTCGAGTAGTCTGCTGTCTTTCTCGTGTAGTTCGTCATATTTTGTGTTCGGGAGCCTTTTTGAGGGTCAAAACAGTACCGTATGAAAAAATGGCTAACATGAAATTTGTTCGTCTCGACGAGATCTACAACTTTTATGTTGGGCATGTTTCGATTTGAAGCCATTCTAGACCTCTAATTTTGTTTTCCGCGAACTGCTCGTACTTAAACCGTTTTTTTATATATTTAGACAAAACTTTTTATAACTACTTATATATATATATATATATATATATATATTCTTATACTTAGGTTATTTAGAAAATAGGAATAATTCATCTTCTCCGATTCTTTCTCCCGAACCAGAGTGGCATGAGCGAGAGAGAGAGAATATTTTGTGAATCTTCCGGTGGCCGCCGACGGAGCTCCGGTGCTCGAAATCTTCAACCGAGCGTAGATTTGGAAAGCTCTCACCGAGAGCTGCGCTATCGTGGTAAATTTTTCCCCTTTCTTTGAGTTTTCTCATTAGGGTTTTTCGGCCCTAACCCCCTTTTCGACCATTTTTTTCTAGATTTCAACTTCCTCCATCCTCTTTTGCCCCGATCTGTGACGTGGACTAATTTGGAGAACTTTTCCGGTAAAACCAAGGCAAGTGGTGGTTTCCCCTCATTTCTCCTTGTCCGATTTGATGGTAACGGTTCAGTTTTTATGTTCTTTAAAATTTTCTTCACCTTGTTTTCCAAGTTATTGCTACGATTAACCTTTTTGGATGATCTCTCGAGATTGTAAGATTTTGTCTTGGTGAACTTGATCTTGTCATAATATATTTAATCGCTCTTGATGTGTCTTATTAATGCCTTTAAATGCATTACCTATCGTTATTGATCGTATTAGAGTTTGTCTAGGATTGTAAATCGTTCATAGGGGTTGATCAACCATGTCTTGAAACTAGAAGTGTCAAGTAGAATCTGATGAACCAAATCTCGAGATATATTTGTGTTGTGGTTTCTTTGGGTTTCTAAAATTTGTGGGAGTTAGTGGATAAAACCACCTCCGTAAAGTTTGATGCCTTTATTAGTACTTTGTGGAAGTCTACCAGGTTTTTGGGCATCTGCGGTGTATGGTGGAGAGAATGAGACTCCCTCGCAGTTAAGCGGATATTTTATTCGTAAGGGTGTGTCCAGTTGAGTGACCACCTCGCCCGTGTTTTTGGGGTAGAGTCGACCACGGGTGCCTAATAAAGGTTTTGTATTTCTTCCTTATGATTTATTCATGTTGTCACCTTATAGCCTTGTGCGTCTGGTGCACTCTTGTGACGAATCACCTAAGTGTTCTTTTTTTCTGATGATGCCTTGTTTCTTTTTATACTTTACTTCAAAGGTTTTGGTCTTGGGTTGGTACCCCTTTTGACCCTTATTTATTTTGGCTTATTTTTTTGCCACCATTTGTACCCTCTTGCTGAGGTGTTCTGTCTTTGGAATGCCTCAGGTTCGGAGCATTAGCAGGTAGCGGATCCGGTTTTGGAGCCTTAGCAGCAGCAGTTTGGCTGTAGTTTTCCCCCTCGCCGTAGCAAGGTAGTTTGTTGTTTTAGTTTTCTTTGCCCAGTTTCAGACATATTCATACTGTGGGTTCGTGTCAGGTTGTTGACGCCCACAGGTTTGTTGACCTTTTTGGACACTTGCTAGCTGTTGTGGTTTCCTTATGTTTGGTTTACATTACTTGCTCTCTGGGATGATTTATTGCTAGGATTGCATGTTAGATATTTTTAACCTATAAAACCCAACTATTAGTAAAGCATACTTGTCATCTCTTTCAAAACTAAGCCACTACTTTTTATTTAGCGTAAAGACTTTCTTACACTTATTATAAATCTAGGGTTTGCATTGTATGAGTTGTTCCTCGGGGACATTTATACTCATGTAGGATATTAGAGTCAATTTAAATAAGTATTTTCCGCAAGCGTATAATTTATATTTTAAATCGTGAACTAGATGATTCACTAAGCCGAGGGATACGGCTACCATCTTAACTTAAACTGGATTTTATTCGTAACCATTTATGTTTTCTATTAAAATTGTAGAGTTTGGAGTCTTGCCTGAACGTCTGCAGTTATCCCCTACACGGCGTGGCATCACGACGCGTATTTTCCTCTTGCTTTGATATAATTAAATTATTGGGAAAAATACGGGTTGTGATAGTTGGTATCAGAGGGAGGTTGCTTGACAATTGGTCGGGCAACCTTCCCTTGTTAGTGTTAGTTGCTTAGTGTCCTGTCATACACACACCGATGTGTCATCAATATGTCTTGGCTGAAGCATGAACACTACACTCATAAGCATGATTAGAAGTATACGGGGCATATTATGTAGTATGGGATGCATAATATGTGTTTGTATATGGATCCACCATAGGTGGCAACATGTGAGGGTTATGTAGTATGGGATGCATAACCTCACCACATGAATGCCCATTAGCACGTTTTCTTTTCGTTGCATGCAATATTATGTAGTATGGGATGCATAACATTGCATGTGTACGCCGCTCATAACATGCATTAATGCCTTTTATAGAATTCATAGCACCACATGCATATTATAACATAACATAAGCACAACATGCCAAGCTAAAGATTTACTTGATGACATATGCACACACATGATTTTAAATAAGAGTAAAGAATTCATGCATTCATATCATAGGCACATGAGTCAATAGGATGATAAGATATCATCCTGAGTAGGACATATCATCATCATATAATCCCAGAGCAAGTGACAGCTTTAGCAAGTGTCTTTCAAGTATGGTCTGAACTAGTTTTGTTTGCCCTAGTCGTAATCTAGGATTTTAATTGGGTTGTTCGTTTGTCATTTTAGAAATGCCTCCAAAGCGTATTACGACGAGATCGACTCCCCAGTCGGATGGTGAGTCATCAGGTGCGCAGAGTGATGCGTTGATTGAGAGTTTGCGCCAGAGCAAGGAGGCTCTGTCAAGGCAAGTAGTTGTGATGCAAACGCAAATTCAGTCATTGTTGTCTACCGCTCCAGCGCGGCAACCTTCAGTGCAAGAGCCTGCCTTGGGTCAAGTTGTGCCCAATACCCCTGCTCCTCTGGTGTCCCCGGTGGCAATACCACCAGAAATGAATTTCATATCGCATTTCCAGCGATTGGGACCTCCCACCTACGACGGGAGTGCCGACTTTATGATTTTGGATGATTGGATCATCTCAATCGAGGAGATGTTTTCGTATTCTGGGATTCTAGAAGCCCAGAAGGTTATGATTGCAGCCTATTAGCTAAAAGGCCTAGCAAAGAGTTGGTGGATTCATGAAAAGGAGAGTCTGAAGGAAGGCTGTATCTGGGACTCTTTCAAGAAGATGTTGCTGAAGAAGTTTTTGCCCTCGGTCGAGTAGGACCGTCTCATGAATAACTTCCTGCATTTGAAGCAGAGACAGCTCACGGTGAGCGAATATGAGATTGAGTTTAGCAAGTTGAGTAGATTTGCTCCCGATTTGGTAGCTTCGGAGGAGGGAAGAGTGAAACGTTTCCTGGGAGGACTAAGAAGTGATGTCCAGCAGTGGGCATGCGCTTATGGAGCTGACAGTTATGCTATGGCAGTGGAAGCCGCACTAAAAGTTGAAGCGATTGAAAATGCCAAGAACGCGGTGCTGCGGCGAGGAAAGAGAAAAGGAAGGGTGTTGAGGATGGTAGCTCCAGGGCATCTGGCCCTTCTTCGAAGAAGAAAGGTAAGGAAGTGTGTAGTTTCTGTGGTCGTTCTGGCCACCCTTACGAAAGATGTTTCAAGAGAACAGCCACCCTGAAGCAGCAGCAAGTGCACGCCATCCAAGGTGCACCTAAGGGAGAGCTCGTGTGCTCGTTCTGTGCAAGGAAGGGTCATGATGTGAGTCGGTGCTGGATGAAAGAAAGGACCTGCTTCCAGTGCGGGCAGAAGGAACACCAAAAATCTTCGTGCCCCCAGGCTCAAACCCCATTGCAGCCTGCCCCGCTTCGAGCTCTACCGCCACCACCAACCCTAGATAAAGGAAAAGGAAAGCTGAACGTGATGACTAGCGAGGAAGCTCAAAACTCTACGCAAGTTATTTCAGGTTAGCCCCAGTCTATTTTATCCCTATTATTTATCGTTGTTGCCATGGTTATCGTTCGTTTAGTTATGTATGTTACGGTTTTAAGGGAGTTTAAGGTGCGGAATAGGTGGGCGCGCGTTCTGTTCGATTCGGGTGCCACTCATTCCTTTGTGGCCAGGAGGTTTGTTGATAAACATCGCCTGGATGTTGATCAATTGAGAGACTCCTTCAACGTCAAGCTTCCCTCCGGTGATTTGGTGATATCCAATCAAGGAGTTCTGAGATGCCCTATTCATCTTGGCAATTTTCTGGCCCTTGCGGATCTGTTAATTTTAGACCTGACTGATTTTGATGTGATTTTGTGCATGCACTGGCTGTCTAAGTATGATACAGTCATCCAGTGCAAGGCAAAAAGACTGGACTTCAGGATGGACAATGGCCAACCTATGAGCGTCTATGGATTTCAGGACAGAGTTTCCCCTGTCATTTCTGCGGTACGTGCTATAAAGTCTGGTTGCGAGGCGTTTTTAGTTTCTATTTCTGCTCTGGAAACAGCTTCTGTTACACCACGTCTTGAGGATGTCTCGGTGGTGCGAGAGTTTCCAGATGTCTTTCCTGATAGTCTTCCAGGACTTCCTCCTGAGAGGGAGATTGAGTTCGTGATTGACCTCGAGCCAGACACTCGTCCCATCGCCAAAGCACTGTACCGTATGGCTCCGCGTGAGTTGGATGAGTTGCGTACTCAACTCGATGAGTTGCTGAGGTGTGGTTTTATTAGACCAAGTTCTTCTCCGTGGGGTGCTCCGGTTTTGTTCGTAAGGAAGAAGGACGGATCGATGAGGCTTTGCATCGATTACAGGGAATTAAATAAGGTGACCGTTAAGAATAGATATCCCCTGCCAAGGATCGATGATTTGTTCGATCAGTTGCGTGGTAGCTCGGTATTTTCAAAAATCGATCTTCGCTCAGGCTACCACCAGTTGAGGATTCGCGAGGAAGATATTCCCCGAACCGCATTCCGTTCACGGCATGGACATTATGAGTTTTTGGTGTTGTCTTTCGGTTTAACCAATGCACCCTCTACTTTCATGGATTTGATGAATAGAGTGTTTAAGGATTTCTTGGACCGATTCATTATTGTGTTCATAGATGATGTCCTAGTGTATTCCCGCAATGTTGAGGAGCATACTCAGCATTTGCGTTTGGTTTTGTCGACCTTGAGGGAGCATAAGTTATATGCGAAGTTGAGCAAATGTGAGTTCTGGCTACCTCAGGTGTCCTTTCTGGGTCATGTTGTAGGCAAGGATGGTATTTCTGTAGACCCGACCAAGATTTCTGTCGTGATGGAATGGGAAAGACCTTCTACACCTAAGGAGATTAGGAGCTTCTTAGGCCTCGCTGGCTACTATAGAAGATTTGTGGAAGGATTTTCGGTGTTGTCTGCTCCTTTAACTAGACTTACTCAGAAGAATACTGCATTCATTTGAAGTGATAAGTGTGAAGAGGCTTTCCAAGAGTTGAAGAAGAGACTGTGTACTGCCCCAATTTTAACCTTACCTACTGAAGGAGTCGAGTATGCTGTGTACGTCGATGCGTCACACATCGGACTTGGTTGTGTTTTAATGCAAGATGGTAAGGTGATCGCGTATGGATCGAGGCAACTAAAGATTCACGAGAGAAACTATCCTACGCACGATTTGGAGTTTGCTGCCTTAATTTATGCGCTGAAGCTGTGGCGACACTTATTGTATGGCGCGCTGTGCAAGATCTATACGGACCATAAGAGTTTGAAGTACGTCTTCACTCAGAAGGAACTAAACCTACGCCAGCGTCGGTGGTTAGAATATGTGGCGGATTATGAAGTAGAAATTCTTTATCATCCGAGAAAGGCTAATGTAGTAGCTGATGCTTTGAGTAGGAAGACCGCTAAAATTTTTAATCTATCGGTACAGTCCTTGGTAGAAGAATTCTTGTTGATGAACATCGAGATTGGGAGTAGTTCTACGCCTGCTAGTTTGGAAGCAGAAGCGCCCTCTTGGATTTCCCTTACTAGGGTACACCAAAAGGATGATCCGGAATTGTTGCACCTCTGGAATAGGACTGAGAAAGGAGAGTTACCTGATTTTTCTTTGGACGAGCTAGGTACTCTGAAATATCAGGGTAGATTCTGTATTCCTGACATGGGTGATATTCGGGCTAAAATTTGTGAAGAAGCTCATGGTTCCAGTGTTTCCTATCATCCTGGTTCCACCAAAATGTATAAGGATCTAAAGCAAATTGTTTGGTGGGCAGGGATGAAGGGCGATATCGCAAAGTTTGTATCAGAATGTTATACGTGTCAGCGTGTCAAGGCTGATCATAGAAGGCCTGGTGGTAAATTGACACCTCTTGATATTCCAAGTTGGAAATGGGAAAGTATTTCAATGGATTTTATCACCGGTCTACCAAAATCTCCCCGTGGGCATGACTCAGTTTGGGTGATAGTCGACAGACTGACAAAGTGTGCCCACTTTGTTCCATTTAAGATTGGGTATTCGATGAAGAAGATAGCTGAGCTATATCTTGAAGAGGTCATCAGGTTACATGGAGTGCCTGTTAGCATTGTATCAGATCGGGACTCCAGATTTACGTCTCGCTTTTGGAAGAGCCTGCAAGAGGGGTTGGGTACCGACTTGAGGTATTCCACCGCCTATCATCCACAGACGAATGGGAAATAGAAAGAGTAAATCAGATCGTGGAGGACATGATTAGATGTTATATTTTGGATCATGGTGGTGCTTGGGATGAGCGTCTCAGACTCATGGAGTTTGCTTACAATAATAGTTATCAAGAGAGCTTGCAGATGGCCCCGTTTGAGGCCTTGTATGGGAGGCATTGTAGGACTCCCTTATTTTGGGCTGAGGTTGGTGAGAGAGCATTGCTAGGTCCGGAAGTCCTTGAGGAGATGAATTGTGCGGTGACTCATATTCGAGAGAAGCTACGTGTAGCACAAGAGCGTTATGAGAAATATGCTAATCGACGAAGGGTCGATTTGGAGTTTGTCGTTGGGGACTTGGTTTTCCTGAAAGTTTCTCTGATGCCAGGAGTAAAAAGATTTGGAAGGAACCACAAGTTAGACCCCCGGTATATGGGACCTTTTCAGATTCTGGAGCGCATCGGAGTGTCAGCTTATCGACTAGAATTACCTGCTAGCTTCCCTGGTGTCCACGATGTGTTCCATGTGAGCTAGTTGCGGAAGTGTGTTCGTAGTGATCGTCAAATTCTTGACTCGGTGCCCCAAATTCAGCCCAATCTGTCGTATGTGGAAGAGCCTATCCGCGTTTTGGAATCTCAAGAGCGTGTCTTGCGAAGGAAGACCATCCCCATGGTTAAGATTCTTTGGAGAAATCAAGACGTCGAGAGCGCGACGTGGGAATTGGAGTCAGCAATGAGAGAATCTCATCCGCACCTCCTCTCCTAGTTTCGGGTACGTCGATATGTTTTCAGTCACGTTTGATTTTATCATTTTGATTTGGTTTTGGAGTTGTGTTAAGTTTCAGGACGAAACTTCTTTTTAGAGGGAGTGACTGTAACGCCCCCGATTTTTCGACGATTTTATTTAAATGGGAAACATCATATTTATGACATCATGGCGTTACCTTTAACGTCAAGATGACGACGTAATGCCATAAAGGCATTTTCGCGTCCATGCGGTCAAGACGGCCGAATTCTTGTTGTTATGAGAAAATTTTGCATTTGGAATTTAAGTTGAGTAATTTTTGACTTACTCATCAAGTTTCGTCGCGATCCGAGCGATATTTGGGCCTCGGCGTTTTTCCAAAGTTTTGTGGAATTTATGTTCGTCGTAAACTTTGAAAACTTATATCTCGAGAATGGCTCGTCTTATCTTGGTTTTGACTTTGCCGTTGTGTTCGTAGCGTCTGTGTTTGCCTACAGCGTGAGTTTCGTTCAATTCGGCGCTCGTTTGGGCCTCCGTTTTGATCTCGCGTTTCCTTATTCAAATATATATAAATACGATTATTTTAATATTAAATTACTATTCAAAAATGAAAAGTACTATTCATTCTTATAGTTTGATCAAAAGGTTAGATTTGCCAAGAAATTGTTTTTCCGGCAACCTTGACTCGTGTGAAGTTTCTGCTTATTATGTAAATCTTCTGTTCCTCCAATTCTGTATACTCGAGTAGTCTGTTTATGTATACTCGAGTAGTCTGTTTATGTATACTCGAGTAGCCTTCTGTATACTCGAGTAGTCTGTTTCTGTATACTCGAGTAGTCTGTTTATGTATACTCAAGTATCCTTCTGTATACTCGAGTAGTCTGTTTCTGTATACTCGAGTAGTCTGTTTATGTATACTCGAGTAGCCTTCTGTATACTCGAGTAGTCTGTTTCTGTATACTCGAGTAGTCTGTTTATGTATACTCGAGTAGCTTTCTGTATACTCGAGTAGTCTGTTTCTGTATACTCGAGTAGTCTGTTTCTGTATACTCGAGTAGTCTGTTTCTGAATACTCGAGTAGCCTTCTGTATACTCGAGTAGTCTGTTCCTGCATACTCGAGTAGTCTGTTTCTGCTTACTCGAGTAGCCTTCTGTATACTCGAGTAGTCTGCTGTCTTTCTCGTGTAGTTCGTCATAGTTTGTGTTCGGGAGCCTTTTTGAGGGTCAAAACAGTGCCGTATGAAAAAATGGCTAACATGAAATTTGTTTGTCTCGACGAGATATACAACTTTTATGTTGGGCACTTTTTGATTTGAAGCCATTCTAGACCTCTAATTTTGTTTTCCGCGAACTGCTAGTACTTAAAACATTTTTTATTATATATTTAGACAAAACTTTTTATAACTACTTATATATATATATATATATATATATATATATATATATATATATATATATATATATATATATTCTTATACTTAGGTTATTTAGAAAAATAGGAATACTTCATCTTCTCCGATTCTTTCTCCCGAACCAGAGCGGCGTGAGCGAGAGAGAGAGAATATTTCGTGAATCTTCCGGTGGCCGCCGACGGAGCTCCGGTGCTCGAAATCTTCAACCGAGCGTAGATTTGGAAAGCTCTCACCGAGAGTTGCGCTATCGTGGTAAATTTTTCCCCTTTCTTTGAGTTTTCTCGTTAGGGTTTTTCGGCCCTAACCCCCTTTTCGACCATTTTTGTCTTGATTTCAACTTCCTCCATCCTCTTTTGCCCCGATCTGTGACGTGGACTAATTTGGAGAACTTTTCCGATAAAACCAAGGCAAGTGGTGGTTTCCCCTCATTTCTCCTTATCCGATTTGATGGTAACGGTTCAGTTTTTATGTTCTTTAAAATTTTCTTCACCTTGTTTTCCAAGTTATTGCTACGATTAACCTTTTTGGATGATCTCTCGAGATTGTAAGATTTTGTCTTGGTGAACTTGATCTTGTCATGATATATTTAATCGCTTTTGATGTGTCTTATTAATGCCTTTAAATGCATTACCTATCGTTATTGATCGTATTAGAGTTTGTCTAGGATTGTAAATCGTTCATAGGGGTTGATCAACCATGTCTTGAAACTAGAAGTGTCAAGTAGAATCTGATGAGCCAAATCTCGAGATATATTTGTGTTGTGTTTTCTTTGGGTTTCTAAAATTTACGGGAGTTAGTGGATAAAACCACCTCCGCAAAGTTTGATGCCTTTATTAGTACCTTGTGGAAGTCTACCAGGTTTTTGGGCATCTGCGGTGTATGGTGGAGAGTATGAGACTCCCTCGCAGTTAAGCGGATATTTTATTCGTAAGGGTGTGTCCAGTTGAGTGACCACCTCGCCCGTGTTTTTGGGGTAGAGTCGACCACGGGTGCCTAATAAAGGTTTTGTATTTCTTCCTTATGATTTATTCATTTTGTCACCTTATAGCCTTGTGCGTCTGGTGTACTCTTGTGACGAATCACCTAAGTGTTCTTTTTTTCTGATGATGCCTTGTTTCTTTTTATACTTTACTTCAAAGGTTTTGGTCTTGGGTTGGTACCCCTTTTGACCCTTATTTATTTTGGCTTATTTTTCTGCCACCATTTGTACCCTCTTGCTGAGGTGTTCTTTTTTTGGAATGCCTCAGGTTCGGAGCATTAGCAGGTAGCGGAGCCGGTTTTGGAGCTTTAGCAGCAGCAGTTTGGCTGTAGTTTTCCCCCTCGCCGTAGCGAGGTAGTTTGTTGTTTTAGTTTTCTTTGCCCAGTTTCAGACATATTCATACTGTGGGTTCGTGTCAGGTTGTTGACGCCCACAGGTTTGTTGACCTTTTTGGACACTTGCTAGCTGTTGTGGTTTCCTTATGTTTGGTTTACATTACTTGCTCTCTGGGATGATTTATTGCTAGGATTGCATGTTAGATATTTTTAACCTATAAAACCCTACTATTAGTAAAGCATACTTGTCATCTCTTTCAAAACTAAGCCACTACTTTTTATTTAGCGTAAAGACTTTCCTACACTTATTATAAATCTAGGGTTTGCATTGTATGAGTTGTTCCTCGGGGACATTTATACTCATGTAGGATATTAGAGTCAATTTAAATAAGTATTTTCCGCAAGCGTATAATTTATATTTTAAATCGTGAACTAGATGATTCACTAAGCCGAGGGATACGGCTACCATCTTAACTTAAACTGGATTTTATTCGTAACCATTTATGTTTTCTATTAAAATTGTAGAGTTTGGAGTCTTGCCTGAACGTCTGCAGTTATCCCCTGCACGGCGTGGCATCACGACGCGTATTTTCCTCTTGCTCTGATATAATTAAATTGTTGGGAAAAATGCGGGTTGTGACACCGCGCTAACCTCTCGATGAATGCTGAGAAGTATTTCTCAAAAATCAAACTACCACAGGCAATAGAAGTTACCGCGCCGCGCTATCCTCTTGACAAATGATAAGAAGGATTTCTCGAGAAATCAAACTACCGCAGGCGATAGCTGTTACCGCGCCGCGCTAGCCTCTCGACGAGTATCGACACAAATTTTTAGAATCATTGTGTCCTATATTACCGCGCGACGGTAGCTATAACTGCACTATGCTAGCAATGATAAAACGATAAATATTCGTTTTGAATATTATTCCAGATTTGGACGATAGCTGGCACAACAAGCACACGAACCTACCATCTGGAGCTAGACTTACCGCCAACGGTAGCTTATTTTCACGAAGACGTATAAAAGGCCGCATTGGTTTTTGTGCCTTGTATCTATAAGAGAATCCAGACGAAAATAGACAAGATTTCCTGTGCTCTAGGGTTCGGCCGCCTTCCTTACATCCGTTCCAATCATCTTTTTCTAAGAAGAAGAGAATCGTCTCCCTCATGTTCGTGATCGAAAGACTCCGACGATCCAAGATCTACATCGACTATGAAGAACCGATCGGTTACTAGAAAACGGAGAAGTCGTCAAGAGGGAGAACTTCATCTTTGAAATATTTACATCTGTTATTCTTATAATCTTTTCTTTTTCTAAATCTTATGGTGAGGAAAATCGATCGGAAAGGGTCGTCGGAATCCGGGTAGGATTTTGCGGGAAATCTTCCTGGGGATAGGGACGTCGAGATCAGAGGATTTAGTGGGGCTCTAAGACCCTTCCTTGTGAGGAGGTGAAGAGCAGGCTTGAAGGCTTCTCCTGGAGGGAAAAGGAGAGAGCGAACCAGTCTGTGGAGCGGATCGGTATAGAAACCAAAAGATCGTTTCTACTCACCGCCTTAGATCTCTGGCACCACGGAGATCACCTTTTTGTACTCATCTAGAACTATTATTGTTTTTGAATTCATTCAATGAAATCTATTATTTCTGTGTTAATTACTTATGGGTGTGTGTTATGATTATTTAGCGAGTCTGTGTGTTTGTGGGATTGGAACTCGGATCTGCACAGGAAAACGAGCTCTGTGACTTACCGTCACACGTTAGCTACCAAACCCCCCGCGGTAGCTTCCAGAACTCGATTTTCTGAGGCAAAATATTTTATATTCGATTTAACGTTATAACCTTATTCACCCCCCCCCCCCCCTCTAAGGTTTGTCATACATCCAACACTCACATCGTTGACTCACAAGAACCAGAAGTTTGTGTGGACTCAGGAGTGCAAACAAGCATTTGACAACTTGAAGGAGAGACTAATGACAGCTCCAATCCTATGTTTCCTTAAAGGAACTGATGGATTTCAGATTTACAGTAATGCATCAAGATTCGGATTGGGTTGTGTGTTAGTGCAACATGATAAGGTGATAGCCTTTGGGTCTAAGTAGTTGAAACCTCATGAGAGGAATTACCCATCAATGACTTGGAATTGGCAGGGGTAATTGTTTCGTTGAAGTTCTAGGCGGCACTATGTGTATGGAGTGAAGTTGGAGATCTTAACGAACAACAAAAGCCTGAAGTATCTCTAGATCAAAAAGATCTGAACATGCGGCAGTGCAGATGGGTTGAGTTCCTTGGGGACTACAATGTGGCTGTTCAATATACGCCAGGCAAGGCCAACGTGGTGGCAGATGCCTTGTGTAGGAAATATTCTGGACAAGGAAATTAGATTGAAGCTCATAAGGAGTGGTTTGTGCAGGACTGTGAGTCCCTTGGCATTGAGTGTGTACCCAGAGGAGAATCTAGCACAGCTCGGTTTAACTGGATTGAGTTGTAGAATGACTTATCCGATCATATCCGGGAAGTGGCCAATATGGATGTAGAGTTCCAGCCATTCGTTGTGGAAGCTCAAAGAGGTGAGGGTAGTGCCTGGGAGATGATTGATGGGATCTTAAGGAAGGATGAAAGGATATGTGTACCGCAGTTTGGCAAGCTTCGTGAGGAGTTAATGTTTGAGGCTCATTTCACGAAGTACTCCATTCATTAGGGCAGTACAAAGATGTACTTGGTTATGAAGAAATCCTTTTGGTGGCCTTGTTTGAAGCGCGATGTTGCTTTGTACGTGAGTTAGTGTCAAACTTGTGCCTTAGTGAAGGATGAATGTCAGAGGCTGGGTGGGTTCCTGAAGCCTCTTCCTATCCCCGAGTGGAAATTTGATGACATCTCCATGGACTTTGTGCATAGCTTACCTCAGTCGCAGTAGGGAAATGATGTGATTTGGGTGATTGTGGATCGCTTGACCATAGTGGCTCATTTCATCCCAAATCGGAAAGAGGACAGCATAGAGAAGCTGGTAGAATAGTATAAACGCAACATTTTGTGGCTGCATGGGATTCCAAAGAGTATTGCTAGTGATCTTGATTGACGGTTCACGTCCCAAGATTGGAGATTAGTCCAGAAAAGTTTTTGTACCATACTCAAGTTTTGTACGACGTTCCATCCTCAAACCGATGGACAAACAGAAAGGACGAATTGTACAATGGAGGATATGCTGGGGATGTGTACTCTTGACTTTTGTAAGAAGTGGGAAGATGACCTTTTCATGGTGGAGTTTGCCTATAACAACAGTTTCCAGGAAAGTATTAAGATGGCGCCATACGAGACTTTGTATAGAAGGCGGTGTCGAATACCGATGTCATGGACAGAGGCAAGAGATACCAATCTTTTGGGAAAAGAGATGGTGACTGATGCTTGCGATTGGTGCGAACAGTTCAGGAGCGCATGAAGGTTGCTCAGGATCGGCAAGCAAAGAATTTTAATGCTCGCCATAGGAACGTTGAGTTTGCGGTTGGCGATTGGGTATATCTTAAGATTAAGCCATTCAAAGGCATTTTGCGGATTCACCGGCTCAAGAAGTTTAATTCGAGGTTTTTGTGGCCGTTTGAAGTTACGGAACGCACTGGAGAAGTAGCCTACCAGTTAGCATTGTCTGTAGAGCTGAGTGGATTACATGACGTCTTCCATGGCTCAGTCTTGAGGAAAGCCTTAATGGATGCAAGTGTTGTGGTCGAGTCGGCGGTAGTGCCGATAAAAGAGGACTTAAGGATGAAAGCCCGTCCGGTTAGCATAGAAGATTCAAAAGTCCGGCAGTTGTGGAACAAAGAGGTCAAACTTGTAAAGGTGCATTGGGACAACTGCGGGCGAGACGAGTTCTCTTGGGAGCATGAACAGGAAATGTGGGAGGACTTCCCAGAACTTTTTACTTCAGGTATGCTTTTTTTTAAGTGCATGCTTAATTTGGAGGACGAAATTCTTTTAAGGGGGGAGTAGTTGTAACACCCCTGATTTTCCAGAACTTTCGCCTCAGGGAGCTATTGCGCGACGATAGGTAGCTATCTCCCGGCGATAGCCTCGTTTCATCGAAATCAAGCGTTGAGTGGAAAGCGTTGAATGCTAGCACGCGACATTAGCTAGCTACCACATGGCGATAGCTTGGCGTTGAGTACGTTGAGTGGCTGGCATTGAGTGGAGGCGTTTAGTGGTAGGTGTTGAGTGAGCTACTGCGCATCATTAGTCCTATTGCCGGCGTTAGCGTGGCATTATTTTTTGGCCGAGTGCTCAGGAAGCTACCGCTCGGCAGTAGGTGGTTACTGCCCGGCGATAGCGAACGGGAGAAGTTCTGTCATTTGGCTTGCTAGCCGCCGGATTTCTCTTAGGATTTGATCCTATGGTCCAGGATACTCCGTCCAAGGGGCTTAAGTAGGGCTGAACAGTTGTTCTCCCTCATTCTAGTCATTTGGAGTAGGAGTTAGGGTTTGAGAGATAGAGTTTGGAGGAGGAAGGAGAAGGTCTTCCACCGCCATTGACGAAGCTTCGGGGCTCCGATCGTTGATCTGAGGCCAGATCCATGGAAAGGACTTGAAGGCGCACGTTTTCATCCACAAAAAGCAAGGTTTCCATGGCAAGGAAGAGAAGTCGTAAGGTAACGACACTTCTCCACTCGGTCTTTTGGATGCGTGTGTGGAATCCATGTTATTTTCACTTTCTTTCAAGCATTTAGGCACCGGATTTCTCAAGTGAGAGGGGTTTGGGTTGCCATGGTTCAATAGGAACCACAGGGTCGATTGTGACAATCCCCGACATGATATTGCATTAGAAATCTGCTCCGTTAGTGGATTAGGCATTGTGGGTGAAGTTGTAGTTGCGACCGTTAGTCGGACTCGGTGATGTTGCATAACGAGCCTTAAGGATTTTTGCTAGAAATCCGTTAGAAGCAAGATGTCGTTTGTGATGTTTGTTTCCCCCCTCTTTGCGTGAGTACGTGTAACCAGAACCGGATCGGGTGGAAATTAGAGTACACGCTGGGCAGCGAGGACAGTACGGTATGAATAGTGGATTAGGGCGACAATGGCTTGTTATTATGATGTGCTAAGGCGTGGCTTTGTCTTGGTGGTCGGTTGGCTAGCCCGTGACATGCAAGTCTTGTGGGGAGAGTGTCCCGGCGAGACAAGTCCCCTTCTATAAAACTAACGAGAACGCCAAGCTTCAAGCCCGGGCGATGAAGCCCACGTGCGGGTGGGGTCCAGCAAGGGTTCTAAGAATCTGTTTGTGTGTGAGATGGAATCCTGATGTGATAAGTCAAAGCTTGAAGGCAAGCCCGAGTTTTGAGACCCACTAGCTGTTGGGGTGATGTAGGCTTGCACGTTTCACACCGAATAGAACTACGGCCAACGCCACGTCACTCTTCGATCCAATCCCTACACTCGCACAATCGCTCTACGCAACACCACGCAATTAAGTCTATCAATTTTATGCTAGCATACGGGTAGCCAATTCGGTTTGGATCCAACAAGGGCTATAAGGCCAATGTTGGATCGAGCTAAAAGGACCAATATTGGGTCCGACCGAGCGGTGTTGTACCAAAAGAGTTCTACCGAAAAAGTTCGATTCGGAATGGGTAGATCTCTCCCAACAAAAGCCAAACGAGGTTCGCCAAACCTTCTCGAATATAAAACGATAATAAAGGGAATTATAAAGCATACAAAGAAATCCACGATACCATTCAAGGTTATCTAAAACAACACCAAAGATAAATCCACCACAAGACTTAATCTACGAAATGAAATCACACGGGAGGTAGGAAGGATTCGTTACCCAATCGGAATGGGTGTTTCCGATTACTCTCTACTTTGATCGTCCCTCAACGGCTCCGCCGGAGTTGTGCCAGAAGGAGATGAAAATCTTGCTCGCCCTTGTCGCTTGACGCCGGTGTTGGAGATCCTCAATGGGAAGTCTTCTTGTTGGTGGTCGGGTAGGGTTGAGGAATAGTTGCCGATTTGGTGGTTTGGAGGAGATGGAGGGTCGGTTAGGGGGAGGTGGTGGATGAGCCTATAGAGAGGTGGAGTTGAGAGGTGGTCGGCGGCTTAGGGGAAAGAGGGGCTCGGGAAATCTGATGGTGGAGGGCTGCTCGGTTTTGTGAGGGGGATAAGGAGTGTGGTCGGGTTTTGTGGAGGAGGAGGAGGTGGTTGGCGGCTATGGTGGAGGAAGGACCGAGCTTGATGTTTATGGAGGAGGGAGATATTGGGATGCTAGAAGGAGGAGAGGGAGAGGAGTAGAAAAAGGAGGGAAGGGATAGGAAGGTCGGCGGCCAAGAGGAAGATGGAAGGGAGTTGGAGAGTTGGTCGAACGCCAAGGAGGTAGAGAGAGAGAGGGGCGGCCAAGAAGGAGAGAAATCTTCAAAGGAGGTTTAGGGTTTTCTTAATTCTTCATTCACTAATCCATAATGAAACATACTTGCCTATATATAGGCTACATCAAGAGTTCGTCTATTTGCAGCCCATTATAAATAAATAAAAACAACACACATTAAACTAGAACACAACATGACATAAACATTGCCATAGACATTGCAAATTAAAGAAACATAAAATGAATTAATTAAGTTATCATTAGATTGGTTTGCGCCGCGGGCGGATCTTTTGGCGTCGCTCCACATGATCGTCACGGCGCCGCAAATATTTACTTGGAGGCGGAGAGATAACTTCCGTAAGCATGCCGTCTTCATCTTCAACTTGTTGAGGGCCGTCGTCTCCATCAATACTCCGCTGCTTAAAAGTACTCATCACCGATGAGTAGGTCTGAAAGTACCGGTGCGGGAAAGCATCATCCAATAGAACCTATGAGTGGCAGACAACCCCACTTGGAGAGAAGAGCACAATAACCTGGAGTATCCTGCCATGCAAAAATATGTTCCTAGGGAACCTTGGAGAAGCATTAGGAAATAAAGGAAAACAAAATTCAACATCAACAACCAACGTACCTCCAGGGAAGACCGAAGAAAAAAACAATCCAAGCATAAACTCACAACCCAACCCCAAAGAAAACAAAGTGAACCCAAACGGACAGACAGATAAATCAAGTGGTGGAGAATCATAAGGCGTTAAATTAGAAACATTAAAATTAGGGGTGATACCCCAATCAATGGAAAGCTTCAAATGATATGCAAATTCTCCAAATTTCATTAATATCCGACAAAGGTTCAGCTTACAAAATTGCCAACTTTCTAAAGTGCCCGAAGGAATCCGTTCAGGGTCGAGACGCACCAAAACTAAATCGATCACCTTATAGTGAGATGCTCTTTTATGTAAGCTAGCATGAATATGATACGAAATAATTGGAATGGCTAGCGCTTTACTAGTGTGCTTATATAAGAGGGGATCATAACGAGCATAATCTGGAGTGAGTTTCGCTGACAAACTAGAGGGTAAGTAATGAGACGCCACCAGAGTGATTAATTCTATTAAAATGCTCTTAGATAACTTGCTACCGTGTGGTGTGAACCCATGCGCTATGTGACTCACCCCAAATTCAGAGAATAAAGGAGTTAAGTGCGGAGGGATGGGAGCCTTAAAATCAAAGATGATTTTCATAGGCGTGAGCATCGCAGTTCTACTTTTATAATTAATATAATCACACTTGGCATGAAGATACGCCAAGGGAAACTGCTCTTCATAAATACTAGTAGAGTTGAACGCTCCCGGGTGTGGAATATAAGTGTGTGAAAGCGACACCACCCCCAGTTTCAAAATAGACAAAGAATGAGGAGTACACGAGGGTAGAGGCATAGCCGGACACGCAGAGAAAAGCATAGTCAAATGTGACGTGTCGGCATATCTACGCAGAGCGGTGAACACACAAGAAACTAGCGCGCTCAACTGACTAAGACCTAAGCACGGAGACATCGTCAATACAGGAACTAATATAATGGGTGTGTCACAACAAATCAGTCTAGGCCATCTGATTCCACTGCCTAAAACATCTACGAAAGCGGGCACAAAAATAGGAGGAAGGGTTGGTGAAATTAAACCCGGAAAATCCAAATCAGAATCAATTTTACCAATCGAAGCTAACATCAAAGAACTTTCAACCGGGGGTAAGACTAAATGATCGTCCAAAAATACCACTACCTCGCTTACCATTTCGTCTAACACGATAGTCTCGTCGATTAATTTAGAATCGGTAATAGTCTCATAAAAGGGGAAAATCAAGCCCGATGAAAATTTTAATTCAGGAACTTCAGATAAAGGTGTTTTCATCAAGGAACTATCGTTCGGGCTCATAGCGCTAAAATTATCCAAACATAATTCTTTCACAAACGGTAAATCTTCCCAATCAGTCGGAACGTCCAATACAATAGGGTCATCAGAACAACCTTCAACATATCTCGGCCTAAAAGGAACTAGCTCGAGTCCGAATAGGTCATCCTCCAAGTCACTACTAGGTAAACTCTCAATGTAAGGTGACTCTACTGACTCAGCCAAAATTTTTACTAACTCAGCAAAAATATCTACCGACTCAGGCATTTTCTCAGCGGGTGTAATATTACACTCTAACACGACGGGGATCATAGTTTGGAGAGGGCTCTCAAAACTAGGGTGAACAGACACAACACTAGTATGGCCAAAATTAGGCAAGGTGCTATTCTCATATATCAGGCTATCTTCACCCCAAGATAAACTTTCATCCCACGAATACTCTTCCAATACTGTTGAAACATCTAACAACACTGGGTCGACCGAAGACTCAATAATAACCAAGGGAGACGTCTCCAAAATATCGTCGACGGGGAGTGGATAGGATTCCTCAGAGGTGAAATCCTCATCCAGGTCACTAGGGTAACCAATACCCTCATCGTCGCTATAATCGTCAGAGGTAATAGCCTCGTCCTCAGTGACGGGCACAATCCTAGACATTACCTTAGACTCAACAGGAGAGTCAACAACTAGACTAGACAACTCAGGGGGAGACTCAAAAAGGTCTACAGGCATAATCGGCGGAGATCGCTCAATAGATCCAAAATCAGATATGCCACTAGACTCATAAGTAGTGGTCGTCCGAAACGAGGAAACCTTAGGCCTAGGAATATGGTGCTTCTAAATTTCCAACACCGTACTAAAGGTGGTGTCTAGGTCGGTGTGCAAATAACGCAATAACTTACTCTGGATGTAAGGGTTTAACCCCCTACGAAACCAAGAGAGGGTCATCTTGGGCAATTCCTTCATACCGCTCCTAACCATCATATCCTTAAATAGTTGCATGTACTCTGAGACCGACTTATTCCCTTGTTATAAGGGAGCCAAATCATCAGTTATGTGGCGTGCCTAGGGGGAGGCTTAGCCATGGATTTTTCATTGCAATAGTCCAAACGGGACACGTGAACGTCATAGGCCATAATCGTGAGAACCAGAGAGAAAACTCGATCTGATACTTGTGCACATGCAAAGAAAAGTAAACTTGTCCAAATAAATTAGGATTGTCGGAATTGTTCCCGCTTAACCACTACGGTAACATTAATATAAAATATATTTTCTTGCAGAATAAAATATGAAGGTTATTAATTAATTTTTTTTTATTTCTTTTCCTGAAAAATAAGAAATTTAAGCCGTTATTGGCAGACCAAAAATAATTTTTTTTGTGATTTTTGACAACTAACGTGCAAACAGAAGTGCGAGCAACGTGCCACAAGATAGGGGAGGGGTGCCAATTAGGAAATTGATGTGAACCTCCCTCTGATACCAAATTGATGTAGGCTTGCACGTTTCATACCGAATAGAACTACGGCCCAACGCCACGTCACTCTTCGATCCAATCCCTACACTCGCACAATCGGTCTACACAACACCACGCAATTAAGTCTATCAATTTTATGCTAACATACGGGTAGCCAATCCGGTTTGGATCAAATAAGGGCTATAAGGCTAATGTTCGATCGAGCTAAAAGGACCAATATTGGGTCCGACCGAGCAGTGTTGTACCAAAAGAGTTCTACCGAAAAATTTCGATTTGGAATTGGTAGATCTCTCCCAACAAAAGCCAAATGAGGTTCGCCAAACCTTCTCGAATATAAAATGATAATAAAGGGAATTACAAAGCATGCAAAGAAATCCACGATACCATTCAAGGTTATCTAAAACAACACCAAAGATAAATCCACCACAAGACTTAATCTAAGAAATGAAATCACACGGGAGGTAGGAAGGATTCGTTACCCAATTGGAATTGGTGATTCCGATTAATCTCTACTTGGATCGTCCCTCAATGGCTCCGCCGGAGTTGCGCCGGAAGGAGATGAAAATCTTGCTCGCCCTTATTGCTTCACGCCGGTGTTGGAGATCCTCAACGGGAAGTCTTCTTGTTGGTGGTCGGGTAGGGTTGAGGAATAGTTGCCGGTTTGGTGGTTTGGAGGAGATGGAGGGTCGGTTAGGGGGAGGTGGTGGCCGAGCCTATAGAGAGGTGGAGTTGAGAGGTGGTCGGCGGCTTAGGGGAAAGATGGGCTCGGGAAATCTGATGGTGGAGGGCTGCTCGGTTTTGTGAGGGGGATAAGGAGTGTGGTCGGGTTTGGTGGAGGAGGAGGTGGTTGGTGGCTATGGTGGAGGAAGGCCGAGCTTGATGTTTATGGAGGAGGGAGATGTTGGGATGCTAGAAGGAGGAGAGGGAGAGGAGTAGAAAGAGGAGGGAAGGGATAGGAAGGCCGGCGGACAAGAGGAAGAGGGAAGGGAGTTGGGGAGTTGGCCGAATGCCAAGGAGGTAGAGAGAGGGGAGGCCAAGAAGGAGAGAAATCTTCAAAGGAGGTTTAGGGTTTTCTTAATTCTTCATTCAATAATCCATAATGAAACATACTTGCCTATATATAGGCTACATCAAGAGTTCGGCTATTTGCAGCCCATAATAAATAAATAAAAACAACACACATTAAACTAGAACACAACATGGCATAAACATTGCCATAGACATTGCAAATTAAAGAAACATAAAATGATTTAATTAAGCTATCATTAGATTGGTTTGCGTCGCGGGCGGATCTTTTGGCGTCGCTCCACATGATCGTCACTGCGCCGCAAATATTTACTTGGAGGCAGAGAGATAACTTCCGTAAGTATGCCGTCTTCGTCTTCAACTTATTGAGGGCCATCGTCTCCATCATGGGGCCTTGGCAAGAGTTCTGTGTGGCGGATTGTATGCCGTTAGGGGAAATTAGTGTACCCACATGTTTGCGGCTTGAATGCCGAAGGGGAAATTGGAAGTACCCAATTGGTGATGTGTGATGATGTGTTAGATTCATATGCTTTAGGGTGCCTTGGGTGAAACCCAGGTTTGCATACATGCAGCATTGTAGGCTTTTTTTTACTATATGCTCAATATAGAAACATATTTGTTGTATGAGACATCCAAACCTATTTTATTGCTTTACATATTTATGTATATTGCATACGAAGTGCTGACCTGAAGGGTGATGGAGCTCCCCAGGGTCCACAAGGGATGGGCGGGAGGACATGTGTTGTTTACATAGTTGAGGTCAGCCTTTGCTGACCCACATTACCACCAATTTTTACAGGGCAAGGATCGCAAGCGGGAGCAAGCTCGCCGGCCAAAAAGGCCTAAGCCTCATGAAGTGATTTCTATGTTTAATAGCTTATGTCTTGTTGAATGTTTTGCTCCCTGAACTATGTTTCCGGCTTGCATGCCGAGGTAGTCTATGAGTGCTTATGCATGTTGATGTTTGATGTTATTGTTTTAGTTTTGGACTCATGTTTGTTATAAGGCCTTAAGGCCGTTTTGATACTCGTGTGTTAGTGGATAACTTCTAGTATTGTTTTCCACTATGTTTGGTCTGAGTTTTGAGTTGGGTTGTTTATATCATCTTATAATGCTTATGCTGTGGCGTCTGTATGTTGTTGGGCCTCGGCCATACCCATTTTATACGGTCATTACGGGGAATGCGTTACAACCAGGAACCGAACTGAATTATCGGTTTTGATATTTTGGGAACCGGACCCGAACCGAAGCTATTTGGAACCGACCCAAACCATTCAGTTTGGTTTGGTTCTGGTTCGTTTTTTGGTTCTTCGGTTATTTTTGCACACCCCTACTTACAGTTTCAAAAATACACCTATAAATATTGTGGTAAATATTATTAGCATATGGTAACTAGGGCCACTATCACCTCCTCTTATTTACTCTCCACTTTAGAAACCTTTCTCTTAATCCTCCCCCACACGCTGCTTATGAATCGCAGGTGGAGGGGAGGGGGACCAAGACTTAGTCTTTTTTATTAATGGCCTGATAGGCATAAAACCAGGGACTCCAGCTGGGAGATAGAATGCAGCTCCAGGGGACCCAACACAACTAGAGTATGGTATATGAGGAGGTGAGCGAGCCTAATCCAGGAGTAGTAACAGCAGCCACAAGTGTTGGGTACTGTATCCACAATAACCCAGATTTGCATGAAATCACCCTTGAACTAAGATGAATTAAGTTGTATTTGATCCTCTATTTTAGTAATGTGTTTGCAGGACTTTATTGATAAGTGTAGATCAATGTCAGTCTGCAGTGGGTCATAAACACAGGACCATGCAATGTAATTCCTCATTGTGTGATCCAAGGTGTTGACTCATGTGTATCCTATCTATTGGGATACACTTCATTTTCAAGCACTTAAATCAAGAGATGAGATGTTGGTGTTGAGCTTAGTCAGAATAAAAGTTTTCTTAAAAACAGAAATTTTCTAAGTCCTTTACTCGAGTAGTCCTTTAGTTCTCGAGAAATAGAAGTTTAGTTCTCGAGTAGTATATTTGAGAGTTCTCGAGTAGTCAGTAACGTTATTCGAGCATTATCCTTAGTTCTCGAGTAGTGCTAACTAAGTTCTCGAGAAACTAAGTTTAGTTCTTGAGTAGACTCCTTCTCTACTTATCGAGAACTGATTTGTTATATCAAAAAATTTGCTAAGTGTAGTTCTCGAGAACAACTCTTAGTTCTCGAGAAATGCTATTCCTAGTTCTCGAGAAACTTTCCTTCTCTCAATAAATAAATTCTCATTCTCGAGTAATTCGTTTCTTTGTTCTCGGGAAATTCAGACAATACTCGAGTACTCAACAGTAAAAGTGTTGAGAGCGTTCAGAGCTAAGACCTGACTCAACGCCATTGGCTGCCTTTTCTCGAGAAGCAATTCTTAGTTCTCGAGTAGAATTCTTCTTTCTCGAGAACTGAAGTTCCGTTTAGAAGAAATGTTGTCTCGAGTAATCCTTTGTCTTATTCTCGAGTAATAAACATTATTTCTCGAGAAATATCATTCTTCTCGAGAAACGTAAGTCATTTTCTGCAAAAATTTCTGTTAAGTCCAGAATGACAGGATTTTCAAATCAATTGATGTGACTGGTCCACGTGTACGTCATTAAGACTATTTATGACTGTTAGAGAGATCCTATATAAAGTCATATCAATCGACTAACCCTAATACCAAGAATATGAAGGATCTACACGCTGTCATAATTTCTCAAGTCGTTGAATCCTCTCTCTTTCTTTCCAAAACGAGACCCGCTGCCACCGCCGATCTTCATCGCGTTAGAGTTAGGGTTTTCAATTCAAAGGATTCAGACAAAGATTGATTTCCTGATCGTGATAGTTTCTCTTTCTCCATCAACGTTCCGATCGGGTGAAGTCAAAAGAAAATTTTCAGATCTAGTTCTAGCCATGAGTTCTTCTTCAACCAATCTGTTAAAGCCGCAACTCTCAAAGAAGAAGACCCAGCCAAAACATCTCAAGATTCAAAGATCATTTGTTTGTATTTTCAATTTTTGATTATCAATTCTTGTAGGAGATTTTTCTCCGAGTTGTAGGAAGTTTTATCTTCCGAATGTAGATCCATTTGGATCGAGATTGTAGGAACTTGGTTCAATGACGTAGGATTGGTTTTCAATCCGAGATAGTGGAGTAGCCGAGTCTAGTGGTTTACTAGATCGGTGAGGGAAAGTGGACGTACCCAAGGTTGGGGAACAACTATAAATCTTTTATCGTTTGTGATTGCTTGGTTGATTTGTGTGCAAGATCGCAATTTTTTTTATTCCGAAAATAGATGCACAACTCACCTATTCACCCCCCTCTAGGTGATTTAGGTAGACAACTGAACTCTTTCAATTGGTATCAGAGGGAGGTTTATCATTAAAAGGTTTACATCTTGATCAATTTCCTCTTTAGTTGTCTCTTGAGAATTTGCCAAGCATGGACAAGGGTAAAGATTTTGCTAAGCATCCTCAGTGCACCAAGAACAACTTTCCCATGTGGAAAGAAAGGATTTAATTTTTCATGGAAGCTGTGGATCCCCGAATCTTCATGATTGTTGAAGGAGGTCCTCACGTTCCCATGACCATCTCCATTATAGATCCAACTAAGCAAGTTCCTAAGAAATTAATGGATCTAGACAAGGACGAGATTGCACTTGTCTCACTGGATAAGAAAGCTAAAAATATAATAGCAAGTGCAGTCGATGACTCAATGCTGCAGAACCTGATTCATTGCCAATCTGCTAAGGAAATGTGGCAGTCTCTTGTCACCTTAATGGAAGGAACAGAAGAGGTAAGGGATGGTAGAAGGTCCCTCCTGAATTAAAAGTATGAAGCCTTCCGGCAAGGGCCAAAAGATACCATTGCAGACACTTTTGAAAATTTCTTCAAGATAGTCAACGGCCTAAGAGTGTATGGTCGGGTCTTCACTAATGGGGAGCTGAATGATAAGTTTCTGAGGTCTCTCACAAAGGAATGGGACAACAAAGTCTGTGCCATCTGGGAGTTTGGCAAACTAACTGAGACAGACCCACAGAATCTATTTGGCAAGTTAATGTCCTATGAACTGCAAATAAACTTAAGAAAGGCTGAAGAAGAGAAAAGTTGATTCTCTTCAAAGGGAAAGTCCATTGCTTTAAAGGCAGACTGTTCAAAGAAGGGAAAAGCTGCCTCACCAGCACCAGCTCTAGAAGAAAGTGAAGTGGAATCATTTGAGCCAAGCACGTCAAGCTCATAGCTATATGAAGGAGAGTTCTCACTGCTCTCAAGACAGTTTAAGAAATTCTTGAACAAAAAGAAGCAATAGAGAGGCAAGGATGCCTCATACAAAAGATCACGACATGACGGTGATTGACGAAAGAAAGGCTCAAGTAGCCATAACAGGTATAATTCTAAACCTAACAAACATATTTCGACTGACATAGTTTGTTATTGTTGTAACAAGCCAGGTCATGTCATTGTTGATGCCCCCACAAGAAAAATGAGGGTGGTAAGAGAGAAGAAAATAAGTCCTCATACAACAAAAAGAGGACAGAGAAGAGCCTGATAGCCAAGAAGGGCAAAACTCTCAGTGACTCTGACTCATCTGAGTCGAGTGAAGAAGAAGAAGCATACTTTGGGCTTATGGCTCAGACAGATGATGAACAAGAGCCCCAGGTCACTGGGAAGGTAAACTCTCACACTCCTCTTTCTGAATCTGAAGTCTTTGAGCATGATCATGAGGACAGCTCTTCTGACGATGAGTCTGAACTCATGGCCCAGTATAAGGAGTTGATCAAGGCATACGACAAATGTCGAAAGGTCGTGAAAACTCAGGCAAAAGAGATTAAGTCTATAAAGGCCGTAGAAAGCTCTCTGAGAGAGGAAGTTGTTAAGATGGACTCACTCAAAGAAGACTTAGATACTATAGTCGATGAGTTCAACAAGGCTATCAAGCACCTTGATCTGAAGGATGAAATCATCAAGAGGTTAGAAGAATTACTAGAAGCCGAAAAGAAACTTGTTGAAGGTTTCTCTAAGCCCAAGGTAGTTCTTCTTCTTGTTGCTAAGTTCTCTGCTCAGGCTAAGGGTGTTGGGCTAGTCCATGTAGGAGCTCCTAGTAAATCTTCTAGGAGTAATAAGGCTCAGAGAAGGAATAAGGCTGCCAAGAAGGCCTTGGCCAAAGAAAAGGGGAAGGCCCCTCAAGATCAGACAATCTTTGAGAAAGTCATATTTTGAACTAATGAGTTTGATCTTGACTCATCCTACGACCACTTGACTAGGCCTACTTATGTAGAGCCAAAGTCTCATTACCAAGGATGGACTCGCCCCAGAAACTTTGGTGAGAGTGTCTTTAAGGCACCTTATGAAGAAGTCATTCTTCAGGACTATGGTCCTTATGATCATGGTCATAACTTCAAGAAAGCACCAAAGGTAAAACCCATTGTGGAAAAGCCTGCGAAGGAGAAGAAATCATGTGATTGCCATCATCATGAAGCCTCCTCCTCCAAGACTGTAACCCCTGCTAGACCACTATCCTAGAAAGTCAAGCAGGAGTACCTAAGGCAAAGATACAACTGGTTCAATTATTGGTGTTGTGGCAGAATTGGTCATTTTGTCATCGATTGTTGGTTCAATCCGAGAAATGTTGCAACTCCTCAGGTTGGAAACCTTAGAATGACCACTCATAATGCTAATCCTCGTAGGGGGAGTGTTCTAACACGAGACCAAGGACCCAAACATGTTTGGGTTCTTAAGGCAAACTAATTATGATTGCAGGGATGTCCAAAGGCCACTAAAACGCCTATCTGGTATTTGGACAGTGGATGCTCTCGTCACATGACCGGGACAAGAAGCCTACTTCAGAACTTCTCTCCAGTATTGAATGGACCAAAGGTTATCTTTGGAGGTTCAGACCGAGGAATCTAAAGGCTATGGTATGATCACTAACAGTAGTGTATCCTTTTCGGATGTAGCTTATATCAAGGGATTGGAACACAATCTTATAAGCATAAGCCAACTATGCGACAAAGGATACATAGTTGAATTCCATGCTGACAAGTGCTTGATAAAGTCTGTTGACAATATTGAAACGATTCTATCTGGCACTCGAAGCAGGAATATATTTTGTTTAAATTTCATTTGTATAGATTCTTCTACACCAGTTTGTTTTTTAGCAAAAGATAGTGCGTGTCTTGTTCACCAATGGCACAAGAGATTAGCACATATTAATTTTAAAACTATTAATAAATTATTTTCACTAAACCTGGTACATGATGCCCCAAAGGTCAAGCATGTCAAAGATATACCTTGTCATGCTTGTGTGAAAGGCAAGCAAATGAGAGCTTCTTTTAAAAACATTATTAGCAAAGATTCAAATAGATGTCTTCATCTACTTCATATGGACTTGTTCGGTCCACTGCAAATTAGAAGTTTGGGAGGCAAGGAATATACATTGTTTTTTGTTGATGACTACTCGCGCTTTGCGTGGGTGTTCTTTCTGAAACACAAGTCAGATACCTTTGATGTCTTTATGAATTCTATTAGGCAGATCCAGAATGGATACAATTATTCCGTAGTCAAGATCAGAAGTGACAATGGAACTGAATTCAAGTCTGGTGCCATGACAGAATTTTGTGGAAGCCTAGGTATCTTTCATGAGTTTTCCTCTCCTCATACTCCACAACAAAATGGAGTAGTTGAGAGAAGGAACAGAACACTCATAGGGGCCTGCAGGACTATGTTGAGTGATGCTTCACTACCGTAGTACTTCTGGGCAGAAGCCGTCAACACTGCATGACACGTGCAAAATCGAGCACTCATAAATAAGAATCATGATAAGGCACCTTACAAACTTTTAAAGGGCAAGAAACCAACTGTCTCATATTTTAGAATTTTTAGTTGTAAATGCTTCGTGCTTAACAATAGTAAGTATCATACTACCAAGTTTAGCGAAAAAAATTTTGAAGGTATTTTTGTAGGGTATAGTAGCCATAGTAAGGCATACAGGATATTTAATAGAAAAACTCTGGTTGTAGAAGAATCAATACATGTTGTATTTGATGATACGAGCTTGTTGCAAAACAACTCTTCTAGTGTGCTTATTGAAGATGCAGGTGCAAAGTTGAAAGAAATTAGCTTGGATGAACCAAACAAAGACGAAGGTGAAAAATTCATCAAGATCACCACTCCAACCCCTATTGGAGAGGTAGATGATCAAGATGAAGAAGTAGTCCAAGTTGATGAAATCACTCCAGTGGTTGAAGTTCCAGATGCAAGGGCCCTAGAGCTCAGACATCTGAAGGATCACCCAATGGACCAAATCATAGGAGATCCCATGGATGGTGTCAGAACTCATAGAGGTACAACTAATGAAAATTTATATTTAAGTTTCCTCTCACAGGTTGAACCAAAAAAGTTCGAGGAAGCAAGCTCGGACGCACCATGGATCTTGGCCATGGAAGAGGAACTGAACCAGTTCAAGTGCTATAAAGTTTGGAAACTTGTTCCAAGACCCAAAGGTAAGAATGTCATCGGGACAAAGTGGGTCTACAGGAACAAGATGGACAAAAATGGAATGATCATAACGAACAAAGCTGGACTCATCGCCAAAGGATATCGTCAAGAAGAAGGAATTGACTTCGACCAGACATATAGTCCAGTGGCTAGGCTGGAGGCAATCAGGTTGTTCTTAGCTTATGTTGCACTAAAAGGCTTCACAGACTATCAAATGGACGTGAAGTCCGCCTTCCTTAATGGTGACATAAAGGAAGAAGTGTACGTAGAACAACCCCTAGGTTTTGTTGATCCAAACTTTCCTGACTACGTTTATTTATTATCTAAAGCGCTGTACGGTTTGAAACAAGCTCCTCGAGCTTGGTATGAAACGCTATCTAGTTTTCTCCTTGAGAACAAGTTCACAAGGGGAAAGATAGATAAGACATTATTTCTTAGGGAAATAAATGGCAAGATTTTGCTAGTATAGATCTATGTCGACGATATTATATTTGGCTCTACTGACGACAATCTTTGTAAAAAATTCTCAAAACTTATGCAAGGGAAGTTTGAAATGAGCAGCATGGGAGAGCTGAAGTATTTCTTAGGGCTTCAGGTGAAACAATCTGAAGATGGAATTTTCATCCCCCAGACTAAGTTCGCCAGAGAGCTAATTAAGAAATTCGGAATGGATAACGCAACCTCTATGAGGAATCCAATGGTTCTACCATGTCTCTAGACAAGAATGAGAAAGGGAAACCTTTTGATGAAACCAAGTACAGAAGCATAGCTGGATCCTTGCTATACCTTACTGCTAGTAGATCAGACATAATGTTCTCTACATGTGTCTATGCTAGATTCCAAGTGAACTGTAAGAAATCTCACTACGCTGCTGCGAAGCGGATTTTGAGATACCTTAAAGGTACACCAAATCTTGGCTTATGGTACCCAAGAAGTAATGATAGCGAGCTGATTGGTTTTTCATATGCTGACTTTTCAGGTAGTAAAGATGACAGAAAAAGCACTTCCGGGACATGTCAATTCCTTGGAAGAAGACTTATTTCTTGGAGTAGCAAAAAGCAAAACTGTGTCACAATCTCAATGGCCGAGTCAGAATACATTTCTACCGGCAGTTGTTGTGCACAGTTCCTTTGGCTAAAGAATCAGCTGGAAGACTACAACATGAAGGTCAAAGACATTCCATTATTTTGTGACTCCTCAAGAGAGATAGCAATTGCCAATAACCCAGTCTCGCACAGCCGGACAAAGCACATCGAGCTACGATATCACTTCATCCGGTAGCATGTGGAGTAAGGGGATGTAGATCTGCAGTATGTTCCAACAGATAGGCAAGTTGCAGATATTTTCACGAAGTCATTGGACGAGGCCAAGTTCAACTTCTTCAAAACTGAACTTGGCATGCTCAATAAGGAAGAATAGACAAGGTGGAATCATTTCAAGGCTCAAAAATCAAGGACAAATCAAAAGGTTAGAAGTTTCTCTAAGTGGACTTGATTTCTCGGGAAATAGGATGACTTCTCGGGAAGTGCACTATAATTACTCGAGTACTTTTCTTCTTCTCGAGAAATAGAAGTATCTCACTCGAGTATCATTACTCGAGTAATAACTTTGTTCTCGAGAAGTAAAATCATCACTCGAGAAATAGGTTCTGACTTCTCGAGAAGCAGTCATTCATTTCTCGAGAACTAAGTCTCCATTCGAGAAATGACTCTTCAATTTTCGAAATTTTCCGAATTCTTCTGTTTCGCTCTAAGCCTGCTTTCCGCCCTAATCTAAGGCTTAATTTAGACCTAATCATCATTACTAGACTTATATAAAAAGAGAACTTTAGATTTCATTAAACCTAAATAATTTCAAAATCCATTTCTCGAGAAATCATTTCATCTTCCGCCGCTGAACCAGAGTTTTTGTCATCGTCGTCTTCCCTCTGCCGCTCATCTTTTTATTAAAGAACCCATGGAGCCGCAATCCAAGATCGGTGTTGGAAGTGAGTTAGTTGTTACTGGGATCGCAGAACTGTCAGACGACTTCAAAAATTTGCTGATACTTCTCGACAGCGCAGGTTTGTCGTTCATTCTTCAAGAACCATGCAGAATACTATTTCCAGAAGTTGAAGAATTCTTCAAAAAATTCAAAGGAGAAATGGCCAAGTCCTGAAATCTAAGGTTAAAGGTATTAAGATCAAGTTTAATAAGACCATTGTCTCTCAACTGTTAAGAATACCAGTTGTAGATGAAGAAGATGATTTAGCTGCCAAAGAAAATGCATGGGCTTGCAGTTACTGTGGAATCTCTACTGAAGCCAATTCTGTTAGAAGACCAGATTTGAATGCAGAGAGCATACTGCTGGTAGACATCATTGGAAAAATCCTCTGGTGCAAGATAGGTTATATAGGATTTATATCTAATGACTTGTTTACAGTTCTCACAGCCATAGTGTGCAGGAAGAAATTTCAATTTGGAATGATGATTCTTGATAAAATAAGGGAGAGCATTAAGGCTCCAAATTTTGCAAGGATAATATCTCTAATGCTTCATGAGATAAATCCTATGGTTTTGACACCTCAAAGGGTACTCCCATACACTATATGAAGGAAATTTCTGTTGCTTCCATTCAAAGATGGGAAGTCAGATTACAGAATCCATCTCAGGCTGCTAAGATTTCAGAAGCCCCTGCCTCAGAGGACAGGACCCCATCTCCCTCTCATCCTGAGATTGCTCACACTGATGGTGTAGCAATTGAGGGGGAGCCTGTCTCCTCTGCTCCTGCCATCAGAATTCCTTCCTCCTCTCCAGTCAGATCTCCTCATCCAGACATCTCTACAGCACTTCATACATGTTGGAACACCCTATTACTAATTTGGGTAAGGATCACTATGCTTGTCTTAGGAATCCCAGTTGACCTAGTTGTATAGTTGAAAAGGTCAACATTAGAATGAGTCTAGGGCTTAGAACTTAGGTTTGGAGCTGCCCCCAGGACCATTCCAAGATCAAGGTTGAAGAGCTTAGTCTAAGGCAATTTACGTCGAGCTAAGGTCGACGAATCGTCGAACGGAGTTCGACGATTCGTCGACCTTAGCTCTATTCACCCCCCCTCTAGAGTTGAGATAGATCTTAGCCTCACTTTCAATTGGTATCAGAGGGAGGTTGGTTGCTCATACAGGCTAAAATACTCTATTCACCCCCCCTCTAGAGTTGAGATAGATCTTAGCCTCACTTTCAATTGGTATCAGAGGGAGGTTGGTTACTCATACAGGCTAACACCTGAACCAAAAGATCCTTGATAAGATCAATCTCTTAAGGGGATTATTTTCTCTACATCTTCAAACTTCTGGAAATACCTTTAACCTCAATCTAGAGTTCACTGTGCTTGTGATGTCCATCAGTCTGATACTCCTCCCATTTAGGGACTCTTCAAACTTTTTGGCCTTTGATAGTTCATTTTTCAGTGAAGCTATCTCCTCCCTACAGCATTCTAACTCCTCAGAGAGTTTGAGGTTCTTTGAGTTTAGGACACTATGCTCAGATAATTGATTCCTGAGAGAGATTATCTCCTTCTCAGATTTTAATAGATCTAGACACAGTGTCTTAAATTCATCTTTGAAGTCTTCAGAATTAAAATCAAAAGAGTTGATTACCTGATCCTCATCTGGTTGACTTTCTGAGTCTGAATCTGATTCTTCATCAGAGTTTTGATGTGATGCATTGATAGCCATCATGCAAAATTCTTTTTCATCTGCATCATCCTCATCATCATTAGAGCTGGATGAGGCTTCAGATTCCTCTTCAGTCTCACTCCATGTCTCAACAACAAAGCCCTTCCTTGTATGTTTGTTCTTGCTGGAGGAGGCTTTGTCTGAGCTATTCTTCTTGTAATCCTTTTCTTTTCTTCTTTCTCTTCTTTCCCTTTTGTCCTTATTCTTGTTTTCTGGACAGTCAGGCACAATGTGGCCTGGTTTCCTGCAACCAAAGCATATGATTTCTTTATTGTTATTTGATTTATCATACCTTGGTTTATCATGACCCTTGTATGGTCTCTTTCTGAAGTCTTTTCTGGCCATCTTGTAGAATCTTTTGGCCAGTAGACTTATGAGCTCATCATTTCCTGTAGCTTTATCTTCAGGCTCCTCTTCTACAGCTTTGAAGGCTATGGTCTTTTCTTTCCTTGTAGCTGGAGAGATAGCCTTTTGTTCTTCTTCTCTATTTTTAATGAGCAGCTCATAGGATTTGAGCTTGCCCAGGAGAGCTTCAGTAGTAATCTCATTTAAACTTCTGGCATCCTTAATTGGCCAGATTCTTGAATCCCAAGTGCTGGGGAAGCACATCAGGATTTTATCATTCAGCTCAGTCAGTGAGATTTCTTTGTCTAGGGTTTTTAGCTCATTGACAATTAGACTTAGTCTATTGTACATGTCAGCCACTGATTCAGCTTCTCCCTTTTTGAAGTTCTCATATTGGTTTATCAGATGAGATCTTCTATCTTTCCTTTCATCAGCAGATCCTGAGACAATTTCAGAGAGTTTGTCCCAGATTTCTTTGGCTGAGTGGCATTCAGCTACCTTATGAAAGATTTCATCAGACATTGTTTGGGCTAAGATGTTCATAGCCTTATCATCTGCAGTCTTCCACTTCTTTATATCTGCATCTGTTCCAGAAGGAGGTGGGACAGCATTTGTACTTGAGCTAGCTGGTGGAGTTGGACAAACTGTCAAGACAGAATTGAAAATGTCTTCATCAATAGAATTCATGTATAATCTAATCCTTGCCTTCCAGAGTGCAAACTTAGAAAGGTTACACACTGGTGGTCTGGTGCTTGCATAATCTTTGTTCTGTGCCATGTCTTTAAATAAAAAGGAAGATGTAGAGAAAATAATCCCCTTAAGAGATTGATCTTATCAAGGATCTTTTGGTTCAGGTGTTAGCCTGTATGAGCAACCAACCTCCCTCTGATACCAATTGAAAGTGAGGCTAAGATCTATCTCAACTCTAGAGGGGGGGTGAATAGAGTATTTTAGCCTGTATGAGCAACCAACCTCCCTCTGATACCAATTGAAAGTCAGGCTAAGATCTATCTCAACTCTAGAGGGGGGTGAATAGAGCTAAGGTCGACGAATCGTCGAACTCCGTTCGACGATTCGTCGACCTTAGCTCGACGTAAATTGCCTTAGACTAAGTTCAGGATACTCTCTTATCCACATCAGAAGATATTGATAGAATGATAGAGGAACTTATTGAAAAGGAGCCCCCTCAGGTCTAAACTCCAGATAAAACTCCATCTCCAGCCCTTGCTGCTTCACCAGTACAGTCTTCAAAGTCACCTCCTGCTGCCTCAGAACCTGCTGATCAAGACAAGCAAGACTTTATCCTCCTCTCTGATGATGACCAAGGTTCTCCAGAACCAGTTGAACCAGCTTTGAGGAAATTAAATTTCTCTCTTCCTGTCTTTACTGATGTAGAAGAAGAAACTATTCCTGATCACTTCAAGAGAGCTCCAAGCTCTGTGGTAATTGAAGAAATTCCTCCATGGAAAGTTCCTGCTTCTCTTATTGCTGCCACTACTACTGATACTGATACTGCTTCTGTTTCTACCAGTTCTTCTGATATTTTAAGTAAAATTGAACAGTTGTTGGCTGACCAAAGAAAGCATTTTAATGATTCCTTGCTATCAGTGCAAACTCAAGTCACTGCTCTTGAAAAGGAGATGAGCAGAGGATTTGTAGAAATTAAACATAACACTGATCAACTAAAGCATATATTTCAGATTGGTTGGAAAGCCTTAGACCACACTATTATAAGTGTTGGTGAAGTGATGAATCAATGCATAACTTTGGCAAACAATCAGATTTTTCTTCAGAAGAAAGGCTAATAAAATGTTATGAAGGTATGTGAGGAAGTTGTCACCTTTAAAGATGACACAATAAGCTCTCTCTGTGTAGAAATCAGAAAGGGGGAGACTCTTGTAAAAGAACATGTAGCCAAACTTGTAGATGAATTCACTAAAAATGCTCATGCTCTTTAGACTGAAAAGTTAACAGGAATCAACAGGATGTGCTTGCCTAAATCCAGTCTGTCAAATTTCATACATATGATACAGCATTCTGGATGCACAATCAGATATTTCCAGAGTTTCAAGCAAATCCAAATATTATTCCTCATCATCTAAATCCTCTTGCTAAAACTCAGTCTGCTCAATCTGCTCATATGTATATTCCTGCTCCTATGCCTACATTCTCTCCTAGACCTTCTTATGAGACTATTCCTCCAGATTCTTACACTCAAGTGTGGGATGATATTATTCCCCAGGACTTACCTGAAGTTCACATTCCTAAGAAAAAAAAATATGGTGAAGGTCCCTCTGCCTCTAAATCAATTCCTAATCCAGAGATAGAGAAGAGGAAAGCCCAAGAATATGCTGAAATCTGAAGCCCCACTTCCAAGACTTTTATTTTAAATACTTTGAAGCTGGTAATGGATTACAATGAAAGAAGATCTACCCATTACAGTTATACTGAATGGTGCCTCCATGAGAAATCCATGACAAAGAGAAGGATCTATGACAGAGAGTATGGCAGAAATAATCCCAAGGCACCCCCAAGACCACCTAAGTACTACCCAAAGCCATTCAGCTATTTCAGGAGGCAACAAGAGAAGTATGAAAAGCTACATCATCAACAACATCAGAGCTAGGACTGTATTTTTGGATGTTGAGAATATGGATTGAATGAATGCAGACTTGAAATCTGAAACTATTCTGATTATATAAACTCTAGTTTTGATAATTATGTGTCTATCTTTATTTCTTGCATTTCTTTGTATTCTTAAATTTTCATCTCCAGTTCTTTTTATTGTGACATAATTCACCTTACTGTAGAGGGTTCTGACTTCTACAAATATGGGGAGATTGTTGGGTATTGCATCCATAATAACCCAAATTTGCATGAAGTCACCCTTGAACTAAGATGAATTAAGTTGTATTTGATCCTCTATTTTAGTTATGTGTTTGCAGGACTTTATTGCTAAGTGTAGACCAATGTCAGTCTATAGTGGGTCATAAACACAGGACCATACAATGTAATTCCTCATTGTGTGATCTAAGGTATTGACTCATGTGTAGCCTCTCTATTGGGATACACTTCATTTTCAAGCACTTGGATCAAGAGATGAGATGTTGGTGTTGAGCTTAGTCAGAAGAAAAGTTTTCTTAAAAACAGAAATTTTCTAAGTCCTTTACTCGAGTAGTCCTTTAGTTCTCGAGAAATAGAAGTTTAGTTCTCGAGTAGTATATTTGAGTGTTCTCGAGTAATAAGTAACGTTATTCGAGTATTATCCTTAGTTCTCGAGTAGTGCTAACTTAGTTCTCGAGAAACTAAGTTTAGTTCTCGAGTAGACTCCTTCTCTACTTCTCGAGTACTGATTTGTTATATCAGGAAATTTTCTAAGTGTAGTTCTCGAGAATAACTCTTAGTTCTCGAGAAATGCTATTCCTAGTTCTCGAGAAACTTTCCTTCTCTCGATAAATCAATTCTCGTTCTCGAGTAATCCATTTCTTTGTTCTCAGGAAATTCAGACAATACTCGAGTACTCAACAGTAAAAGCGTTGAGAGTGTTGAGTGCTAAGACCTGACTCAATGCCATTGGCTGCCTTTTCTCGAGAAGCAATTCTTAGTTCTCGAGTAGAATTCTTCTTTCTCGAGAACCGAAGTTTCGTTTAGCATAAATGTTGTCTCGAGTAATCCTTTGTCTTCTTCTCGAGTAATAAACATTATTTCTCGAGAAATATCATTCTTCTCGTGAAACGTAAGTCATTTTCGACCAAAATTTTTGTTAAGTCCAGAATGACGAGATTTTCAAATCACTTGATGTGATTAGTCCACGTGTATGTCATTAAGACTATTTATGACTGTTAGAGAGATCCTATATAAAGTCATGTCAATCGACTAACCCTAATACCAAGAATACGAAGGATCTACACGCTATCATAATTTCTAAAGTCGCTGAATCCTCTCTCTCTTGCTTTCCAAAATGAGACCTGCCGCCGCCGCCGATCTTCATCATGCAAGAGTTAGGGTTTCTGATTCAAAGGATTCAGACAAAGATTGATTTCCTGATCGTGATAGTTTCTCTTTCTCCATCAACGTTCCGATCGGGTGAAGTCAAAAGAAAATCTTCAGATCTAGTTCTAGCCATGAGTTCTTCTTCAACCAATCTGATAAAGCAGCAACTCTCAAAGAAGAAGATCCAGCCAGAACATCTCAAGATTCAAAGATCATTTGTTTGTATTTTCAATTTTTTATTATCAATTCTTGTAGGAGATTTTTCTCCGAGTTATAGGAAGTTTTATCTTCCGGGTGTAGATCAATTTGGATCGAGATTGTAGGAACTTGGTTCCGAGACGTAGGATTGGTTTTCAATCCGTAATAGTCGAGTAGCCGATTCTACTGGTTTACTAGATCGGTGAGGGAAAGTGGGCGTACCCAAGGTTGGGGAACCACTATAAATCTTTTGTCATCTGTGATTGCTTGGTTGATTTGTGTGCAAGATCGCAATTTTTTTTATTCCGCAAATAGACGCACAACTCACCTATTCACCCCCCCTCTAGGTGATTTAGGTAGACAACTGAACTCTTTCAACAAGATTCGTGAGTGATTAGTAGCTTTTATTCCGCGAGCATTTTGTAGAGAGGATCTTATGTACTGGGTAGGAGCCCATTTTGTTGTTCAGCTTTACCTTGTGTGGATTTATTAAAATAGTATTACTATTGTGGAATTGTTTCATTTATATGAATACTTAATTTCTTTTGCAGTACATGGTTAAGAATTTGCCAACAGAATCAGCACTTTGTAGTGGCGAACTTCTCTTAGGTTGGAGTCACCACAAAGCGGTAGTTCTGGGCATAAGACCCGGGTGCAAAAAAAGGGGTCTTACATAGAACCTAAGAAGTTTGAAGAAGCCAACAAAGACCCTTTTTCGATAGTGGCTATGTAAAAAGAATTTAACCAGTTCAAAAGGTGTAATGTCTAGAAGCTGGATCCCAAACTTCAAGAACATAACATCATAGGTACTAAATGAATATACAAAAATAAGCTAAATGAAAATGGTGTTATAATCAAGAATAAAGCTAAACTGGTTGCTAAAGGGTACATGCAAGAAAAAGGTATTAACTTTGATCAAAACTTTGCATCAATGCTAGACTTGAAGCCATAAGATTATTCCTTGCATATACTACTTACAAAGGATTTAAGGTCTATCAAATGGATGTGAAGTCTGCTTTCCTAAATAGTGACCTAAAAGAAGAGGTCTATATTGAGCAGCCATCAGGTTTTATCAATCCTTCTTTTCTTGATCATGTAATTCATTTACGAAAAGCTTTGTATGGGTTAAAATAAGCCCCAAGGGCTTGGTATGAAACCATGTTTACCTTTCTCAATGAGAACAAATTCTCAAGGGGAAATATAGACAAAACATTATTCTTAAGGGAAGTCAAGGGTAAGATTATCCTAGTCCAAATTTATGTTGATGACATAATTTTTGGGTCTACTGATGATGGCTTATGCAAAAAGTTTGCTAAACTTATGTAAGGGCAATTTGAGATGAGCAGTATGGGTAAACTCAAGTATTTATTGGGTCTCCAAGTTAAGCAATCTGAGGATGGTTTATTAATATCTCAGTCTAAGTTCATCAATGAGTTAATCAAGAAATTTGGAATGGAGAGTGCCTCCATCATGAAAACTCATATAGGGCCAAGTATGTCACTAGACAAGGATGAGAGTGGCAAGCCAGTTGATGAAACCTTATATAGAGGCATAATTAGCTCCCTCATATATTTAACTGCTAGTAGACCAAACATTATGTTTGCTACATGTGTTTGTGCTAGGTGTAAAACTTGGCCTACAGAATCTCACTACTCAGCTGCAAAGAGGATTCTGAGATATCTTAAGGGCATGCTAGATCTTGGTCTTTGGTACGCTAGGAATAATGATTTTGAGCTAACAGGCTATTCAAATGCAGATTTTACAGTTGCAAAGAGGATAGAAATAATACTTTTGGTACTTGCCAATTTCTATGGAGAAGGCTGGTATCCTAGAGCAGTAAAAAGCAAACTGATGTAACAATCTCTACTGCAGAATCTGAATACATCTCAGCATGGAGTTATTGTGCATAACCCGTGTGGCCCCAGCATCAACTTCTGGATTACAATATCCATCTAAGTAAAACTCCTATGTTCTGTGACTCCTCTAGTGTTATTTAAATAGCTAAGAATCATATCTCATATAGTAGAACAAAGTATATTGAAATTAGATATCACATCATTAGAGATCATGTTGAGAGAGAAGATATCAGCCTTGAGTTTGTCCCCACAGACAGACAAGTGACTTAAATCTTCACTAAGCCTCTTGATGAAACAAAGTTTAACTTCTTCAAGTTTTAATTGGGAATGTTAAATTTGAAGTAGCTAGAAAATTTCAATGACTATAAGCTAATAGTATCTTTCAATATAGAACTTTTTATATGTGCTTTTGGAGGCTAATCTTTTGCAGGAGAACTTAAAGTAGATAAAGGTCAACTAACTTGGGGGTGAATGAAGTGTCAAGAATTGAGTGAACACTAGGCATCGAGTGAGATGTTTAGGCATCGAGTGGGACACCTAAGGTGTCGAATGGACTCGATGCATATACTTTGATGCATTGGAAAGCAACAAATCTATCAGGGTAAATCACAGCCATCCATCTAAATATTAAATCACGACAAGGTATGCACTTTTCTACCTTCTCAGATAGAGTAGGGTATAAATATAAATCATGCCTAGAATAAACTCTATCATTCTATTGCCCTTACAAAATTCTGTGTCCCGTACCCTAGATATCTTGCACCATCTTCTCCTCCTTGCTCAATCTCTCAAATTTAATGCCTCCCAAGGGTGATGACTTCTTGTTTAAGGGATGTGAACTCATGCAAAATGCATTCAGAGATGCTCCAGAAGAGATGTTATTGTTCATTTATCTCCTATCAATCGTATAAGTAGAATTTCTGTTGTTAGAGTCATGTGATGTCTAGAAAAGAGAAGTACTAGAACTATATGTTAATGCCAAGGTAGACTCTTCCTCCACAAAGATCAAGACATCCATCAATGGAGAAAAGCTTAAAATCACAGCTAGGAAGATTTGCAAGGCACTGAAGCTTCCCAAGCTCAACCCTAGTGAGGAAGATGAACTATTTCAAGAAGATATATAAAGTCTTCTTTCAAATGGTGTGGTCTTTCTAAATGTATCAGTGGATCTGTACTCATGAAAGACATGAATTTGAAGGTTAAATTCTTGGCAGACATCATTTGAAAAGCCTTAATACGCAAGACTAGATCTCATGAAAAAATTATAAGAAAGATGTTTGATCAAAAGGAAAGAGTGATTCTCTCCAAGAAAACCAATTGGGGCATGATGGTGTTTGATAAAGTAATTGTGTACATCCCTGAGCTGAATATTGGAAGAATTCTATCTCTATTTCTCTTCAATATTATTCTAGGTATTCAGAATATAAGGTTAAGTCCAAAGATCCATCATATGAGAAAGATGGGCATCAAGATGTTTGATAGATGGGATAGGGTATTGATCAATCACCCTCAACAGACTGAAAAGAAAAAGAAAAAGCTAGTTGAATATGTTGCAAAAGAAAGCACCAACAGTAGTTCTTCAGACAGCAGAAGTACTGAACCCCATAACCCTCACTTGTCCAGTTCAAGTGATTATGAGAGAAGGAATGTGTGTGTACAAGTCTCAATTTCATCTGAGCTTGCTACCAAGGATGTTCACAGGAGAGTGTCACCTATTGATGTTGAAGGAGACACAATTATAAAGAACATCATTGTTAGTACTTCTATTGAGGGGGAGTTCAACACACTTAGTGTTTTTGTTGAGGGGGAGACTCACCCTAAGCTGCTTGCTCAAGAAGCTGAAGTTAAAGTGGAAGTATCTGGAAAGAAAATCAAAGGAGATGATGGCAGGACACTTGCTAAGGAGCATGAGAAAGAGGAGCCTATCCCTATTGTTAACATTCAAGAACACTCCTCTGAATATGAAATTGCTGATTCTGAAATGGGGGAGACATAAGGGAGAGACATGAAGATGTTAACTATCCAACATCCACTCAGCTGAATGAGGAAATTCCCACCTCTTTTCTAACATAACTTAGAGGACTCCTTGATGAGCAAAGAAGAAAGATTGAAATATATGTGGATGATTTAGTCAAAGAACTAAAGAAGGATATCTCTACTGAAATCACTTCCATCAGATTTAAAGTCAACCAGCTGAGAGAAAATAAGTACAATTCTTAATGAGAGCTGCTCTAGCTGTAGATCATACTGCACTTCAACTTCAATAAATTTAGCAGAGCTAAAGTGATATCATTCAAAATAAGCATGATACACTTGAAAACATACAAATGGTTCATAATGTGACCAAATCCAACATGGAAGAGCACACAAAAATTGTTGAAAGGAGAATGGATGCTTGCACCCAAATTCTTGATGATCATATGTTAGAAGTTAAGAATCATGTCACAGCTGGTGTTAATCACTTGGCTACCAAGATAACCTCCTCCAAGGACTCCTTAAGCACTCTAGTTATAGAAGAAGTCATAAATGGGGAGAGGTCAATGATAAGAGAAAGTGGAGATCATGACATTTTGACCTCCAATGTTATTAGGGAATCCCTGGGCCTAGATCCCATCCAATATGATGAGCCTGTAGTTTTTGAAGATGGAGTTGGAGCTGATGTTGAAGCTAATATTGTAAATGCAGCTCCTACTGATGAAGTTGCATTCAACACCACCTCTCAACATCTATCAATAAGAAAGGGCAACAAGGTTGCAGATGAGGGAGAGGAAGTGAGGCTAAGGAAAAAGAGGCATAGAAAAGAGTAGAAACTAGACCAGATTAGGTATAGTGGAGTCCACCCTCCAGGATTAGCATTTGATTGGCTGGAATTAGATTAAAGAGAACAAGACAGATAGATCCAAGCTATGCAGTTCTATAGAATGGGCTGAGTACGAAAAAGCAAGAAAAAGTAAGGAAAAAGTTCAGAAAGGACAAGCTGGCTGGAACTATACTAGTGGATGCCCCAGAACCCTATAAATAATATCAAAAGCCCTACAGCTACTTTGAGAGGCAAAGACAGAAAAAGAAAGAGGCTGAGGAAAAGACAACAAAGAAATATAGGGGATATTGTAATTAGGGAACCTGTGTAACACCTCCATCCTTCAAAAGAAATATAACTGAGTGTCCGGCCGGGGCCCCACGCCATATTCCACAGACAATTGTTTCCTTTGAAAAAAGTGCTTTCATACATTGACATGCAAGCCGATCACACATGAAACAGTAAAAGTTTGCATTTGGGCCTTCGAGGGCCAGCCAATTATAGCATAAGAGACTTCATCCTTCTACTTTCCACTTGGCTCTCCAGCATATTTATAGCACGACCCACCAAAATGTGGCAAACAAAGGAAAGGTCGGCATTAGTTGACCAATTTATAACGATCCCAACCCTGACTCGGGGCAGCGGTTCTCCTTCCCTGCAAACAAAAGCATATATATTACAGCAATAACCATGTGTGTTCAAGCACTATTAACCATAGATGCAGGCTCGATCGGCCGCATGCCCCGTGCACTCAGGGCACATTCTCGATGTACCGGATCTCCTGGGTACTGCCACCATCCACAAACCTAGACTTGATGGTCAAATTTGAGCATTTCTCTTTTCTTCTTATGAGTCGACAAAGTCAAAGGAGATCTACTTTCAGATTCAATCTAGTGACCACTCCAAGTTGATCGTCATAAGATGGGTACTGATTATCCAAAGCCCGTTGCTTAAATCATCAAGCCCTCACTCCACGATGTGGGTCGGCGTCCCCCTTATTCCCAGGCAGAATAGTTTAAGTTCCCACTCATATATAGTTGAACAGTTTAAGTTCCCACTCACATCATACCACAAAACAGTTTAAGTTCCTACACACATATAGTATATAAAGGCCCCCAAGTCTCCCTGAGACTTGCCTCAAAAACGTAGCTCACTGGAAGTTATCGCCAACGGTAGCACTACCACCGCATGGTAGGGATAGAAGTCACTTATCCCCATTTTTTGGTGTTTTCCTAGGATCACCTCCAATACTATCACTGCAGCATCATGCATACCCCCAGACCTCGGATTCTACACATCTATCAACACATTTTATCCATGGAGTCTTCTCCGGCACACAAATCATTTCATCATCAATTTAGACTAACCTGTCTAAATGGGCTTCAAACAAAATGCCTATTTCGCACTTCGATTCCGGATCTAAATGCAAGTTTTATTGGGGATCACAACGATCTACCCACTAGAACCACCCTTTTCTTCACCTTTTGGTGAGGGGTTCCATGCACGTATGCAAATTGAGGACGTCACTTGTCTAAGGAGAAAGTCGTTACCCTTATCGATCGCTTAGGAGCCATATCCTAGTTCTTTGATCCGGATGGAAAGGATTGTCATAGCTTCCTCTCCGCGTATCTAGCGTTGACTCGTAATTCTGATCACAAGCACACCTTAGATCTCTTCTCCTCTTAGCCTCTTGGACTTTCTTCCTCCTATTCCCTCAAGAAGCTCAAGAACCAAGAGAGAAAGTGTGAGAGAGGAAAATGAGAATAAAATCTCAAATACAGTACTTAATAGGAAGCTACCGCCGCGCAGTATCGATTACTGCCGCGCGGTATCTGAGGTGGTCGCCACTTGGCCCAATGGACATCGCTCTATCGCCCAAAGCAGCCTCCACCACACTGTCACATAGCAAGCTACCGCCGGGGTTAACTTACTACCGCCGAGCAGTACCTTCTCGATCCACAAGTCAATTTAATCAGCTATCACCGCGTGTTAGCTCCGTGATAGTCTCTCAACGCTTCGTCGAAAGCATTGAGTGTGTCGAGTGGTATCATCATGTGATAGCTCACTTCCGCCCCGCGGTAGTCTCTCAATTCTTCGTCGAAAGCATTGAGTGCGTCGAGTGATATCGCCATGCGATACCTTTATACCGCTGCGCGGTAGATACTCAAGACGTCAGTCGATTTAATTCCTTAGCTAACGTCGGCGTTAACACTACCGCAGTGCGTTAACATCCAATTCTTCCTTTTTCAGGAGTTTTGGGGCATTACAATTCTCCCCTCCTTTATGAAATTTTGTCTCAAAATTTTATTCATAGAAAGGAAATCAGTACATAAACGTACAACATAATTGTACAAAAACAACTCGAGAAATTCATCTCGCATGGCTTGCTCGCGCACCTATGTCAATTCCTCATGGTCGCAATTGTCCCAATGGACATTGACCATCCAAATTGCCTTGTTGCATAATTGCCTGATTTCAGTATCCTTGATACGAATGGATCTAACATTTGTCGTTAGACCACTATCCACCGGTACTTGACCATCTATATTCACTTGCATAGGCACTTACACAGCATTCCATAACACCGAGATGTGAAACATATCATGCAAACCACTAAGCTCTATTGAAAAAGCCAGTCAATAAGAAGCTTCACCAACTCGTTCAATCACTTCAAATGTACAAAGGTACCTCGGACTCAGCTTTTTTAAGCATCGAATCCTGGACATGCCTTTGAATGGCTTTATCTTCAGATACACCCAATTGCCAACCATAAACTCCACGTTTCGGTGCTTGGCATTATAGTACTTAGCTTGCCTATCCTGGGCCACCAATAGCCGATCTCGTATAATGTGTATAGTCAAATTTGCATCTTCGACTTCTTTACACTTATTCAACTTTGATTCACCTGTTTCCGCCCAAGCTAAAGTACTATGACACTTCCTATCGTATAAAGCTTCGAAGGGCGTCATCTGAATGCTAGCTTCATAGCTATTATTATAGGCGAACTCGATCATATAGATACGGTCCTCCCACCTCTTCCCAAAATCCAAGGCGTATATACGGAGCGTATCCTCCATTATCCTATTGGTTCTCTCGGTCTAACCATCCATATTCGGATGACAGTCCGTAATGAACTTCAGTTTAGTACCCAACAATTGGTGGATTAGCCTTCAATCAGTAGAACTAAAGCGCCCATCTCTGTCGCGGACAATGCTACGAGGCACACCGTGCAACCTTACTATGTTGTCAACATATAATTTAGCCAATTATTCAACTGAATCATCCTTTTTATTCAGTATGAAGTGCTACACCTTTGTCAATCGGTCAACGATCACCCACAGGGCATCATTCTCTCTCTGAGATATCGGCAATCCATGTACGAAATCCATCGATATATCATCGAACTTCCATACTGGAATTGACAATGACTTCAGAAAACCACCAAGTTTCTGACATTCTGCTTTTACCAAGGCACAAGTTTGGCACTTTTCCACGTTAAGAGCTATGTCCTTCTCCAAACCCGGCCACCAAAACATCTTTTTTCATGTCCTTGTACATCTTTGTGCTCCCTGAGTTGATTGAGTATTTAGTAAAGTGTGCCTCATATATCAACTCCTCCTATAGTTTACCCACATGTGGGATGCACAAACGACCATCCTTTCGCAAAAGACCATCATCCAAGGAAAACTGGGAATCTGACCATCCGCAGCATAGCGTTTCATACTCTCGTCGAGTTCCGATGCCTGTCGATTCCTATCCACGAGATCATATTGCACCTCCGTCCAGTTCAAGCACGCATTTGTAGTGTTATTCTTATCAACACAAGAAATATATAAACCTCCAACTCCTGGATCTGATTCTCGTCATGCATCTGTATCCAAATTGCCTGTACTGGAGTCCTACGACTCAAGGCATCTATGACCACATTTCCCTTCTCGGGCATGTAATGTATCTCAAAGGTGTAGTCACGAAGAACTCCATCCACCTTCATTGTCGCGTGTTCAGATCCTTCTGATCTATTAAGTACTTAAGGCTCTTTTGGTCTGTGAAGATATCCACTTTCACAGCATATAAGTAATGACGTCATAACTTAAGTGCAAAAATCACAGCGTCCAACTCCAAGTCATGGACTGGATAGTTTCGCTCGTGCACTTTCAACTGGCGTGAGCCATAAGCTATAACAATTCCAAATTGCAGAAGAACACAGCCTAAGCCGCTTCCTAAAGCATCACTATACATTTCATAGTCGTCCGTACCACATGGCGAACTCAAGATAGCCGTCGTGGTCAAGTGACTGTTTAACTCCTAAAAATCCCGTGCGTACTCAGGCGTGCAAACAAACTTCTGATCTTTCCTCATCAGTGTAGTGAGAGGTAAGGCTATCCACGAATAGTTCTCCACGAATTGGTGTAGTAGCCAGCAAGTCCAAGGAAGCTCCTGACTTTCGCTACAGTAGACAACACAGGCCACTCTCGTATGGTAATGATCTTTGTCGGATCCACCGCAATAGCCTCTCCACTAACCACATGGATAAGAAAAGCCACCGTCGACAGCCAAAACTCACACTTTGAGAACTTGGCAAAGAGATTATTCCTTCTTAGGGTATGCAAAACCAACCTCAGATGTTTCGCATGTTCTTCTTCAGACTGAGAGTATACCAGTATGTTGTCAATAAATATAATCACAAGCAGGTCCAAATACTCTCGAAAAGTCATGTGCATCCGATCCATGAATACTGATGGCGCATTAGTGAGTCCAAAAGGCATCACAGTTAACTTATAATGCCCAAAGCATGTACCAAACACTGTCTTGGGAATATCACTTTCCCAAATTCTCAATTTCCAATAGCCAAACTTCAAATCCAACTTCGAGTAGACATTCGACCAACCAGCTGATCAAACAGATCATCGATTCGAGAAATTGGATACTTGTTCTTTTCTATCAGCTTGTTCAATTCACGATAATCAATGCATAGACGAAATCCTCTATACTTCTTCTTCACAAAGAGCACCGGAGCACTACACGGTGACATACTCGGACGTATATATCCTTACTCTAGCAATTCTTGCATCTAAGCTTTTAGTTCTGCCATTTCCTTTAGCGCCACTCGGTACGGTGAGCGTGACACAGGTTTTGCACCTGGCACCAACTTATTAACAAAGTCAATCTCTCGCTAGGGTGGAAGCCCGAGGAGATCCTTAGAAAAAACATCTGCAAACTCCGATACAACTAGAACGTCACTCAAACTGTTCTTCAGCTCTATAGCCTCCAATAGC